>OY727108.1:55372415-56020631 GCA_963402855.1 Ormia ochracea | reverse complement strand
CCCACTGCATCCCAGGACCGTTCGGTAAGTTTAATTGTAATAATTAAAGCATATGTTATTTTAATCATTATTTCATAATTAATGTTTGAAGGATTTGTATGAAAAACGGGTAAGTTTTTGTAAAATATAAAGCAAAATACTTTTATCTAATATTTCAATGCTTGATCTTTCATATTCCTACAGTTGCTACAAAAGTCCCTACCTTTTTATATACAAATAGTTTCCAAACTTTATCCCGAAAATTTATTCCTTCCTACCTGTCCTAACTGTCCTGAATTTATTTCTCTCTATTATTTCAACAAGAACACAGAGGTTGGAGGTGGTGTGGATAACGGTGGGCATTTATTACCCGAAGAGGTTGCTATTAATGTAGCTACTGATATTTTGAAACGACTACCACCTGATTTTGATCGCGATGCTGCTTTGTCTCGCTACCCCACTACTTATCATCAGAGCATGAATACTGTATTGGTTCAAGAAATGGTTCGCTTCAACATTTTATTGGGAACTATTCGTTCAAGTTTGCTAACTTTATGTAAGGCTATAAAGGGTAAGTTTTCCTAATTTAATTTTATACAATCGTATAGTGAGCATATGGTAGCATCTGCGTGCATTGCCACTTGCACAGCCAATTCCATCTGAATGTAAGTAAAACAATTCCTTGGAAAAGTTTCATTCAAACGGAAAAGAATGGCAAGCAATCTAACTTTGTGTATTATAGTGTAATAATATGAGCATCGTTCCGCAAATTAATAAATTTATTTTATCTAATTTATTGCTTTTTATGTGGTTAATTTATTTCTCAAATGGCAAAGTCATTTATTTTAATTCCTAAGTGTTCTGCAAGTAAAAATGATAAAATCATTATATTAAAAAATGTAATTATAATTAATTATAATTATGCTAATATTTTGAGAAATTTTTTTTTATCAAAGTCAATTTTATATTTTCTTCCAATTTGTGTGTATCCTTAGAAAAGAAAAGTTAATTTCTCTAGGTTTCATCTTGTTCTGTCTCTTCCTCCTCCAAATAATGTGTTTCGCCCCTTTTTTCTTCATATTGTTCATGCTCAAATTGTAGGCTTTCCAAGGGTTCTTTGGATGAAGTTTGCGCATAAGCAGGTGTTGTGTAAAATTCGCTTTCCACGGTAAAGTCATGCGTACTAGGAACATTGTGTACAACACTGAGTTCATATTTTGACTCTGGCAAAATATATTCGTTTCTGTTTATCAAAAATGCATCATTTGAAAGCGTATCCGGATCGACTAGCAAGAGATCTTCACTCCACTTTAATGATTTAGTAACATCTGTTGCGGTTGTTTTAGAATCAAGATTTAAAATATTAAATTTGATTTTATCAAAGCGTTCGTTAGATGGTTGTTCATCATCAGTATCCACAAAAGTTAAATCGTTTGTAGAACGAATTAAATCTGTGTGCCCTCCATGGCTGACAATATTAGGTGAAGAGGATATGTGAACATCAACGATGTTATTCCTGGGAATAACTGTGTTTAAAATATCATCTAACAAGTCCCGAATATTTTCGGTAATTATGTGTTCTACTTCGTTGCAGCAACATTTGTCAGGAACAGCATATCGTATAATTTTGTTTATTATAGAGTTAGTTCCCATCTGTGGCTTGTTGCAGCTGCAGAAGTCCTGGCACTCACAATTCAAACTACAATCGGATGAGTTTAGATAAAGATCGTTATCTACAAGATTATCCGGAGAGTTGTTTGTTATGCTAAATGATGCATCACGAGACTCCAAGTCATGATATACCTTCTCGAGTACAACAATATTGATTATGTAATTAATGGATTCGTCTCTTTCTAGTCGATGAAAAATTTTTTCTACATCTGGAATAACTATCTCTCTGAGAGCATGCCTTAAAGTATGATAGTTAAGGGGATTTTGTATTTCTTCAAATGATTCGATCCAACCGGAAATTTCTTTATCCAGCTCTTTAGCCTCTGCGACAATATCTTCCTCAGCTTTTTGGTGAGCATAAGTTTCAATTTCGGTATTTAGTATTGATTTTAAAAACTTTTCAGTTATATTTCTATTAATTTCATCAAACCCTCTGTAAAGTTGCTCATAATTGTCTCGTATATAATCTTCTTTTTGTCTCAAGCCAGCTTCGGCTGCCTCACGTTGCCATCTCTGTCGTTTAGCCATCATGGTGAAAAATTGCAATTTACGTTGTTCTTTTAAACGACACATTTCTTCCGATAAAAAACGCATTAGCCAGCCAATAGTGTTGCCCTCGTAGGTATTTATCAGTGCTTCTAATTCTTCATTACGCATTTCTTGACGTATTAGTTCCATATTTTGATTTTCGAAAGATTCGCTTACTTCGGATGGCTCTAAGGAATGTTCTCTACTCATACCGGTGGTGAAATAGATTGCCGCTTTGTAGGATTGCTGTGCTTCAGTAGTATCACCTGGTATTTTTTCTTGTGTAGTAGCCTTTTCACCAGTATCTTTCTTCGGATCTTTAGCTTTCAAACAAAACGGTGAGTATTTTCGTTTTTCGAGGGCTTCTCTAAGAGTCTGTAAATATTATTAATTGCATTTAGTTGCGAAGATATTTACTTTCACTTACCCTTAAATTATGATACAGTCGAGTAAGGTTCTTATCGGTGCAGAAGTTTTGCTCTACCTCCCGCAATACTTCTTTAGGCTTGGACCATTTTCTAAGCTTAGCAAATGGACACTCTAAACCTTTGCGAGCCATAGCTTTCTGTTCTAAATGACTAATTCGCATATTAAAACCAGTCCGTGAAGCGTCATAATGCCGTCTACTCGGATTTGTTCCATAACGTATTTTTGGAGCATAAAATTCAGAGGAAGGATCTCCTAATTCTTGTATAATGGATTCTCTTCGCCAAACTCTAGGCTGCTTGCTATGTGTCATTTCTAAACGCCTAATAGCTCTATTATAATCTAATTCGTTTTTCTTAAGGGCTGCTTTTCTTTTCGCTTCTATATCTTGAAAACTTCTCTCTACTCTAATCTTAGAAGATGCATGCATTTCACGCTCCCTTTCATCGAACATACGTATTAGGAGTTGCAATCTTAGCATTTGACATTCTTGTATATTTTCCTCGCGTGCAATCCATTGCTCCCATTCGAAAGCTTCTAAAATGTGTTCAGGTTCTTGAAATCTAACGTGTTTTCTGCCCGTTTCGAGCTGCTGGCGAAAATTATCTTTTAAAGCATTGGCAAAAGCCCAACGCCTTCGTGCCCTTTCCAGTATTTCTACCTCGTAAACTCCAGGTGGACCATCTCCTGGTAAAATCGTAGGCAATCTAAATATCTCCAAATTTTTCAACTCTCTGGCATCATTAGCAACTTCCGGTAAATAAGGTAAAGTTTGTGCTGACGATTCTCTAAACATACATATGTACAGACATATATATGCAAGAAAAAAAATATTCCTTGATTAATTTGAAATTGCATCGTGTCAAATGGAATTAATAATTTTCACCTGACGTGTAAATTTCTTTTATTCAAGTATTTTAAAAAATAAATTTGTAAACTTTTCACTAAATTTAAATACTCGGCCAATAATTAATATAAATATAATATAATATTTAAATACCGAAAAATTATTTCTGAAAAGGCAATAAGATCAATTTAGGAACAAACTATTGGATGGCATAAAAGGTTAAAGAAATTAAATCAATAAAGGAAATATATATACGAGTTATTACATTACAATATGTAACAAAAAAATCCGCCTTAAAGATTTAAATCTTGATTAATAAATTTGGAAGTTTTATTACACTTGATTGCATTAGCGAAAGCTCTGCTATATGGAGCACATTTGAAAACAATGAAATCATTTATTTTGCAATCATTTTCCCAATTTCAATTTCATTCAAAATATTTAATGGCAGGATATTGTTCAGGAAACTAGTCGTAGTTCTGCACTTTGCCAGTGTCATTATAGAATACAATGATGAAATATCAAGTACAGCTTAAATTCCAAAGGAGCCATTTTGACATTGAAATGAGACAGCGTTCAAAATTATAATGATGCAGCCGAATTAAAAAAAAAATACACACACAGATAAAAAAAGTTTCCTGCATAACGTGTGTAAGCAATTCTATAATACGACTAAGGATGTTTTTTTTTCATTACTCATACGCAAGTATGCTCTGCTGCAGTGTATCTAATGAAGTCATTTATTATCAGCAGCTTTAGCTATTTATATTTCTTAAAAACATTAAATATTCATGTTGCAGCTTTTGTTGCTTTTGTTAATGTTTTCCGCACGCTTAACTTTCTGATTTCCATTATATTTTTCATATTTATTTATAATGAACTCACCGAAACAAAGTCTGCGTGGCACGTGTTTTACTTTTTATATTGTTATGACGTTGCTGCGGCACCTTCAAACCGTCAATATTTGATTTCATCTGAACATCATTTAGACACAATTTGATGACATTTACTTTCTTCTTCCCATCACAGAGTGTTAAGTCAGCAGCATCTACTTGATACTGATTGGGAAATAAAATTAATTGATCCTCCTTATGAGCACGGCCTCCTGCTGGCAAAAATATTTTATTTCTATTACCAATTTTAAAATGTGATTTATTAGTTTGGTGCGTTCCAAAAGCTAATCAAAATATATTCCTTTTTATAAGGATTTTTTTTAAGCTTGAACTTGTATTTATTTAAAATTATAAATAATAAAACAAAAAGAAAAATATTTCTGCGAGATTTCCATAATTTGGAACAAATTGAAGCATAGTTAAGAATTTGTTTATCTTCTATGTGAGCAGTTTGTTAAGACTGTTACCTTTTGTAGATCTGCTTGAACGATGATCTTGATGATTGGCCTTGTGGACAATTCCGTAGCTCTGAAATTGTGCCGAATGGCGATCTTCGTTACAAAAATATTTTTTATCCGCTAACGGAGCCATTTGTGAGCCTTTTTTTAACAAATCCGCTGGCCGTGTTACTACTTTAGTTATGGTGACTGCCTTTTTATCATTCATTAGTTGCATTTTGTTTTCAGGACTTGTCAATAGATAATTGGAATCCCTTGATAGTTTATTGCGTTTGGCTTTTAAAGACATATTAATTATTGCTGTCTTAATTACGTATTGAAAATCAATTTAATTTTTAAATAAATCAAAATATTTTCGGTTTCTTTTTAAGAATTTTTTCTTACGTCATTTTGCCTCGAGAACGTCAATAGGAAAACAAAAAAAAATTGACTTCACTTCTACTTTTATTATTTTGTCGTTCTAACTACAAATTGAACGCAGTTGAATATTTTTGTTATTCCAGGTTTAGTAGTGATGTCTGCTGATTATGAGTCTGTGTATAAATCGATATTAATCGGTAAAGTTCCTGCAATGTGGGCTGCCAAATCGTATCCCAGTTTGAAACCTTTAGGTGCTTATATCACGGATTTTTTGCGACGTTTAGCTTTTTTGCAGGTAAGACAATACTTCCTGCTGTTGTATTATGAGATGTATTTATTTTCGCCATCTGTTACCAGGTAACATTTTATTTATAAAGTGGGTTAGTATTGGGTGGAAAATATTAAATTTTAACCTTTAGTTCATGACCTTTCTTATTGAGGAATATATTTGGAAAATGTTTAGTGTAATAAAACGAACTAACACATTTTAAGTGAGTAACGATATTGAACCTGTATTAGAAAAGTTGAAATCGACATTAAAATACGCTTTTAATTAAAAATATTCCGTTTACTTTTATAAAGAGTTCTTCTGAATATTTATTTATACGAGGTGTGATCAAAAAATAACCGTTATTTTCAATTTTTTCAAAAGTATTTATTTATTCATTAATAACTATCTTGCCCGCTTCAAAGTAATTCCCCCTTTTTAATACTCAGACATCAATGATTGTGCGTCAGTTTTTGGGCAAAATTAACACTGTAACCGTGCCTCAAGCACCGTATTCACCGGACTTGGCATCCGCTGATTTTTTTCTTTTTCCAAAACTGAAGACACCGATGAGAGGAAAGCGTTTTGCTGCAATTGAGGCACTGTTGGCGATAACAAAAAAGGCGTTTCAGAAGTTTTTCGAGGATTAGAAAAAAGAATTGCCTAAGCGTATTATATCTGAGGGGACTACTTTGAGAGGGGCAATATCGTTATTAGTGAATAAGGACTTTTGGAAAAAATTTTAAGTAACGGTTATTTTTTTGATTGCACCTCGTATTTATATACTATACTACGAGTATATAATATTTACATACTTATATTTCCACGTCTATGACGTAGAAAGAGCTAATAAAAAGCGAATTCAACTAGATAAATCTGACAGGTCAGCTAATAACTTTATCTCTTTGTTCATAATAGGAAAATTGCCAATTTTCTTTGGCGTGTTTTAATTTTCTATAATAGTTATTGTAGTAGTGAGTTCTCGTAGTATTAATACTATATTTAAGTCTAATAGTTCACTATTACCTGGACGCAAGCGAATTCGTCAATTTCACATACTTACAATGTCAATCAATCTTCTGAATACAAGTTTTCTTAAATTTTTTTAATTAAATTTTATCATGGAATAAAAATAGAAAACTTTAAGATCATCAAAAGCTTTCAAAAATTTTCTTTAGGTGCTAAATTAAATATATTTCTTGGTTTTAAATTTTTCAATTTTTTTAAAGTTTTTGGTTTTTATCAAGGCGAATTAATAACAAAAGCAAATGGCATGTATTTTAACGGCAAATTCTTACAGTGCCATATTGTTATTAATTCGTCTTGCTTTTTGTTTATTGTGTGCCCACAATTATTAATTTTTCTATTAAACAAAACATCGGAATAAAAAGTTTTTCAAATATCCAAGTGCTTTTTATGTCTCACTATTGCATAAGTGAAACAGGGAATTTACACCTTAAGGTCGAAGTCAGCCAAAGTCAGCTTCCCTCTTAAGGGCATGTCACAGTGAAGGCCACTTATCATGTTTAAATGCTTAATCTATAATTTATTTCGTTCTAAACTTTTGACAAGAAATGGTACGATGATGGACCACCGAATACTTTTTGGCTGTCGGGTTTCTACTTTACTCAAGCATTTCTCACTGGAGCTCAGCAAAATTTTGCCCGAAAATATGTTATACCAATTGATTTACTTGTGTTTGATTATGAAGTTATGGGCATTGAAGAAGATGAAATTGGTGATGTGAAAGCACCAGAAGATGGTGTATACGTTTATGGTGTATTTCTAGAAGGAGCACGATGGGATCGTGTTAATAATTATTTGGCTGAATCACAGCCGCGTGAGCTATTCGATCGTATGCCTTTAATATGGATGAAGCCGGTCAAAAGGTCAGAACTGAAGGAAAGACATGTTTATGCTTGCCCTCTATATAAAACAGCTGAGAGAAGAGGTGTGCTGTCAACGACCGGTCATAGTACAAACTTTGTAGTGGCCATGTTACTAGAGTGCAACCCCAGTACCGAATCTTCACATTGGATCATCAGAGGCGCAGCATTACTGTGTCAATTGAGTTTCTAATTGTAAAGTTAATACATATAATGCAAATATAAATATATATTTTGTTTTGTTGTACGACTTATTGTGGTTTAAAAATTATATTTTATTAAATATATATTGGCGTGCTCGTGGCTAAAACACATACAAGTACACGTAATTAATTAATTTTTTTTTCATCCTTGATTATACATACATGAAATGGGAATGCTTCTAATAATTCTATTTAAAGTAGTTTTGCTGCCAGTAAGTTTAAGGAAAGTGTTTTAAGGTGTTGTTATTTTAATAAATTAAAGTTCTATTTCTTCAATCAACTACCAGACAGTTTCCTTTAAAAAATATGAATCTTCGTATCCCCTTATTTTGTGATAAATCTTTGTAGTAAACCAAATCCCTTTTCATCTTATTCTAGAAATAATGATTTGAATACAAATAACTATGACAACTTTAAATTAAAACTCTAAAAGAGTAGTAGATAATCATGATGCTAAATCCTGTCAAGGATACAATGAGAAACGAAATGTGTAATAAAATAAAATATGCTAAAACTTCACTTGCTCGGTTTATCAAAATATCTGCGAAATAGGAATCAGAATATTATTTTTATATTTACTCTCCGAAGAGAAATTCCTTCCCATACACATTTAAATGGGTGGTTGCTTGACTTGTTAACTTCGCTCAAAGTATATACAGAATACAGAATTTAAAACATGCAGGAATGTAAATGTATTTTAATCTAAATTGTATGTCGTGCAATAGAGCTTTTTGTACTTTTAAATAAACGTTTGAAATTTATGGAACCATTTGCCACTTGATTATTTTTTTTAAGTGCTATTCAGCTTAAGTTAGAAAAATGTTTAAATTTTAATTAAATTTCGTTGTGTGTTAATAAAAAAAATGTAAAAAAGTATTAAAATTTTTAATTTACCTCTGCAAGAGGTTTTAATCAATTTCCATGAAATTTAAATATTTTAAATTAAGAGGATTATTATACTTGCAACACTTCCTTACAGTGAGTAACAATAAAATGAAAATAAATTTCCATTTTACGTTAATTAAAATTGTATTGTTTATTTATTGGACGTTTTACAGATGTCGCTCTATATTGCAAAAGTTGCGAATGATTAATTTTATGGCGAATGTTGGGAAGACATGGCAGATATTTTAACATAAATTGTAAAAACATAATTTTAAAAATTTATAATATGTATTTTCAAATGCATTTTCTATTTACTTTTATTTTTTGATTTTCAAATAAAATATCGCCATGGATTAAATACATTCGCCACGGCCGTCTACACGGATGTACAACTTCAACTGCAGCTTTTTCTACATTATTATTTGAAGTAGGCAATGACATCAAAGTGAGATGACATTACACACTTTAATGATGTAACTATCAAAAATTATGCATTTAAAAAAGACATTTTTTTGAAAACATGATGAGCAAAATCTAAAAAAAATTTTCTAACTTGATAATTCTTTTTGTAATTGCAACAATTTGTAAATTTATCTACACTAATATCAAACAATATAATACAGTAATTATATGGTGTAGCTCTTTTGCCCTTCAGTGTCGCTCACAAAACTAGTAATCAAGCTAAGCTTGTTACGACAATGACGAAGGTCGGCTATTCGGGTAGACGTGTTGTCGTAAATTAAACGTTTTCTTAAAGGCTGATACATTCTTGTGATGGTATGTTGTAGTCGATAGCCTGCTGTGGCAAATGCTTTATATTTTTTTACATACTTTTAAAAAATATACTTTTTTTTGACCTTCTTCCAAATTTGAAATATTCTAATTTTCTCCAGCTCAAAAATGGAATCTTGATCGGTGGAGAATTCGGATATATTTGAAAAATGTTATATTAATTTCTGTTGTTCTGAAGACGCTACAGAAAAGACTATCGGAATATCGAGCTATAAAATGTTGTTGTGCTATTGTTTTTATACAAAATATACTTCAATCTTATTGAAATACAATTTTATTGAAAAGGACGAAGAGATCGTCACATGTAAAAAGATCTAACACTTTTTAAGATAAATAATGATAAAAAAGTAAGGTAAAGAACCGATTTCCAAAATTTAAATGAGTTTTTTAAATAGTTCTTAATGGGTAATTCCACTATGCTGAACTATTTATATCTATTTATATATTTATATATATAACTTTATATCCTTAATATTCATATTTCTAGTCGAATTTTGCACTTTTTCTGATGTTGTAGGAGTTCCTATAGTGCCTTCTTTCGTTGAAACTTTTCATAATTGTATAGTAGAGATGACATGTATGGCATTTTTGGGTAGAAAATTTTATTTTCTGCTCCAAATCTTTTGTAGTGTGAACTATCACTGTTTATTTATTAACATTTTGACGTTTTTTTTAAGAGAACATCACAAGTTAGTTTGAACAGTTGACAGGCTTTTAATCCTTGAGGATATCTTTTATTCTATTAGCCTAAGTTTTGTAAATTTTTATGATATGAAAGTTTTTATATTTGCATCATTTTTATATTGTTTTCTGCACTCGAATACAAATTATTAAATAAAACTTTAATTAATTCTAGTTCGAAAAATTTTCTTTAAATTTCAATATTTAAAATTCATATTTGAGCCCCAAAAACATATCACGAATGGATATTGATGATTATTTTAAAATACTCTTTAGCCGAAATTGAAGGTTCTATATTGGAGTTTTGAAACAGATTACTGTATAGTAATAAATTAAATGCTCAATAGCTAATAAATATATAATTGTAAATATAAATAAATAATTGTACTAAACAAGTGTTAAGGTAAAAGTAACGTAATCGTATAAACAAATTTTCAAATTTAGCAACCATGATGAAACTAAACTTTTTGGTGTAGAGAACCAATAATAGTTTCAAAAAATCCTCTTAAATTCAATAAGAAATTATTGACTTTTTACTGAAATAAAACTTAAATTGTTTCCTAAATTGTTTTCTTTCTAATTTGTTTTCCCCTTTTCAGAACTATTCTAAGCAACAATAGAATTTTTGTTAATAAATATTTAATATTAATTGATTTGTTTATATATTTTTCAATTTAAGTTAAGTTGTTTTTAGTTTCTTAAATATTGAAAAATAATAATAGACTCTCCGACAATAGAAATATTTAAAAGCTCTGTGTCTGTGTGGGTGTGTGTGTGTATAGTCGAATCAAAATTTGAAAAATTGCAATTTAATTTCTAAGATTTTGTAGGATTTTTTTTTTTGAAATGTGATAAAATTTGCAACGTAAAGTTTATGCAAGTATTTACAAAAATAATTGAATATATTTTAATTGTTGGTTATGTTGAGTAGATGAAGTTTTGCACTATAATACCTTAGCGAACGCATTCTTGTAAAATATTGCTTTTGACATACAATATGATATCGGAGCATATACGAATTTGATATCCATTGTTGAATTACACTGTATGCTAAAGAGTATAGTAAAACGGTTAAAAGTGGAGAACGAGAAGCACAAACTACTTGGGGGTGTTGTATTGAAATTTAAATTAAATTTCTTGGCTGAATAAACAAATTGAAAAAAAGGAAGCATACGAGATTTGCTTTTCGTTCTCATCTTATATTAATATTACATACAATAATCGAATCAAAATGTTGACATACATAGTCGTCCTTTTATACTTCACGTACATGTGTGTGCATCTGCTGTTGCTGATTTTCTATTCCTGTTTATGCATTAAATATATGCGAATTCGACAAAAGCAACCAGAAAGTACTTACGCTCGCTACAGATGTGAGAGATACATTTGGGTATGGGTATGGGTATGGGTACGGGTAGATGAAACCAACCAACATTCACCGATAGCAAAGAAAAACAAATTATATTCCTGTGCTCATTCATACAGCAGCTAATTTTTGTAAATTTTGCTCTTTGAAACAGGCAAAAACAAAACAAAAAAAAAGAAAAACAAGCGCTTTAATGCGAAGAACAGGATGAAGAAAAGCTTCATCAAAAATGTTAATAAATGCCAAATGATGGTCTAATGGTGCTTACATCTGAAAGAAAAAATCCTCTCTGGGAGTAGAAAACTTTTTTAGACAAACTAGCAGAACTAAATTACAAAAAAAAAGAAAAAAAACGAAAATTATGAAATGTAAGTAAGAGATTCTATGCTCAATAGCATGCGTTAAGTGCGTGCCCTTTGTGCTTCAGTAGAGCCCAGCTGCCTTTTCAACGTCATATCGATTTTTTGTGTCTTAAATTCTGCTTTGTTTCCTTTGTTTGTTTATGCCAACGATAAACAATGGACTCGCAGCCAAAAGTCTTTTATAAACATGAGCAAAATATTGTTCTTCATTTGTGATTTTAAAGGAGAACCAATAAAAAATTTTATTAAATTCCAATTTGAATTTTGTTCATTGCAAAGTATACACTGTGAAAATACATATTTAATAGTATAAAGAAGGAAACTCAAATAAAATGAGAATAATCAACATGTTTAAAGATAAAAAAAAAACAATTTTAACAGACGTGATAAAGTTGTATTGACTAGAGTTCGATTAGGACATACATAGACATTCTACTGTATAGAAATCAATACTATAATAGCACACTGTCACTTTTTTGTTAAGAACCAAACAATTGTATGAACATTTTGCAATAAAACAAATATTTCGTTTAAACATTTAATTCTAATATCCAAAAGTTTCAAAATTCAAAGGAAAAAATTTTTTCAAAAATCTATACATAACTAATATCTTACAAGATACGACATAAGACAATTCACTTTCATTATTGGAGTTCCTTAAAGAGTGTAAACTTAATCGTTTAATATAAATAAATTAAATTAGTTTTAACATTTATAATCAAGTGTATGAGCTTAAGACCATAGAAGTTAAAGCTCTTATTCTAGCACATAAGCTTATAATTAATTTATATAAATAAATAGAAATAAATGAATAATATTTAGTAAAAGGGTTATAAGAGGTATTACTGTTAAGAAATAAATTAAATAGTTAATAAATAATAAATAATTGTAACAAATGAGTGTTAACGTATAATTAACGTAATCGTATTGATGATTATTTTGAAATACTCTTTAGCCGAAATTGAAGGTTCTATATTAGAGTTTTGAAACAGATTACTGTATAGAAATAAATTAAATGGTCAATAGCTAATAAATATTTATACTAAACAAGTGTTAATGTAAAAGTAACGTAATAAATTAAATTACCGAATTTACCAACAATGATGGAACGAAACTTTATAGAGTAGATAATCAATAGAAATTTCCAAACATTCTCTTAAATTCGATATGAAATTATTATTCTTTTACTGAAATAAAACTTAAATTGGTTTCTTTTAAATTTGTGTTGTCCTTTTTAACTTCAAACTGGAAACTCAACTGATGAGTTTTCAGTTTCCAAAAACAGACTGTTCAATATTTTGTAGCAAACTTTTAATTTTTTCATGTATTAAATATTCGTTAATTTTTTTAAATAGACTTTAAATTAGTTCAGTGGTAAGAAAGGTCAAAGTGCGCTGCTACAAGAAAACGAAATCTAATAAAGTGAGTGTGGAAAAAGTTGTAACATAAACTCCAGTTTATGTAAAATAACTTTGATGCAAACTGATTATAATGAAAGTTCTTTATAGACTCCTGAAGGACTTTATATAGTTGCCAGTGTTGCCAAAATGATTAGAAGTTAATATACTCACTTATTTACACATTTCTTCATATATTTTTTTTATTCTTTACCCTTAAATTCATTTTGGTATACATTTGGTATACCCTTAAATGCAATGTTGTATGCATTTGCATTTTTGTACTTATTTCAGTAGTTCATTGGCTATTCCTAAATATGTCTCTTAAACACTTTTCTTTCCGTGTATCTGCATTTCAATTATTTTTTCGTCTGAATTGGTTTCATTCGTTGCAAATAAATTATGAATGAATAACTCACTGAAATTAATGCCAATTTCAAATGCAATCATCCCTCTGTGCATTTGTATTTTACACATAAAATCCAATCCACCATACAAACTATCCGACAAATAATTTTATTCAGAATTCAAAACTAAACAATACAAAGCATCAGTTTTGATATTTAATAAAAATCAGTAGAGAAAAACCTGTTTTAAATACTATCGTATGCAGGATTACAAAATAAGGCTGATAGAAATGGAGTTTTTTATATTCATTAAATGTTTCAGCGTTAAAGTTGTCTTTCATTTATTGATGTAAACGCAACTATATATCGCAAGTAAAGAACAATGTAAAATGAATGACATTTAAAAATGTATTTTCAAAATATGTTTTTACTTATTATCCTTAAATCTAAAAAACACTTTTTGAAATACAATTAAGCGTTACTAAGTTCTCTTTCTATTCCCAACTATTTGTACGACTTTACGTTGAGATCGAATGAGTTTGGGGGTGAAGTTTTTCAAAAAGTTTGGTTTTTCGAATAGCATTACCGCTCTAATGCCCACTTTTTTACTCGGCAGATGAATAAAAAAATTTTATAGAATTTTTTTTTTCAAAAATTTTCTATACTTTCTATGTGCAGGTTTTAAAGTGTGTTTCGAGGTATTTCACTTGAAAAATCCATAAATCCTTTGGAAATTTTCATGTTCGATTTTCATGAAATTTTTGGGTACCAAATTTCTCTGCTAACTTATGCCTACGTGGAGATGCAGAACATATTTATTGTACCGGATTATCAGACAAATAAGGCATTCGATGGTCAGATTTTTTTTTTTAACGAACTCTACCTGCAAAGCTTTGGCTTGTCCGCAGGAAAACACCCAGGGTCTGTCAGGAATTGAACCCGCGACCGCCGGTTCATTAGGCTGACGATTATTCATTCGCCTACGGAGGCACCCAATGGCTCAGTTGGTGAATATGGCTGGCTTGATTCGAGTCCAACTTGAGTGATGAAGCTTTTGATTCGACTAAGAAATAGTTGCTGGAAGGATAAAATAAATAAAGAATATAATAATGTAAATAAATACATATAGTATATAATAAAATGAACAATAAATAGAAGATCATTAGCACAACTTTGCTTATGTAATATCAATATCAGTCACATTTGAAAATAATTGCCTAACTAAACATAATGTGGTCTTCAAGCAAGTGGTAAAATTCGACTTTATATATTGACAATATTAAGAAATGTATTAATTTTGTGGACTGGCATGGATATGAGTGTCAGCCAAATCAAATATTTTTAATTAAAAAATGTCTTATTAAATATTTATTGACTAAAAATGTATTTATTTATTAGTATGTCTTTGCTGCTTTTAACAAAAGCACGCATTATCCTGTACATACACAGATGCCAACTAACTGTAAGCAAAGCAACCATAGAAATAGCACAGAACGGAATCCAGCATGAGCTTGCATTATACTATACACCCACATCAGAACATACGCTTTAAAATTGCAACATCAATTTATCAAATGCCACATTGATTTGTATTTGAAATGCAATTTCTTAAAATGTGCAGGTGGTTTTATAATGTTGCATATGCACACGTACTCACAGCAGGAAAGCAACTTGCTATATATAAAATTGTACATAATGTGTTTAATGGAATCTCTGAATTTGATCAGCGGCGGGTAGGAAACAACTTCAGTACATGTAAAGTACATTTGAAGTAGATGAATTCCGGTTTACGTTGCCAGGGCATCGAAATGAATCCTTATTAACTACGCTATTGAAATGGAAAATGTACTTCAAGTAAATAATTTCCAGTAAATAAAATTTTAATATAAATTAACATTATTTAGTACTCTTGCCAAAAACTTAAATATTCATTTCAAAGGAAATTTAATTTATATTACATATAATATAATTATTTATGATAGTATGCAAGTATACAAATTGATTTTAAAAGCTTAAGGAAAATTCCATAAAGAGCATTTCATTTAAGTTTATTAAAAGCAAGCAAGTGGCTTCTTCGTAAGCATTATATATATTTAATATTAGCATCACTACAAAAAACAAAAGATTTTAATTAAATGCAAAATCCTCTTTATTAATAATACATGCAAGAGAAAAAAAATTATTTGACGTAAATTAAATTAGGAGGAAATTATACTTTATCATTATAATTGATTTAGAAAAATATTAAAGACTATTTTTAAAGAAAAGAGCAAAATTTTGTGAAAATTACATCAAATAAATCAAAAAATTTTAAAAGAGCGGTATTACAGATAAAAACCTTTATTTTAGTGAACTGAAAGCTAAATTTGTAGTGCTCTCAATATTTCTGTGGGACGTGCACTAAAAATCAAATGTATTATATTAATATGTATTACAATATATAACAAGCAAAAAATTTCAAAATTATTTCTCATTAATTTGAAGCATTTAAAAGATTTAGGAATTTCAAGGGTTTCATACACTTCCAGCAACTTTCATTCATTTATTAGATTTTCTCCTTCAGAACTGAAAGTTTAAATTTTATAACTCACGTTGAACTCAGAAATTGAAAAGGATATGAAAACTGGCTAACATTTTATTGCCATTAATATAATTTATATTATTTTATATTACTGAAATGTAATTTTTTTATTAAAACTCTGCTATTTATTGTCTCTTTAAATTATGATTATTTATTTATTTATTTAGATCGTAGTCAGATTATTTAAATTATAATTCAAAAATTTGAAAGGAACATTTTGTCATTTTAAAATAATCGTCCTTATTGTACAGATGTGTCATAAAAAATATAAAAAATTGATAAATAGCAACTTTATAAGGGCATAAACATATTTTTTCTATTTTTCATACCATCGGTATTAATAAAAATTTATATGGATTGTGAACAAAGTTAAAAAAGGAAATAAACTTATAAAAGCACTTGAAATGCAAAATGACCAAAACCTGTTAAGGAAAACATTATTAAAACGGAAAAAGTGTTGGTCCCAAAAGTACACTCCAGTGTTTAATATTGTGTTTCTTTTGCTACGCTTTTTCAAAATGTTTCTAACGTGCGGCGGCCACAGAGTGAAATGTGATAATGTGAACAGAGTAATATAAATGTATGTGAATATTAAGAATTAAAACAATATTTATGTTTGTAATAAAGTAAAAATTGATTTATATAAGGTTTTTATTAGCTTAAAGTATTAGGCATATACAAATTTGTTTCATATGAACATGGATGCGTATATGGAAAGAATTGTTTGCACAGGAAGATGGCTATACAACCATAGTTGTGGCTTTGGCCAATTTGGGTTAGTTTCTACTTTTATGAGCGGCAATAAATAGAAATATGTAGTGCTGTCAGTGTACTAAAAAATCTAAAGGATTTTATTATTATTATTATTTTTATTATTACTTATTATTATAAGGTTCGATTTTATTTTTTTTTACATTACTTAGCAGCAATTAACATCATAAAGTTAATATTATAGAGGAATTATAACTTCAGAAACCTTCTGTGACATTTCTTATGTCATAAGTGTATTTATAATAAATAATTTAATTTGCTGAAATATAAAATGGCAAAACTTTTCAAATTGTTCTTGCCTCCTAATGTAGCCTGCGTAATTCCGTGACGCTTTACGTGCTGTGTCGAATGTGTTTAATGCTTTGAAGTTTATTAAGCTATTTCACAATTTCCATACAATCTACAATGAAAGCAGTTTAGTATATCAATTAGAAAAGCATGCAAAGATACATATATATATTAAAATAAGTGTTAAAAATAGTCTTATCCATCAAGATGAAAAAGGAGTGCAAAAGAGTAAAACACTTAAGCCGTATAGAGTAGTTTTAGTGAAAGACAAGTAAAATTTATAGTATCCAATAAAAAAAAATTTTTTAAGAATTACTTTTTATTCAATGATGACTTATGCTGATTATTTAACTTATAGAGAACTTCGATGCGGTTTTATAAAAACAGAACTATTCTTTGGTGCTTCTACTAGTTATATCGAGGAGGAAATCGATTCTTTGCCAATTACTTCCTGGTAAACCCTAAATGCTGTCAAATAATCAAGTCTCTTAATAGCATTGTCTCGTACAAGATGCAAAAGGTATCAAAAAATGAGCAGTAAAGAAATATATGACAAAAGATATTAGAATGGACACCGCATAGTTTTAGACTGTGCCCACCGAAAAAACTATTTAATTATTGGAGATATATAGAGATCAGTCAAGGCACATTCTGTGAAATGTATGACGAGTCCTTGTTTCATGTATTATGTGACTGCCCTGTACTGAAATTTCGTAGCCTAGGGTAGCATTGTATTGGGGCATGGTCAATCCCTTATGGAACAGGGTACTAAGTTCTATTCATGATATAGAACTGATACAGTTCACATAGTTCAAGTGGGCGTGGTGCATTGCACCTTTCAAAAAATTATAATGACAATAACTATTAGAAACAAGTTTTTTTTTTTAAATTCTGTTACTTTGTAAAAAGATTATACGTTTTTAAAACTTTTGTTCTGCCCTTGGTAAATAAATATAATAAAGAGTTTCTATATCTTAAACAGGGATTTTAGGAACAGTTAAATAACCTATTAAGATTGCACTCATACGTTCTTAAGAAAATGAGAATTGCTGGGGGGAACTTTGAAGCAAGTGGTGTTGCAAAAATTTTTAGCCACTCAGTAGCTTCACTTGTTATGGGAGTAAAAGCGGACATTATTTTTCCTCTTTTCTGTTGTTTGTACAGCATCTCTTTGCGAAGAATGCTTCATATAACTACGAAAATATTATAATTTAGTGGAAAGCCAGTTTTTATGGCGAAGATGAATTATATTTATACGTATGTTATTCTACCTAGAGTTCCTTCTTTAGTTATACACTAGAGGGTGTTTAATAAAATAAGCATAAGTACCCTTAAAATATTTGGCAGTTTTCAGACTTTTTATGAAAGTGTTAATGTGAAAAGTCTGTCTGCTTCTCAAATTCTTTTATTCGCCCTCAAACTTTTTCACATCATATACTCTTTCCTGCTTTCTTTGCTTTCCATTTGAATGTAAAAGTTTTTCACTTTTCTACCACGTTGTGAAACAATAATGCAAGTCAATTTACGTATAATTTATTAGCAGTGAAATATTGGTATCAGTGCAGTAGGTATTGAATATGGTTCTAATGGATATATAACAGACGATCGTAGGCTATTAAAGTAATTTTAAGGGGATGATTTCAAAAATTTGTTTGGTTCGTTAGAGGTCTAAAAAAAGTTTCATATAAAAAAAAAAAAAAAAAAAAAAAATAATAAAATTAAAAAATTATGATTGTATTGAATTTGGAAATAAAAAAGAAAAACAATATAAGAAAGTGCTGAAACGTGTTAACTTACAATGTTGGCAAGCACTTCTAGGGCAGGATAATTCTTTTAATACGCAAATGCATGTTCAAATTCGACTGCTCTTTAATAGCCTTACATCTTCATTTATGGCACAGCCCCTGTCTAGTAACTATTTCCACAATTAGGAGGTAAACAGGTTGTAGTGCAAAAAATAGACGGTAGCGAGGCTGCATGTGCTCAGTTGTATATTATCATCGATGAAAATGCTAGTAAATGTTGTGTACCCAATAAATATGCCATCATCACTTAGCCATTTGGATAACAACTAACACATGAAACATTAAAACACTGTGAAAAAAAATTATGAGAATTTTTTATTTTGCTGCTCCCGCAGTTGTACGAGTATTTCGAATCCATGACTGTACCCATCCAGCGGTTTAAAATCCCGTCTTTATATTTTCACTATCATGCACATTTTAACTATATTTTTCGTTAAATCATTAAACGATATTGTACGCTTGACATTTGTATTGCAGCCTGTGCGATGTCCTTTATAACTGATTTTTCCTCAACATCCTTTTGTTTTGCTTTGAAAACGTATTGTATTTCGCTAAAAAAAATAAACATGAAGCAAAAATTGTAAACTAAAACTTAGCCGGAAGAATTGCGCTTTAAAAACTGCAAATTTTTATAGAGATATTTAAGAAAAGCATGTGCTGTTGTTTATACTCTTCTACCTTTCCACCAATAACCTCAAAAACACTCTGAAAGGAAACTTTTCTATTGTAAACTGAGATTTCTTAAGATTGGTTTTTCTGCTGAACATTTTTTGCAAAATTTTCCTTTAGATTGGCTATGAAAATTTATTTACTACAAAACTCTGCACGTTTTTATCAGGATGCTTAAGACTACACAAAAACTCATGAATATGTTCACCTAGATTATCCTTATAAATATTGTGAAATATTTTTATACTAAAGCCAAATGTTGTAAATAGTGAAAAGTATAATCTGCTTTATAAAAAAGCTTACAAATTTTTGAAAATGAAAAAAAGGAGGCTGAGATACTGAATGGCAAGCTGACAAGGAGCCAGACAGATATTAATTGTGACCATCCAATACCACCCCAATTTCTGTGCATAAATAAACTTGAAAGGACTACATCCTACACAAACTCCCTTCATAATTTGCCATGGTAAATATACAGAGTCCTTGTATTTTTTTTCTTTTCTTTGTTTCTGGTATTTGCAAATTATTAAGTTACCCTTGACAATACTCGTACTGATAACCACGAAGCAGCGAATTAATCTAGCCTGCCATCTCGATGTGAGTAACAGGCAGATGTTATCGTATACAAACACTTAAGTTGTATCGTAAATTTATTTGTTGTAAAAATTAATATCCGAATTTTTATTAAGTATTTTCAGTTTTTGTTCTGAAGGTTGCGTTAAATAAGCTAGAAATATACGCATTGAGAATATATAATTTCCTCTTGTTTTGCTATTCAAAATATTATTAGTTCAGATTTTCTAAATCAATTCATAAAAATAGCAAACGCTACAGGGATCTGCGTGTATGGGTGTTGGAACCTTAGAGGCATAATTCTAATTCAATTTTGCAATTATGGAAATTATGTATTAGCCTTTTTCACTTTTATTAATTATATGTTATTGCAGATCATTATTATGATGTGAAACTTATGGTCTATAGTGTGTCACGTTCTTGATCAAGAAATATTTGGTGAGAGACAAAACTTCGGTATAAATATATTAAAGTGAAATACTTAAAGATGAGTGGAAACACAAAATTAAGAAAGAATAAAGATAAATGGAATAAATATCAACTCTTTAATTTTTAATATTAAATGGTTTCCGAAAAAGCTGTTCGTCCACTGAAGTATTGGCAGATATACTTGAACTAGCCAAGCATAGTAAGTTTTGTGGATTCTGGTGGAAATCAATATTGAATTAAATCTTCCCATATTTTATACAAGATTGCTTCATGTTTGATGCCGTCTGGAAACTACTATTAAAAGCTTTAGGGTACAGCTTCAGAATAAAAATTGAATACTATGCACTTTCCGAGGCATACACGATAATACATCTAGTATAAGACATCTTATATAATAATAACGAAGTACTTTAGACCTTATAAAGCTCTCTACATAAAGTCGACGATAGTGTGATTTAATACCGATTTTTTCTTACCGCCGTCAAAATCCCCTTTTACCATACGCAACTTAGATTACACAAATCTCTTCAAGTTCTCTTCCCATATTTTACAAAAGATTGTTTCAAGTTCAATACGAAGTACCTTAGACCTTATCAAGCTCTCTATATCAAGTAGACGATAGTGTGATTCAAAGCCGATTTTTTCTTAATATCGTCACAATCCCCTTTCACAATAGGCAACTTAGATTATACGATTCTCTTGATGTTTAATTTCTGATTTTTGACCGATCGCGCACACATGTGCTGAAATTAATTAATTTTATGGTCTCACTAATTTAACGGGCAACGTTAATTTATCCATGAGAAGGAATATATGGCCTTTGAACTCTTTACTTACAATTAATTTTTATCTTTCATAATTTGTAAATTTTATGCCGAAGGAAAATAAATAAGTAAATAAATGATTTGTTGTAAATTAAATTTATGAATGAATAAAAAAGTAAATAAATAAGTTAAGAAAAAAAAATTTGTAAATAAATATATAAATAAATAAAAAATAAAAGCTGAAAAGTTATGAGTTGTTAATGGAACACTAGAATTCATTAAAAAAGTATAGTATCCAATTATAGTATATGTGCGACCCTACAAATTTGACATTTTCTGTTCAGATCTGTACGAGATCGTACTACAAAAGGTTATAGGATACTGTCTTGCATCCCCACGTCAATATAAATTGCCAAAAATTTAATTTAATACCGAAAAATACTTTTTTCATTTAAATTTGCTGCTATCTAGGAAATTTAGGAGCTGCTGTTAAAAGGCTAAACTTTTCTCAACGATTTAACTTTTTGGTTTCTTTCTTTTACTAAATAAAACAGCTAATTATATTTAGAACATGCACTGAATTTTGTGCGGTTCGTTACACATCCGTCATGATACATACAGAGAATGATACAAGTAAATTAGATTACACATTTATAAAAAATCTCCAAATTGTACTTTTTTTTTAAATTTTTGTTGTTACCATTAAACGTTAGAACTGAACATTAGAAGCATGTTTTTGTGCCAGTGCAAAAGTATGAAGATAAAAATATAAAGTACAGATTTTGTGGTATAATTTATGTATGTGAACAAGCACATTCAACTGTGTGTGTGGGCATGTGTTGTGGATTCGTGTATATGGAATGGTTGTATGTGTATATGTACTTTTGCATATATTTTTCAGCGGTTTTTACCCGTCCTAATAAAAAGCTTAGAAAACTTAATTTCGCTCTTAAGCAAAACTTGTATGCTTAGATGAGTGCTAAAGTAGTGCAATTGTTAAGTTTTTACATTTAGTTATTACAGGAATAGCAGCAATATTTGTTTCTATTGGCGGAAGAAGGATTTTCAAATTATAAGCGTTGAAAGTTTACTCCACTTAGGAGTAAGGATGTGCTGTAAAGGATGTGATATTTAATTTCTTCAGAACATGTTTAATGACAAACTGAATGCCAGATACATAGTAATTGTGACCGTCCAATACAACCTCAATTTATGTGCATAAATAAACTTAAAACGACTACAGCCTACACAAATTCCTTTCATAACTTGCCATGGTAAATATACAGAGTTCTGGTTTAGTATCTCCAATGAGCTCCTTAGCCATGTCTGATACAGTAATATACCTTGAACCATCGGATATATATTACAGAGATCAGACAAAGTGAACTAACTGGTCCTTGAATGCTTCTTTTGACACAGTCTGTTCAGTATCATAGGAAGTTCTCAAGGCAAGAATATCAAGAACATGCGATTCCCTAAAATATTTCTGCCACCATCAGCATCTTGGCCTGTGACAACGGCATTGAGTTTTACGAGCTTTAAAAGCAAATATAAATATAGAATAAAACTTTCGAAGAGAACATTTTTGCGAACAATCGTAAAAAGTTAAACATTTGTGAATAAATTTTTTGTATAATAATTATAATTCGGAGTTCAAGCTTTTCAATTATTAATTTGATTTAAGTCAAACAGGCTTACAATTACACATCTCGTAAGTTCATATAAAAAACATGAAATTTCTTTCAAACTTTTTCTTCCTAAATATTCATTGCAATACTATATACGAGTATATTTCTAAAATATAAAATTCCACTGTGACTTTTTAGCAATCAACCTTTTGCTATTTTGGGACCGCAGCGCTAAAATGTCAGCTGCAGATCAAACTTATGAAAAAATTTTAAATTATCAATGCGGTCACGTCTGCCGACATCTATTTTCCAAGGAAGGTGCAGTTGTGTAAAGTTTGTCTGCATTTTGTTCGTCGAGTAATCGTTCATGGATGTTTGATATGCGAGTTAAACAAAAGTAATACATGCATAATATTTTAACATGGTGTTGAACTTTCACTGTATGATAGATATCCTTACGGATCGCTGGCTGTTTTTGACTGCTTGAGGCAATTGCTTTATTAAGAGTTTCTGCTTCGTTTGCAGTTGTTGTGATTGAAAAAAAAAAACGAATCAAAATGGGTATACAACCACAGTCGCTGCTTTCCAACTTGTTTTTTTAATATTCTATTACAAACAGCAAAATATTCCTTCACATTGAAATGAAAAAAAAAAAATAAAAATTTTAACTTTATTTATTACTGTATTAAAAGGGTGGTGAGTCCTAGTCAAAACCCACGGATGTATAACAACTCCATGAG
This sequence comes from Ormia ochracea, assembly GCA_963402855.1. Classification (NCBI taxonomy): domain Eukaryota; kingdom Metazoa; phylum Arthropoda; class Insecta; order Diptera; family Tachinidae; genus Ormia; species Ormia ochracea. The sequence continues at coordinate 55,997,034 of OY727108.1, read as the reverse complement.
CACTTGCACACACACACGAGAAAAAACAATTTGATATTAGAAGGCAATACGAAACTAAGGCGGAGGGTGTAGCAAACAATGCATACGATATACAAAAGGTATGTAACTAATTTCAAATATGGCTTTAGATGGTCTTAGATATTTTTTATTAAAAATTTGTTGGGCTTTAGTTAGTCTGACAATTCTTTTTTAGCTGAACTTTAAATTAAATTTTCTACATGATGGGCTACCATTAACTATACGCGTAAATGTCATGTCACCCTTGTTTAGCTTCCTTTTAATGTTTTTTCTGTCAAAAAATGTCAGGATGCGTTATATATGTACATCTTCTAATATATTTGCATTTTTTTAATGCATGTGGGAAATATTAATCCTTAGCGCATGTGCTTCCCCTTTTTGTTATAGCCTTTAGATAGACGCACTCGTGTATATATTTTATTGTGTCCTGCTGTTGCGACATGGTAAATTTAATTTAAAAAAATCCTGTCTCTCCCTTTTGCAATACACATTGAAACCTGTTTTGCTTTCCAAAGGATTATTTCAATGTTTATTTTCTCAGATACAAATGTTATTTTAATACCAAACTGCATATTCCTTAATTAGAAATTACTCACATATCCAAATAGAATTTATGTAAAACACGATTATAATAGTTTTACTCACAATAAGGTTTATTGTACAGGATGTGCAAGTATCGTGATTTGCTAGCTCACGAACAGGTTCCGTGTTGGTCACGTGTAACCTTAAACTACTTTAGAAAGCTTCACGTGTTTGCTAATGACGGTGATATTAATAATTGACTACTTGGCTGGCAGGCTGCTGGGATGGCAGGCTACTGAGAGGGCAGGCTGCTGGGCTACCTCAATGATTAAATGTAAATTTAAGCCAATCAATATCTTTTGGCATTCAATTTCTATGCACGACTACTTTTAAATATAAAAATAAAATGTATTATGAGCTGTAAATGGATCACTATGAAACCATTAAAAAATTATAGTATCCTGTATCATATATATGCCGAATATGACTTTTATAGGACAAGATCGTACTACAAAATCCTTCAAGATATAGCAAGAATGATGTAGGCAAAACAGTATTTATTTAATATTTAACATTTTTAGTCCTTCCGTATGCGGGATGTACAAAACATTGCAAATAATAATTCCATCTTAATTTCGTATTGAAAAGGAATAAGAAATTCATTTATATTCAGATATCATACAATCTCTTCTTTAATTATTTATTTTAATTTAATTTTTATTATTAAAGAAAAATAATATTCAGAAATATATTAATTGCATGTTTCAAAGAACATATAAATTGAAAGGTAAAACGTGTTGACTGGTTCTTATCAGCTCGTCATGTGTGAAGGTTCTCATTCGGAAATACATCAAGCAGACTAAATCCGTTTATGTATGCATCAACAATACAATACAATTATTATTTCGATAAACTAGAGAAAAATTGGAAAGCTTCAAACTATATTTTTTTTTATTATTTATTTTTAATTCCACTTGTTTTGAAGGCAATAGACATATACAAACAAACACAACCAAACTTAATCTCTGAAATCCGTTCAATCACTTCGTTATTCATATCCGTTTGATGTGCTCGCTCTATTAAGGATTCCATTTATTTATTTTTATTTTTTCGTTACTTTATTGATGTGGTACATTCGGTTGACCGCTGATTCTAATTAAAACATTGTTAATTTTCAACGATATTTTTCAACCACACCAATAAAAAATTAAATGCTGAGATTTAAATAGTGTAGAAGGATACGAAAGTTGCTTTAATATTTTAAAGTTTTACTTATGAAGTAGAATGCTAAGACATCTATTGTAAATTAGCAGCACATGTTGAATTTTTAAAGGTTCTGTTTCAATATCCATCTCCATAAAGAAGCATCCTGCAACTCACGTCCTTTATAAAAGGCGGCTTTAACGATTAAATCCATAATAGTCTCGAATACTTTTTTGAAAAAAAAAAAATCCACTTATGTACGTATGTTCGTAAGTATACTGCTCATTTGGCTTCCTTAAATGTATTCCTTTAAAGAATGGCCTAATGTGTGATACATGCCTTCCAGCATGTTTTGAAGACACGGCCAACTGGGCTGAGAGAGCCAAACTTGCCACTTCATATGAAATAATTTTTAATTTTAAATATTGCTTTGGTGTGGTAAAACCATTTTCTTCTTTTTCCTTTGCAATCATCAAACTTTTTTCTTTCTTTTGCTATTGGCGTCTTTGAAGGGAAATAGATTTTTAATTAAATCCAGAGGCAATTGTTACAACACAAATGGACAAATGAAATTTCTTTCATTAAACTTTGTATGTTATTGATAATATTGGATTAATTATTGCCCTTAAAAAAGAAACTTCAAAGAATTCTTGCTTAAGATTTTACAGATAATTAAAATGGGTGTGGATTTAATGAAGAAAAATAAGAAAGAAATGGAAGGAAATGTTTTTTTAAATATGCTGCTTATCACTTTAAAAATGGTATATGATAGATAAGTAGTGCAAGGAGAACTTCAATCTAAATCAATATAAAGTTTGCAGTCTATGCGTTGGCTTATAAATTCGTACTCTAATAAAAATCTTCTACGAAAGAGAAATTGAGGAATTCCTCAATTTTGAAATACAAAGTTTTCTGGTCGCAAACTTTTTTATTAATAAATATGATGAAATTAAATGCTTTAAATCAATACAGGAACAACATTATTAGCTAAAAATTAGAGTAAGGAGGTCTGCCATGCCACTTCCTTCAGGAATGATCTGGCGTAATGGAGAGCAAGTCCTGCCAACTATAATATTACCATGATCCTTAAACACTATCAGTAGGCAATCGTGCTTTTATTTGGTTTTCAACTTATTTTACGGTACCGAAAGATAAAAATATTGCTGCGGTATTCAGATTAAAAGAAAATGTATAAAAAAACTAGAAAGTATTTTTCAAAATATATAGAATTACTAAATTTGCAAGCCATCTTACATCGTTTAAAGTTGTATTTAAATTCAATTAAATCCAAATTAAATTTTTCGTCCATATAAAACTATAAAGGATACAATGAGTCTTTCATTTGAATACATTTTATTAAATAAAATTACTCTAAAATTATGTTGTAACAAAAAGTCTTATAATAAAACTTTAGAAGACTTTTTAAACTAAAACAAACTGAAAATTATTCTAATCTATTCAATATTATTTTGCCAATCATTTAAACTCTTCAACTTACTTTTAAAAATAAATAATAATAAAATTTATTGAAAATATAAACTTTATTTTAAATGGAATATGATTTCACATTTTAAAAATAGTTTTACTATATTTATATAGATATATATATATATATTGTTTGCTTTTATATATTTATATATACGATTTAAATTATATTTCCTTTAAGTTTAAATGCTTGTAGTATGAAAGACTTTTAAGTAATTGGACACATTAAGTGGCAAAGCACATAAGTTTAGTTCACTTTGCCTCCCCTCAAATTCGGTTTAAATCCAAACATCATACACAAAGGCATACAAGTCCTGAATGAGAAATTTTTTAAAACTAGACAAACATGAAAATAAAAACCAGCAGGAAAAATAAGCCATTAAGAACATGCACAACACAATTTCTAAAATAAAACCGAACAGAATGGAAAGTTTTCACAACTCAACAGATGCACTCGTATCTTGCAAATAAACTTTTGTATAAGAGGTTTTCTTATTTCTGGAGAAAGTATTTTAAATCCAATAAGAGCTGGAAATTTAGTATTTGTTCTGTAAAATATATTGAAAAGTTGAATTTAAATGCTTTTAATAAAACTATGTATTTAATAAAAACTTAATTAAATACGATTATCGAATTCAATTCCAATTTTTTTTTTAATTTCTATAGCGATTCTTAAAAAATAATCTAAAATATATGGAAATAATTATGTGAAATTTTCCTGCTTATCTGCATTAGATATTGTTTTTATCGGAAAATAAAATAAAATAGAAAAAGTGTATTTTTTGCTCAAGACAATTAATAATACAAAGGACTCATTATATATAGTGAAATGTGCTTAGAAACTTTCAAGGCCGGCCTTTAGAAGTTTTAATTGGTAAGTAAAATATTTAAAAATATATAAAAAAACATATTTTTTGTGAAAACTTAAATTTAAAAAAAAACAATATTTAAAAAAATTAATATTAATGTCAATATTTCGGAAATTCAGTATGTTTAAGAAACCATTTGTTGTTTCCGGTAAACAAAATAAAGCTTTAACTTAACAGTACTTAGTTGCCAATACGGCTATGAATTTAAAGCTTTTCTTGCCTGTTGCCTTTTCTTCTTATTTCTTATTGCTTTGAGTTGAAAAAAATTCACACAATGCAGAAGCAATGAAAGACAATATATGAATTTAAATTCATTACTTAATTCCTGTAACTTTTAATTGGGTATTAGTGAAAGCTTTCTCGTTAATCTGATATAAATAACTACAAGTAAATTGTATTCGTAGAAATTTCAGAGAAATTGCTTATTTATCAATATTAATCATTAAATAATAAATGAACAGCTTTGATTATTTAGAATAAGGCTTAATCAAGTTTTTATTAATTTTTTTTTTCTATTAATTTTGTATTAAAAGTTTGTTGTTTCGGTTTGCTTAAATTGAATTTGACTACTGACAGAATATATGTACTTGTCAATGTTAAAAAAAAATTTGTTAAAGAAAATAAATATTTGTAATTGGTCTAGTGGGAAACTATGAAAGAAACCACGCCAAAGCGAATAAATTTTTAAAATATGCGAAATAAAAGGCCCAAATCCAAATAAAGTGACCAAGTTCTTATAAGACCAGCACAAAATTTTTTAATTTATTTCCTTTTTTTGTCAAGCTGCGTCAGGTTCAGTATTTCATCATTTTTATCAGGATAGCCAACTTTATGCTATGTAGGGTGCATTTCATGAATTATCCCCACTGTAGTGAAATGTATTTCAATGAAAGTAGACAGCTTTTTTTTGTACTGTATTACAGATGGCAGAGAAGATCAGATCCCTGGCCAGCTATATTCAAATCAAAGTTTCGTTTTTATATCTTTCTCGTCATATCAACTTTTCGGGAATCCAGCCCAATGCAGTGGAGTCCATCCCCTGAATGTAGTAATAACGAAAGAATATCGTAAAATCTTTCTGCTTCATTCTATGAATTTTATATTACGTTTGCAAAATAGATAATAAATTATTAAACATGTCACAAACTAAACAAAACTGGCGTTTATATTACTTTTACTAGTCAATTTTTTGTCTCAAAATACGAGTATATTTCTTATATATTTGCCAGTGATTGAAAAACACAAAAAATTGCGATTTTTATAAGGTAGCTACCTTAGTGATTTTGAGCCGTCCAAATCCTTCCTTCCTCCTCGAATTCCTCCTTAAGTTGAATTCTAAACGTGAAAATACCATAAAATGGCAAAAACTTAACTAATAGTAAAAAAAGATGCGTAATTCGGTGATTCCCTTCTTCTCGATGTCAGCCTTGAATGGAATTCCCCATTTTTTTAAGCTGAACTGGCGTTTATATTACTTTTACTAGTCAATTTTTTGTCTCAAAATACGAGTATATTTCTTATATATTTGCCAGTGATTGAAAAACACAAAAAATTGCGATTTTTATAAGGTAGCTACCTTAGTGATTTTCAGCCGTCCAAATCCTTCCTTCCTCCTCGAATTCCTCCTTAAGTTGAATTCTAAACGTGAAAATACCATAAAATGGCAAAAACTTAACTAAATGTAAAAAAAGATGCGTAATTCGGTGATTCCCTTCTTCTCGATGTCAGCCTTGAATGGAATTCCCCATTTTTTTAAGCTGAACTGGCGTTTATATTACTTTTACTAGTCAATTTTTTGTCTCAAAATACGAGTATATTTCTTATATATTTGCCTGTGATTGAAAAACACAAAAAATTGCGATTTTTATAAGGTAGCTACCTTAGTGATTTTGAGCCGTCCAAATCCTTCCTTCCTCCTCGAATTCCTCCTTAAGTTGAATTCTAAACGTGAAAATACCATAAAATGGCAAAAACTTAACTAAAAGTAAAAAAAGATGCGTAATTCGGTGATTCCCTTCTTCTCGATGTCAGCCTTGAATGGAATTCCCCATTTTTTTAAGTTGAACTGGCGTTTATATTACTTTTACTAGTCAATTTTTTGTCTCAAAATACGAGTATATTTCTTATATAATTGCCAGTGATTGAAAAACACAAAAAATTGCGATTTTTATAAGGTAGCTACCTTAGTGATTTTGAGCCGTCCAAATCCTTCCTTCCTCCTTAAGTTGAATTCTAAACGTGAAAATACCATAAAATGGCAAAAACTTAACTAAAAGTAAAAAAAGATGCGTAATTCGGTGATTCCCTTCTTCTCGATGTCAGCCTTGAATGGAATTCCCCATTTTTTTAAGCTGAACTGGCGTTTATATTACTTTTACTAGTCAATTTTTTGTCTCAAAATACGAGTATATTTCTTATATATTTGCCAGTGATTGAAAAACACAAAAAATTGCGATTTTTATAAGGTAGCTACCTTAGTGATTTTGAGCCGTCCAAATCCTTCCTTCCTCCTCGAATTCCTCCTTAAGTTGAATTCTAAACGTGAAAATACCATAAAATGGCAAAAACTTAACTAAAAGTAAAAAAAGATGCGTAATTCGGTGATTCCCTTCTTCTCGATGTCAGCCTTGAATGGAATTCTCCATTTTTTTAAGCTGAACTGGCGTTTATATTACTTTTACTAGTCAATTTTTTGTCTCAAAATACGAGTATATTTCTTATATATTTGCCAGTGATTGAAAAACACAAAAAATTGCGATTTTTATAAGGTAGCTACCTTAGTGATTTTGAGCCGTCCAAATCCTTCCTTCCTCCTCGAATTCCTCCTTAAGTTGAATTCTAAACGTGAAAATACCATAAAATGGCAAAAACTTAACTAAAAGTAAAAAAAGATGCGTAATTCGGTGATTCCCTTCTTCTCGATGTCAGCCTCGAATGGAATTCCCCATTTTTTTAAGCTGAACTGGCGTTTATATTACTTTTACTAGTCAATTTTTTGTCTCAATATACGAGTATATTTCTTATATATTTGCCAGTGATTGAAAAACACAAAAAATTGCGATTTTTATAAGGTAGCTACCTTAGTGATTTTGAGCCGTCCAAATCCTTCCTTCCTCCTCGAATTCCTCCTTAAGTTGAATTCTAAACGTGAAAATACCATAAAATGGCAAAAACTTAACTAAAAGTAAAAAAAGATGCGTAATTCGGTGATTCCCTTCTTCTCGATGTCAGCCTCGAATGGAATTCCCCATTTTTTTAAGCTGAACTGGCGTTTATATTACTTTTACTAGTCAATTTTTTGTCTCAATATACGAGTATATTTCTTATATATTTGCCAGTGATTGAAAAACACAAAAAATTGCGATTTTTATAAGGTAGCTACCTTAGTGATTTTCAGCCGTCCAAATCCTTCCTTCCTCCTCGAATTCCTCCTTAAGTTGAATTCTAAACGTGAAAATACCATAAAATGGCAAAAACTTAACTAAAAGTAAAAAAAGATGCGTAATTCGGTGATTCCCTTCTTCTCGATGTCAGCCTTGAATGGAATTCCCCATTTTTTTAAGCTGAACTGGCGTTTATATTACTTTTACTAGTCAATTTTTTGTCTCAAAATACGAGTATATTTCTTATATATTTGCCAGTGATTGAAAAACACAAAAAATTGCGATTTTTATAAGGTAGCTACCTTAGTGATTTTCAGCCGTCCAAATCCTTCCTTCCTCCTCGAATTCCTCCTTAAGTTGAATTCTAAACGTGAAAATACCATAAAATGGCAAAAACTTAACTAAAAGTAAAAAAAGATGCGTAATTCGGTGATTCCCTTCTTCTCGATGTCAGCCTTGAATGGAATTCCCCATTTTTTTAAGCTGAACTGGCGTTTATATTACTTTTACTAGTCAATTTTTTGTCTCAAAATACGAGTATATTTCTTATATATTTGCCAGTGATTGAAAAACACAAAAAATTGCGATTTTTATAAGGTAGCTACCTTAGTGATTTTCAGCCGTCCAAATCCTTCCTTCCTCCTCGAATTCCTCCTTAAGTTGAATTCTAAACGTGAAAATACCATAAAATGGCAAAAACTTAACTAAAAGTAAAAAAAGATGCGTAATTCGGTGATTCCCTTCTTCTCGATGTCAGCCTTGAATGGAATTCCCCATTTTTTTAAGTTGAACTGGCGTTTATATTACTTTTACTAGTCAATTTTTTGTCTCAAAATACGAGTATATTTCTTATATATTTGCCAGTGATTGAAAAACACAAAAAATTGCGATTTTTATAAGGTAGCTACCTTAGTGATTTTGAGCCGTCCAAATCCTTCCTTCCTCCTTAAGTTGAATTCTAAACGTGAAAATACCATAAAATGGCAAAAACTTAACTAAAAGTAAAAAAAGATGCGTAATTCGGTGATTCCCTTCTTCTCGATGTCAGCCTTGAATGGAATTCCCCATTTTTTTAAGCTGAACTGGCGTTTATATTACTTTTACTAGTCAATTTTTTGTCTCAAAATACGAGTATATTTCTTATATATTTGCCAGTGATTGAAAAACACAAAAAATTGCGATTTTTATAAGGTAGCTACCTTAGTGATTTTGAGCCGTCCAAATCCTTCCTTCCTCCTTAAGTTGAATTCTAAACGTGAAAATACCATAAAATGGCAAAAACTTAACTAAAAGTAAAAAAAGATGCGTAATTCGGTGATTCCCTTCTTCTCGATGTCAGCCTTGAATGGAATTCCCCATTTTTTTAAGCTGAACTGGCGTTTATATTACTTTTACTAGTCAATTTTTTGTCTCAAAATACGAGTATATTTCTTATATATTTGCCAGTGATTGAAAAACACAAAAAATTGCGATTTTTATAAGGTAGCTACCTTAGTGATTTTGAGCCGTCCAAATCCTTCCTTCCTCCTTAAGTTGAATTCTAAACGTGAAAATACCATAAAATGGCAAAAACTTAACTAAAAGTAAAAAAAGATGCGTAATTCGGTGATTCCCTTCTTCTCGATGTCAGCCTTAAATGGAATTCCCCATTTTTTTAAGCTGAACTGGCGTTTATATTACTTTTACTAGTCAATTTTTTGTCTCAAAATACGAGTATATTTCTTATATATTTGCCAGTGATTGAAAAACACAAAAAATTGCGATTTTTATAAGGTAGCTACCTTAGTGATTTTGAGCCGTCCAAATCCTTCCTTCCTCCTCGAATTCCTCCTTAAGTTGAATTCTAAACGTGAAAATACCATAAAATGGCAAAAACTTAACTAAAAGTAAAAAAAGATGCGTAATTCGGTGATTCCCTTCTTCTCGATGTCAGCCTTGAATGGAATTCCCCATTTTTTTAAGCTGAACTGGCGTTTATATTACTTTTACTAGTCAATTTTTTGTCTCAAAATACGAGTATATTTCTTATATATTTGCCAGTGATTGAAAAACACAAAAAATTGCGATTTTTATAAGGTAGCTACCTTAGTGATTTTGAGCCGTCCAAATCCTTCCTTCCTCCTTAAGTTGAATTCTAAACGTGAAAATACCATAAAATGGCAAAAACTTAACTAAAAGTAAAAAAAGATGCGTAATTCGGTGATTCCCTTCTTCTCGATGTCAGCCTTGAATGGAATTCCCCATTTTTTTAAGCTGAACTGGCGTTTATATTACTTTTACTAGTCAATTTTTTGTCTCAAAATACGAGTATATTTCTTATATATTTGCCAGTGATTGAAAAACACAAAAAATTGCGATTTTTATAAGGTAGCTACCTTAGTGATTTTGAGCCGTCCAAATCCTTCCTTCCTCCTTAAGTTGAATTCTAAACGTGAAAATACCATAAAATGGCAAAAACTTAACTAAAAGTAAAAAAAGATGCGTAATTCGGTGATTCCCTTCTTCTCGATGTCAGCCTTAAATGGAATTCCCCATTTTTTTAAGCTGAACTGGCGTTTATATTACTTTTACTAGTCAATTTTTTGTCTCAAAATACGAGTATATTTCTTATATATTTGCCAGTGATTGAAAAACACAAAAAATTGCGATTTTTATAAGGTAGCTACCTTAGTGATTTTGAGCCGTCCAAATCCTTCCTTCCTCCTCGAATTCCTCCTTAAGTTGAATTCTAAACGTGAAAATACCATAAAATGGCAAAAACTTAACTAAAAGTAAAAAAAGATGCGTAATTCGGTGATTCCCTTCTTCTCGATGTCAGCCTTGAATGGAATTCCCCATTTTTTTAAGCTGAACTGGCGTTTATATTACTTTTACTAGTCAATTTTTTGTCTCAAAATACGAGTATATTTCTTATATATTTGCCAGTGATTGAAAAACACAAAAAATTGCGATTTTTATAAGGTAGCTACCTTAGTGATTTTCAGCCGTCCAAATCCTTCCTTCCTCCTCGAATTCCTCCTTAAGTTGAATTCTAAACGTGAAAATACCATAAAATGGCAAAAACTTAACTAAAAGTAAAAAAAGATGCGTAATTCGGTGATTCCCTTCTTCTCGATGTCAGCCTTGAATGGAATTCCCCATTTTTTTAAGTTGAACTGGCGTTTATATTACTTTTACTAGTCAATTTTTTGTCTCAAAATACGAGTATATTTCTTATATATTTGCCAGTGATTGAAAAACACAAAAAATTGCGATTTTTATAAGGTAGCTACCTTAGTGATTTTGAGCCGTCCAAATCCTTCCTTCCTCCTTAAGTTGAATTCTAAACGTGAAAATACCATAAAATGGCAAAAACTTAACTAAAAGTAAAAAAAGATGCGTAATTCGGTGATTCCCTTCTTCTCGATGTCAGCCTTGAATGGAATTCCCCATTTTTTTAAGCTGAACTGGCGTTTATATTACTTTTACTAGTCAATTTTTTGTCTCAAAATACGAGTATATTTCTTATATATTTGCCAGTGATTGAAAAACACAAAAAATTGCGATTTTTATAAGGTAGCTACCTTAGTGATTTTGAGCCGTCCAAATCCTTCCTTCCTCCTTAAGTTGAATTCTAAACGTGAAAATACCATAAAATGGCAAAAACTTAACTAAAAGTAAAAAAAGATGCGTAATTCGGTGATTCCCTTCTTCTCGATGTCAGCCTTGAATGGAATTCCCCATTTTTTTAAGCTGAACTGGCGTTTATATTACTTTTACTAGTCAATTTTTTGTCTCAAAATACGAGTATATTTCTTATATATTTGCCAGTGATTGAAAAACACAAAAAATTGCGATTTTTATAAGGTAGCTACCTTAGTGATTTTCAGCCGTCCAAATCCTTCCTTCCTCCTCGAATTCCTCCTTAAGTTGAATTCTAAACGTGAAAATACCATAAAATGGCAAAAACTTAACTAAGAGTAAAAAAAGATGCGTAATTCGGTGATTCCCTTCTTCTCGATGTCAGCCTTGAATGGAATTCCCCATTTTTTTAAGCTGAACTGGCGTTTATATTACTTTTACTAGTCAATTTTTTGTCTCAAAATACGAGTATATTTCTTATATATTTGCCAGTGATTGAAAAACACAAAAAATTGCGATTTTTATAAGGTAGCTACCTTAGTGATTTTCAGCCGTCCAAATCCTTCCTTCCTCCTCGAATTCCTCCTTAAGTTGAATTCTAAACGTGAAAATACCATAAAATGGCAAAAACTTAACTAAAAGTAAAAAAAGATGCGTAATTCGGTGATTCCCTTCTTCTCGATGTCAGCCTTGAATGGAATTCCCCATTTTTTTAAGCTGAACTGGCGTTTATATTACTTTTACTAGTCAATTTTTTGTCTCAAAATACGAGTATATTTCTTATATATTTGCCAGTGATTGAAAAACACAAAAAATTGCGATTTTTATAAGGTAGCTACCTTAGTGATTTTGAGCCGTCCAAATCCTTCCTTCCTCCTCGAATTCCTCCTTAAGTTGAATTCTAAACGTGAAAATACCATAAAATGGCAAAAACTTAACTAAAAGTAAAAAAAGATGCGTAATTCGGTGATTCCCTTCTTCTCGATGTCAGCCTTGAATGGAATTCCCCATTTTTTTAAGCTGAACTGGCGTTTATATTACTTTTACTAGTCAATTTTTTGTCTCAAAATACGAGTATATTTCTTATATATTTGCCAGTGATTGAAAAACACAAAAAATTGCGATTTTTATAAGGTAGCTACCTTAGTGATTTTGAGCCGTCCAAATCCTTCCTTCCTCCTCGAATTCCTCCTTAAGTTGAATTCTAAACGTGAAAATACCATAAAATGGCAAAACCTTAACTAAAAGTAAAAAAAGATGCGTAATTCGGTGATTCCCTTCTTCTCGATGTCAGCCTCGAATGGAATTCCCCATTTTTTTAAGCTGAACTGGCGTTTATATTACTTTTACTAGTCAATTTTTTGTCTCAATATACGAGTATATTTCTTATATATTTGCCAGTGATTGAAAAACACAAAAAATTGCGATTTTTATAAGGTAGCTACCTTAGTGATTTTGAGCCGTCCAAATCCTTCCTTCCTCCTCGAATTCCTCCTTAAGTTGAATTCTAAACGTGAAAATACCATAAAATGGCAAAAACTTAACTAAAAGTAAAAAAAGATGCGTAATTCGGTGATTCCCTTCTTCTCGATGTCAGCCTCGAATGGAATTCCCCATTTTTTTAAGCTGAACTGGCGTTTATATTACTTTTACTAGTCAATTTTTTGTCTCAATATACGAGTATATTTCTTATATATTTGCCAGTGATTGAAAAACACAAAAAATTGCGATTTTTATAAGGTAGCTACCTTAGTGATTTTCAGCCGTCCAAATCCTTCCTTCCTCCTCGAATTCCTCCTTAAGTTGAATTCTAAACGTGAAAATACCATAAAATGGCAAAAACTTAACTAAAAGTAAAAAAAGATGCGTAATTCGGTGATTCCCTTCTTCTCGATGTCAGCCTCGAATGGAATTCCCCATTTTTTTAAGCTGAACTGGCGTTTATATTACTTTTACTAGTCAATTTTTTGTCTCAATATACGAGTATATTTCTTATATATTTGCCAGTGATTGAAAAACACAAAAAATTGCGATTTTTATAAGGTAGCTACCTTAGTGATTTTGAGCCGTCCAAATCCTTCCTTCCTCCTCGAATTCCTCCTTAAGTTGAATTCTAAACGTGAAAATACCATAAAATGGCAAAAACTTAACTAAAAGTAAAAAAAGATGCGTAATTCGGTGATTCCCTTCTTCTCGATGTCAGCCTTGAATGGAATTCCCCATTTTTTTTAACTGAACTGGCGTTTATATTACTTTTACTAGTCAATTTTTTGTCTCAATATACGAGTATATTTCTTATATATTTGCCAGTGATTGAAAAACACAAAAAATTGCGATTTTTATAAGGTAGCTACCTTAGTGATTTTCAGCCGTCCAAATCCTTCCTTCCTCCTCGAATTCCTCCTTAAGTTGAATTCTAAACGTGAAAATACCATAAAATGGCAAAAACTTAACTAAAAGTAAAAAAAGATGCGTAATTCGGTGATTCCCTTCTTCTCGATGTCAGCCTTGAATGGAATTCCCCATTTTTTTTAACTGAACTGGCGTTTATATTACTTTTACTAGTCAATTTTTTGTCTCAATATACGAGTATATTTCTTATATATTTGCCAGTGATTGAAAAACACAAAAAATTGCGATTTTTATAAGGTAGCTACCTTAGTGATTTTCAGCCGTCCAAATCCTTCCTTCCTCCTCGAATTCCTCCTTAAGTTGAATTCTAAACGTGAAAATACCATAAAATGGCAAAAACTTAACTAAAAGTAAAAAAAGATGCGTAATTCGGTGATTCCCTTCTTCTCGATGTCAGCCTCGAATGGAATTCCCCATTTTTTTAAGCTGAACTGGCGTTTATATTACTTTTACTAGTCAATTTTTTGTCTCAATATACGAGTATATTTCTTATATATTTGCCAGTGATTGAAAAACACAAAAAATTGCGATTTTTATAAGGTAGCTACCTTAGTGATTTTGAGCCGTCCAAATCCTTCCTTCCTCCTCGAATTCCTCCTTAAGTTGAATTCTAAACGTGAAAATACCATAAAATGGCAAAAACTTAACTAAAAGTAAAAAAAGATGCGTAATTCGGTGATTCCCTTCTTCTCGATGTCAGCCTTGAATGGAATTCCCCATTTTTTTTAACTGAACTGGCGTTTATATTACTTTTACTAGTCAATTTTTTGTCTCAATATACGAGTATATTTCTTATATATTTGCCAGTGATTGAAAAACACAAAAAATTGCGATTTTTATAAGGTAGCTACCTTAGTGATTTTCAGCCGTCCAAATCCTTCCTTCCTCCTCGAATTCCTCCTTAAGTTGAATTCTAAACGTGAAAATACCATAAAATGGCAAAAACTTAACTAAAAGTAAAAAAAGATGCGTAATTCGGTGATTCCCTTCTTCTCGATGTCAGCCTTGAATGGAATTCCCCATTTTTTTTAACTGAACTGGCGTTTATATTACTTTTACTAGTCAATTTTTTGTCTCAATATACGAGTATATTTCTTATATATTTGCCAGTGATTGAAAAACACAAAAAATTGCGATTTTTATAAGGTAGCTACCTTAGTGATTTTGAGCCGTCCAAATCCTTCCTTCCTCCTCGAATTCCTCCTTAAGTTGAATTCTAAACGTGAAAATACCATAAAATGGCAAAAACTTAACTAAAAGTAAAAAAAGATGCGTAATTCGGTGATTCCCTTCTTCTCGATGTCAGCCTTGAATGGAATTCCCCATTTTTTTTAACTGAACTGGCGTTTATATTACTTTTACTAGTCAATTTTTTGTCTCAATATACGAGTATATTTCTTATATATTTGCCAGTGATTGAAAAACACAAAAAATTGCGATTTTTATAAGGTAGCTACCTTAGTGATTTTCAGCCGTCCAAATCCTTCCTTCCTCCTCGAATTCCTCCTTAAGTTGAATTCTAAACGTGAAAATACCATAAAATGGCAAAAACTTAACTAAAAGTAAAAAAAGATGCGTAATTCGGTGATTCCCTTCTTCTCGATGTCAGCCTCGAATGGAATTCCCCATTTTTTTAAGCTGAACTGGCGTTTATATTACTTTTACTAGTCAATTTTTTGTCTCAATATACGAGTATATTTCTTATATATTTGCCAGTGATTGAAAAACACAAAAAATTGCGATTTTTATAAGGTAGCTACCTTAGTGATTTTGAGCCGTCCAAATCCTTCCTTCCTCCTCGAATTCCTCCTTAAGTTGAATTCTAAACGTGAAAATACCATAAAATGGCAAAAACTTAACTAAAAGTAAAAAAAGATGCGTAATTCGGTGATTCCCTTCTTCTCGATGTCAGCCTTGAATGGAATTCCCCATTTTTTTTAACTGAACTGGCGTTTATATTACTTTTACTAGTCAATTTTTTGTCTCAATATACGAGTATATTTCTTATATATTTGCCAGTGATTGAAAAACACAAAAAATTGCGATTTTTATAAGGTAGCTACCTTAGTGATTTTGAGCCGTCCAAATCCTTCCTTCCTCCTCGAATTCCTCCTTAAGTTGAATTCTAAACGTGAAAATACCATAAAATGGCAAAAACTTAACTAAAAGTAAAAAAAGATGCGTAATTCGGTGATTCCCTTCTTCTCGATGTCAGCCTTGAATGGAATTCCCCATTTTTTTTAACTGAACTGGCGTTTATATTACTTTTACTAGTCAATTTTTTGTCTCAATATACGAGTATATTTCTTATATATTTGCCAGTGATTGAAAAACACAAAAAATTGCGATTTTTATAAGGTAGCTACCTTAGTGATTTTCAGCCGTCCAAATCCTTCCTTCCTCCTCGAATTCCTCCTTAAGTTGAATTCTAAACGTGAAAATACCATAAAATGGCAAAAACTTAACTAAAAGTAAAAAAAGATGCGTAATTCGGTGATTCCCTTCTTCTCGATGTCAGCCTCGAATGGAATTCCCCATTTTTTTAAGCTGAACTGGCGTTTATATTACTTTTACTAGTCAATTTTTTGTCTCAATATACGAGTATATTTCTTATATATTTGCCAGTGATTGAAAAACACAAAAAATTGCGATTTTTATAAGGTAGCTACCTTAGTGATTTTGAGCCGTCCAAATCCTTCCTTCCTCCTCGAATTCCTCCTTAAGTTGAATTCTAAACGTGAAAATACCATAAAATGGCAAAAACTTAACTAAAAGTAAAAAAAGATGCGTAATTCGGTGATTCCCTTCTTCTCGATGTCAGCCTCGAATGGAATTCCCCATTTTTTTAAGCTGAACTGGCGTTTATATTACTTTTACTAGTCAATTTTTTGTCTCAATATACGAGTATATTTCTTATATATTTGCCAGTGATTGAAAAACACAAAAAATTGCGATTTTTATAAGGTAGCTACCTTAGTGATTTTGAGCCGTCCAAATCCTTCCTTCCTCCTCGAATTCCTCCTTAAGTTGAATTCTAAACGTGAAAATACCATAAAATGGCAAAAACTTAACTAAAAGTAAAAAAAGATGCGTAATTCGGTGATTCCCTTCTTCTCGATGTCAGCCTCGAATGGAATTCCCCATTTTTTTAAGCTGAACTGGCGTTTATATTACTTTTACTAGTCAATTTTTTGTCTCAAAATACGAGTATATTTCTTATATATTTGCCAGTGATTGAAAAACACAAAAAATTGCGATTTTTATAAGGTAGCTACCTTAGTGATTTTCAGCCGTCCAAATCCTTCCTTCCTCCTCGAATTCCTCCTTAAGTTGAATTCTAAACGTGAAAATACCATAAAATGGCAAAAACTTAACTAAAAGTAAAAAAAGATGCGTAATTCGGTGATTCCCTTCTTCTCGATGTCAGCCTTGAATGGAATTCCCCATTTTTTTAAGCTGAACTGGCGTTTATATTACTTTTACTAGTCAATTTTTTGTCTCAAAATACGAGTATATTTCTTATATATTTGCCAGTGATTGAAAAACACAAAAAATTGCGATTTTTATAAGGTAGCTACCTTAGTGATTTTCAGCCGTCCAAATCCTTCCTTCCTCCTCGAATTCCTCCTTAAGTTGAATTCTAAACGTGAAAATACCATAAAATGGCAAAAACTTAACTAAAAGTAAAAAAAGATGCGTAATTCGGTGATTCCCTTCTTCTCGATGTCAGCCTTGAATGGAATTCCCCATTTTTTTAAGCTGAACTGGCGTTTATATTACTTTTACTAGTCAATTTTTTGTCTCAAAATACGAGTATATTTCTTATATATTTGCCAGTGATTGAAAAACACAAAAAATTGCGATTTTTATAAGGTAGCTACCTTAGTGATTTTCAGCCGTCCAAATCCTTCCTTCCTCCTCGAATTCCTCCTTAAGTTGAATTCTAAACGTGAAAATACCATAAAATGGCAAAAACTTAACTAAAAGTAAAAAAAGATGCGTAATTCGGTGATTCCCTTCTTCTCGATGTCAGCCTTGAATGGAATTCCCCATTTTTTTAAGCTGAACTGGCGTTTATATTACTTTTACTAGTCAATTTTTTGTCTCAAAATACGAGTATATTTCTTATATATTTGCCAGTGATTGAAAAACACAAAAAATTGCGATTTTTATAAGGTAGCTACCTTAGTGATTTTCAGCCGTCCAAATCCTTCCTTCCTCCTCGAATTCCTCCTTAAGTTGAATTCTAAACGTGAAAATACCATAAAATGGCAAAAACTTAACTAAAAGTAAAAAAAGATGCGTAATTCGGTGATTCCCTTCTTCTCGATGTCAGCCTTGAATGGAATTCCCCATTTTTTTAAGCTGAACTGGCGTTTATATTACTTTTACTAGTCAATTTTTTGTCTCAAAATACGAGTATATTTCTTATATATTTGCCAGTGATTGAAAAACACAAAAAATTGCGATTTTTATAAGGTAGCTACCTTAGTGATTTTGAGCCGTCCAAATCCTTCCTTCCTCCTCGAATTCCTCCTTAAGTTGAATTCTAAACGTGAAAATACCATAAAATGGCAAAAACTTAACTAAAAGTAAAAAAAGATGCGTAATTCGGTGATTCCCTTCTTCTCGATGTCAGTCTTGAATGGAATTCCCCATTTTTTTAAGCTGAACTGGCGTTTATATTACTTTTACTAGTCAATTTTTTGTCTCAAAATACGAGTATATTTCTTATATATTTGCCAGTGATTGAAAAACACAAAAAATTGCGATTTTTATAAGGTAGCTACCTTAGTGATTTTGAGCCGTCCAAATCCTTCCTTCCTCCTCGAATTCCTCCTTAAGTTGAATTCTAAACGTGAAAATACCATAAAATGGCAAAAACTTAACTAAAAGTAAAAAAAGATGCGTAATTCGGTGATTCCCTTCTTCTCGATGTCAGCCTCGAATGGAATTCCCCATTTTTTTAAGCTGAACTGGCGTTTATATTACTTTTACTAGTCAATTTTTTGTCTCAATATACGAGTATATTTCTTATATATTTGCCAGTGATTGAAAAACACAAAAAATTGCGATTTTTATAAGGTAGCTACCTTAGTGATTTTGAGCCGTCCAAATCCTTCCTTCCTCATCGAATTCCTCCTTAAGTTGAATTCTAAACGTGAAAATACCATAAAATGGCAAAAACTTAACTAAAAGTAAAAAAAGATGCGTAATTCGGTGATTCCCTTCTTCTCGATGTCAGCCTTGAATGGAATTCCCCATTTTTTTAAGCTGAACTGGCGTTTATATTACTTTTACTAGTCAATTTTTTGTCTCAAAATACGAGTATATTTCTTATATATTTGCCAGTGATTGAAAAACACAAAAAATTGCGATTTTTATAAGGTAGCTACCTTAGTGATTTTCAGCCGTCCAAATCCTTCCTTCCTCCTCGAATTCCTCCTTAAGTTGAATTCTAAACGTGAAAATACCATAAAATGGCAAAAACTTAACCAAAAGTAAAAAAAGATGCGTAATTCGGTGATTCCCTTCTTCTCGATGTCAGCCTTGAATGGAATTCCCCATTTTTTTAAGCTGAACTGGCGTTTATATTACTTTTACTAGTCAATTTTTTGTCTCAAAATACGAGTATATTTCTTATATATTTGCCAGTGATTGAAAAACACAAAAAATTGCGATTTTTATAAGGTAGCTACCTTAGTGATTTTCAGCCGTCCAAATCCTTCCTTCCTCCTCGAATTCCTCCTTAAGTTGAATTCTAAACGTGAAAATACCATAAAATGGCAAAAACTTAACTAATAGTAAAAAAAGATGCGTAATTCGGTGATTCCCTTCTTCTCGATGTCAGCCTTGAATGGAATTCCCCATTTTTTTAAGCTGAACTGGCGTTTATATTACTTTTACTAGTCAATTTTTTGTCTCAAAATACGAGTATATTTCTTATATATTTGCCAGTGATTGAAAAACACAAAAAATTGCGATTTTTATAAGGTAGCTACCTTAGTGATTTTCAGCCGTCCAAATCCTTCCTTCCTCCTCGAATTCCTCCTTAAGTTGAATTCTAAACGTGAAAATACCATAAAATGGCAAAAACTTAACTAAAAGTAAAAAAAGATGCGTAATTCGGTGATTCCCTTCTTCTCGATGTCAGCCTTGAATGGAATTCCCCATTTTTTTAAGCTGAACTGGCGTTTATATTACTTTTACTAGTCAATTTTTTGTCTCAAAATACGAGTATATTTCTTATATATTTGCCAGTGATTGAAAAACACAAAAAATTGCGATTTTTATAAGGTAGCTACCTTAGTGATTTTCAGCCGTCCAAATCCTTCCTTCCTCCTCGAATTCCTCCTTAAGTTGAATTCTAAACGTGAAAATACCATAAAATGGCAAAAACTTAACTAAAGGTAAAAAAAGATGCGTAATTCGGTGATTCCCTTCTTCTCGATGTCAGCCTTGAATGGAATTCCCCATTTTTTTAAGCTGAACTGGCGTTTATATTACTTTTACTAGTCAATTTTTTGTCTCAAAATACGAGTATATTTCTTATATATTTGCCAGTGATTGAAAAACACAAAAAATTGCGATTTTTATAAGGTAGCTACCTTAGTGATTTTCAGCCGTCCAAATCCTTCCTTCCTCCTCGAATTCCTCCTTAAGTTGAATTCTAAACGTGAAAATACCATAAAATGGCAAAAACTTAACTAAAGGTAAAAAAAGATGCGTAATTCGGTGATTCCCTTCTTCTCGATGTCAGCCTTGAATGGAATTCCCCATTTTTTTAAGCTGAACTGGCGTTTATATTACTTTTACTAGTCAATTTTTTGTCTCAAAATACGAGTATATTTCTTATATATTTGCCAGTGATTGAAAAACACAAAAAATTGCGATTTTTATAAGGTAGCTACCTTAGTGATTTTCAGCCGTCCAAATCCTTCCTTCCTCCTCGAATTCCTCCTTAAGTTGAATTCTAAACGTGAAAATACCATAAAATGGCAAAAACTTAACTAAAGGTAAAAAAAGATGCGTAATTCGGTGATTCCCTTCTTCTCGATGTCAGCCTTGAATGGAATTCCCCATTTTTTTAAGCTGAACTGGCGTTTATATTACTTTTACTAGTCAATTTTTTGTCTCAAAATACGAGTATATTTCTTATATATTTGCCAGTGATTGAAAAACACAAAAAATTGCGATTTTTATAAGGTAGCTACCTTAGTGATTTTCAGCCGTCCAAATCCTTCCTTCCTCCTCGAATTCCTCCTTAAGTTGAATTCTAAACGTGAAAATACCATAAAATGGCAAAAACTTAACTAAAGGTAAAAAAAGATGCGTAATTCGGTGATTCCCTTCTTCTCGATGTCAGCCTTGAATGGAATTCCCCATTTTTTTAAGCTGAACTGGCGTTTATATTACTTTTACTAGTCAATTTTTTGTCTCAAAATACGAGTATATTTCTTATATATTTGCCAGTGATTGAAAAACACAAAAAATTGCGATTTTTATAAGGTAGCTACCTTAGTGATTTTCAGCCGTCCAAATCCTTCCTTCCTCTTCGAATTCCTCCTTAAGTTGAATTCTAAACGTGAAAATACCATAAAATGGCAAAAACTTAACCAAAAGGAAAAAAAGATGCGTAATTCGGTGATTCCCTTCTTCTCGATGTCAGCCTTGAATGGAATTCCCCATTTTTTTAAGCTGAACTGGCGTTTATATTACTTTTACTAGTCAATTTTTTGTCTCAAAATACGAGTATATTTCTTATATATTTGCCAGTGATTGAAAAACACAAAAAATTGCGATTTTTATAAGGTAGCTACCAGCTACCTTAGTGATTTTGAGCCGTCCAAATCCTTCCTTCCTCCTCGAATTCCTCCTTAAGTTGAATTCTAAACGTGAAAATACCATAAAATGGCAAAAACTTAACTAAAAGTAAAAAAAGATGCGTAATTCGGTGATTCCCTTCTTCTCGATGTCAGCCTTGAATGGAATTCCCCATTTTTTTAAGCTGAACTGGCGTTTATATTACTTTTACTAGTCAATTTTTTGTCTCAAAATACGAGTATATTTCTTATATATTTGCCAGTGATTGAAAAACACAAAAAATTGCGATTTTTATAAGGTAGCTACCTTAGTGATTTTCAGCCGTCCAAATCCTTCCTTCCTCTTCGAATTCCTCCTTAAGTTGAATTCTAAACGTGAAAATACCATAAAATGGCAAAAACTTAACTAAAAGTAAAAAAAGATGCGTAATTCGGTGATTCCCTTCTTCTCGATGTCAGCCTTGAATGGAATTCCCCATTTTTTTAAGCTGAACTGGCGTTTATATTACTTTTACTAGTCAATTTTTTGTCTCAAAATACGAGTATATTTCTTATATATTTGCCAGTGATTGAAAAACACAAAAAATTGCGATTTTTATAAGGTAGCTACCTTAGTGATTTTCAGCCGTCCAAATCCTTCCTTCCTCCTCGAATTCCTCCTTAAGTTGAATTCTAAACGTGAAAATACCATAAAATGGCAAAAACTTAACTAAAAGTAAAAAAAGATGCGTAATTCGGTGATTCCCTTCTTCTCGATGTCAGCCTTGAATGGAATTCCCCATTTTTTTAAGCTGAACTGGCGTTTATATTACTTTTACTAGTAAATTTTTTGTCTCAAAATACGAGTATATTTCTTATATATTTGCCAGTGATTGAAAAACACAAAAAATCGCGATTTTTATAAGGTAGCTACCTTAGTGATTTTCAGCCGTCCAAATCCTTCCTTCCTCCTCGAATTCCTCCTTAAGTTGAATTCTAAACGTGAAAATACCATAAAATGGCAAAAACTTAACTAATAGTAAAAAAAGATGCGTAATTCGGTGATTCCCTTCTTCTCGATGTCAGCCTTGAATGGAATTCCCCATTTTTTTAAGCTGAACTGGCGTTTATATTACTTTTACTAGTCAATTTTTTGTCTCAAAATACGAGTATATTTCTTATATATTTGCCAGTGATTGAAAAACACAAAAAATTGCGATTTTTATAAGGTAGCTACCTTAGTGATTTTCAGCCGTCCAAATCCTTCCTTCCTCTTCGAATTCCTCCTTAAGTTGAATTCTAAACGTGAAAATACCATAAAATGGCAAAAACTTAACCAAGAGGAAAAAAAGATGCGTAATTCGGTGATTCCCTTCTTCTCGATGTCAGCCTTGAATGGAATTCCCCATTTTTTTAAGCTGAACTGGCGTTTATATTACTTTTACTAGTCAATTTTTTGTCTCAAAATACGAGTATATTTCTTATATATTTGCCAGTGATTGAAAAACACAAAAAATTGCGATTTTTATAAGGTAGCTACCAGCTACCTTAGTGATTTTGAGCCGTCCAAATCCTTCCTTCCTCCTCGAATTCCTCCTTAAGTTGAATTCTAAACGTGAAAATACCATAAAATGGCAAAAACTTAACTAAAAGTAAAAAAAGATGCGTAATTCGGTGATTCCCTTCTTCTCGATGTCAGCCTTGAATGGAATTCCCCATTTTTTTAAGCTGAACTGGCGTTTATATTACTTTTACTAGTCAATTTTTTGTCTCAAAATACGAGTATATTTCTTATATATTTGCCAGTGATTGAAAAACACAAAAAATTGCGATTTTTATAAGGTAGCTACCTTAGTGATTTTCAGCCGTCCAAATCCTTCCTTCCTCCTCGAATTCCTCCTTAAGTTGAATTCTAAACGTGAAAATACCATAAAATGGCAAAAACTTAACTAAAAGTAAAAAAAGATGCGTAATTCGGTGATTCCCTTCTTCTCGATGTCAGCCTTGAATGGAATTCCCCATTTTTTTAAGCTGAACTGGCGTTTATATTACTTTTACTAGTCAATTTTTTGTCTCAAAATACGAGTATATTTCTTATATATTTGCCAGTGATTGAAAAACACAAAAAATTGCGATTTTTATAAGGTAGCTACCTTAGTGATTTTCAGCCGTCCAAATCCTTCCTTCCTCTTCGAATTCCTCCTTAAGTTGAATTCTAAACGTGAAAATACCATAAAATGGCAAAAACTTAACTAAAAGTAAAAAAAGATGCGTAATTCGGTGATTCCCTTCTTCTCGATGTCAGCCTTGAATGGAATTCCCCATTTTTTTAAGCTGAACTGGCGTTTATATTACTTTTACTAGTCAATTTTTTGTCTCAAAATACGAGTATATTTCTTATATATTTGCCAGTGATTGAAAAACACAAAAAATTGCGATTTTTATAAGGTAGCTACCTTAGTGATTATCAGCCGTCCAAATCCTTCCTTCCTCCTCGAATTCCTCCTTAAGTTGAATTCTAAACGTGAAAATACCATAAAATGGCAAAAACTTAACTAAAAGTAAAAAAAGATGCGTAATTCGGTGATTCCCTTCTTCTCGATGTCAGCCTCGAATGGAATTCCCCATTTTTTTAAGCTGAACTGGCGTTTATATTACTTTTACTAGTCAATTTTTTGTCTCAATATACGAGTATATTTCTTATTTATTTGCCAGTGATTGAAAAACACAAAAAATTGCGATTTTTATAAGGTAGCTACCTTAGTGATTTTCAGCCGTCCAAATCCTTCCTTCCTCTTCGAATTCCTCCTTAAGTTGAATTCTAAACGTGAAAATACCATAAAATGGCAAAAACTTAACTAAAAGTAAAAAAAGATGCGTAATTCGGTGATTCCCTTCTTCTCGATGTCAGCCTTGAATGGAATTCCCCATTTTTTTAAGCTGAACTGGCGTTTATATTACTTTTACTAGTCAATTTTTTGTCTCAAAATACGAGTATATTTCTTATATATTTGCCAGTGATTGAAAAACACAAAAAATTGCGATTTTTATAAGGTAGCTACCTTAGTGATTATCAGCCGTCCAAATCCTTCCTTCCTCCTCGAATTCCTCCTTAAGTTGAATTCTAAACGTGAAAATACCATAAAATGGCAAAAACTTAACTAAAAGTAAAAAAAGATGCGTAATTCGGTGATTCCCTTCTTCTCGATGTCAGCCTTGAATGGAATTCCCCATTTTTTTAAGCTGAACTGGCGTTTATATTACTTTTACTAGCCAATTTTTTGTCTCAAAATACGAGTATATTTCTTATATATTTGCCAGTGATTGAAAAACACAAAAAATTGCGATTTTTATAAGGTAGCTACCTTAGTGATTTTGAGCCGTCCAAATCCTTCCTTCCTCCTCGAATTCCTCCTTAAGTTGAATTCTAAACGTGAAAATACCATAAAATGGCAAAAACTTAACTAAAAGTAAAAAAAGATGCGTAATTCGGTGATTCCCTTCTTCTCGATGTCAGCCTTGAATGGAATTCCCCATTTTTTTAAGCTGAACTGGCGTTTATATTACTTTTACTAGTCAATTTTTTGTCTCAAAATACGAGTATATTTCTTATATATTTGCCAGTGATTGAAAAACACAAAAAATTGCGATTTTTATAAGGTAGCTACCTTAGTGATTTTCAGCCGTCCAAATCCTTCCTTCCTCCTCGAATTCCTCCTTAAGTTGAATTCTAAACGTGAAAATACCATAAAATGGCAAAAACTTAACTAAAGGTAAAAAAAGATGCGTAATTCGGTGATTCCCTTCTTCTCGATGTCAGCCTTGAATGGAATTCCCCATTTTTTTAAGCTGAACTGGCGTTTATATTACTTTTACTAGTCAATTTTTTGTCTCAAAATACGAGTATATTTCTTATATATTTGCCAGTGATTGAAAAACACAAAAAATTGCGATTTTTATAAGGTAGCTACCTTAGTGATTTTCAGCCGTCCAAATCCTTCCTTCCTCCTCGAATTCCTCCTTAAGTTGAATTCTAAACGTGAAAATACCATAAAATGGCAAAAACTTAACTAAAGGTAAAAAAAGATGCGTAATTCGGTGATTCCCTTCTTCTCGATGTCAGCCTTGAATGGAATTCCCCATTTTTTTAAGCTGAACTGGCGTTTATATTACTTTTACTAGTCAATTTTTTGTCTCAAAATACGAGTATATTTCTTATATATTTGCCAGTGATTGAAAAACACAAAAAATTGCGATTTTTATAAGGTAGCTACCTTAGTGATTTTCAGCCGTCCAAATCCTTCCTTCCTCCTCGAATTCCTCCTTAAGTTGAATTCTAAACGTGAAAATACCATAAAATGGCAAAAACTTAACTAAAGGTAAAAAAAGATGCGTAATTCGGTGATTCCCTTCTTCTCGATGTCAGCCTTGAATGGAATTCCCCATTTTTTTAAGCTGAACTGGCGTTTATATTACTTTTACTAGTCAATTTTTTGTCTCAAAATACGAGTATATTTCTTATATATTTGCCAGTGATTGAAAAACACAAAAAATTGCGATTTTTATAAGGTAGCTACCTTAGTGATTTTCAGCCGTCCAAATCCTTCCTTCCTCCTCGAATTCCTCCTTAAGTTGAATTCTAAACGTGAAAATACCATAAAATGGCAAAAACTTAACTAAAAGTAAAAAAAGATTGCTTTTAAATCAAATTAAGTGTATATTTGTTTCCTGTTGGTCCTTATTGTTCTTATTGCTGTACTATATGCATTATTTTTAAATCTTTATTTAATTAATTTTACTGTTATTAAGCATTTTCCATTTAATTGTGATTGAAAAATGTCACGTACATGTACTACCGGAAAAAAATCCAAATAAGTAGGTAAACAAATATAAACACAATAACAAAAAAAATGGCAAACAATACAAAAAATATTAATTAAAAAGAATTGAATTCATCACAAAAACACATACAATCGAATAAATTTTGAAACAAATGGAACGCGTGCTAAAACAATTCAGGTTTTGGATGTTAAAAGTCTAGAGTAATTTGGAAAGCAATTTAATTGGGAACTTAGAAATGGAACAGGTATTTGTTCAATCCAAAGCAATGAGATGGCGGTAATGTGGCATTAGTATATTGTAATTTTAATTTTTATAGACTGTAAAATTACATTATAAAGTTTATGATAATTTCGGATTCTTTTTTAATTTTCAAAAATTTTAAATCGTAAAGGTGTAGTGCAATGCAAATTAAAGGCAATTGTTAAGGCCCGGCATAAATTATATTACTATATATTGGCATAATACTAAATTGTAGGTCCACATTACACTCATTACATACATTCTTACATATATATATGAATATATATGTAAAGGAAATGTACCTGTGTCATCAATTGGGCCACTATTTTCTTTAATATAACTCTATACTCTGTCAAATATGTGTTGTCAAAAAACACAGTTATACGGAGTAGAGCAATTAAAGTAGAGAAACAGTTATACGGGATAGAAGCATTAAATGCTGCTTCTAATTCATTTTTAGGCATGTTTATAATAAATAAATATATTGGTAGATAGGCTAAATAAAACTAATTCATTTTTAGAAAAGCAATTTTGTTTTTATTCTTTAGAAGTAATTTTTTACACCATATATTTAACAAGTTGGGCCCGCTCCGCGTTGCTGGCCCCAATTTTTTCTTTTTTTTGAACTGGCTCTCGAAGGCAGTTTTTAGTTATTCATTACGGAAAAAAATGTTTTATTCAAGAATCCAAAAAGCAAAATTGTAATAACAAACGCACCTTATTTTTTTCATATTCTATGTATTTTAAAATGTAAAAATGTATTTTTTTTTATAAATTACTAATTAACACCGCTACACAGCGATTAAGCACCCAAGGCTTCTTTCAGCGAAACAGAGTATAAGGTTATGGGGCTAATTTCTGTCGGTTAAAGCTCAGAAAAAACTAAATATTGCACCCTCTGTCGGACGAACTTCAAACTACACAGAACCACTCTTCACGGTCCATAGAGCATACATTTGGTCAAAATCGGCCAAGTTGTTTTTGAGTTTATCGCTCACGAACATACACCTCATTTTTATATATATAGAGATTTGTAAGTGTAATCAAGAAAATATGCGATAAACTCTGATTACTTAATTATGATTATTTAAATATTTGAATTACTGCAAATTCCACATAATTTTTTTTTCTTTGTATGAAATAAATTCTGATTGAATGTTAGGCAGCAAAATACTTTAATAAAGTAAAGTTTTAATTTAGAAAATGTCTGCAAAAAAGCCTACAGACTCTGATGACCAATATTCTAATAAAAGTATTAAGACCAACATATTTGCAATAGATTAAAGAATAAAAATAAAAAATCTATTAATTTTAATAGTAAATTCATTTCCGTTGAAGCCTTGAACTGGTTAAATAATATTCAAATTATTGAAAAATTGAAATATTCGTTTACATTTCTATGGCTGAAATTTTTCGGATAGAACACTTTTAATATAATATGAATAATTTGTGAATAATCTTCAATAGTTTGTTAGATAAACTATTTTAAATGTATGTTTACAAAAAAAAAAATTTTTAAAAAAATTAATTATGAAAGTAGAATTTTGGTTTCATAAAGTATGCAGAAAAATTTCTTTATTTTAGTAACAACTGACACAGCAAAATAAATTTAGAATTCATGGCCACTAACCATATTTCTAACGTAAAGTTCTCTAAAGTATATTTTCAAAGTATTTCTCTAATATATATACATATACATATACATATATATGTAATAATATTAAAGTAAATTTGTTTGTAGCATTGAGCTCTTTTAATAAACTCTTAATAAAAATAAAATTTCTAAGAAAAATTCTATAAATGAAGTTTTGCAAAAATGAAAAAAGTTTGTTCAATATTCTGAACTTTAAAATAAATTAAAAGTTTGAAGAGAAACTGTGGGTGCGCGGCTGTTTCCTCCAAGTCCTTTAATTTTATACGATTTCTTGGAAGCTTCATTTTTAACAAACTTCAGTCACCAAGATGGAATCAAAAGGAAGGAGAAAGAAAAATGAACAAACAATAGAATAAAAAGAATGCAAACTAAATAAATATTTTCTTTAAAAAAATTCCCATTCATTCATTTCCACTAACACATTCTCCATTTATTTATAATTATTGGAGCATTCTTTGAGGCATTTACTTAAAACATACTCGTATTATGTATGTATGTGTTTAGACAGTTATCAGTTTGTATGCATAAGCACAGTAAACATATTGTATCGACTTGCCTGCACATTGAAAAATTTGAAATCTTAGTAAAGAGTCAAGCAAATGTCCTGTACATTTGTGAAAGGATATATAATATGATATTAATCTTCTGATATCAATCCCTTAACTCGGAGTATGGTTTTTGGATTTCCGGATTTCCGGATTTCCGGATTTTAATGTAGTTCTCGTAGCAATTTTCATTTATTTCTTGAAGGCTTTTATATATAAATTTGAAATATTTAATCAGGATATAGTAAATAAAAGAGTAGTGAAACATAAAACATTTTGTGCAAGAAGACTCAGGCAAAACTGTGAAGCTTGAAAGTAACATTCAATATCCACAATTTGCAACATACTTTGATAAACATTTTATAAGATATTTTATAAGATAAGGTTATTTTATAAGATATTATTTAAGCATGTCGAACATAATTTTTTTTTTTGTTAACCAAGTCAACTTGCCAAACTATCGGCTTATCCGCAGGAACACATTCAGGGTCTAGACAGGACTCGAATCCGCTGCCTTCTGTTTACTAGGCTGTTTACTATCCATTCACCTACGTAGACATCCGTAAGTTTCTAATAGACTTCACGCGTAGTTTTCTTAAATTTTTAAAAATTGTTATTCAATAAAATATTAATGGAAAATTAATAAAATAGAATTATAATTTTTTACTTAAAAATACATTAAAGTTTATTGTTGTTGATTATCAGCAGTGAAACTTTTTAAAAAGAAATCGATGTGATCACATTAGGAAAGTGAATGAATTCGCATAATTGCAAAAAAATATTTGTTGGTTATTTTGAATTTCTAAAAACTTCTTTGGTGTACATATACGCTTATGAAACAACTTAAAGGATCAAAATATTGTATGCTTGAAAGGACTTAAACAAACAAAAACACAGTAAGACGCAGTCACATCCCTCAAACTTGCATATCTGCGTATCGTCTTTTGCATTGAAGAATTCAATTATAAGGATAACTTTCAGTCACTTTAGTATTAGTATTTTCCCTTATCTTTTGAAAAGTTGCATAGAAACGTTGTAAGAAATACTAAAATTTTAAAAATTACAAAGTTTTAATATTTATTTGCTGCCACAAAGTAAAGTAGAGGGATTATAACTTCATTTGTGTAAGTGGCATTCCACATTTTAAATTATACATTTCAATTCGTCTCAATCTTTTACTCAAAGAACTTCTCTGTTATATAAACTCAACTAGAGAATGAAGTAATGTTGTTCTTGAATGAAGTTCTTGTTGTTGTTGTTGGTTTTCTTATAGTCAGTGAAATATCTTGTTGCTTGCAAATATTTAGATTGCAATGAATTTTGCTGTTGCTTTTGCTTCCATAATATAAAATATGCAGTATTGAATATTCAAATACAAATATGAAAGTATATAAAGCAATAACAAGCTCAACAAAAATGTTTATAAAAATGCATGCAAGAAATCCTTTGCCCCGAAGCTGTTAAAGGATAATGAACAAATAACAAGTAGAGACATGAAGAGAAATAAAAGGGCCCCATAAATATGCAATTTACTACTCCAAGAAAGTGCAATTAATTTCCAGCATGAAAAATAATCGCAATTATATTAATTATGACACTCAAGTGAAAGAAGCTTGCAAATGCTCTATAATTAACTCGTGAAAAGCTAGTAATTATTTGAATTCTGCTTTTGGATAATATTTGTCAATAAATTGCTGAATCAAATTTTATAAGCTAGAAAAGCAAAAAATTAAATTAAATTCTCATTTGCTGTCAATACAGCAGAACTAGACACGTTAGAAATCTAGATTTTCCACTAAGGAAACCACACTTTTTTGAAGCACTTTAAAATAGTTTAGCTTAAAAATGCCTTTAATTGTTTTAAATATTTTATTATACAATGTCAGTGCTACGCCATATTCTCCTTTCGTTGCTAGTTAATATAAAAATTTTAATTAAGATTTCATAATTAGTGCAATAATAGCTAATATGATTGTATAAAAATGAAATTAATCAATTGCTAGTTTAAAAGGGTCGAAAAGGTTATTGTCAGTAGCAGAACTAGACACGGTAGAAATCCAGTTTTTCCACTAAGAAAACCACACTTCTTTGAAATGCTTTAAAATAGTTTAGCTTAAAAATGCCTTTAATAAATTCTTTTTAAACTTAAACTTTTTTTAAATTTAAATTATATTGTAGAAATATGTTTTACATTCCTGTGATGCAAAATTTACTCAAATTCGTGAATAGATTACCTTATTGAAAATAATAGAATATTATAAAATACCTTAGAAACATTTAGTAAAGAATCACTTGCTTTCAGATGTCTGATTAGATGTACTACCAAAATACTTTACATTAAAGCACAATTCCTAAGAATGAGAGGGAGAAGGGCAGAAGCTCGATTGATGTGCATTTTGGAGTAATAAAAATGGAATACATCAATATATGCCAGACAGTGTTATTTATTTTATTATTTACTACCTACACTGCTATTTATACAAAATAAATTGCATAAATGAAACTGCATAATTGCAAGAGTTCTAAAGACAACGACAAATAACAGGACAAAAAGGCGATGTCATGAATATGATAATAAATATATTTACATACAACAATTAAATAACTTCCGGCCAAAAAAGGAAAAGCAAACAATAAAAGCAAAGTTGTGACGTACAAAATTGTGAAAGGTGAGTTTTTTTAAATTTATTGAAGTTACAGCAGGTAGTGTGTACTTTTGACTTGGCAAATATTTCAAAACTTCTGCTATAAATGAAGGTAGAAAAAGTTTCTTTCCATAACTTACCCTGAGACAAGTGTTACAAGAAAAATTTGAGAAACGAGAAAATAAAACAAGAAAACCAAAGCAAAACATAAATACAAAAAGCAAAAGAAAGTTTCCTTTTTTATATTCACATTATGAGTTGCTTCATAAGAAGATGATTAATTGCGAAAAGCCAGTAATAAATATTTGTATGAAGCAAATGTATTTCTAACTAAAGACTTGATTTATTGTCAACAAGAAAGGACATTTAAACTTAATTAAAATTAAAAGTAAGTTTGTTTTATGCGGGGGTTCCCTAATAACATGAGGTAGCACACAAAGAGATGAAAATAATTATTTAAAATAATAATAAATTTCGGGATTTTAGCCCACCTGAATATTCAAATAAAAATGTATTTTCATAGTTTTTAAAACAATAATAATTATAATAAAAATAATTCAATTAATTATAATTAATAACTTTCCAAATAATTTAATTTATAGGTGTTTACAATAAGCAAATAAAGGATAATAAACAAATAACAAGTAGAGGCATAAAGAGAAATAAAAGGCTCCTATAAACAAGGAATTTAATATTCCAAGAAAGTGCAATTAATTTCCAGCAATTATAATTATTATATATCTGATACAACAAATATAATTTTTAATTTTTAAAAAATAAATTACAACAAATAAATGAAAATGTATAGAAGTAAATAAGACACTCTGCCACATATTCGGTGCGAGTTGCGATAATTCAGATACTCACTTGATGTTGTAACGCTTGGCAATTTATTGTACACTTTCGGCAATATTGTATTGGAAATATCCAGTGTATTGAGAACAATTGTAAAATGTAAATTTTTCAACCAATGAAAAAAACGTTCAAATAATCGAGCTTAAATTACATTTTGAATTCATCAATCGACGATATGTTTTTGTCATTATTTTCTTTTTGGTACAATTTCTCTCTTTGCACACATTTTCATTGTATGATTTTCACAGTCCATAATTTGGTTTTGTATTCAATGAATTATTTCTATAGCAACTAAAAAAAGAAAAAAAATGGCTGGAAATAAATCGCCATTTTGTTTTGTTCTGTGTGTTCCTGCTGTGTCATGCATGTAGCAGGTTTTAATTGAATTCGCACACCTTCATATGGCAAGTTTGGCAGAGTATGCATACAATGAAAAATATTTTGCTAAAATGCACAGAAGAGCTCAAGATTACATATTCATGCATACCTCTACTCTCTGATATGTTTGCACATGGTGATACCCTACAATTGTAGTAGGCACAATTTTTGTTTGAGATGTGTTGGGAGCAGGACTTGTATTGTGCAACATTTTATTTACAAAGCAAGAAAAATATTTTTATTTTATTAATTATATGTGGCCATGCTAACACATAATAATAAAACGCCTCAAATGTAATAACTAAACCTTCGAAATATATATATTTTTGTACATTTCAAATCAATTGCTTCTTTTTAATATATGAAATTCTAAGTATGACCACGCTCAGAAAAATATCCTGTGGCATTAATACTAATAGTGATTATTTTAATAGTTTTTTACTATTGTTTTTAGTAAATGGTATAAATCATTTTAAATTAATAATATTCAAACTATTGAATCAATAGTCAGTTTTAACTGTTATTTTAATACTATGCGCGTAACTCGGAGCTGGCATAACTGGTATATTTGGTGGTGACATTAGTTCTATAGTTCTTCAAATTGATATTAAAACTTGATATGATTACACTATGAAATCAATGGGTTTAACGTTGCTAAAAATTAATTAAGAAATGTAAACTATTAGAATAATATTATATCTTCTAGAAAATATAATGTGCAATGCCCCATTGAAAGTTAATAGGGGCAGCACATTAATTTGATATGGTGTTTTCACTGATTTTTAATATGGTGATCACATAACTTAAATAGCTTTTCACATTGATATATAATAGTTTCAAATTTATTGTTTCCATAGTACAAAACTATTCAATTGTTTTAATGTGATTTGGGTCAAATTTTGCTTCCTTTAAATTAATAGGGACGCTTTTTGGCAAATTAATGGCATCCTTTTTTCTGAGTGCAGTATTGTGGAAACAATTTAGCAAATTTTATACTGCCTTGCAGTATGTGTAAAAATAATATTAATGTATATTACATGAATTTGCAAAAACTTTACTTTATTGAGAAAATAAATAAATAAAAAAGAAATTATAAGCAGCCTTTCCAATTAATTTCAAATAAAAGGTTTCTTTGCTAAATGTTGCATGTTTTATTATTTTCATATAAAATACTGCCCATTGACAAATTTTAGCTTACACATATTTTTATAATGTTGGCCAGCAAATATGCAATTAATTCATTGATATCTTTCTGCTGGTGCATGCTGCGTTATCGAGATAAGTAGAAAATTCCCAAAGCCTTTGTTTGCACTCTGAGTAATTAAACAAAAAGAAGACATTCAAAAAGTATGTGAAAGAATAGATTCTAAGTTAGCCGCTAATGTGATAATGGAACACATGTGTCATTAAAAATACATGACAATAAAATATAATGTAGTAAAACAAAAAGAACGACGAAACAATTATTCAGAGACTTACATAAGTCCATACACAAGCAATTTCAGTAAGTATTTAATGGAATCGTATGATGTAAAATAATATCAAGTATTTTGAAGTTGATTAATATCAATGCCACGCCATATCCTCCTTTCGTTGCTAGTTAATATAAATTTTTTTATTAAGATTTCATAATTAGTGCAATAATAGCTAATATGCTTGTATAAAAATGAAATTAATCACTTGCTAGTTTAAAAGGCTCAAAAAGGTTATTGCCAGTAGTAAAAAAATTATTTATATTTCCTATATGGAGGGATATACTACTACCTCATTACTGCTTTACTGACATCGGTGAATGAAGAACTTTTATTCACTTATGCTCTTGAATTAAATAAAATTTAGTGAAATATAAAATGAGATTTAGAGATTATTCTAATTTGGTAGAAAATAAGTCCGCTTTTAATGCTTCCTTGAATTTTTGAATACTAAACTAAATCTGTTATGTTATTAGGTTGCATAAATGATTTCTTATTTGCTTTCCAATATATCGGCACCTTTTGATGTTTATAGACATAAATAATAACCTCTTGAAATGGTATTTATAATTAAGAACTTTTCTGAACAGTTTTTGTTGCCAACTCATTGTTAAGGAAACCTTTTCAATTTCAATTGCGGTGCCATAATAATTAGCAATTTTTATTTTAAATTTCTGTAACTCACAGCGTATGATTAATGTGTTGTATGAAAAATCGAATATTACTCATACGCCACATTAACACAAACCTTGACAACCTGCTTGAGCAACACATGCCGTTCATTATTGAATTTTAATGTGTGAAAGTGTTTTATTATCCTTGTATTTATATGTATATATCTATGTGTATATATAAATAATTATTTAATTAAAAATATTAATTTAAAAATAATTTTTATATAATAAATATATAAAATAAACAAGTTCAATTAGTAAAAAAAATAAATAAAGGTTATAACATTGAATAATAATTATAATTTTATTAATAATATAAAATAAATATAAGATTATAATATTAATAAATTATTAACGTTACCACAAATAATTTAATAACAAATATTATTTATTTAAATAATATTAGTAAATAAATATTTTTAGATATGAAATAGTCTAAGCGGTTTTTTCACACGTATATGATTATTGTAATATCATCATTTTAAAATATACTTTACATTTACCATTATTTGCTTATTTAATTAATATTACAATTATATGAATATAAATATAATATGGGTAGAAGCTTTGGTTGCTGAGGCCGGCGGCTCCAATAAATATTAAGGATTTAAATGCACAAAAATAATTTATTAACACAGAACATACCATGCCTAAAAAGTAAATTGTTCTATTTTAATAATTTAATGTTATTAACATTTTTTTGTTTTTGCAAATCTATTGCCAAAACTGATATTCTTACCCTTTGCTTTTCCAATAACTGCACCAGACGTCATTATGTTGCATTGCGATTAATGCCATTCAATTTTGCAAAATATTATGTTGCATCTCATACATACAAATAGTTGGATTTTGATTAATCTATTTTAATTAATAAGCTTCAACCATTCCACTATGAGGATCATTACAATTGTTATAATTTGGTTTTTATTGTCCCAGTTGCTTTGTTCTCTGATCCTTTCATAATTAATATATACATGAATATTAACATTCAGAATATTAACATGCATCTTATTTTGGAACTTATGAAAGTTCCAACCAACTTTCATTTTAGTTTATTAATTATTATTAAATTAATACAAAAAAAATTAAACAAAATTAAAAATAAATAAAATAAAATCTCAATTGATGACTTTCGGAGAAATCATACCTGCAAAAGACTGGATAGAATTAAACTTTTAAGCCTTAATTTGGGACTGTCAAATCTCTCTCATATTAAATCTAATGGCGTTTTCTTTTCTACAAAAAAAGGCAACACTACCCGCAGGGAGGGCAATTTTGTGTTCTTTTCTCGAAAATGCATTGCCCTGTGAAAGGGTTGCGTGTTCTTTTCTAAAAAATGTTGCCCTTTCGCAGTGCAAAAGGCATTGCACTTTTGCCCTGAACAAATCAACAGGGCAGAAATTGCCTTGTAAAACAAATGGTTTTTATTCTTGCACAGCGTTACCAGAAAATGTTCAAAAAAAGTCTTTTGAGTTGAAAGTGTCACAAAATTATGGCGTTTTCTTTTCTACATTAAAAATGTCGCCCTGTGAAAAGGTGCCTTTTTAAAATGCATTGCCCGCCCTGTGAAAGTGCAATTTTTTATACAACGAGAAAAGAACACAAATTAGAAAAAAGTGCAATGCCTTTTTTTTACAGCTGAAAAACAAACATTTTCTGTATATTTATGAAATCAGTTGCCAGATTGCTAATTTGTGACACTTTCAACTCAAAAGCCTTTTTTTGAACATTTTCTGGTAACGCTGTGCAAGAATAAAAACCATTTGTTTTACAAGGCAATTTCTGCCCTGTTGATTTGTTCAGGGCAAAAGTGCAATGCCTTTTGCACTGCGAAAGGGCAACATTTTTTAGAAAAGAACACGCAACCCTTTCACAGGGCAATGCATTTTCGAGAAAAGAACACAAAATTGCCCTCCCTGCGGGTAGTGTTGCCTTTTTTTGTAGAAAAGAAAACGCCATTAGATTTTAATAATTATTTTTATATTTTGTATCATATAAAACAAACAAAAGAACACTATGCGGCTGCTTATTTGTATGAGATATTAAAAAAAAAATATTTGTTTTCTCAAGCAGATGAATTAGCAATCTGGCAACTGATCATTTTTGTATACACATTTCATAAAATATACAGAAAATGTTTGTTTTTCAGCTGTAAAAAAAAGGCATTGCACTTTTTTCTAATTTGTGTTCTTTTCTCGTTGTATAAAAAATTGCACTTTCACAGGGCGGGCAATGCATTTTAAAAAGGCACCTTTTCACAGGGCGACATTTTTAATGTAGAAAAGAAAACGCCATAAGAATTGAATTAGGAAGACCACAAATATAAAATTTTAACATCTCCTCCAGCAATGCGCTAAAACATGTTTTTATACCATATCCAAAAATTTCAAGGACAGAGAAAAACTGGGTTTATAAACATCCCAAACATTAGGCATATGATTTCTCAAGCTTGATTTTATAATTTAATCTGAAATGATAAAAAATAAGTAGTAAACGAGTTTACTTTTTTTATAATTATTTTTTCGGTATATTCCACACCATGTTTATCGTAAGTAGGCACAATATGCATAACATTAGCAATAATTTAATAGTTAAAAATATAAATTTAAAAATCAGATTTAAATAAATAATAAATAACTTTAGTAAGTAAATGTGTAAAATAAAAAATTAATTAATAATTAAAATTTGGTAATATCTCCCTAAAAACCCATATTATAGTACTGTATTGATTACTATTAGATTATGTATTGATTTTATTATTATCGAATTAGTGAGCCCAATTTGTTATTATTCTGTAATGTCTTAAATAAATAAATTAATAACTATATATTTTTTGTTTGTTGTTTATTTATATTTGTCAACTATTAAACGAATATTTCCATTAAACAAAAAGAATTTCTTAATAATAATTTTAACTGGCAAATATATTTCAATGTATATTAGCAAAGTGTCCCTATTAAAATTATTTCTTTATTTGAAATTGAAAGTTGCTTTTGTATGCCCCCCATTCTCAGAATTTAATTTATTTAAATAATATCTATATATTTACATATTTTCATTTATATTTTTGATTGTTCAGAAATTACTATAAAAGTGCATACGAGTGTAGGAACTATAAAGATGTAAAAACCATTAAGTAGATTTCTTTATATCTAAAGTCTTGAAATTTATTAAAATATAATATGCGGTAACATTAATAGGAAAATTAATAATACAAAAAAAAACTTTAAATAAATAAAATAATAAATAAAAGCAAATTGAATTTAAAATAAATACTTGAAGGCGAATATAATTTTCTTTTTTGCCAACAAATAGAGAAGGCCATTAAATTTCCATTATGAAAAGTCGCAAAAGAAATCCGCTTACAGAGTGAAATAAAAGTTTGCCATTTAAAAAATAAAAAAGGAAAAAGTTTGCACTAAATTCTTCTTTGTTTTAATCTTTTAATGGATGAGTATTGAAAACCCATTAATTGAAAATAAAAACGAGTAAAAGCTAATAGAAAATAAAATTTAAAAGAAATGTGAAACCTGTACGGAAAAAAGTATAAAGGGTATTAGGGGCATAATAAACTAGCTTTTTGAAAGTTAAAGATGGTAGTAGGAGTAATAATTACCTCTCATCTAAGTAGATGAAATTAATGGTGTACTCATCTGTATGCTAAGGTCAGAAGTTCCCTTCCGTAAAAGAATTTAGTTGCGCATTTTGTAATTTGAAAAACCCCTTTTGGAAATTTTTTCATTATTATAAAACTTATAAAACAATACAAAGTTTAATCTGCTACTGCTTTCGGAAATAATTAGAAAATAGAAATTCCATATATGAACTTGACACTGTCTTCAATTAGTACAATAAATAAATATGTAGTTTGAACAGTTTGGAAAGGAAAGAGTCCTCTTTAGTTAAAAAAAAGATTTTCAAAGAAATTTTTTTGCGAAAATTTTCATTTAATTTTCCTTTTTCATGATCCTTTATTTGCTATTTTATAGTTTTTAAAAAGTGTTTGAAATAACAAATTCCTTTTTCAGAAATTTTCATTGCCTTCAATTTAAATTATTTGAAATATCTTTAGCTTTTGAGCCCAAACTGAATTTTTTTCTTTTTTAAAATATTTTAAAAACCTCTTATATCTTTACGAATTTATTTATAAATCAATGTTTATATGTATTGAATTTTAGATTTTTAAATGGCGAGTATTGAGCATAATTTTTTTAACACGCCAGTTAAGCTTTTCATAACAAACATTTTCAATCTATTTGGTCTTTTTAAATCATATTTCTTTCAAAGTTTTCTTTCCATCTTATTTTTTTATAGCAGAAAACCATCTAGTTGAAGGGAATATATCAAAATACTTACAGATTTATTTTTTTAATTTTACTTCAAATTGAAATAAAATGTTTGTATGTGTATTATTTTTATCTATCGTTACCATTAAACTTGATTAAATACTACAGTTGTGTACAGAAGACTTAAGTTCATTTTCTTTAAGTAAAATTTATTATGAGAAGCTCTCAATTCTGGCGAAGGCAAAACCATATTTAATACTAAAACATCAAAGTTATTTCTAAGACAATCTCGTTGACTGTAAAAATTAAAGGCCTTTGTTGCACAAAAAGCTTTTTAAACAATACTGTATATATTTGTCAGTGTAGAATTCTATTGATTGTATTGCTAAAGATAATTAATAAATCTTAATACTCTATTAAATTGAAGCATTATCTTTATGATGGAATTGCTTGAAATTGTTGTCGACAGGACGAAAAAACGATGACCTTTGAAATTAATTAAAATAATTAAAATTAATACATTAAAATCACGGACCCTTGAAAAAGTGAATAAAATATATACGAAAGATTTTGGGCGTAAAATAACAAACACCAAAAGTTTTAATTATCAAAAACGATAGAGCAACTTGGAGATGGTAGGAATTAAGTAAAGATTTTCCTATTCCTTTATAGCTTATTTATGCAAAGTCATCATTTTATTGTGGAATACTAAATTAGAGTAACTCTCAGCCAATTAGAAGGCAACATTTACAAATTATAAGAAAACCAAAAGTAAATTTTTACAATTTAGTAAAAAAAAAAAATTTAAAGCTCCTCTGAAATTTGTTTCCACAGTTAATCCGGCCATCATTTGACTTCCTAATTAATACATTCAAAACATTCGCATTTATTCTTGGCGTCAGTTTTCATTTATAAATTAACAAATATTTATTTAAAAATATTTTCTTTACATGTGTAAGTGGGCGTCTTGCAATTAACCTAAAATTTGTAAAAGTAATATAAAATATCTGCTGGCATAAGAACAAATAAGGAACAGCAAGAATTAATGAAAACAAAGTAAACTAAATAAATTTATCTCATTCATCATAAAATTAACAAATAAGATGCAAAACATGAACAGTAATTTAGCAAGAAAAGCAAAAAAACATTTTGAAAATATGAAAGAACCAGAAGCGAAGTAAGATGATCACCCCAAAATATGAGTTTGCAATTTATTTTACTTAACAAAGATTAAAAATGAGTGTTTTTAAATTGCTGATGTTTTTTTCCCGTATCCTTTAATATAATTATGGATAAAGAACGTGCGTTAACGAAATGCATATGCTCGCATATGGTCGTAACATTCAGTGGTTAAGCATCATCATATGAAAACGAACAGTGGGCCACTATGTGAATATATGTATATATACATTTCTACGCATAGTACGGTATATAGTATATGCTGGCTATATTTAAATAAGTTAGTATTTTTTAATTATATTTTTTTTTTCGTATTAGTTTATATTATTTCGTTTATATTTTCTTTTCTTTTTGTGACTAATATGACATTTTAATATCGTATTTATTAATTTAGTTAACTCATTCGAGAATTATAACAAATATTGTCTTCAAGAGGCCTTGGCCGCACTAGTTCTATAATAATGAAAAAAATGTTAATTAATACAACATTATAAAATTCAAAAGAAGTATATATATATATTACATCCTTTTGAAAATATTAACCATTAAGGATGTTATGGCTCTGTGAAAGAGCCTCTTGTTACTACATTACACCTCTTGCTAGCTTTCTTGCCATCCGTCCTTTCAATTGCCGTAAAATGATTTTTAATTATAGTTTTAGACTAACCTTAAACGCAAAATCCTTAAACTTATTATTGAATTCGTTGTGATAGGCTGCTCAAGCTTTCATATCAGTTTACGGTGCCAAAGGAATATTATTTTTGAAAGCAAATACATAAGTGTCTGATTTCTAATACGTTAAGCTACTAGTACGTAATTTGCAGGTTGCAAAATTTCTTAGATGCGTTAAAACTTTAAATAAAATTTTATTAATTCTAGTCTTGATATTTTCACTAATTTCTTTGAATATCCTTTGAGAAACTTTGCTTTGTGCAGTTTAAGGTAAGTAGGAATCGAACCCGCGACCTCCGGTTTAGTAGGCTGTGCGTTAATCATTCGCCTACAGAGGCCAGCAGAAAAAAATAAAAATTTATGGAGAGAATTAGTTGCAATATTATCCATTTAAAAATATCAAGTAGAAATTTTTAAATTATTATGAAATTATATAGTTATTAATAATTCGACTATTTACAATTGTTTTCAATTTAAATTTTCTCTGGTATTCAGTTAAAAGATGAAATGTAATAATAAAAACGTAAGATTATTAATTAGGTCCTCGCAAGGCGACTTTAAATCGCAGAAGTCATCTATTATAATTGCAATCGCATTTGTAGAAACACTTGTTAAGGGAGGTTCCCTTAAAGGGAAAACAAAATTTAATAAATTATCATTGAGAATACTTCTGGTATTATTATTATTATTCTTAATTTTTTAAGAATTTAAACAAAAAAATGTCGAACGTATTGAAGTGCAGTATTGAAGTCAAGTGCAGTATTGAAGTCAACTGAATTTATATGCCCACAGTGCAAATATGGCAGTATTCCTAGTAAAGCAAACGAAAATAATAAATTAAAAGCTGTAACATTCCGAAAACAGTAAATGCCCGGGTAGGTTAAAGTAAAAGTTAAAGTACAGGATTAAGGTATGCGGCAACAACAAAAACAACGATGTAATAAGAGGGTGAATAAATAGTAGAGGATGAAATAAAACAAATACATATTTATTTATCCTCGTACCTTCGAACCCAGCGAGTCACACACACATTTATATAACCACCCCATACAGCAAACTCTCTCATATTTGTTTCGCTCTCACACTTTGCTTTACTCTTAACTGTGATGGTAAATTAATATTTGAAATTAGTAAAACAATATCAAATTATCTAAAGTAAATCAAATCAAATTATTTAAAGTTATTATGCTTTTATAAAATAAGCTTTTCATTATTAATGTGGGTGAACATCTCATTTTGTAGTATGAGATTATACAAATAGGCCCTAAAAGAAATTAGGAAATCGGCAATAAAATAGCAATTAAATATAAATTTCTATTTATGACATATTTATCCTTTCAGGATATTTATGACATGTTTATATTATTTGGAATGAATATCTTCTAAATCATTTTTAAATTTTTAAAAGCTTTACAAAAAAAATTTTTTCATACTTACGAGAAATATTGGTAATTTTGTATTGGCAGTACTGGATTGTACTGAAATCGCCTAAATACTGCACAAAGTAGTATGTTTCATCTCTAGAAAAATATGGCATGTGTTGTTCAGAAAATTGTATGTTCACATCTCCTTTACCTTTACTTGTTGTTATAGTTGCTGTTTTCCACTTTGTGTAGCCGAACATCGATGTATGTAGCTGATGGTAAGGTTAAGGATGTTTCATGAGATTGGGTGGTGGGACTTAAGCAGAATGCTTGCATGCGTGCTCTGCTGAATGCTGTACACGTCGTATTTTTTGGGTATGGGTAAGAGCTAACAAAGCATAACCACCAGCGCCACCATCTGTACAGCTAGTGTACCTCTTGACTAAGCATGCATACACTTACACGTAACACGCACAAAGCAAATAGCAGGACACAGCATCAGGACGTTATAAGCTAAATACAACGGCAGCCAGCGTTGGCTTTGTTCTGATGGTATAGGTGAATGTACGCTTTCAGTTGAATATATTACGACTGTATACTGTATCCGTACGAATATTTTCTCGTGCATATTCTTATGCACAAGTCACTCAAATTGAGCTTAATATGTTCACTGATATCCTTACAGTTGGAGTGACGTTTGTTAAGAGATTTTGCTTAATAGAAGTTGAGATATTTATGAAAAATGTTTTTAATGATTTGAGCGTTAGATACCCTGGATATTTTACAATGTTGTACTTGAAACTTCATCTTTAGTTCCTTTTTTTATATATAGTATAATGACTTATTTTTCAATTTTTAAGGCCATGTAATGAAACTGCCTCCTTGTGTGAAATGATGTAGAAGTACTTTCTGTATTCTGTGGCTTTCGTTTTATATTGTAAGTATAATTTAGGCAGCATGAAAAGCCCCTTTAAAAAAAAGATACAAAAATACTTACCAAAACTTATTTTTATTTAAAAAAGATCATCTAAATTTGACTGGGT
The DNA here is from genome assembly GCA_963402855.1 of Ormia ochracea. Lineage (NCBI taxonomy): Eukaryota > Metazoa > Arthropoda > Insecta > Diptera > Tachinidae > Ormia > Ormia ochracea. Next base: position 55,953,870 of record OY727108.1, on the reverse strand, counting down.
TCAGGGTTGTACTGAAGACAATAAAGCCAACCTTCTAGACATATTGATATTGAGCTTATAAGAAGTGATATGAAATTTTTCTCCTCATTTTCCAGATTTTCACTATTTTACTGCTTTTAACATAAATGTACATGCATAAGTTTTATGTATAATGTTTAATATTAAAGAGAAGTTTGTATACGATTTTGATTTAATTTTAAACAGCTTCAATCGGTAATTTCTATTACCATGCTAGTTACTTCACAAAGTTCCCTTTGGATGAGGAAAAATGTGAATCTTCTACTTATATACTGTATAAATATCGAGTGTACCAGGTTGGAAGATTGTGGGTGTCGTAAGTTAATATTTTTGAGCTTGTCCGCAGGAATACACATATGGTTTACGTAGGATTCGGACAGCCGACTTCCGGTTTAGTAGGCTGTTTATTATCCTCTCATCTACGGGGAGAATCAGTTCGGCCGTAACGACATATCTGGGCTCGGCTTCCTATTTCCCGTAGTCCTAAATAATAAAAAATTCTCATGTTCTTGTCTAAAGCTATTTTTATATGTTGAAGGTACTCTTCAGGATCTTGGAACGTTTAATTGATGAACACATAGTGATCGAACACTTGATATTTACTAACAAGGAACTAATATCGGTGATAATATGCTTTTAAGAATGTACGTAGGGTGTAAATACGTTACTCTGCCTTCTCAGTCAATATACCCTTAACTTAATTTCTGCTCAATGAATTGTATTAGTAGGAGAGCAGCTGATCTTAGAAAAAAAGTATTAATTAATTTCGTATCGCCGAGAGGGCAACAAAGAAACAACCATGACCACATCGTACATTTTTATGCAACACGGTCACATCAGCAATTCATACAAGCAATTTTCGTATAAAGAATTAATTTTATATTTAATTTGTACTAAAACACCTAATTAATTAATTTTGATATTTTACTGCGATTTAAATATACAAAATAAACACAATTAACAATAACTCGCAGAAATAGAATTATTTGATCAATGCAATTCATAATACTTTAACTTGTGCTACTTTTAATTACTTAGATGCTACTAAGGAACTTAATTAACTTAAATTAAATTATGAAATTTCTTAGACTTTTAATAGACTTTTAAGACTACAGTCGCTCATGTAAAGTTTTACTACCTAAAGGTGATTGTATGGCATGCGAGTACACAGACTTTTTCTGGCTCTGCTCTTTCTCATTTCCACATCTACTTGTGCTTAAAAATTACTCTTATCTTTGATAAAATTAGGTTTTCGTAACCTATATTTATAAATTACTTTACATAAAGCTAGCGAAACTCCCAACTGCTAACATGCAGTTGGATTTCTTCTTAAGAAGAAAAAATAAATATATTAAAAAACAGCATAAACTTACTGGCAGGCACTCACGTATAAAGTGCATAAGAAGAGGATATTGAAATTGCTTTTCATTCATTTGCCATATTTTGCTCACAAGTTGCAAATTAATTTAAAGAGACGTTTTCGTTCATTAAACAGAAAAATTATCTTATAAATTATGAAAGAAAATTACAATAAGCTAAGGTACGAGTAATTATCTATATTTATTTATGAATATACACACCCAGCACTTTATTTACGCGGAACGTATCTACTTCCTTAGAAAAAGGTACACGGAACATCGTGTTCTAAGCAACACGGTCGACTGCATTAAAACTCGCTAAAATTTAATAACCTAAAATTATTTATAAGGAAACCTTTTAATATTTTTTATAAAACAAAAAAAATATTTAAATTCAAAAATTGTATATAAAAATTTATTTTGCAACTCGTAGCAAAAACTGATCAACTCTTTATATAAAACTGAAAATTCACCAATTGGAACAGAAGAACTTTAATTTGACCATTAACATTTTAACTTCTATTGATATAATTTTTGATGGCTTAAGACCTGAAATGTTAACACAATTCGGAATACAAAAATGGGGTCTTTAAGTACGACGAGATAAAGGAAACTAAACTTGTACGACGTGGTAAAGAAAACTATGCCTGTTAAACTAAATATGTACGACGATAACTGCCAACTAAGCAAGACATGAAGTAGTAGTTATTAACACACCCTACACCATTAGTATTTTGTTGTCTATAAATAAGTTTATATAAATTTTTTTGTAGGACTTCATGGCAAAAAAAACCATACTCTAGCTGGTAAAGTATAGTTACTCATATTGGTAAACCAGAAGACTTAAAAATGGTGTACAAAATACCACGTAAAAAAAGACATGAGTTTATATATAGGATACGTCTTCCCCCCTTTTCTTTTGTTTGAAAATCGTATTACCCTTTTTAATTTTTAATCTAAGTAACTGTCAAAAGAAAATAATGAGATAATAATCGTGGCATATATAAATGCACTTCCTTTTAAGTTTTTTTTTAAGTATCATTTTTAATTAACTTTTCAAAAACTAGGAATATTTTATATATTTTTAAAAAATTAAGCAGAATAAATAAAAATAATATAATATTAGTTGTATGGAAAAAACTATGAAATAAATATATAATTTGGAAATCAGTTGCTGTTTATTTCTTGAAGATTTCAATTTTCTGTATTAAAAAAATTCTAATAAAAAAATTTTAAAGAAATTAAAACTTAAAGAAATTAAACTTAAGATTTTACTAATAACATATTTGGAATTAATTTAATATTATTTAAAAATTCTAAATGCATAATTAAGCATTTTAAATTTATTAAATTTATTAAAATATAAAACTAATCATTGATTAATTATTATCCATTTATAGTGCAAGCGGAAAAAATAATAAGATTATAAAACAAAGTCTTAAGTCTAGCTGATAATAGTAAAATATAATATAAAAAAAATATTCAAATACAAAAATATTAACCAGATCTTTTTCAAGAATGAACATGGATAAGATTATGGTGTGACAGCCCAAATCTTCAAGCCTAGAGTGGTAGAACCTTTAAGATTGTTAAAAAAAACCTTCACGGTTAGTCAGTTAACAGATTCAACTGTAAGCAGATAAAATCTTTAACAGTAGACTCGTAAAACCTTGAAGGGTAGACTGTTAAAACTTTTAAGGATAGATAGTGAAAACGTTCAGGTTTAGGGACCAAAATCAATAAAATTTTTTATAAACTTTTTTTTATAAGATTTCTTTAAATTTATTATAGAAATACAAATTACTTTAAATTTCAGAAACTAGTTAACTGCTGAAAATGTTAGTTGAAACTGAAATATGTTTTAAAATATTGGTGAATACAAATTAAGACAGTGTTGGCCCCATCTTCGTTTCCCTCTATATTTCTTTTCAAACCAACCAGCTTTCTAATAAACCTAACTGGGCTTTGGTACATACTTTGAGTTTCTAAAATCGCGTGATAAGGATTTATAATTTTTTTTTTCGTGTGTTGTATGAAACTCGAGTGAGCCCGTCGGCAGGTAAGTTGAATTCAAGAACTTTCAGTGACCTTCTTGAAACCATGTTAGCTAAAGTTTTTCATATAAAGTTCCCATAAGCACCTGCCACCCGTAATTACATATTAATATAAAATTGTACTCTACACTTGATCTTTACTCTGTTATAGTCTCAAAAAGATATTCTAACTTTATTTTTATTTGTTATAATAATATTATTTTCTCTCTGAAATTAAAATATTTACTTTACATTTAATGCTGCGGAATTTTTTTATTTTTATCCTTTAAGGTAAAGAGTTTACGATAGTTCGTTTAACAATTAAAAACTTTTGTATATTCAATTAAATTTAAATACTTAACGAATACTCTATACATAAATAAATATTTTTTATAATTTTAATTGTGGTTTTATTCCTTTTATAATTTGTATTTTATAAATATGCATACAGGTTTTTTCTCTGTAAAATGATTTTGATAAAATATGCTGCTGTTAAATATCGCTGGTACGAGTATATTGAAATAAAACTCATGCATTATCTCACTACGAATACAACTTTAAAAATAGTCTATTGTATAGTTTATTTCCCTTTTATTTTATAAATTTTAAGGTCAATGTAGTAAAAATTTTATATAAAGAAAGGAAAACGTTTTTACATTTCGATGACACATACAGCAAAATACAATACATTATTCAAACAAGTACAATAAACGAAACACACTACTATAGAATAATGAGTGAAAATGATTTGAAATGAAATTGTTTTAAAAAGCGATAAAGCTCAAACAGGTCCCGGGCTAAGCTAAAACCGGCCCGGGTAAATCATACAAAGAGAAAGCGCAAATAACGGAAAAAGAAAAGTAAAAAGCCGGTTGCCATAGAAATTTAGATCAAGATATGCATCAGATAAATACAGCAACAGCTTCTTTAGTATATACATGTAATACTGAAGCAAACACGTACATAAGTGTACAATACTAGTATACACATCCAAAGAGCGAGAAGAAGAGAGAGAGCAAGAGTATTCAGCAAGAGAAGAAGTGATTCCAGTATGTGAATACACTTGGTCAGTGTTGCTAAAGACGTGGCACTTCAGCCAATATTTTAGCAGGTAATCTCTAATAATCTTTTATTAGCAAAATAAAATAGAGCAATCTAAAAATAGTTATTTTTGCTTTATTGTTATTGCTTTATGGTTGAGAAATTTTTGGTACACCATTTACCACTTAAAGTTCATCAGAAAGTGATAGAAAGGTTTTGGAGGGTTTTTGGAAAATGAGAGTTCGCACTCGAATTTCTACTTAATTTGCATTACATTGCGATTTTTTAATATTGAAAACCAGGTGCGGCAACAGTGGCCACAATTGTATGCGTTATTTATTGATTGTATGTCTGTATAAGTGAGATCAAGAGTCTGTTAACGCAGTATGAGTGAAAGGACTTTTAGCAAACCTTAGGATGCTGGATAATGTTCGCCTACAAAGCAGAATTTTGAGTGAAATTAACAATTCAAGTTTAGATCTCAACACAAGCAGTTCGTGCTTGTGTGTACGTAAGCGATGAATAATTTTGCACCGAGATGCTGATTGTGGGCATGAATGCTGTCATGTGTAAGTGTATGTATTCATCAACTTGGTCCATTTCTATGTGTGAGAGTTTTGCAATTGTGGTAGTGCCGCCATTTGAAATTACCGAAACTGGGATTCGCTACAACAACCGTTATTCGTAGTAGACGTTTAGGCGTCAACTAGTGCGCTTGGTGCGCTTAAATATTACGGCTGTGCGCCGTCGAGGACGTCATATATACCAGTATCGTTTTTTTACCTACAATCACCACAGCTTCTCTATATTATAATAAAGAAAAAAAGAATTGTAATTCTGTGTGCAAGTAAAATCCAACAAATCCATAAATAAAAAACCAATGGAAATGTAACAAAAAACAAAACAACAAAAACAACAAATTAAGAATTAAAGCGGATAAAGATGAAAAAGAAATCATTACTGGAAAAAAAGCAACAACATATAGATCATTACAATTGCTACCACTACAAAAATGTAACGAAGTAGTATCGATTCTCACAATCCAAATGCACAATTTTTTTTTTTTTTTTTTTTTATAATTTGTGGCAAAAAAAATGGTATTGCTTCAGTAATCGCATACTTTTAGGAGGAAGGACGTGAGGTCGTTGTGTAGATATATATAAAATTGATTCTGTTTTTACAGTGCTTTTTTTCCTTTTCTCTATTAAGAACAAATGAAATTAAAAGTATTTTAAATAATTAACGCAAAAAAACTAAATAAAGAGCATTTTTATTTAAACTCTTTTCAAGTAGTAGTAAAATAAATACATTTGAAATTAGAAATGAAAAATTGTTGTTGCTTTTTTTTGTAGAAAAAGTGTTTCTAAATTATTGAAAACAATTGACTTTGTTTTATTTAACTTAACAGAAAACGAACTTAAAAAGAGGCAAAAAATCGATTGTTAAGCGTTGTTGAAACTGCAGTTGTCGTTGTGAGTTATATAACGAGTTATGACTTGACAATTCATAACGTTCTCTCTTATTGCTCTGGGTATGTAATTGATGTTGTAATACAGTATAAGTGTACATAATCGGTGTTGTGCTTGTAGTGTTTGTGTATGTGTTTTTATCTAAATGTTAATGTTACAAAAGGAACAAATTTTGTTCAATTCGATTTTATATACTTCATGTATACATATGCATGAAAATATCCTTTAGCTGAGAGCTTTTCTTATAATTTAAATATGTAAGAATTATATATTTGTTTTACTGCTGTCATTTTTATATAAATTATTTTAATTTTATTAAAAATTCCAATTTGCAAAGGAACTCGAGTTAGTTTTTAACTATTTTAAATTTTTTTTATATTTAAATATAAATAAATTTCAGGCGTTGTCAACTATTTTATTTTAGAAAAAATTATTGTTTTGTATAAAAGGCATAAAAAGGAATCAAATTTAATAAATATTTTAATATTTCTAAACTTTATTTTAAAAATGTTATTAATGATCACTTTCAAGGCGGTCAAGAAGAGATTAAAGAATTAAAATAATTTTCTTATTTATTATAATTAGCAGTCCAGAATCAGCAATTTCAAATTCGAAATTTTTTTTGGTAAATTGATTTTTTTTTAAAATAGCAAAATGTTAAAATTTTCTTTTTTTTTCAAAAATATTTTTTAAAACTAGACTAACCAGAAACTCAGTCAAAAAAACCATGAATTAACTTAGATTTTAGGGGAACTATATATTTGCTTTTTCTTTACCATGTCTAACATTATGTTGCAATTTATATCCGCGATAGGCTTCCGCTCATGTTTGATGGGTAAACCATAAATAAATATGCTCCGCACACAGAACATTTTTGAGAATAAGATTTCGTATTAATATAGTGGAATAGTTCAGCAAAATATGCCAAATTTACTAAAATCTTTTTCTAATATTTTCAATCTTCTAAATCAAAATGAAAAATTTCGACAAAATTTATGTAAATGAAGTAACGGAAAACAGCATCATTAGTATTATTTCGAAAAAAGTATAGAATTCGGGTATGATCCTTCGGGTAGAAGGATAATATTTTCCTTATAAATTTTTTAAAATTTGAATTTTTCTATTTCCTTATTCAAGTCACTACTTAATAAAAGATAAATTTATGAATGACGTTCTTTAAATTGTTTAATTTTTTTTTTTTTTTAGAATTGTAAAACGGTTTTTTTTAAGAAATTTTCGTTAAGATAAGAATTTTTGAAATTTTTTTTTTTAAATACTTTTCATATAATTTTTATTAGTACTTCTTTATGTATCTAATAGTAAAACTTCTTGCAGTCCTCTTTGCTTACTATTAAAGTTGTTGTGGTGCTGTAGTTAACAAATTTTGCAAAAAAGTATATGGAAAAAGTTCTTGCTTCAGAACATAAAGGCATTCCGTAATGTTTCTTTGATGGAAGCAACTAATAATAGAAAGTTTGATTATTTGAAGACTGAACAAGTTCCCAATACCGTCAGTGTTTGTGAAAAGTTTACACTCAAAGAAACGGTGCATAAAAATGGACGTTATAAATTTTAGTGCACACCCAATTTTAATAACGCTAAAGAAAAATTCATTTCCGGAAAAGTAATGAAACTCATGCGGCAATTTTTATTCCACTTAAAATTACTTTCATTTTTAATTTATTTAGTTTTCGTTTAATTTACGAGTATTTCTTCATCTTCTTAGAATTATTTTATGAAAAAAACGAGATTAAATAAATTCATTAATTAAAATGAATACATTTTTATCAATGTCGGTAAAAAAAAGGAAAAAATATTTTATCTCTACTGGAAACATTTGATTGAATTTGATTGAATGAAATCCACTAATTTAACAACTCTGATAATATCAAAAATTTGCTTCATAAAAAAATGGCGATATTTGCTCATCTGAAAAATACTTTTAAAATGTGCAACTTTGATTGTAAGGAATGCCGATTACTTATACGAGTATAATGTATTGCATAGGAACAAGTTACATGGGGCAGTGGTAGTGATTGTGGGATTTTAAATTTGAATTGTACAATTCTGGTAAACTCCCCAACTATACAAAAAATTAAACTATTATTTCCGCTAATTACTTTATAAAAAATCAAGAAGTATTCAGCAGTTGAACTAAATGTAAAAGTAGTTTTACTTTGATCTGGAAAAGAAGTATAATTGTAAGTTCCATAATAGCTGAAACGTACGTTAATACTTTCCTAATATTGCTCAAACTTGCGGGTGTTCCTTTTCGAAGAAGATTATATTCCTTTCAATTATATTTCTTCCATTCGTTATTCTGTTTTATAATACAAAAAAAGTTAAGTGACGATGGCTCTTTTAATTCCGCATAATAAAATATTAACAAGCGACAGGTTACTATTTATTGCAACTAGACAGCAACAACATGAGCAGCATTCCAGATTTTCATCTTGGATGTAAAGTATTTGAAAATTGTGTATTTACTCTATTAATTTGCATTTCAAATTTTTCCGTGTTATTTTTCCACTTGGTATTTGTTACATAAATTGTACTGTGTTTGAAAAATTACCATTTAGTAGAATACTAATAATGTAAGATTTTTGGGGTATCAACTTGTGGAAAATTTTACTTTTTTAAATTTTGAATTAAACCAAGACAAACTACTAAGTTTTTGGACTATTTGTGCAAAGCACCGATGGTCCAAGCTCTAACTTTTTGGGCATACTTTTGCGTAAAACTTTAAAAAAGAAGAATATGGACAGCATGTTCAATTGTAGGGACCTAGCGAACATATTTTAGTACAAACCAACTTTATGTATAATTTTTCAAAGGCCATGTGAGGTATCTAAACACCTAAAAACAGTTGATGACCCGAAAGTTTCTCATGCAATGTGAATATTTTTAAATTTTCTGATATAAAATTTTATTCCCATTCTCTTGGCAAAATATACGAAAAAGATAATCTAGCACCGAACGGTCATGTTAAAAAATATGTGCTAGAGTATTATATGATATTGGCTTCAAAAATTAAAACAACAAATTAATTAAAATAATAAATTAATTTAGATACTTGCAACCAAAAATAAGGACTTGCGATCAACAAAAAAAAAAAAAAAACAAATTGCCTGCCACTGTATTTTTTTTATAATTTTTTCAACTCATGTAATGAGACTTAAACTTAAGCCAGATCTTATTTAGATTATATAAGTATAGTGAGAAGTAATAAAAAATGTTTAGCGGAGAATTAGAATTTTATCTCTTAGAGTAATTTCTTTGCTTCAAAGTGAAATGAATTAACGCCGCAATTATTATCCAAAGAAATTTTCTTGGCTATAGATAGTAACTATCAAAGACAGCAACGCTAATACTCTTTTATATTAGAAGACATTTCTTTAAAAAAGAAAGTTTAATTATTATCTAAAATTTAACAAATTAAATTAAGTAATTAAAATGTTGTAATAATTATATTTTATATTTAGAGAACAATTGCAACTTTAAAAGTGCTTTAAATTAAATAAAATAAATTAAAATAAAATGTCTACAGTTTAAGTGAATCAAGTTGTTAATAATGAAAAGAATGCTCATTTATAGTTGAAAAATGTAAAAGCTTAAATAAATATTAACACGACGCATTTGCAGAATGTGACGGAAATAAAAAAAGCAATGATGCGGAAAAAATGAATATAAAAAATCCTTATGCCAAATTCCAATCGAAATTATAGTTGGACGAACTGTTATACATGTACTCGCACACATGTTGAAACATATAGAAAAAGTGTACGTGGAGACACGTGTGTGTAATAGGGAAAGTGACTTACGAATAATATCTACACATGCACACATCCATACAATTGAAGCGCATAAAAATTTCATGCTAATGTAACAACAAACTAGCCAACAAAGATTTAATTTTTACTGCCCTTCACTATTTATACATGTAGTAACGTAAGAAGTGTATGCATGGTGTGGTGTGTGTGCATGTGTAAAATTATCAAACATTTCAGTGTAACTAAATGATTACTGCCAGTGTGTGTATACGAAGTTATAATAGAAACATAAGCACAAAAAGCAAAATCTAACACGAAGCATCGAGAGTCATGCGTCGTAAACGAAGTCAAGGACCGCACCCAAAATCAAATACATGTGCAATTTTACGATTCTTTTCAATTTGGCATTTTATTCAATTTTGCCCCTGTATTAGTAAACGACTGTGATTATTAAATGTGAGTACAAAAGCCCATAAAAGCATGTACTCGTATATGTGTATGGATGTATATATTTTAATGATATTCTCTTTTTACTTTATTACAACTATTTGCAAACAAAGAAAAAAAAAACAAGATGGACGATTATGTTTAAATGTATGAATGTGCAAATGAGTTTATTAAAATGGCAAGTGTATTTGAGTGGAATGTCCATAAAAAGTAAATCTTAAAAAGCGAACAACAAATATTTATATACATACGTCTATATACAGATGTGTGTGCGTGTATAAATCTATGAATGTATTTTACAATGAATTACACTATAAAATACGCTATAAAACTGAGTGTTGCAAAATGCTCTTACTGCTACTGCTGCTGCTGCTACTGGTGCTGCTGCTTCTGGTGCTGCTGAACAAAAATACAAACACGCATATAAGAAAATGAGTGTAATTTATTGCTTTAATTTTACAGCTTCATAAGTGTGTATTTAATAGTGTTTGTTTAAGGAAATGTAAGTATGTGTGTATGTAGTATCTTACACTAGTGAACGCTTCTTTTATAGAAATCAATATTTGCACCAGCCACTAACACATACATACATACATACGTATACACGTATAAGAAAACAATAGCATCAACTGTTACTATAAATTTAACACAAAATAAATTAATTTCACTAGAACTTTTCTATGGCGCTAACAATTTTCTGGTTTTGCTATTTTATAACTTAAAAGAAACACTCCATCCAGTCAACAGCAGCATCAATATAAGCAACATTTCATTAAATGTGCACATAAAATTTAACAATGAATTACTCGTGCACACATATTTACATATATACAAACATAAATAATTTATCGTGCAAAAAGCTTCACGAATATACACAATGCACTTGAATCTTTTGTCTGGAATATTTGCTGCTGTTTCTTCCTCGTTTTTTATACACATTACCATACATACATACATATGGATACGTGTGTTTGTGTGTATATATTTTTTAATTTTACTCTCAATTTTATTTTGTATAAAGGATTCTTTTGCAATTCTGTGACTTTCTGCAAGACGGTGACTTTTCATCTGTCTGTGGCAGGTTCCTTTGTTTAAATAAAATGTCTGGGTTTTATTATATGCTGAATGGGGGTTAATGTTTAATAAATTATTCAGCCACTTAAACAAAACTTATGATGATAATAAAAATCTCTTAAAATATACGAAAAACCTTAAGTAAGAAAATTATTAAAATTTGCGGTATTTTTTTTTTTTTTCCTTTTAAAAATCAAATTCTAGTAGTGCAGTCAGATGCACTGGAGAGAGTGCTTTAAAATAATATAAACTTTGGCAATATTTTTTCTATAGTTTGAATAAAAAATAACAAATTTCTAGGCCAAAAAAAATATACAAAGTCCTGTCGTACATCTCATGATATACGTGTTCCGGTCATGTAGCCGAACTTGTTATTTCGCTTGTAGCAGTAGAGTAATTGTTTCCAAAAGCCCTAAAAATAGAAAAAATATTTTTTTTTTAAATAACTCAACTTGCAAAGCTTTCGACTTTTTTCGCAGGAAAACACTCAGAGTATAGTCAGGAATCGAACCCGCGACCTCTTGTTTATTAGGCTGTGCATTATTCATTTGCCTACGGGGGCACCACTTCATAATAATGAAGTGGAAACGGAAACTTTTAAAAATGTTCCTGGTTTCTAATTGCTACAACTTAGTCTTAATTCTGAATATGAAATATCATTAAAACCAGCAAATGGGGAATATCAATAGAAACTTTTAGTTGATAAGAAATGCCCAATATAAGAAATTTTCAAATTAATATAATAATCCTACTATTAAAATTTTTCATTACATTCACACAAATTCTTTTCTGATTTAGCAAAAATAAAGGATGACAATTTACTTTTAATTAAAATTTTTTACGGCTGTATTTATTATCCTACCTTTAATGCATTTTTCAACGCATATATGCATTTGATTTTAAATTGCATATGCATAATTTTTGGAATCCATAAATGTATCATTCATGTGTTTCTCCTCCTTACGAGTTAATTAAACATGTAAAATGAATTTTCTGATTAATTTATTAATTTTCTATAATTCGGATAATCAAAAAAAAAAAAAAAGGAAAAAAGGTCTACAGACCGCAGTTTATTTATTCATCATTTAAAAGAGTTCTAATTTGTTATTAAACTTGAAAGGAAAATAACTTTTAAATACCTAAAATAATTGAGTTTATCAGTTTTGTTTTATTAGGTAACGAAGAAAATAAAGATAAAATAAGGAAAAATATTTCATAAAATTATATCCTACCTTTTTTTATATTAACATAATCAGGACAAATAAAAAGTATTAAAAAACATTGGATTTCGGCAATTTAATTTTATTTCGATTAATTTCCTTGCAATAGTAGTTGCATAAATAGTAAAGGATAAATGTTATTAGTTTTATTAAAAGTTTTTTTTTGCATTCCCGAACATTACACTGTAGGAATATTATCCAGCCTTAAGTGATGCTCTTCGCAAATACAAAATAAAAAATAATAATAACTATCCGAAAGTATAAAAATGTTTAAAACTGATTACCTATTTTTTTTGCAAATGTATTGGAGCCAAAGATTTCCAGCAAAAGGTCTTTCTAATGCTGTGAGTAAGTCTGTTTTAAAATAAATGCGTTTTAATGGAAAATTACATTTATTCAAACTAAAAAAATTGACTCATTTCACAGTTTAAGTTAATAATTTTTTCTTTAAAATAATAATAATATTAATAGAGGATAATAGAGGATAATAGAGGATAATAGAGGACAGTTTAGTGTTGTTTGAACAAATAAAACTCAATTGCATTAAAGATTATAAGGTGTAAACTAATATTTTATATTACCAATTACAAGGATGTGTGGTTTGCGAAGGCAGTGAAATATATTATTCATGTAACATATAATAAATAAAAGAGTAGATATTGAAAATGCTTGTATTATAATCGCATGACCATGTGTAGCATCAAATTACCTGTTTTATAAACATGCCGCTTCTTTTCTTACATAATAAGCATGCATAATAAATGTTTTCTTATCTACTGATCAAATGTAGACAACTTATAACTATATAAGTAGTATCCAATATAATACTTTGGTACATACGAACTCGTCGCTTATATACATACATACTTGCATGCTTAAAGCACATACATAAATATTTTTAAATAAATGTGTAGCAGTAAAAGGTTATTATAATGAAATAACCTCGTTATTTCGCTCAATGAACCATATAATGCTGACAATATTTTTCATTCATCTACTCTAGTTCAGTAGGATTTATCTCAAGCACAAGGCAACAGAAAATCGATAAAGTTTTAATATAATTTTGCAAGAACAAATTTTAGATACACCAATACAGACATATTACACACATATGTAAGTATATATATTATATGTTAATGTATCACGAATATTGGCATTAAAATCAATATCTATAATTAAGCACAATATATCTTAAATAAATTCAGGCAGAAAAAGAAAATATTATCAAACCGATTGATTTCAAAAAGGAACTTCTTTTTATAAAGCAGTGACCGGAGCTCATATATTGCCTTCCGTTCTTAGTACATACAAAATATTTAAATAAAATAAAACTATTTAGTTTGATAAGGACATAACACTGGTACGTATCCTTTCCGAAAAACTTCATACGGATCGCAACAAAAAGAAAAAAATAACAGCGTATTAAATAAATTCAGTATAATAATTGCAGCAAAATATGTTTCAAAATTTATTTTATACCATTCAAAAAACTTTACTTCTTTTTGTGATATATCACATTATATTTTACGTTTCTTTATTTTCCCAAGTAACTCAGCAAAAATATTTAATAACCTTTAATTGTCAGCATTACAAATTCTCTGAGAAAACAAACACACGCACACATAAATTACAATAAACCAAATTTATTCCGCAGGATTATTCTAGGAGTTTTATAGACTATTGTTATTATTGTTTTTAATTTCAAGCATAGATCGATTTTATACACTCTCATGCAACATCTGTTCCCTTTAGCAATCAAAAACTAGCTGGTGTTGAATATAAACAATAAAAAGGATATTCCCGCAGTCCCCAGCTATAGATTCAATAAAAGTTTCGCGCTTGAATACCATTGTAAGAGTATGTTGGCTTATAAAAAGGATCGTGTACAATCTGCTCATAAGAAATTATCGACTCTCTCTTAATCTCTGTTATAAAAATACAACTATGTTTACATATATATTTCATACCTGGACTTATACATACAAACAGAATGGCTAATGACCTCAGTTGTGAAATCAGAGAACTCAGTCATTTACCAGCATAAGTGGAAGGCATACATTCAGAAAAAAAAATGTCACGGGACAAATAATTGTTTTCTTTTGATTTGTGTTTTGCTTCTTAATGTCCTCTGATTTACTGAAAGCGAATCAGCTGCTGAGTATAAAATCCCATGTATGAGGTTTAACAATAGAAGACTTTTTGCAAAAAGAAAAAGTGTTTGAAAACACACTCTTTTCATTCTAATAAAATACAAATAAAGAAAATATTTAATTCATTTGAAGAAAAAGAAAGAAGTCTGTTGAAGTGGCGCGCATATTCCAAACAATAAATCTATTATTGGCAGGACATGATGGAATTATAAAGTCTTCTCAATACAATGCATAAATTGCTGTCCTTTGCTCAGGCATAAGACATAATTTTATTTATTTTTAAAAATTTTACTAAAGACAATAATAATAGCGAAGCTGTCTCAAGTCTAATTCATGCCAGGAAAATTAACTGCAAATAAATAATTATGGTTAAAAGTTTTCAATTACTCAAGAAGTAAAAAAAATATTTATAATATTTTTTTTTGCAGTTATAAAATTGATAATTTTTTTTTTAGCAATTCATTTATTAATATTAAATTTTTTTTAAGTATTTTTAGAAAAATATTTTTTTTTTTTTTAGCCAACTCTTATTTTAAGGAGGTATCAATGTTTTTTTCTTCATTTTATCATTATACTCGGCTATACGAGTTTAACGTACGAAAAATGAAATATTGTCTACTCCTCTAGAGATGTATTTATATCAGAAATCTCATTTATATTCATCGCATGCAACTTTCCAAACTTCGTCACGTTTCATTTGTTTGCCATCAACTACACTAGGCATTCGGATTCAATGAATGCTCAATAAAACAGAAAAGTTCTTTGCGATTTTATTAAATTATTTGTAAACTTTTTTTTTCTAAGTTATTATTTCCTACTGATGTTTCATTATTTTTGATAATCTTTAGCTATTCATCATTTTTGTTATTACTTTCAAAGAACTTTGGGTTGATTTTCTTTTCAAAATTTAACGAATCCCCCCACGTTACTTTTTTTTGTCTTGAACACGTACATTTTCTTAGTTCTTAGAATTTCCAAAAACGTCCTGCAAATTAGAAGGGATTCCCAAAATGAACTTCTCAAAATTTACTGCCATTTAAATTATGTCAGCTAAAATCTTATTTTAATGTATAAATAATTTATATAATATATTCTGGTGGAGAAAAATGTCTGGAAGGAAAAGGTTAGTGCAGTTGTGCAAGCGTAGAAGTATTATAAAATTATTAAAGATGTTTTTTTTTGTCATTTTTTAATTATTTTTTATTATACAATTTTCCAAATATTTATTTAAAGAAAGGCCGGTTTCTAAAACATTTTGGTTTAATCAATTTTAAAAAAATCTTCAGCTTTATTGATTTAATCAATTGTTTCATCAATTCAGTTTTTCGAATTGTTTATTATTTCAGTCATATAATAAAGAAAGCAATTTTCCCCCATAATTTATTATGAATTATTCATTTGCCAAATAAAAATCCCTCCACTAACTCTTAATTTATATGACGATAATAAAATGAATATCTTATAAATGAGTAGATTTAATTAATTTCCTAACTATTTTGCCATTTACAAACGACAGTTTTAATTGTACTTATTTTACAAGTAAAAGTTATTGGTCTCTTCTGGCTCATCTTAGAGATAATATTTTAATTCTTCGAAAATGCCATTCTCTTTAAAAAAATTTTAAACACAGAAATTGATGCAGGTTTTCTCACGTTTACACTTGTAAAATGAGCCGGAGTGTCCTTAAAAAATTTCTTAAAAATGTTCTTTTATTTAAGTCGTTTGTTTGCATTTAAGTTGTTGTTTGGTATTCCTTTTTACAAAACGAATTTGCAGCACAAGAGCATTGGCTTAAGTAGCAGGATAAAGATAAGTAATTATTTCTAATAAAGAATGTGCAAACAAGTGGAATATCTCTTGCAATAAAAGGATCAGTAGATTTAATATTTTCTATACAGTGTTGCCAGCTTCAAGTATATAAGGCTTGAATATATTTCTTGGATTATATATCCTTTTGCAATTTTTAATACATTCAAAATTTATATGAAAGCGCAATAAAATAGAAAGGCAGAAGACTAGAAAAACTTTCCTGAAGCTGAAAAAATTTTGTGGTTTGTTTTTTGTAGTTTATTAAGTTTATATATGCGCTATAAAAACAAAAGAACTGCGGGCATGAGACATATTCAGGGAATATTAAAACAAATATTAAAAAAAATATTGTTGACTAAAGGAATTATATATTTCCATGTTATTTTTTATAAATGATGTATCTTTTATTGATTTTATTTTGAGGAAATGAGAAATTTTATATATAAATCATGTGGAAATTTTTAAATATTAATTATTCTTCCGGTTAATATAATCAGCCCCTTATTTTTCTGGACATTAATTTTAAAATAGAAAATACAATGTTGTACTGATTAAAAAAAATATATATATGTTAATAAATAAATCTGATGCTAATTGGGGTTTTCTACTGTCAAGTTCTTTCTCCTAAAAGAAAAATTTATTGACATGAGCGCATTTAAATTTTCTCTCATTTAACTCATTATTAGAATTATTAGATTATTATTTAGATTTTTTTATTCTTATTAAACGAGTTTTATTGGTAAAATTATTATTATTTATTATTAGAATTTCCTTTAAATAAACTAAAAGCATTGAAACTAATTGACTCCATAACTATATATAATATATATTTAAATACAAATATATATATTTATTTATATCATGTTATATATATTTTGCAAAAATTCCACTCATATAATTTTTATAAGGAATTGCATTTTGAGTAGTTGAATGAGAAGTTTTTGTATCTTTTTCACGCATGAAAGAGGTTTCAGAAATCACGCGACAAACCAGTTCTTGTAGCAAAAGTAGACAAGTGAAAACGTGGTATTTGGCTTGGCAACAGATTGTTAAAATGCAAAACTACATCACTTGTATTCCGTCGATGCCAATGCAATTAGAAAAAAGTGTTCAGTAGTAAACCAATTATGTTAATTTCTTTACACTTCTCTAAAATTAAACTTCTCTTTGCCATCAATATTTTTATGCAACAAATCCATGATTTTACTTTACATATAAAATAAATTTAAACAAAAAAAGAAAAAAAACTTGTAAAGCAATATCTTTGGAAAGAATATGATGTAGTGGCTCATTTCAATTTTTTACATTGTTATTTTGTAGCTGCCAATAATTTAAAAAGTAAACTATATATGCAGCAGTAATGCCAAAAAGACATGACAAATCCTAAACAAGAAACATGAAATAAAGACCATAATAAAGATGAAATAGTTGCGGCAGCTGCAGGAACCCTATTACATTTAAATCAAAACAGGATTTGTATAAAATTTTTACCTAGGCAAACGAAAAAAAAAACAGAAAAAAAGTTGCACCTTAATGGGAGAGAATGTGCGATTTGTGGAACAAAAAGAGTGATACGTATAAGGTTTACGCACAAGCAAATACGAGATCATTGCCGCTAAACAAACTACCCTTAATTTAGAAAGCTGACTGTAAGTATTAGAAAATATCCTTTCGACACAGCTAAGAGTATGACCTCAAAAACAAACGATCCTGTCAAATATAGTTTCGAGATCTTGCTGGTAAACAATCTAATGCAGTGTGCTGCTGAATGCCAAAAGGATAACAACTTTTGCAGGCCGTAATAAAATCCTTACTTAAAAAAATAACGAATTATGAAAATTAAAATTTAAAAATTAAAATAACAAGTAATTGAAAACAAAATATGTGTAAAACTACGAAAGGGAAAATTGGCAAATTATGGCGAAAATGTGTACATGGCAAGAATAAGGAAAAATATTTCAAAGTGCAAAAATATTCCAAGTGTGTCTGCGCAATACGTTTTTCTCCTGGTATCCACTGTAGGCCTATATGTGTTTAAATCATAAGGCACGCGGTGAATGCCAAGAGCGAACGGAATTCAACAGTAATATCAATTAAAAATAATACAATAAACAATTGAAAACCCTTAATTATATCGCAAAAAGTACTCATATATACATATTTACATGTGTGTATATGTATGCATGGTAAATAATAAAAACGTGTGTTAAATTATAACAAAAATACATTTTTTATTTATTTTTTTTTTTGTATTTAGAGAATAATTACATATTATTCAGCAATGGATTCTATAGACCACGACCAAAATTACTAATTATTAATACTAATTATATACATATTATTTTAACTTACTATTAGATGGTGTTAATAACACATAATTATAATATCAATGCATTCTTGTACTCCTTATGTGGAACAATTTTTAATATTTTAACCATATTTCTGTAAAACGAGGACAAAGTTTTTTTTTGAAGAATTGCCAATTATGCTACACAGTGACCTCGCAGTATAACTTTCAAGTATCTCTAGGAGGGCCAGATATGGTCAATTTCATACTCATTTCCAACAAGCAGTTTTTATTGGTAAGTACGGAGTTTAATATTTTATCAGCTTGAGCAGCACGTTTTTGGCTAAAAAATTACCAATAATGATGGGCAAATAATATTTGACCACGTTGCTACTTCCAGTATTAAGGTGAGCGTAATAGTGTAACACAAAATACTTCATACATGTTTTATAAATTCTAATAATCAATAATCAGGTATTTGAACATGATAAGAATTTAAGGAAAGCATCGTTATAAGTTTTATGTGGCAATTTTAATTTAAAGCATTTTTCGCATCCATAAAAAGATTAATTGGCGGCTGAGGAATTCCAACCAATATATTTTGCGGCCACGCACGTGCAAATTATTGATACATTTTAAACTTGTCGCATAAAATATAACAATATAAAAATAAATTATTGCTCACCAAAAACGAAGAAAAATAAATGGATGATAATATAACTTGCGAAATGAAGATGAAACCTATTGATGATTCCATATAATTGTGTAACTTCGCAGGAAAGTTGAAATGATTTAACTTTTCAACTCGGTAGCTGGCCTAGTGGTAAGTGCTACAGATGGCCAATAGTTTCGGCAATTTTTTCATTTCGACCAAAGAAATGTATCTCTATATTTCTATATTATTATTTTATTTATTTTATTTATTTTATTTTTTATTCCTAAATTTTAATACCAACAAGAAGTGAAAGATATTTATGATGCAAAACCAAAAATAATTTGTTTTGTTCATGGAAGACCGAAAATAACCGTTATTTCCATACTGAGTAGACACTGTGAGTGAGAGGTAAGAAATACAAAAAACAATCACTACGACAGGTTTGGGTATGCAGACATCGCCTACACGTGCTAAATTCTTATTTTATGAGCCAAAATGAATGAAAGTACTTAAAGAGTGACTAAAATTATATTTATAAATATTATAAATATTATAAAAATTGATATTATAAATATTATATATATAAT
This sequence comes from Ormia ochracea, assembly GCA_963402855.1. NCBI lineage: Eukaryota > Metazoa > Arthropoda > Insecta > Diptera > Tachinidae > Ormia > Ormia ochracea. The sequence goes on along the minus strand of OY727108.1, from coordinate 55,933,952 downwards.
ATATTAAAATATAATATTATCAATCCAGAAATAAATAATTTTAAATAAAAAATTTAATTTTCCCAGAAAGAAATTTTAAAGAATGGCATTACTAAACTATTTAATGGAAATTCTTTCTCGTTGCACGGCCTTATCCAAAATAACGACGTTGTTGTCGGCTGATACAAATACAATAAAGACGAAGGTGTAGAAACGCTTGCAATTGATAAAGTTGTTTGCATTGAAGAATATTATGAGAACAACACTTCGGGGTTACGCTAAGTTTATCAAATGTTTTCACACCTTTACTAGTAGAACTCGTGTAAAATTAAAAAGGAATAGTGAAGCCATTGGAATATGTTACATAAATTTTAGAAAGATAAATTTCACATTTTATAAAAAGACATCAATCTTATACATATTTCTACTTTTTAATACCAAATGAATTATACAAAAACAAGCAAAGAATATAAAATATTATATTGTTCAAAAAATAACTTTCATCATTTTCATATTAGAACTTGACTACAATTCAATATAAAAAAGTGCTCTGGCATTATAAAAAAGTCTGAGTGATAGAAAATAGAAATGCAAATTTTTGTTACTATTTTATTATATGTTTTAGCTGCTGAATAGTAATTAGCACATGATATGACAGGAAATAAACAGAATAATACATAAGCAAAAGTGTATAATCTTACGAAGGAACCTTTAATATATATAAATTATATAATTATATTAATTATATAATTCTTATTTGATTTTTATATAATAAAATCCAATAGTCGCATACTACAAAAGGAAATTGGCTTGAAAAGTTTCGTGATTCCCCCTTTAAATATTTTTACAAAACGACATAGAAAACACAAAATGTTTTAATGATATTCAACAACTTCACAGCTCGTACTACTTCCAGGTAGTAAGCAAAATGATCGAACTGAAGATGTAGAATATAAAAATGCTGTTGTATAGGCGATTGTTTCTTCACTTATAGTTGCCTGGGACACCAGTGTCAGTTGCAAAAAAAATTTTTAAATTTTCGTCAATAGATCACGTTACTTCGTTTAGCTTTGTATTGCACTTCAAATACAAACGATTTAAAAATATATATAAATTAATTACTAATTTAATAAGAAAAAGAATATTATGCAGATCAATAATGGATCCACCCAATGCTGTTTTCTTCAGCCAAATATTGTTTTCTTTCTGCTGGAATTCATATTATACGACGTTACATAAATTCCTATATTCCTCATAGTTGAATGGCAAGAAATATTAATATTACTGACATAGCAATCAATAAATTTCAATATGCCCCTGTATCTCTTATGGTTTGGACTCAAGCTGTACATATTTTTCCTCTATTTCCTTGTTTTTTTTTTTTTGTGGTGTTGTGTGACAGATCTAAAATTTATAATGCATACATTCATATTTTAAAAATCATTTGCTTGAACATGTAAACAGCAAGATGGTATAACCTTTTAGGCCAAAAATGTTGTGGCAAAAATGGCTTTCCTGCTGTGTTGTGGTGTAGTAGTTCAGGTTTTTTTTGGCTTTTTCTCGTGCTTACATTTTGTATGTTTGCTGGTGCTGCTTTCATTATGGTTGGCTCTGTCAGTTATTCAGGCCAGTCACTTGCAGCCTAACAATGCACTTCATGGTAGGCAGCACAAAATTTTTAAACTTACTGCAAAGTGCCACGAAGTCTTTTTTATGTCTTACATCCATATACATACACCCATACATGTATATTTATAATAAAAAATGAGTGCACAGAAAACAGGCAATCCACTAGTATACGAAGGACAAACATGGCAACCCATTTAAGAATTTATGCATGCATAAACATGTAACAAGGCATTATATTCAAACGTTTTCTATTTATGCAAAATAAGTTAAGTGAGAGTATGTGTTGTGAAAAAGTGCACAACTGGTTTTGTGGATGGTTTGACATGGATGCTGGGAACCGAATGCCGAATTCAAAGTACAAGTGTCACCTCACAATGGGTATGCTCTTTCCACGACAACGTTAAAAAACACCTCAAATACATTCAGAAAATGCAAAATGAAAATAAATAAAGATAAATAAATTAAGATTAAGAAAATAAATTTTTTTTTTAAATAATGAAAAAAAATTATTACTCATCTTCTTAGCTGATCGCGCGAAAGAAGCATAATTATATTTGCTTTATTTATCATCACTATCATTGGATTTTTGAAGAATATATTTGTATGGCCCTCAATGCATTGCTTAATACATATTGTTGGGTACATAATCGGAACACGGCCCTTTGAGAAAGAGATATTTCAATTGAGTTTTAAGTTAACGCAAAAAATTAAAAAATTTACTTATTTTGATGTTCCTTGAAGATTTTTATTGCTGACGAATCAGATGTTTAGAAAAGCTTTTCAGATTTTTTTCAGAATGCAGACGAGCTGACCTAAAAATGTTTATGAAAAATGCTTAATTATTTGAGTGATTCTCATAGAAAGCTTGTACTCAAAACATTCGTTTGTAGAGAGTTAAATACTTCATTACAATTATTATTATTATTATAGTTATTATTTTATTAAAGATATAAACGTATTAAAGATATTATTAAAGATAGAACGTGCGAGAGAAATAATATCAACAGCAAAGGGTAACACCCACTAACAAGAGGATTGAGTTCAATCCCTCGATATTGGGAAAATCTAACAAAATATTGTCCTTTAGATCACTGTATTTCTATAAATCGACGTTGCATGTACATATATGAAGAAATGAAGAAATCAGCCAATTCACATATGATATTTTAAATTGTTATAAATTGTTATAAATCAAGATAAAGCTTTTTCTATTAAATTCCCAACATCGTTTTATCATTTTCATAAGTGGCTGTGCAAATGTGGAGATAAGTTTTTCTTTATTCGGTTTGAAATTCGATTTTAAATATTTAATTATATTAAAATAGTGATAATGAGTGATATGAGTCTATAATAGTAATATTTATTTTAATTTTTAAATGTTTTAAGTTCTTAGCATCGTACTCCTAGAGGAGAAGAAGGCTTCCTAAAGTCTCTAAATTGATTAGTAAATATATATTAGCCCATATTTATAGTTGTAACGAAGCCAACGTTCTACACGTTGCACCCCATTCATTCATTTGTTTTCATTTTCTACGAAATCTATTTTTTCTAATAGAATGTAATTATTTTAAGATTTTGTTGTATAAATAAAATTAGTTGATCATAAAGCTGGTGCGCAAACATTTGGATTTCTTGTAGTAAATGTACCATTAATATTTAAAATGCAGCATTGACTAAATTACTTCCGTTTCAATCTAACAACTTTAAGTACGCTCGTGTGCAATTTTTCATTACTGTATACTAAATAATGCACTTGGATCTAAAACAATTCAACACAAAAGATTATAGAAACAAATGGCAATATTTGCAGGCATGTGTGTAAGTAAATGTGTCATTTGAAAACAGGAAAGAAAATGGGAAAAATTTGCACAAGCTAGAAAAATGTTTAGAATAAAAGAACAAATAATTGTAACAATAAAAAACTACTTATTGTACGCAACTGCCTCACAGAACAGGACTGAAAAATGTTTTGGCAAGCAAATTTATGCATCATCAGCATTTCATTTATTGTAATATTTTACAATTGTTACTACACTGAAAGTTTTTTATATACAATTGATGGCCTCATTTAGTGAGCCAATTATTCTTCACCTTTTTTTGTATTTTTCTAATATAAAAATAATGAAAATAATTTTGCTTGTAGAGTCTAATTCTCAGTCATTGGAAGACGGTGAACTTATCCTTTTGTGTAGTTCACGTATTTCTTTCAGTGGAGTTGCTCTAGTATTCCTGTTATTGCATTCTACATTTTTATTTCATTGAAAATGATTGCCGTTTTTTATTCACATATTTTAGTTTTACGTATTTTGCAAGCAAGAAGGAATATTGAAAAGCTCTGAATCTATTATAATGTAAAAATTTATTATGCATTGTCATGCTTTCTATTATCGTCATGTTAAATATATAAGGAATGAATGTTACAGCACTTTAACACATAATACATCGTTAACATAAAATTACATGCATTTGCCTTTTAGCTAACGATATATAAATATTACTTTCTACAAAAAAGCCTGACTTATATAGCGTGCAGCTGCGAGCTCAGGTCATTACCTTTTAATTCAATTTTTCAATATCTTGGTTCCATCTGCTATAAATCGCATACTGGAGTTGCTAAAAGATATACATTTTAATTTAAATTTGCATATAACTAAGTAGTGCTGCTCCTTAGCTTGTAAAGTGCTATTATTGCTCAACATCGTTTAATGAATCATAATGAATAATTAATATATTCATTTTTTTTTTACATTTTCGATATTCCTTAAAACTAGAATATTTTTTAGATATTATTTCTTTTTTTTTTATTAAAATTGTTGCGAGCTATTGATTGGCTAAGCTGATAAATAAATTTACTCGGGACTTCAATTGCTAACTCCACTTATGGGGTTTCCTCAACCGCTCTTATACATATGTACTGTGATATCTTAATGATGTACAGTAGACACATAAGATTCAAAAGCACACAATTTACAGCAACAAAAAGGAAACCTATTCGGTATTTTCTAACACTAAACATTTCTTCCAATTCCTCCACTAGATATTGTATTCCATTGTAAACATTATTATTATAAGCATATTTTTCTGACAGTTTCTGAATCTTGAGCGATCATTAATAAGTAAAAAGTAAAATAAATCGAACAATTACTTGATGAGAACCAAAAGTTTTATTCAAATTTCTTGTATGCACAGTTTACTGTTGAAAGAAAATTCTTCAATTCTAGTTTTCTTTAGGGTTCAAATAAGGTACATTTAAATCAGTACACCGACTGGCTGGCAAACATGCTTATTTGCAATTTGTAGCCTAAAACAAAATATCTCAAATGAAATAAAAAAAACTTGATATTTTTCTGAATTTTAACTTTCAGCCATTTAGTACGTTTAGTTTTTAAATTCAATATATAAAAGGATTTAATTTTATTTAATCTTCTTTTTTTTAAATCTTAAGTTATTTTATATTTTTGTAATCTTGGAAAAGACTTAAAAAGTAATTCATAATGGAATAAATTAATTTTTCATAATTTCTTTAAAGTGGCTCATAAGAAAAATAAATTTTCCAAGTATCATTTCAAATCTCTTTAAAAGGTTTCGAAATATCGATGTGCAAGTGGATGTCGTCTACGGACTTCGTTGCATATTGTATACGGATACGATAATATATATCCATATACACGCACATATACCCATACATACACACAGTGTAAATGATCAAAATTACATGACACCGTTTTATTTATTTCTTCACAAATTAATTCCCAACAACGAGTTGCAATCCTGTGAAAACTTTTCTTTTATATTCTCAAATATTTCATATGCATATTATTACACTCACTTATATATGTGTGTGTATGTATGTACATGTAATCTTATGAACAAAATCAACAAAAAATAATAGACGAAATAAATTCTTAAGAGTTTAATAATATTTTGTGAAGCGAGCTATCGTTAGTAGCAACATAAAATGAAATTTAAATTAAGTGCATGCACTGTGTGCATGCACTTAATGAACACATGAACATACTACGCGATATAAGCGTAAACACAGTCTTATACATACACCCTACAGATTCTTAATGCATACGATACGCAATTCCTAACTCGATATTACAATAGAATTTTACTTTGAAGATAATGTTATTAGAAAATTTGTTTATGTAACAAAGTGTGCACCATTCGAAAAGGCTGAAACACAATGAAAATTTACTCACACACATAAAAACAATGGTAACAACGAAAAGAACAAAATTTAATTAATTATAGACTTCATTTTTGGTACACAAAAAAGGAAAAAAAAATCCAAAAAGGAATTTTATTTTACAGTAAAAGGGACCGGAGCACACTTACGTAAAGCGATTAATAATTAGCTGAAGCAAGGAGTGTCAGAAGACAACTAAAAATTGGTCACAGTTTTGCTGTCCCGAGTTGTCTATAAAGTGGAAATTATATCCAAGTCAGTAGATGATTAAGATAACACTAGTAGGGTGTCTGATATATTTTATCGCTGGCAATAGCAAGCTGTTGCTGTTTTGAAATATCATAAACATTAATAAAATCCTGCCTTATTTTATTATTATATCATTTTCATTATTGTATATGAGTATTACAGGCCTAATAGAAGCGAAATAGAGGCCTAATTTAGGTCTGATGTAAAGCCAGATGTAAAAATCACGTTTGTAAAAAAAATAATAATTTGCTTATTTTTACAACAAAAGAGCACTGTGGTCAATGTTAATATTGATTTAAATTTTTAAAGTTAACTTCAGTTGAAGCATATGTTGTACAAATTAATTTTTATTAAAATATTTTATTTATAATTTGAAAATACATCATACTACAACCAAAAAAAGCTTTAAAGCTCAATACGAGCTCTAGAGAACAGGAAATATATTTTTGTTACATACAATATATGTATGTGTTTACATTTTCAAAGTATGCAAATTCTTCGAATTCATTTTTATACACATTACTTTCGCAATCCTTACAAAGAAGCTGTAACACATTTTAATTAAAAAGCCTAAAACATGTAAACCGTTTTTAAAATAAATACTATACAAAAAATGCACTATACAGTCGTATACAATAGTATACAACTTATAGACTGGAATCTGTTATACGTTTCGATGCAAAACGTGAATGCAAGTCAGAAAGTATGAAAATAAATTACATTTGCAATAATCAGACTTCACAATAATAATATATATTGTCACCCTATAATTGTCACCCTACCTATATTCTACTATATATGAAGAAAATTAAGTATTATATTATTATCCATATAAATAATATGTTATGAAAATCTTTCAAATTCAATTACAATTAATCTTACAAATTAATGCAAATTTTTCTTTGATGTCTTTACAGAAATTATTTGTATATTTTATTTCACTGAAGCAAATTTTGTAGTTTAGATGCGGAAAGTATTTATAAATTTTCCAATAGCAAAGAGACATAATTTTGAAGCTCATACAGATAGTGCTGCCTAAACCTACAAATATTTATTATATTAAATTAATATAAAAATAATTTTTCCATGTAGTATACGAATATGTTTGAGAATTCTTACTTTTTAATTATTGTCACTAATTCTCATTATTAAATAATTGCCCGAAGAACAAACTCAAAAATTTAATGAAAAATTTATAATAAATTACAAAATTGTTCAGACTTTTTTTCCGATAAGTAGACAGTTGGTTTCAACTTGAGAATATTGAAAACCAAAAACGCTTTACTTTATTGAATAAAATAATTCTGCATGGTAATTGCTTTTAAGTAAAATAAACATTTTCTCAATCTGCGCAGTCGTTTTAGCAGAATATTTTTTATTACTTTTTTTTTTTGGTTTCCATGAGATATTTTAAAGGTAAGACCTTATCGGAAATCTACAAAGCTTGCTGAATAAATAAACTGAGCATAATAATTGTAAATTTGCCTATTCTTTACAATAAATAGATTTGACCTTAATATTTATTTTCTTATAGATTAGAATAATAGTGAACTTTGTTCAAAATGCTGAGCTTATATATGCACATACTAATGTATGTATGTACATATTTATATAAGTATAAGTATACATGTGCATATGGTTCCTCCGCAATCCAACAAATTGTTCAAACCACCCACCTAATAAAATATTTACAGTAGTACAAAAAGTTAAATAAAAAGTATAAAAAATAAAATGTGTATGGAGACGTACCTAGATATAAATATATTCACACATACATACACATATTTTTGAAAACATATACGTACATACATACGTATGTATGTTGATACATATTCACATCCTCTTTAAATACCATCAGAATATCGCTTAGATTTAGAATTTTTGTTGAATTACCCATTGCTGTTGCTCTTGCTGATGTTGCTGGTGCAGTAGTTGTTGTTGCTGAAACATTAGTAAATGAACACAACTTGTTGTTGCAATTGATGGTATAAAAGAATTGTTTGTTTGCGCGTATGCAAACGTATAAACATGTATATACGCAAGTATGTGTTTGCCTTTCAAATACAATGGTATGTGTGTTATTGTAGATAAGAGCATAAAATTGGCAACAGTGCATTTTTTAAGTCAGAGTCATGGCAGCCATGTTGGAAAAACTGTTGTTTTTTGTTTTCCTATATTTTTACTCCAAAAAAAAAAAATGCAAAAAAAAAAAACTGAGAACAACAAAAGTTTTTGTACATTTATTTTTTATCATTTCATTTAGGAGTCCTGGGTTTATTCCTTCAAAAGGCGTATAACAGTGGGTGAGAATGAGGTTTGAAAGAGGACTTATTAAAAGTTTTTAGAGAGATTTATTTAAAATGTTTATATACCACAAAATTCTTTAAATGGGTGTGTTTGTCATACAAATGCAAAGCCATACATACATACATAATTATATATATGGATATGGATAGGTATACACATGCATATACATAATTAGTTCAGTTTGTTAATATATGAATATAAGATATACATATGCACCCACATATGTATGTACGTCATATCTAATATTTTTTAAAAGAAAGAAAAAACTTAATTCAGTTTTGATATGATTTGGCGGCGATTGTTCTGAGAATGTTAATCATTAAAAACAGTAACATCAGTGTAATAAATTTATTAGAATTTGTGTATTAAAATAATATGGAACAAATCTAATTTTTTTTTTAAATCTGTTTAGTATTATAGTATTAATTTCGAGAATAATTCATATGTACGAATATATATGTACATATGTATGGACTTGTTAAATGCAAAGCCAAACATATTGGCACACTTAGTTACATACATATGTATGTATGCATGCCCCTATACACAGGTGTGTCCTGTGCTCCTGTATGCACTTTTCTGTTCTATATAAAACACATACGGATGCAGGATTTCTACTATATGCTTTGGAAAATTTATTTTTCAATAGGAACATCAAACTCAATTATTTTTTGGATTTAAATTGATTTTTAAAACATTGTTTCTTGTATGTACATATGTACATAAATATATATATATATATTTTTTTGCAAAGTGGCAAGCTGAAGAGACGGTCATTTGTTTGGCCAACACGTTTGCAAAGCAACAACCCAATATGAATTTAAAAAGCAACAGCAACAACCAAATCCTGTCATCATCAAAAGTAGAAAAGACAATGATAAATACATGCGTAAAGCACAAAAAAAAAAAGAATGTTAGCAACCGGTAAAAGCACTCAACGTTGCTCAAGTATCCCCAATGCGTATAAAAATAGCACCAACAATCAATGAAACATTTTACTACACAAGTAACTTACATATGTATGTATACGTGTGTATACATACTCATTTGAGCAGATACCACCAGCTTTCGAATTAAACAAGCGCACACCAGTTAAATTAACGTACCACATACACCTTTGCATATATACACCTTTACTGGATACAGAGATACAGAAAATTACATGTAATCATAACGAGGCTTCAGAACCTGCACATTGGGTTGGAATAATTATGATATCACTCATATAGATACTACTAAAATTGTGATGAGATGGTAAATACATGTACATATACATATTTTGGAGCTATTTTAGTACCGTCTGTGGTTCTATAAAAGTTAGCTTTCTACTGACAGAAAATTATTTAATTCTAATAGATTTAGTGAAGTTATAAATTATATACTGATTATTCGAATGAAAGAAATTTATTTACATATTTTGAATTAAAATTACGATCATTTATATATTAAGGACAATATATAAATATATTAGAGCCCAAGTTATATAATATAAGATTGCAATTAAAAACACAATCTTTGGTTTGAATACATTCTATATTACATTAATTAAATAAATTTTAAAAAAAGCTCAAATCTTTTAAAAAAAACATTTTTGTTGCACTTGCTTTAGAATATTATGCGCTTAAAGTTTTTAAAACTATTTTTACAGAAGCAAGCAGAAAAGAATTTAATGTATGTATATATTACCTTAACCTTTCTAAAATTGTTTACTTTTGTAAAGCGATATATTCCCCTTTTTTGCAACCAATTTTATATTTTGAAAAATATATTTTTTGTACGAGCGAATATATTTATACATTTAATATCAACCTATATACATACATATTGACAAAATATATACATACATATGTGGAATAAATAAGAAACAAGAACTAATAATTTCTGCTTATTAGCAAAGTGTTATAAATTGTTATACAATTTCTATTGCAAATACATATGTTGCAGTTTATACTGATATAAATTATACACAACAATTCCTTTCAGATCAAATTCTAGCTAATTATTGCTAATATAATATTGATATTTTAGTTTATTAATTATTTTTGTAAAATTATTAATTCTAGAGCAATGTTTTCTCGATTGAAAACAAAATAAAGGAAATTATATGTTTTTTAAATGAGAACAGCAAATAGAAAACTTCAACCCATTGTGCATATCACATTGTTGATAGGTTAAAAAGAGGAATTCTCAAAAGCAATTTCAACATTATTATTATCATCAGCATCACCATACATCGAAATTCTGTTGTTGTTGATGTTGCTGTTGCTGTTGTTGTTGATTTTGTACATGTTAAATTCAGTTCGCGTGTTTCTTCGTAGTACTAAAACTCCAGCACAGCTTGCCTGATTTCCTTTAGCTTTGTCGATTAGCGAGTATTTGTATGCTCATAAGTATAAGGTTTAATATCGCCCACATAAATACAAGCAATTTTACACTCATACTTATTTACCGGATATATAAAGTGATTGTGTGTGGATGTGTGTGCCTTAAATTCCCAGTTGCACACATTAACACAGTTTGCTTATGTATTGGAAATTCTTTGCACAATAGCGAGCATTCGTTTTTGTTTTTATTCGTCAGATATGGAAAAAATATATGCATTTGTGTTAGTTGGAAAATTCAGCTCAAAGAGTACGTTGGAAATTAAGCTCAAAGAGAACTAATGTGGTTTTGATTTATGTTTGTTAAAAGAGAGCATTACAAAGAGTTTATATTTGAGCTAATTTAGGTGTGGGTGTCTTTTTTTTTGCGCCACAGTCACTTTCTTCCATTTTATATGTTTTTTTTATTTTTTATATAAATTTTTTTATACACCTAGAACCACTTTGTTAAAAAATTAATCTATTACTATTCCTTGTTGATGTTTAATTACATTTTCATATTAATATGAGAATGTTGCACACACGCAATTAAAAATATTTGTATGCATTGAAAAAACAAATCTCACAATTATTGTGTTTTTTAACGTTTTGATTAATATAGTTTTTTTTCAATTAAATTGAATTGTGTGGGAGGGTTTCTTTCATTTTAGAAATTTTTTACGTAAATCGGAGTAACTCCGTAAAATACTAATTTTTCAAAAAGCTTAGGTTAAAATTCTAAACCTAATTAGAGAAAATTTATGCAAAATTCAACATGTTCCATATTTCTTAATATCTTAATAATATGTTGTAAGGAAAATCTTTTAACAATTTTCGATTCAGCGGTCGAGAATAGAAACATTCTTTTCACTTATAAAAAGTAACCAATTAGTGCAAAATTACAAAATCTTTTATCCCAAAAAAGTTTTTACCAAAAATATAATTTATAATCACCGAAAATTTAATTTTCATAAATTAATATGGTTTAGTTTATAAGTTAACAGGATGAAATAGTTTTGTGTCATATTTTTACAATGTTCTCTAATTGGCCTTCCCAAAAAAAAAAAAACACATTTGGAAATAAATTTATTGGTATGAAAAATATGAGTTTCGAGTAAATACTCGGCTTATATTAAATAAGTTGAATTAAAAAATCGAAGAATTATTTCTAACTTAAATGTAATTGCTCAATAAATTAGACAAAAATTCTAAAACTTTTTGTTTGCGTAAAGGTTTGTATTGATGCCTAAATATCCTTTACGATTACGCCTTCAAAATTTCGAAGCTCTTCTATTGAATGCTTTGAGAATTGAATTATTTCCCAATCTTTCATTACAATAAATCAAGCAATGATTAATCGAATCATTAATGTCCTTTTTGGTTATATTTATTCTTAATTTTTATTCTTGGCATGATTCCACTAACTGTATTTAGTTTTGCTGGAAAAAGTACATATATTGAAAACATCCTTCACGTGCCACAATATCATTTAGATCTAAACCAAATACGACTCTTGATGTATAGAACTCTAATTGCTATTTAAATTTAAATTTAAATTCTTTACGGTTTGCATAAGCTTTCTTACTAATGATATTCAAAGTCCACTCACCCACCTTCATGCTTCAACAAAAAACCTCACTCTATTTAGAATGAATATTTTAGAAGGAATACAAATTTTTATTCTTCCTGATTTATATGTGAAAGTGGATGCTGCTACCGCTACTGGTTACGTTGCTATTAAACTATTGTTGGCAAAGTTTTAGGGAAAATAATCAACCGGATTTTTTCTATCTCTAGTGTTTACTTAGAGCTGAGTGTATACACTACCATAAAGTCTTTTTTATCTCTTTCTCTGTTATAACAAAGAAACAAAATATATACATGCATGCACAATAAGCTGATTCCATAGTGTGGCACTTTCCTAAGTATACGATAACAATGTTGCAAAATTTTGACTGTTCTGTGAGAAATTTAGGAGGGGCGTTTTTCCACTTTTAGCTGCATAAAATATTGTTAAAAAAGAATATAAATGAAATTCTTTTAATGACCGGCATTTCCTGTAATATATTATTTTCCCCAAAAAAAAAAAAAAAAAAACAACACAAAAGAAATTAAAAATTAATATAAACACGAAGACACATGCACATATACACACACCCATAAGCAGAGAATGGAGCAACAAAAATTAAATGATTTATTAATAGTTGAGGAGAATGTTAATTTTCATCAAGTATTCCAGATATGTAAAATAAAATTTATTTAGACAAAAAATAAATTTCTATTTTAATATTTGCATACAACGAGTTGTAACTCAAGTGGGTCTGTACACAACACTTGATTTTAAAGAACTTGTTATACTATATTTTGATTCTACGGCAATGCTCACATAACTAAAATTTTTTTTTTTTTTATATTAAAAAATTACAAAAAAATCTGAAGCAGTTTACAAATTATAGTTTTCTTTTTAAATTCTTTATGATATTACACACTCTCACAAGCAGCTGGAATGGCTTTTAAATTTGTGAATTAATCAAAAGGATATAAAGAATATCTCTTAAATTTTTTTATTTAATATCTGTAATTTTAAAGTTTCACAATTCCAATTTTTGTTAAAATGTTCACAATAACAATTACGTGAAGACAAAAAATTTTACATTTTTGATTTCACAGAGAGTTATTTTATAGAGTCCAAGCATTTAATAATTAGATGACGCTGGATAATAACGAAAAATTTTCTATTCGGGTTTATGGAAAGATAAGTATATGCAGATAGAAAAATATTTTATTCTTGAGCTCTAACATCACATGGGTTTTGCTAATTACGAATCTGCCTGGCTTGTCCGAAGAGAAGCACAAAGAATGTATGAAGGAATAACACCTGACCAAAGACATCCCCGTATTCTAATGATGACATTATGTTACATTATGCACAAACGGGTTTAAAGAACACAAATTATATCCTTCTTTTAAATTAAATACATGATCTCAGATATCAGTATTCAGCAGAATATTGAAAAGAGTAAATGTTCCGTCAAGAACATTTACATATTTAGTATTCCTCTAAATCGTAATATCTGGGAGCATTCGGTATTTTCATATTAAAATAGCTCATATTATTTGCGTACTGATTATTAATAGGGAATAAAGGAAAAGTTAGGAAGCGTATGCGTTACGGCAGTAAAGTCATATGACTCATACGTTATCCTACCACAAGCTGACTGCTAATAAGTAGAGTACAATTGTGCCTTATTATACTCGTATAAAGCAAAGGTTTTAAGAATATTAATTTGTAAGTTGTTTACGACGGAAACCAAAACTTCTCGGATACTCCACGGTCAATACAAATTTAAGCCTTCGTGGGTTTGTAGTTATAAAAAAATGTTTACTGCATACAAAAATTATTAGAAATAAAGTAAACATAAATTCTGGTATGATATAAACTTTTTTCAACCTCAGATCTTATTAATCGATTAACCAATCGATTACTTCGGCTTCTTTACTGTCAGGAAGTGTGTAAGAAATTTCAAAGCATGTAAGGCGAGCAATGGCTCCTCTAATCATCTAGAAAGCTTAAAGGATTTTAGATTATATGAGTAACTATTTAGTATTTAAATAAGTATCTTATTTAAATGTACTTATGCAATCCTGTAGGTAAGAAAATGAAAATACGAACACCCAGAATAAATATTGATTATAATTTTTTCCAATTTCATAGTTCGTCGTCTCTGTTTTGGAGTTTTTTAGGAGCAACACTTTTACTGGTTTTACTTTTATATTTAGCCACAAAAAAAGTTGTTCGTACGTTAAAATTTTTATACAAGTTGCAATTGATTTGTAACTTTTTTTTTTTTTTTTTGGTATCTCAATGGCCATCACGAAAAGTATTTTGTCTTGTTCATCAATTGGCAAAAAAAATATATTTTTAATTATTTAAAACTAGTAGTTTCACATTCAGCAAACAAATTCAAAGCTCTATTTTACGTTAAAAGCTTTGATTTTCCAAGCAAAATCTTCTGCAGAGATGAATTGTGCTGCAGAAAACTCTCAGTAAAAATGTGTTTATCTGGATAAAAATATTTGTTCATAACAAATGGATGAATGCAACTTTCCGAACGAAACTTGGGCCATGGACGGTTTTCAGCCAGTACAATGCATACCTGATATAAAACGCAACAATGACAATACTGTAAAAATGTTTACTAGTTTACAGGAAGTGCATATTAAACAATATTATTTAACAATTTAAACATTAATCGAAATACATATAAGCTCACTGTTTAAATAACGTCATATGGCTACGCACATGCGCAGATTTCGGCGCGCATGACGAATTTTCGTATGCATAAATATACTTCATTTTCGGTGACGCATATTCGCAAAAGTCGAATTAAGCGAGTTAAGCTTTAGCTTGTAATAAATTCTAATAATAAACGAAAATTGCTTGTGTATTTTTGTTCGATTTCATTTATGAAATCTAAATGTAAACAAATTAAGATTTTCGATTACCATCATTTACTTTACTTCTATATAAAATTGATTTATATGATTTAAAAGAATTAGGAAAATTATCACAATTTTTTTTAAGAAAAGAAATGTTTGAAAATTTTGATGATAATTACCAAAGTCGTTACAGTAAACACTTTGAATTTGCATAAATTTTCGAAATGAAAAAAGCTATGCCAAGTTATTGAACAAATGATTAATGACAAATGATTCGATGCTCAGATTCATCAACATCATTTTTTTTAATTGAAAATACAGATTTTTTGCCAGAATACTTTCCTTCCATTTATTTATTTTATGAACTGTGAATCCTAAAGGAGTACGAGTATGTATATATT
Source organism: Ormia ochracea (assembly GCA_963402855.1). Taxonomy (NCBI): domain Eukaryota; kingdom Metazoa; phylum Arthropoda; class Insecta; order Diptera; family Tachinidae; genus Ormia; species Ormia ochracea. The sequence goes on along the minus strand of OY727108.1, from coordinate 55,918,395 downwards.
GAATAAATTTCTTTATTTATTTTTCTTAAAGGAAAAACACTTTTCACCCTTTTGCTGAGAAGAATAGTTTTTACGCTTTTACAGATATTGTATGTACATTTGCAACTCAATTGTAATTCTTTTATAACAAAGTTATTTTAATAATTCTAATTTAAATTATTGTCAACCCCGTCTATTGTCTGATATGAGAAATTCTTGTGTATGTTTTTATTTGCTTTCTACGATTTTACAATATAAACGTTGGAGGGTTAGAAATTTCACAATCTTTAGGGTAGAAGTAGAAATGTAAATACTTAAAACTGTCATGCATCAGTTTTAGTATTGTTGGCATTGAGATATTTTTAGAAAAGATTAATGTGGCATTCGAGAAAAATTTTATATGAATTGTAAATGATTGTAATAAAAATTGAGATTGAATGGCAGTCACTGAGTAGTGTGATTGATAATCACATCATCAAATAACAACAAAAGTAATTTTCTTGTTAAATCTCAGGTTTTGAGAACATTTAAGGAAAATATACTTTCAGCAAAAGCTAAGGCTTGAGTAGCAAAACAAAACGTTTATTCTTATGCTTGATATAAGAAACGAGCTTTACCAAACTTTAGTGAAATTACTAGAACTGAGTCTTATAATTGTATAGAACTGCAAGCTTTGAAGCCTTTACGAGATTTTTAAAATCCATAGCATGCCAGATATTTAAGGTGAATTCAACTTACTTACTACAGATACTCCTTACTTAGTATAGTATATATATGATAAAACATGGTGTAGATCACCCTCTGCCACCTCTAAATTGCCCTGTCGTTAGTTCTTTACTCCTTTCTGCTATTACTTAGAACACACAATAACCTTTTCTAGGGGGAAAATGCTAATCCAAAAATATTTCTTTCCTTTAATTTTGATGCTGCTATAGAGAACACTATGGATAATGTGTATAGAATATACATACATGCATTTACAAATATTGACTTCAAATATTTACATACCCGTACACGTATTTACTTTTAATTATTTCGTGGTTAACAATATAAAAATGGCCATAAAGATTAGTTATTATGAAAGATTACGAAAGAGTTAAGAACAATATTCCATGACGGAGCATTGCTTTTTGCTTGAACAAAATCCTTAAAAAAAAAAGTTTTTAATTTTCCTTGTTTATTTTTAATTATCATTATGACAAAAATTATACTCCACAACATCAACAAATAAAAATAAACACATGAGTTGAATGACGACCACCAGCGGCGAAAATCATGTACGGATACTACAAGCAAAACGAGCTCAAACAGAGTTGATTTTATTAAAAATAAATTTATTAAAAAAAACATTATTATTACGCTCTAACAAAATCAGTCAATTACATGACATAAATATACAGAAAGGCAAGCGAAATGATTTTGCAAAATGATGGCCAATGCACTCGTATGTAGTTAAACACTAACGACTATGAGAAGGATGTCAGTGGTCATACCACATCACCCATCACGCCCTCAGGATAAGGTTATTCATAAAAAAGGTACAAGAAACCAATGCCGATTACAAAACAGCTAGACAAAAGAAATTGAATACGTGCTAGCGATTCATATAGGAAATTATGAAAAAATGAATTTAAATCCAGAACTTTTCCACATTTGTGAATTTAATTATTTTACAGGACATGCACATAAATGGAAATGAAATGAACTTTTTTTTTAGTACTCGTCAATGTTTGAAGAAAATAAGCTATAATGTACATGTTTTTTTTTTTGAATAAAATCAGCAAATTTTAATCGCACTGCTTTCTAACCAAAAATAAATTAATGAATTTACAAGTAAGTCATGTTTATATATTCACTTTTACTTCTAAAAGCAAATAAATTTCATTTTGAAAAGTTCTTATACTTAAAACAAATTATCCTGAAAAAGGAGTAAAAATATCAAAATTATATTAAAAATCACATCGTTACGTGTACATGCCACATTTCAATTAATTAATTTAGTATATCATAAAATTTTATAAATTACTTTATTTTTATTGAAAAAGTTAAAATTTGAGCAGAATATTAAAAATGCATTGAAATAGATTATGTGATTAATGTGACTAGACTATCAGTTTCATGTTAAAAATTAATTAATAATTTTTTTTTAAATTTGTTTTGAAACTTCAAGGCCAATAACAGCAGAAGTGAAAATAAGTAACTAAATGTTATAAATTTTAATCAAAATTTTTGCGCATTTTTATAATTCGTACCGCACTAGTATTTATAACAAACGATAAAATGAATAAAGTATCTAAAACTCATGAATAAAGTTAATCCAAATAAGATGCTGCATACTCAAAGGACAAGAATATATGAGTCAAATATAATATTGATGTTGAAATGTCTTACCTTTGCGAAAACAGCGAACACAATTTTATTTTTTCGTATTTCTAAGTTTTCTACAAAATATTCTTTCAATTTTAGATAATTGTTATATTACTGTTATACAGATAAAAATGGGCTTTTGTTTCTTCTTCATGCCATTATATTTCTTTTCGTTTGTTTTTTTCTTTATTTGCAATTAGACAATTCTAGACTTTGTTTTCATTTTTATATGTTTCAATTTTTTGTATAATTTTTGTGTATGCTACGGAGAAATTAAATAATAACATTTATAATTTAATTAATTTTTTTTTTTTTTAACAGGAACAATTGAATGGTTATACCGGGCTGAACTTCTTCTCACGTATTACTCCCGGTGTTCATAGGGGCTGAATACTTTTTGGTTTTTGTTTTGTTTTGTTTTGTTGTGTTTGTTTTTTTTTATTGATTAGATTTTTATTTTTTTTTTTTCATTTTATTTTTATTATTAATTTTTATTTATTAGCTATTTGTTTTGTTTTTAAGGTATAGGTGTAGTGTAGAATTGAAGTTTTAGTATTAAGTTTAGAAACAATAGAGCCAACGCTATCAGTATAGATAAGTGCCGGGAGCAGGCACTGCTTAGGCCATTAGTTAATGTATTTATAATTATTCTTAGATTGGATAGGCAAGTTGCATAGGCAAGAACTACTAATGTAATTAAAATAATACATAATAGTTTCAGGTTTTCAGAAAATTAAAAAATAAATATTTGTAAAAAAATTATATGTAATGGAAAATAAACAAATAAATAACTAACCGAATAATAATTTTTATTGCAAGTTTTATTAGTGTATTGCATATTTTTAGGCATTTTTAATTTACTAGAATTTTGATATGTGTTATATATTAGCGCTTTATAATATTGATTTCACAACAAAAACTAAAACAATTGAAATACATTTAAATGTAAGACCAATAAAATTTTTTTTACATCATATTTAAATCCTTCTAAAAGAAATAAGCTTAAGTTCGCAAGTGTAAAAAAATTAAACGAATTTAAAATCAAAAATATAATTTAATGGGAAGTTCATGTATACGCATTTGAAACCCCATTCACTGGGAATTATTTATCAGAAACGTTGGGAATACACATCTTATAAGCCACTCTGATCACCTAAAATAAATCATCTATGGCTACAAATTGTATCCGAATCGTACGTTCATTTTCATTGTTCTAGCATAAAAATATTTGCGGCGGCACAGGCGCCATCAAAGGATGTGCAGTTTATTTATTCAAAAGAAATACAAATAAATATCTGTCTGTTTGATTGCTTCGGTAATTTTTGTGTGCGTGTGTGTGTTTGTGCTTGTGTTTGCATATGATAAACAGCTGCATACACAAGTAGGATACAACGATCCGTTATGCAAATGAATGTGAAATAAAATAACAAAAGGACAAATGAATAAAAGAACAAAAAATATTGGGAAATGAGCTTGAAAGTTATGAAAGCGTAACAGAAAATAGGTATACTCGTATATGAAAACCATGTTGCATCTAATTAATAAAATTTGCTGCGTATTATTATTGACCTTATAAGTTATTAAACTACAATAAAAAAATTTTTTTATAAACTTTATTACTCACAAAAAACAATAGAACAAATTTATATTCGTTGTTCAATGCCAAATGCCCTGCTAGGAGAATAATAGCTCTGGAGAATGAAACGAATGTAATCATGTAATATTTGCAATTACAAATTTTTTCAGTGTAGTTTAGCAATCCAAATTTGTAAACTAAAATATATTTCATAATATATTATAATTTTTTTTTTATATTGTAACCAACTTCTGCTTAGCCGCAGGAACACATTCAGGGTCTAGGCGGGGATCGAATACACGACTTCCGAATACACGACTCTGCAGTATTCAGATTGAAGGAACTGATTATTCAGATTAAATACATTGAATACTGATAAAGTATTGATTAAGCGGCCAAATAAATTATGCTTCAACTTTTTAAAAAGTATACATTTAGAGCGATTTGAAATAAAAATGTGTAGCCAATAGCCTGCAACTATAATTATATTCATATAATTGTAATATTAAGTATATAAATAAACAAATAAAATTTAATTTTAATAAAGTAAGTAAAGAAAAATAATAATTAAATTAGTGAAATTAATTACATTAAGTAGTAAATAATTAAACGTCCTTTACATGTAATAAATACTAGCTGAACTCTCAATGTAAATATATCACCAAACTCTCTTTATTTGCTACACATGAAAAAAATGCGGATGAATAAATTTATGTTTATTTATGCTTTAACAAAAATACAGATTTTATAATAATTAGCATCTGTGAATATGAATATACTGTTATCAAATACAAAAAAGGACGAATTGTAATAGACAAAATTTCATAAAAAAGAACTTCAATGCATTATTGTAAAGAGGGAGGAAATATTCTACATCTGTTGGATATAAAATCCATCACAGTGATGGCAAAAGTACTTTTTAACATTAGGCTAACAGCCGAAAGTTAATATAATATTTTGTAAATTTTTCTCGTATCGAAATCATGTACACGTAGCTATTGGTTGAGGCCAGTCCTTACTAGCACGATTTATTTACACAAAAATCTAGCACAATGTTGTTATGCAAAAAAAAAATGTATCAAATGGCGTTTTAGATGCCACACTATAATACCAAAATGAAGCAGAAAATTTGTTGGTACATTGATCCGAATAAAACCATCAGTCTATGAAAATTTTCGTAACTTTTTGCAAATCGTACGACTGGTCGAAAATATCTGGCACAGAGTTGCTCCGTGATACTTCTCTAGCGAATATGATATATACATATGTATGGCAAGCCGTGCGATTGTGTAGCGCAGTGTATTTATTAGCAAGTGAATTCTTGCATAATACTTATTCCTAATTTATATTTTGGATACTAAATCAATTACACTCTACATTGTTAGCATTTTCTAAAATATTTTCATATACTCGTACAATTTAATCGCATTGATATTCTATTGTCAATGGTACTTTTTATACAATATTTGCCCTGGCCTGGTGAACACTGCCGGCAAACGTGCCCCTGCCGAAAGCGAAAATATAAATAAATGAAAAATTGAATAACAGTAAATTTATGCAAATCACGTCAACGCCCGATATATAATTATGCAAATAATGAAAGAAAAATATAAAAGTTCGTACTTATTTGAACCTCCGACTGACTACAAAATGATTATGAAAACTACCAGCAGACATTCGTACATACGAGTATGAGAGAATTAAGCTGAAAATATGCACTGGTATTAGTGGACGTATAAACGGGTGGTTGGTTGGTCGGTTGGTCGGCCCGTTGCTTGGGATACTAATGGATATTGAAAACAATGAAAATTAATGAAGAAATTAAATCAATGTGTACTTCAGCTTAATTTTTTTTTTACTCCACTACTTTTACCAGAAATCACAATCACAAATGAAATAATGCAAAATGAAATTAAAAATAGGTTCAAGGGTTGATAATAGAGAAGAAATTCAAGTAATGACAAGGATGATAAAACATTTAGTAATTTTTTTTTTACTGTTAAAAATTGCATTATCCTGCATGCAGGCTGTACAAATTTGAAAGGAAGGGGTGGTTTGGTTGTGTTGTGTCTGTAAGGAAGAGTGACATGAATGCTCTACAAAATAAATTATGAATTCTTGCAACAAATAAAATTCTTGCGAATGCAAAAACAACTAAAAAGCAATGAAAAGAAAAACTTTTGTAAAAATCCCTAAAGAATTATTAAATTGTGCCAGCCATTCAAGGCAACTTACATGCATACATATGTGTATGTGTGTGTGCATACCATGCGTATTAAATGCAGCCTGAATGAAGGGGTTTTATTTGACTTTAGAGCCGTGAGATTTACACTAGTGCTTACAACAACTAAATATATATGTATGTGTGTGTGCGCATTTATATTTGTAATGTGGTGTGCTTATGAAAAATGAAATAATTCTATAGACAGAAGAAAAAAAGAAGAAGAAGAACATTTCTATAGCTTAAGTTTACCACTATCCGCAACTACTCGCATAACAATTTGGAAAAGAATTACGAACCTCCGATATATTAACACAAAATAAATGAAAAACGTAAAGCTTTTGTCAAAATTACATTTTAATGTATGTACGTATGCATGTGGCAACAATTTCTGGTGAGTTTTTCATTGTGGGTTTTTAATTTTTCTGCTCTTAACGTGATCTAATAAAACGTAGTTACATGACAGTCATGTGCAAAATAATACCATTGATTTATTAACAAAGTCAGTCTTTTTTTTGGAATAATATTTTTCAACTCGTTCTGAGCTGGTCAACAGTTTTCATTTTACTTTGTTATTTCAATTCGCTGAAATATATAAATTTGTATAATTAAATGCAATAAAAAATCGTATAAAACGAATAATGTGTACTTTTACGCATACTATAATTATATTCATATGTAATATTCAGTAATTAAATAAAAACGTAAAAAAATTAAATAAAAAGGAATAGATATTATTGTAGAAATTGGAAATTGTCATCACTTTTTGTGCGGTTCAGTGTGCCCTTTACGATTAGTAATATGTATGTGTAGGTATAATAAGGGTATATATGTATTAGTTGCAAATTTGGCCTTTTCAATCATTTTATTCAAATATTATTAATTTGTAATATCCACTCAAGAAGGGGCGAAATATTGAAAATAAAAACTTTAAGAATTCTGTTTATGATCAGAATAGAACTAAACTATGCATAGCTATACATACTTATAAAACTATAAAATAAAACAAATATTTTTATATGATTTAATTTTTATATAATTTATTTTTCTTAATTTTTTTTTTCTTTTTTTTTTTAATCTTATAAAATGTTAATTATTTAATTCAAATTGTATGTCTAAAATGATCAGAGATTAATTATAATGCCCAAACAAAAATCGATCAAAAAGTTTTAGTTGTCATGTTTTTTTTTTGTATTTCGTCCTTATTTTTTATATGTTATTCTTATATATTTTTTGGCTGTAATAATATTATTATAATAATTATTTTGTATTTTTTTATAAAAATTGAGCAAGTTTTTCGCATAGCGAAATATTTTAATTCTTTTATTTTTTTATATGTAAAAATATTTTTATTTTTTGAGTTAAATGTAACAGGAAAATGTTATTGTAATATTTGTGGTGTTTAAATTTAATATATTAAATTTAAATTTTATTTAATTTCATATGAAGAAGTTATCAAAACGCAAAAAAAACACTGAAAATAAAAATAAAAAAAAATTTTTTAAAAAGTAATCTTAAATACAAAAAATTTAAAATAATTGTAATATAAATAAGATTGAATGGAAATAAAGAAATATAATTAAGAAAATTATTTGTATACTTTTTTATATAAAATATTTTTATTCGGACTTTTTAAGAAACATATAGTTTCTCGTTTATTTTTTTATGGAAATTAACAAAATTGTTAGTTTTTTATTTAATTTTTTATTATTATTTGGTATACATTGTGAATAATTATTTCGAGGTATCAGTTAGCTCCTATGCGGATTTCATTGCGTGCTAACGCAGATGACCGGTAGTAATCTTTATCTTTCAAAAAATAATTATATCTTATAAAACTTTGTGCCTTAAACTCGGTTATGGATAAAATTATATGTTTGTAAAAACATTTGTGAAAAGGACGAGTTTTTGGTAACACCACATTTTTATCTGTATAGAACTTTTTATTCCTTGTGCTATATTTTTCTGCAGCTCTGTCATCCCAAACGGCAGCAGATAGATAGAGATTGAAATTAAAAAATAATAATAGGCATTAAGAAACCATCTGATACCCGAAAATAACGGCATTATCAAAGAGAACAAAACAAAATCCAAAAAATGGAAAGCCATGTTGCTGCAAAATAATAATGAAAAGTATACGTATGTAAGTGTGCACGTAATATATGAATGTACATGCAGTGAGAGCTCCTGTGTAAAACACACTCAGAATAATACATTGAAGAAAGGAAATGAAATGAAAACTGATTTCCTCTTTGCATTGTGTCAGCGCAAAGCCATCTAACACTTACTTAACAATAACTGTACTTTCGATCTAACGTTTCAATGAAGTTCAATAATTGAACACAAATTGAAAAGAAATATAAATAAATCGCATATATTCTATTCGCAGTTACTATATATATAATTCATTTCTATTTTCTTATTATTTCAGCGATTACTCAAATTAGCAAATCGTAGTAAACAAATAACTAAAAAAATATAAATCACTTATTAGGTTAATCCAACCAAACAGCTGAAAACATCCTGTATTATTTACCAGTTTAAACATTCTTATATTTATAAAGATTGTTAAGCTTAGAAGTACACATTATGGAATAGAGTAAATAATTCAAATAAACTATTAAATTTAGTAAAACGTAATAAAAAAAAACTTTTAAAAATTAATGAGAATATTATTTCACCTAAAAGAATATTTAATTATTTTTGCAACTTATCAGTAGGCCATCTGTTGTGTACAAAGAGTGGGATTTAACAGCACGCTTCCAAATTTGTTACTTCCATATGATTTTATTTACATTGAGAAATAACCGGTTACTTAATGCAGCTGTCCTTAACTGCTTTAGAAAGTGTTCGAGTATCACTAAGGAAACCTTTAAAATGAAAATATGAAAAATTATGACAAAAAGTGGTCTACTACAAACAAAATTTGTTGGCATGTGCCATTTCTGCTATTGTTTAAAAAAGAAAAAAAATTGTATGGGTATACATACATACATATAGTTATGTATATATGTATACATATATTTATATGCAGACAAATGAACATTAAAACACTCCAGTCAACATTAAAACCAGAAGCTCTGTAAAGCAAACTTCACTGCACTCTCAAATATCAACACTCTAAACTAAAATGTCCTCTCGTCAGCAACTGCAAAACGAAACGAATAAAACTCTATATCAAAACATCGAAAACAATAAAAATATTATTTAACCCGACAAGCTGAGATTCGTTCATTCATGTTACACACCAACCAGCCCAAAGGACAACAGTCATCAGCGTTTAAGCATTACAAACCAAATTGTCATCCCTTAACAAGGGAAGCTGCCGTAAAATGTTGAAACAAACGATAAGAAACATTAGTTCAACACTATCTCATACTTACATACAAACATATAAAATAAGTACATTATCAGAATGAAAAAAAAAAACATAATATATAAATATAAAGCATTAATAACAAAAGAACCAGAAGGGGAAAAAATGACAACAGCAACGCCATCGTAAAACGATTAGATTTTGTTACAAAGAAGAAAAATTGAAATAATAACAAACAACATTAAATTAAAATGAAAGCAACGACAAACAACGAACTTGCAATACTCTACATCAAAAATTAATTAATTATTTAATTTTACACTTTTGCTTTTGAACACTTACATATATAATTAGCCAATTATTTATTAACAATATTTATAAACGGCAGGTCTATTCGACATAAAAAATAATATAAATTCTTTTTATATTTTGCTATACCTACACTGCCATATAATAGACAACGTAGAGGTCAAATGTCAATAAAGTAAAATGCATACATACGTTTATTATTTACTTGGTAAAAACTTCCATAGGTTTATACTGAACAGAATTGCATTATTTTTATTTAAAAATACTTTGGAAATGATTATGTCAGACTTCTAATTTTAATGCCATTCAATAGATAGTAATACAAAATTAATTCATTTTACTTATGGAATATTTTTTTCATATTTTTCTAAACTATACTAATATTATTTGAAATGATTTTTTTCTCAGTAAGTTAATGAATTTAATCGAGGAAAAACACAATAAAAAAACAAAATACTATTCAAAATATGTGAAATATTATATAAATTATTTTAAACATTTTTCAGCAAATTTCACTTAAGAAGCCCATCGCTTTCCGTTTTTAGTTTAGTCGATATAATGATATTTAATAGGCTAAATATTCTATATTTCTAATTATCTATATATGTATGTATGTGTGAAGATGTAGAAGAGGCCATCAAAACTTGCTTTAAAACTAAATTTTCCAGTCAAAAGTCTTTCCATCAAATATTTGAGAAGTGTGATTGTATCATAAGTGCCTGATCCAGAAAAAAGAACAATTGTTTTTGATTCCTTGCAAAGTAGTAGATTAAAAAAGGTGCTTTATTTACTTTCACTTATATATGCATTTGCATATAGATGTGTTTTACTTTCATTGCCCATAAAGTATCGCCATATACATATGTAAATAAAATCCAACGAAAAACTTTCCTTAAATATTTTTCATATTTCAATGCTAATTATACGAATAAACGACTTGTTTAAATTAATTTATCTTCCAGAATTATATTATATAATTTTTTATCTGATCAGATTAGTCATTTAATCTGTATCTAGGTATATATCTGTACTGAATGATGTATCCGTAATGATATGGTCATAAAAGAGTTTTCAATAAATTAGCTGTAGTCAGGTAATAGAATGTAGACATGAAAATTAGACAACAGTAGAATGAAAATTTTCTTTAATCATTTGGAATTGTTACAACAACAAAAATCGAATAAATCTAGAATTAAGAAACGGCAGAGTCATCTAAGAAATGAAAGAATATTTTACAAATTCCCTACAATTCCAGTTGGCTGGTTCACATGTATTGAAATATTTTCATTTGTGGTATAATCTGATACAAAAGCGGTGGTGGCGGCATTGAACTATACATTTAAGGCAATAAGACTAAGAACTTAATATCTATTACAGCATTTGCTTTCACTCAACTAATATTTGCTGACGATTCAAAAAAAATTCTCGGTAAAATATTGTTCTCAACTTAGTTTACAAGATATCATTCTTGTGGCTATGACAGATTTTAAATTTTATAATTTATATAAAAGCTACTGTACAAGAGAAAAAAGAGCTTTCCGATGAGAATAGGAACTTGGATAATTTAAAAACCACTTGGCTAACATTCATTCATAAAGATGAATGAAACTACCAAACTAAAATATCTGCTTTCAGAATGTATATAGGTAAATATAGGTAAACTGCATGCCTACTAAGTCCCCGTCCATAATGCAATTTTGTTCCATGCAATTTTTTTAAATTCTGCTTTGGAATTGCAATAGTGTCCACATTAGTTTATTATTTCATTTTTTATTTTTATTATTTATATTTAATTTTTGTATTTCTTATACCTTTTTCTCTCTTGGGTACTCTGTACCCCAAGCTTCTTACCTCTCTCACTAAAACAACCAAAAATTGCTGCAACAAACTTGAAAGTGTGGACAGGGACTAAATTCAACCAAGAAATTGTAACAAAGTACAATATTTCCTGATAAAATATAGTCCGATTGCATATCTAGCCAATTTCACAAAAAGTACCAAAAAGGGACAAAAGTGTACCAAAGCATTATATCTACTCTTGGAATGTATGCAGAACCATCATACATTTAGCATGCCTGCTAAACTTAACCAAAAAATAGTTATAATGTACGACATTTCCTGATAAAATATACACAGAGTATTCATATACGAGGGCAGAACCTATCAGAAACGTTGTGTTGCTCCAAAGCCTGCCTTTTTCAGAGAAAATTAAAGAAAAACAAACTACATTCAATTGTTATAGTTAAACGAAGAAGAAAAACAAAAGCAACAATCACATTATTACCATGAGTACATAAACGAGCAAATATTTATCATAACTGAATCGGCATATAACAGTGAACAAGCAAACTTCTCACAACGCAAATACGACCATAGCATATTTGGCATGCACACTTCCAAGTATACTGCACATACATACGTAGATCGTAGAAAAAAATTAAATATAAAAAAATGTTATTATGAATAAGTAAATTGGAAAAAACAAAAGGAATAGAATAATAAATACGAAATCATTGAAATGAAGATTGAGGATACCACAAAGCAGCGGTCGTAATAGTGGTGGTGGCTTTTAAATGTTAGTATGCATGCATACATACACATCCATACATATTCATACATATGTATGTCCATACACAAGTATTTGAATGAAAATGAACACAAGTGTAAAAGTGCGAAAAAATCCCTGTGCTTATATACATACGAGGATGAGTGCGTAAATAATTTTGTTAACTGATTTCGATTTGGTTGCGTTACTTGAGCGGTAGTAAAAGCATTTTAAGGAAATTTATAATAAATGTATTTTGTTAGAAATGTAAGATGATAATTTTTTTTTTATTGGAACTAAGAGTTTATTTGCATAACACACATTAGAGTTTGACAAACATATGTGTACATATGTTTAATTATGATACCGATATTATTTTAATTGGCTTCAGACGTCAATGAATTTTAAAAAAATGCAATTGAGGTTACTAAATGAAATATAATGTTTAATTCATAACTCAATGAAACTTACAATTACAAATTTATCATTTCGGAAATAACATATACAGTATCGTCCACAACCTAAGCACATATTTTTTAAGTAATAGTTTTTTTTTTTAATATAGTTATTATTTTTTTTTTGGTATTTTTTTTATTTAATAATATCTTTATTATAAAAACACACAAATTTAAGCAGCTTAGAATTTAATTAAAAAAATTTATTTCAAAAAACATTTTAAGTCGCAAATGCCAGCGGACTAAACTAAAGCATACCTAATTTAGAATACAAAAAAAAACTATTCATCTTGCTTCCCAAGCCATTTTTGCGGCTTCGTATAAATTTTCTCGGTTGATTTTTAAGTTAACGATCTTTCTGAAGTTCTCGATTGGTTTATTTAAGACCGGTGATTGTATGGGCCAACGAAGAACTTTTACCAAATTTTTCTATTATTTGGGTGGTTATGTTACTGGAATGCCCATTTAAGCGGCCTCTCTTCTTCAGGATAAGGCAAAATCACGTCTTTTAATATGTCATGATACATGAAGCGATCCATAATTCCATCAATGTTATGAATTGGCCCAATCTCTTGCCTAGAGAAGCGAGTATACACAAGTATGTATGTACAAACATATGTACATGTTCTGTTCAATTTTTACTTAGTAACTTCTAAATTGCTATGAGCGCTTTGAGCCATATCGGTGAAACATGGAAGTCTTTACGGTTCAAAATACCTACATATGCACATACGTTTCGATCTCTATCTATTTCAGTGTCCAAAATGAGAAATATTTTTTTATTGGAAACTTTTCCTAATACAATATATGTATATATTAATTTAAAATAATTTTTAGTTCTGCCTCCTTTGATAAAGTAGATACAAATATTTACGCACATTCGTATGCACATTTAGATTTATATGTATGGATGTAGTGGATGTTTAGTGGTTGATGTTCCAGGTTGCATATTTACTTGCCACCACCACTACTGTTAGTGTATGCCAAGTATATGTTGGCATACACATACATATGTATATAATGACTATGCACGTAGTTGACATTGTATAACAACTTCAATTACTTTGAACTAACGCTACTACACACACACACAACAGCAGGTATTAACACATCTTTGGCTGGATACTTAAGTTGTTCTGTTCAGCCTTTGCTAAAGAGCTGCTGTATGCTGGTGGCAGAAGAACTGAATTCAATACAAAATTGAATGAAATAATAGCAAACACCGCCGGTTTTAGTGTCTGATTGTCGTAATAAATTTCTAAAAATCAAAAAACAACAATGAAGAAGAAACAAAATTCGAAACTAGAGAAGAAGGAAAGTGTATGTAAATAATTATTGTGATGAAGCCTTTAGCATTTAATCGCAGGCCAAAAAAGGGGCTGGAAATAAATTTGAAAAATAAAATTATTAAAAGGAAGTGAAATATTTTGTTCAATAAATAAGTAATAAATTTATAAATTATATGATTATAGACGAACATGCAAACAGCCGTACATGCACATACATACATATGTATGTTCATTTGAGTGAATGCATTCATATATTATCAATGTAAGGAAACTCAGCCACAGCAAATACAGAGGAAAGTGGCATATAAATTATAAATAAATAATTGAAAATATATTTATGGATTAATTATTAAGGTAAATCATTAGTATTAATTTTATATACTTTTCCTTACATATTAATTTAATTTTTTGCTTCTTTCCGTTCAAGAAACCATACTAATTTATTCTTCTTTGCTGTAACATTCGTTAATGGTGCTCTCTGTTAAATGAATTTCTTTGTATTATACTACTCGTCACTAGATGGCGATATGAAGAACCTTAATTGCAAATTATGCATAAAAACATTGCTAAACTAATAACTGAGAAAATTAAAGAAATTCATTTTTTCTTAAACTAATTTTTTATACAATGTGTTAAAAGAGGTAATAGCTAATAGCTTCCTCATTATTTTGAATATCGAAACATTGGAACTTTGGAACACTTGAACACTTATTACAATTCAATTTATTAACTAAAGTTTCAAATAAAAAGTTCCAATTGAGTACCGTTAATTTGTGTATTAAAATTTAGGTTATACTTTTAATTCTATTTGTATGATTGCCAGCTTGTAGTCGTGCCTGTGCTTACACTTAAATACTTATATATCGATTGATGTTTATATCCATTTATAAAATGTTTGTTTCAGTAAAAAAAAAATGGATCATTCCAATCTTCCCTTTGGCTTCGCTCTACCGGGCCATACCCATCCGCCAATCCCGCAAACAGCAAATATGCTAGGACCACACCCTAGTGGCCATCCAGGACCTACATCTAGCCCACCACAAAGTGTTCCTGGTAGAAGAACTCCCTTGGGTTCAGTAGGTCTAGGTGGCTTTTACGCTCAAGGTTTAGGTATGCTGCCAGCAGGTGACGAAAATAGACCAGATTCGGGCGCAGGAACAATATTGGAAAAAACCAGCCCCAATTTAATGTTGACATCATCAACAAGCAACAGCGTAACGGTATCTACAGCAATAATGACACTTGGCACCGCCAGCAGCAGCGGTTCCAGTGCAAATGCTAGCAGTGGTCCTGCTGGAAGTGGCGGAAAACAGAAGAACAGACAAGGAAAAACTGTGAGATTAAATATAAATGCGAGGTAACTCTTTACGAAATTTATAAAATATTAAATATAAAGTTGTAGATTTTATTATTAAACAGAGAACGTCGCCGTATGCACGATTTAAATGATGCTTTAGACGAATTGCGCAATGTGATACCTTACGCTCATTCTCCCTCAGTTAGAAAATTGTCTAAAATTGCTACACTTCTGCTGGCCAAAAATTACATACTTATGCAACAAAATGCTATAGAGGAACTACGAAGGTGAGAAAATTAATTTAAGAAAAAAGTATTCATTTATTAATACCTTTTTTATTTAATAATATTACGCAGACTATTAGCTTATATACAAAGCACTACAGGAGCTGCTCCTTTGGATTTGGCTTCATTTCCTGCAGCTGCTAAACTTCAAGCTTTGCTACAAAGCGCTGGTAACGAGTTTAACGATCTCGCTGGTAATAATAGTTAGAAATTTCAGAACTTTTAAAAATTTTAATGGCGAAAATTCAGCTATTAACATTTACCGTTAAAAAATAACCATGAAAGTTCGTTAGTCTAAAAGGTAGCAGAAAGACAGGCTGCAACTTGCACATCAATGGAGCATTTATGAAATTTGCAATATTATCTTTGCATTTCAAATACACTTCTAAGTTAAAAAGTTACATTTGCAATAGACGGAAAGGAAAGAAGTGCAAAAGTGTAAAAACTTACAGCATTCTGGAAGTAAGTGTTCGATATTGGACACTGCTTACCAACTAGAATTCAGAGATAAAGATACTTCTTGCCGGCAAACTATAATTTTTTGTTACACAAATAATGTTTCTTTTTGTTTAAACAGCGTTATTTTTATACAATTTTATAATTTGTAGAACGTAAAAAGCTGTTTCTTTCAAAAAGAAATTAGAAAAACATAATTCTTTTAATAGTATTATTTCAAAATTTTGCAGAAAGAGCCTATTAAGTATATATAATCCAGTCAAAGTGCATCCCATCAAGTAATTTCACAACACTTTTAAACTAATATTAACGATATCTAGTTTGTGATCAAATCCAACATAAAGTCAATATTTTGTTTTGTGTCACATTACGAAATCTCGTCAATTATAATTTCATGTTATTAAAAGGTTAAAGCTGAACTTCTTCATCATAAAAAAATTTAAAATTATTCCCTAATACCTTCATTTATCTACTAGTGCATATTTTTTATTAGCACTTTCGTTCCCACTTTAGTTCTAAATAAGTATTTGGAAGATATATATAGGATATATTTGTCAATTTAAAAATCTAGTCAGTTTTAAGCCAAGGTAATATTGTTACGCTTACAGCCTTTGCATAAACTTTTATATTCGCTGGGACTTATTGACTGCAATAAAATAAGAGACAAGCATTTCCTTTTGTTTATTTATTAACTTGCCACTTTAATTAATTTATTATTATTATAGTTTATTTATATAAACTGTAATCACTGTTGTTGACTTATCACAACACGATGCCTTTTACAATACAGACTCGCTAGTCGCATAATGTTGCTGTCTATATATAGAACCGGGTGCCTTTCTAAAAGTTATGATTATAACAATTCAGATAATTTAATACCGCGAATAATCTGGTGTAAGACGTTTATTTAAATTTTAAAAAAATAAGACTAATAAAATATTCCCATCTGACAAAAATGCTAACTGAGAATTATATTTTTGTAATGTGTCGCCAATTCTGGATAGTGAATAGCTTTTATAGTAACAGTTATCTATTTAGTATTGTAATTCTTCTTTTTCACTAGGACCACTACCCAGTACCGAGCACTTTATAATAATTTTGATAGAAATTTTATGGGACTCTCTCCAGTGTTTTGCAACAGACGTCGTAGCTTTTACAACTAGAAGTGGGAACATTTCTTAAAAGCCTGATTCATTTTATCTCTATGGGGTAGCACCAACCTTACAAGACAATACTCCAATACCCATTTTTTTTAGTTATTCTTGTACTAATTTTCTTTCCTTACTGGGCCTGTTGGTATGTTCTGGGTCTCTATCACTTCTTGGAAAGGTGTTGCAAATATGTCGCTATTTGATGTATGTACACCCTTGTTATGTAGACAGATGGTCGCCGAAATGCATAGGTAGCCCGTACTAAAAATGTAGGAGGACTGTATGAATCTTTTATGCCTTCAATACCAGTTATTCGGCGGATATTTGGGTGTTACCCTCGCTGTTGCGGCGACCTTTCCATTTTGCCGCCTCTTATCACTTCATTGAAACTTTTTTCCAATAATGTTCCCTTTAAGACATTTAAAATAAAAATAATAACAACCACAACTACTACAATTAGGAAACCCAGTCGAAATAAATAACATAATAGTGTTTGTAAGATATGTAATGACTACAATAACAGCAATAAACACACTATAGAACAGCCAATTAATGCCAGCATACAAAAATGACTCATTGCCAGTGGCGTAGCAATATTTTGGTTTAAATACAACTTGAAATATTCAGTTAAAAAATAAAAAAACCACAGCCAAAGAATACATTTTTAAAAATTTATAATGTTTAATAATTATAAAAATTATTACTTATTTAAAGACACCTTAAGGTAGTTAGTGTAACGTTACAAATGATATAATTATTTATAAATATTGTATTTACTTAGATAATAAACAAAAAAAAAACAGTGAACGAGTGAATAAAAAGCAGTTAAGTAGCAAAATCCTATATTTTAATAATACTTTTTTACGCCATCAATTTAAGGTTTAGCAAATGAATGATATGAAAAAAATTCGGAATAATTGTCTTTTGTTGAATGGAATAATTGTTAAAAGAAATCTCAGTAAAAGCAAGATATTCATTTTTATTTAAAATAACTTTTATAAGAATGTGAGGAAATTTGTCTTATTAATTCAACTTCTTGTGAGTAATTTAAATTGCCTTTTAATCTCCATTACGTCAGCTATCCGCTCTTCTTACAGCTACTGCATTAAATCCTTGGCAGGCATAAAGGGCTCTTGATGCCTCGATGTCGCTGGCGAATCCTTCCCTATGGCAGACAAAGCGAGTAGCTCTTCGAAGTATCTGAAGACATTTAAGACCTCAAGTTCAACTACACTTTGCTGCTCTCCTCTGCTCTAAGGTTGGCAATTTCTATGCATTTCTTTTTGCAGTATGTGTTGCTGCTGATTGTATTGTATGATTATTAGTTTATAGGAAAATTCAAGAACATTTAAAATTCAAACTCCCTGTGAAAAAATGGGCAAAAAAATTAAATCTCTTATCAGCTATTTGTTCAAGTATCCACTTGGGATTTTTAACTTTAACTCAGCTTCTGAAACTGGTGGAACCTGTACCAGTATAACTCCTTTCTAATTCAAGGTGTAAAATTTTATATGTTTTGTTTTTGTAATTTGAATATTTTTTACAAAAAATGTATTAAAACTAAACTTTCCGTTTTACATAATAATGACCTTAGCTCAAGAACATTAAAAGTTTTTGGAGTCGTACTATTCATTCACACGGAAATTGGATAGTGTTATTTTCCTCTTATTTTAGAAAACCGCATTAAAATGGTGTTGGTGGTGCTGATTGAAGTAAAAGTAAATCTAATCGCATGAAAATGGTAATTTTATAAACTTTTGTTTGTCATAAAAATCAGACACTGTAGTCATTGTTTTTAGCATAGATGTTATATTTAACAAATCGTACGATTGTGTAGGCTACTGAAACACGACCTTTAATGATAATCTCAGCAAATGACAAAAGAGTAACTTATTTCTGAGAAGCCATCAGATCTGCTACGACGATCTCTTGTGTTTATTCAACACAAACTTAATCAAATTTATCAGTCCATGATAGAAAATATTTACATATAAAGAAATAAAAGCATTCGAAGGGAAGTTACTTAATAGAAAAAGAATCTTTTTTTGTATCTGCTTTATTATTCCCCCTAACAAATGTTAATTGAGCGTGCCTATAAAATCTGTTGAATATAAAAAATAATTTTATTTATTTGGTGTGCAAGAGTATGCAACGGAAATTGATACGTTCAGCTCTATTTAAAATAAAATCATTACAAATTTTCAATAAAATTAATAAAAGATCTTTAACTTACTGATTTCCAAAGAGGGGGAAAATACAACGAAGTGTAATCAAGGTGAATAACACATAACTGATAATTACCACATTAATGGCATTTGCTAAGAATAAATAAAGTAGTTTGTGCAATATTGTTGTTTTATAAATAATATGATGTAACTTATTTATTGAAAAGCATATCCCTTTTAGACATGAACAGTTTACTTGTGTTTTCCGCTGAAATTAGATTGTAGGAAAATATAATAATTTGCCTCCGTAGGTGAATGAATAATGCGCAGAGCCTACTACACCGGAGGTCTTAGGTTCGATTACAGCCTAGACCCGTGTGTTTTCCTGTGGTCAAGCCAAAAGCTTTGCAGGTTAAGTTAGTAAAAAAAAATTCATTAATAAAGGAATAAATTAATAAAATGATAACCAAAACATTATAAACGATAACGATTGTCAAATAATTGTTTTTAATAAATCAGTCTTCAGTTGAATTGCAATTTTACAAAACTCAATGAACTTGAAATATTCAGACATTTATTGGAAATAATGGATCTTTGAAAGCAAAAAAAATATACATTAAAATATTTTTTCCAATGTTGGTTCTCGGTATTTATTTCGAAAGGCCAGTTTCGAAGAGGCCTACAAAATACACTCAAAAAAATTTGGTAATACAAATATTAAAATTTCAAACGATGGATTATTCTCTTTTGTAAGTACACATTGCCAAAGCGAACGAAGAACCTTTTGTTATATTGAGATTAGGAAATTATATTTTCCGTTGGCCTATTATGAGCACATTAGACTGCACGAATATATAATTTCAAGAAATAATAATAATGGTTCTGAATTAAATTATAATTATTGACGTCAGTTTGATTGTTTTTCTATTACTATTACACATGCTCGTATATTTTTATTTAAAGATCTTTATCAGGTTTACACCTGCATGAACCCACAAAAAAATCGCGCAAACCACAATATTTTTCTAAATATTTCCTTATCGCTATGGAAATTCTAAACACAAAAAAAAAACACACACACACACAGACACTTCAATTATTAGCATGTCAATACATAAATCTTACACAATATAATATTATTATTAAATAAAACTGTTCTCTTATTTCAAATGCAATACGAAATTGTCAATACTGCAACAATTTCAACAAGAAAATTTTATAGTTTGTGGCTTCCCAAAGAATATTCCGAATTATTTGAAATTTTATTCTTAGTGAAATAAAATAAACATGAGCCATGTCATAATATTGATTCATCTGTTGAATCATTGTCAGCATGTCTGATATACATATATATATATATAGTAACGTAATTATACGTTTACCCTCGCATTTCTTAATACACGCGCTTCACTAAATGAATTTGAAACCTATAACAGAAACATCCAGCAAAGTCAGCAACTCAATGGAGCAAATGCATTTGTCTACACAACGAAGCTACTTCATCTACTCTACTCCAAAATCAACAATGGAAATGTCCAGCAGAGTCAGCAACTTAACAAAGCGCATATGTTTTTTCTTCGCCCGCTCTGCTGCCAGACAGACATCCAATACCAACGAATGCAAATGTTCAATAGTGCTTTTGCACATTTGCAATTTTTAAAAAATATGTTTTCAGTCATCATCTTGAACTCAAATAATAAAGATCGTTTAGAAAAAACGTTCAAACCATCTTTTTATTTAATTGGCGCAGTCGGTAGGATAGCTTCAAAAGAAGAAAATTCGTGATGCGATAGCGAGGCTTACCAATTCTAGTAATTTTTGTTTTGTTGTTATCCGAAGAAAAAGAACACGCTAATAGGCACCCTCGCGGCGGTTAACATCGTGTTAAGTTTTATTAAAAACCTCGACAGTAGCGCGAAACCGTAAAAACGCAACCTGCCTAGAACTTAAAACCTGAAAAAAAAATCAGGAAGACGCCACAGAATTTGTGTGAGGTGATAAATCCAATTCGGTGACCTCTGGACCCCACGAAAGTGCTGTGTGTGCAACAAATATAAAGAAAAGATAACTTTAAATAAGTGACATAAATAAAAAGCATAAAATCAGCATGACTCCAACACCACCAGTAGTCCTATCAGACTCCGAAATGTCCCAGATAGCATACCAAATCGGTAATGTGGAAAAATTTGATGGAAACCCACAGTCGTTGTACACCTTCGTCAGCCGAATTGACTACATTCTTGATCTTTACACCACCAATAATGTCCGGCAACAACATATTTTGTTTGGACACGTCGAACGTTGCATAAGTGGTGAAGTTATGAGAGCACTCGGCGTGAGTAACATTACCAGCTGGATCGAGTTGCGAAAACAACTTATACTGAATTACAAGACGCAGACACCGAACCATACCTTACTGGAGGAATTTCGCAGCACGCCATACAAGGGAAATGTACGATCCTTTTTGGAAGAAGCTGAACGTCGCCGTCAAGTAATAACAAGTAAGCTAGATTTGGAAAATGATACACACGAGAAACTATTGTATTCAAAACTGATTAAAACAAGCATTGAGGGCTTAATTCAAAAATTGCCACTAAACATTTACATTAGAATAGTTAATCTCGAAATAAAGGATTTAAGATCGCTTATTAATATTTTGCAAGAAAAGAACATGTATGAAGATGTCAACCACGCACAAAAGATAACCCAAAAACACGATACATCCGAAAAACAATACAAGCCATTTGCCCATAATCCTAATTCATCTAACCTAAAGGCACAAAAAAATTTCACACCACTTCAACCATTCCATAACCCACCAGTAGTCTATCCACACCCACAACCATACTATAACCAATTTAATCACCAACCTTATCGACATCCTATCCATAATAATGCACCTCAATTAAATCCATCTACCATGTATACACCAACACCGAATCTTCAAGGACAACCACATAACGCAAATAATCAACCAAAGAAACGATTTAGACCATCAGATAGCGGTCAGACTAGAATGAGTATAGACGAGCTTAGGAATCAAGAGGTGGCCTACTATGAACAGTATAACCCATACTACAATTACTATGACCCAACTTACTACAATACAGAATATCATCAACAACAACATGACCAACCTTATGAACACGACTCCGTAATTACACCATCCACTGCAGCCGAAAATGAAGAAGGAAATGAATTGACTATTGAAGAAGTTGAAAATTTTCAGCCACCGGCCTCGAAGACAAACAATTTATAATAATCAAGTACAAAGGAAACGACTTGAGATGCCTAATTGACACCGGATCCACGGTCAATATGGTGACTCGTAATTTGTTCAACTTACCAATCCAGGATACCGAATGCCTCATTCACACAAGTAACGGTCCACTCACTATCAATAAAAGTGTCATTGTCCCTTCCAACAATTTATTTCCGGTGCGGCATGAATTCTTACTGCACCCATTCTCTACAGATTATGATCTTTTAATAGGAAGAAAGATGTTGGCGCGGGCAAAAGCTGTAATAGACTACAGTAAACAAACTGTAATACTGTACAATAACAAATACAAATTGATAAACCACAATATTGCACCCGAACAAAACCATTTTCAGAAGAAGTCAGATGAAGCGCCTTACACCACACAACATGTGCGGCATAAATCGAATGATGGCATACCAATTTCAAATCAAACAACTAACAACGACCCACACTGCATTGTTAACCCGATCGTACCAGGATCAAACTCAAATCCTTTCAGATTGGAACATTTAAATTATGAGGAGAGAACAAAGTTGTGTGAATTACTAAGACAGTATCAGCACATCCAATATCACGATGCTGATAAACTAACATTCACCAACCAAATAAAACACGTAATTAATACTACGCATAATTTGCCAATTTACTCAAAACTATACAGTTACCCCCAGGCTTACGAACAGGAAGTCGAAGCCCAAATACAAGATATGTTAGACCAGGGTATTATACGAATCAGTAATTCACCTTACAGTAGTCCTGTTTGGGTGGTGCCCAAGAAACGGGACGCCTCAGGCCAACAGAAATTTAGAATTGTAATAGACTATAGGAGATTGAATGAGATAACTGTTGGTGATCGCCACCCTATTCCAAATATGGATGAGATCTTGGGGAAATTAGGAAAATGTACCTATTTTACCACCATAGATCTAGCAAAGGGTTTCCATCAGATCGAGATGGATGCAGACTCAATTTCAAAGACTGCTTTTTCTACCAAACATGGGCACTATGAATATCTCCGTATGCCGTTTGGTCTAAGAAATGCGCCAGCCACCTTTCAGAGGTGTATGAATGACGTTTTTAGACCCCTCCTGGGAAAACATTGTCTCGTCTATTTAGACGATATTATTGTATTTTCCACGTCTCTTGACGAACATCTGAATTCACTCAGTTTGGTTTTCGAAAAATTATCTGAAGCCAATTTAAAACTGCAGCTTGATAAATGCGAGTTCTTACGACAGGAGACTACCTTTTTGGGACATGTTATAACAAAGGATGGGATCAAGCCAAACCCGGAGAAAATAAGAGCTGTTCAAACATACCCTATCCCCACCAAAACTAAGGAAATTAAAGCTTTCTTAGGATTAACAGGTTTTTACAGAAAATTCATTCCGAATTTCGCTGACATAGCGAAACCTATGACAAAAGTGTTGAAAAAGGATTCGAAAATAAATGTACTAGACCCAGAGTATATTTCGGCATTTGAGAAATTGAAACAATTAATTTCAGACGATCCCGTTTTGAGGATACCAGATCTCAACAGAAAATTTGTTTTAACAACAGACGCGAGTAATGTGGCACTGGGAGCTGTACTCTCACAGGACGGACATCCAATTAGTTACATTAGCCGAACTCTCAACGATCACGAAGCAAATTACAGTGCCATTGAAAAGGAACTGCTTGCCATCGTATGGGCAACTAAAACATTCCGCCATTACCTCTTGGGCCGACACTTTGAAATAGCAAGTGACCATCAACCGTTATCCTGGTTACACCGAATGAAGGAACCAAATTCCAAATTAACGCGATGGAGGGTAAAATTGTCGGAGTATGATTTTGATATTAAATATATAAAGGGAAGAGAAAATTATGTGGCTGATGCCTTGTCCAGAATAAGAATAGAGCAGTCCCACTTTAGTGAACAAACCCAACATAGTGCCGAGGACGATAGTAGTGATTTGATTTTTATCACCGAAAAACCAGCCAATACATTTGGCCGTCAAGTGATTTTCTCAAAAGGTCCACCCAAAATAAGTCACGAAAAATATTTCAGGAAACAAATAACCCGCATTTCATACGATGAAATGACAAGGGAAAAGGCCGAACAGTTTTTGATTGAACATTTCTGTGGAAAGACTAGCGTATTATACATAGACAGTGATGCCGATTTTGAAATAATTCAAAGTGCACACAGATCCGTTATTAACACAAGCCACACGAAGATCACCCGTAGCCTTATTTTGCTGAGAAATATATCCACCTACGCAGAATTCAAGGAACTAATACTGAAGGCTCATGAGAAACTCTTACATCCTGGAATACAGAAGATGGGCAAACTTTTTAAAGAGACATATTATTTCCCGAACAGCCAGCTACTCATACAAAACATTATCAATGAATGTCATGTTTGCAACTTAGCTAAAACAGAGCATCGCGATACCAAGATGCCCATGAAAATTACACCTCAACTTAATTTCTGCCGTGAGAGGTTTGTAATAGATATCTACTCATGTGAGGGGAAACACTATGTTAGTTGCATAGACGTATACTCAAAATTTGCCACACTAGAACAAGTACCAACCAAGGATTGGATTGAGTGCAAAAGTGCTCTAATGCGAATATTCAATCATTTGGGTAAGCCCCAGTTACTAAAGGCCGATAGAGATGGAGCCTTCACTAGCCTAGCGTTAAAGCGTTGGTTGGAAACCGAGGGAATTGAATTGCAACTAAACACCGCGAAAACTGGTGTAGCCGATATAGAGAGATTGCATAAAACTATAAATGAGAAAATACGCATAATAAAAACATCCGATGATAATGAAGCAAAACTGAGTAAAATTGAGACAGTACTTTATGTTTACAATCACAAGACTAAACACGATACCACAGGACAAACACCAGCACACATTTTTCTTTATAACGGACAGCCGATCAGGAATACTCAAGAGGAGAAGAAGAAAAGAATAGACAGGATAAACAATAACCGACAGGAATTCGAAATGGATACAAGGTACAGAAAAGGACCGTTACAAAAAGGAAAATTGGAAAATCCTTTCAAATCTAACAGGAACGTTGAACAAACCACGCCAGACCATTACAAGATAATTGAAAGAAATAGGGTCACTCATTATTATAAGTCACAATTCAAAAAACAAAAGAAAATTAATCTGAATCCAATTTCACAGGACCATGGTGCACAATAGTGATATGTCTCACTATTATAATGGGATGTCATACCCAACATGCCCAAATTCAAATAAATAATCTCGATACTGATCATGGATATCTGATTTTCTCAGATAAACCATTGGAGTTGCCAACTGAATTCGAACATCACTGTTTGCGGATCAACATTACTGAAATAAACAAGGCAAACAACCTTTTTCGGAAGCATTTGTTAAACTACACAAAATCACCCCATCTTAAATATTTATATGGTAAATTGCAACGACAATTAAATGGACTGACACTGCATGAAGAAAGTAGACAAAAACGAGGGCTTATTAATGCAGTGGGTTCAATGTTCAAGTTTTTATTCGGAACCCTGGACGATGATGTCCGAGTTAAATTTCAGGGACAACTCGAAAATATGAAAAAAAATTCAATCCAACTACACGAAATGAATAACGTAATTGATCAAATCAACGAAAACTTGGAAAAGATGGAGAAAAACCGCAACATGTACGACGCATTCACTTATGACTTAATGCAGTTCATAGAATATGTGGAAGACATCGAAATGGGCATGCAACTGTCCAGACTGGGACTCTTCAATCCCAAGTGGTTGAATTATGACAAGTTGGCCAATGTAAATAATCGAAACATACTATTAATAAAAACATCTACATGGATTAATCATCAAGATAACATTATACTTATCATTTCTCACATCCCAATTAACTTTAAAACTTTTAACACCCTAAAAATCATTCCTTATCCAGACCATAATGGATATCAATTAGACTACACTAGTACCACATCATATTTTGAACTTGACAATAAAATTTACACTCGAGAAAATATACAAATTAATGATGAATGTATTTCCAAAATTTTATTGCACACAACACCAATTTGTAATTTTGAACACGTTTTCAACACAGAATCGATTATGTATGTGGAACCAAACGTCATTGTAACTTGGAATTTAAGTACCACATTTGTAAAACAAAATTGTCGGCCCAATACAAACTTAAGTATACAAGGCAATAAAATTATTGGAATAAGCGATTGTGAATTGCAAATAAACGAAATAATTTTGTACGAAAATAAATTATCCCCCGAAATTGACTTAACACAAATTTACTCACCTTTGAAAATAACAAAAGTTAAAACAATTGAACACGATGATGTCCTAACAATGGTCTCTAAAAATAATACACTAATTTACATAGTATTTGTAAGCATTATTATTGTACTTTTAACGATACTGTTATACTTAAAATATGTAACTACAAACCCAATTCTAACGATCTATTCCAAAATCAAGAAGCAACAAAAAAAACAAGTACAAGAAATCGAATTACAACCGCAATCACTGCCCACATTATACCCGTCGGTGACATCATAAATTATTGGCTCTTCTTTAAGGGGAGGGAAGTAACGTAATTATACGTTTACCCTCGCATTTCTTAATACACGCGCTTCACTAAATGAATTTGAAACCTATAACAGAAACATCCAGCAAAGTCAGCAACTCAATGGAGCAAATGCATTTGTCTACACAACGAAGCTACTTCATCTACTCTACTCCAAAATCAACAATGGAAATGTCCAGCAGAGTCAGCAACTTAACAAAGCGCATATGTTTTTTCTTCGCCCGCTCTGCTGCCAGACAGACATCCAATACCAACGAATGCAAATGTTCAATAGTGCTTTTGCACATTTGCAATTTTTAAAAAATATGTTTTCAGTCATCATCTTGAACTCAAATAATAAAGATCGTTTAGAAAAAACGTTCAAACCATCTTTTTATTTAATTATATATATATAATTTAATTATGCTTAGTTCTTAGTTCTTTCATTGCAGCATTCTGTTAAAAGTTCTTACTTCGGAGGGTGTAAAGGCGTAGGGCTAAAATGACAGGGTTTAAAAATTTACCCCATATTAAATATTATATACATAAACGAACTAAGAAACATGCTGACAGATAGTAGAATGTATGCGAATGCAGATGGTGTAACAGTGGCGGGTTTAGGGAGGAATTTAAAATCAGCAACTGGCTAAAGCAATAATAGTGCAATAATCACGTCGATATTGTTTTACCAATAAAAAGAATTGTATGGGCCACAGTGATAAATTCCCGTATCAAATGGATTCATTAAATAACTTTAGTATGTCATTAAGCCATTGCAAATCTAAAACTTGTATAAAGTAAAGAGTGAAGCTGTAAAACTTAACATTTAAAAACATCAAGTGTGAGCTTAGTAATATAAATTGAAGTATTAATTATTAATTTGATATTAAGTATTATTAATATACAACTAAGTAAGAATCTGGCAGGAAGTATGTAAGAAAATTAAAAAAATAAATTCAATCTGTTTGTTTAAATTAATTCGTTAAAGCATAATTAAATTACTATTGTAATATTTCCGTAGCACATTTTTCATTTTCTCTCACTACATAAAGTTTATTTGATTTTTAACAATAAAGTGTTTGTTATCATTTTCGTAATCTGAAAAGTAATCTCGTATAAAAATAAAATATGAGATGCAGAAATCCAATAGATAGGAAGTTCTCTTATAAAAAAATATTTTCCACGACAGCAAAGAAAAAGCTGTACTGCTTAAGTTGACCACAGTAATCAATCAATTGCAATCTTATCTTGCAACTATTCTAAATAATCGATAAGTCTGTATTTAGTACAAGTTTACCACTATATGAAATACTTTCCGACATCGTAATCAATATTTTTGCAATAAATTGATATTTAATTATATTTCTACTACGTTGCGAAAATGTAGATAAGAACAGTAAAAGCGAAAAATTAATTGAAATAATTAATAAAATATGTATTTGAACAATGTGAATGAACGAGTGTTAATCTGATTTATACCCTCTTTTTCTAAATACGACCGAAAGCTCTCTTTCCTTCCCACTTTAGACTTAATGCGAGACTAAAATGTTAGCTTTTTTTTATTGTTGTTGTCAGCATACACTAGCTTACACTTTAAAAAGATTCAGCGTGAACTTCAAAAGTTGCTTTTAAAATCTCTTGGAAATTGTGTTAATTGCGAATTAGAGATCCTCAACCTTTTTGGGGGAAATGGGTATGGGATAATATGTAACCGTCTTTCAGTTTTATGAAATTGCACAAGTCTAGAGGCTCCTAGACTTCCCGAGCTTAAATACCGACTTCTGCATTTGTTCCCATGTAGTTATACATTGTTTGGAAAGCAGCAGCAACAACAACCGCATTTACAGTGGGAGAAATAATTATTTAGTAATTTAAATATATAATTTGTATAATTGTATATATTATAATTATATTTAATTTTAATTTTATATTTATATTTAATATTTATAATTATAATAACAATATATAATTTTTAAATACATAATTTGAAATATGCTTACAACATATAAGAAGGCAAAAACATGTTACTGGTGGATTGTTGAATCATTAAAAATATTAATTTTATGGTGTTATTTTGTTGATAAATGTGGTAACAGTGTTTTAAAATTACAGTTCTGACGCTGTGTAGTCGTGTTGTGTTTCTCATATAAACATTTACATTCTTTTTTTGACATTTTGTAGACTGTAGCCTAAATTTTCAAGAGTGCAATTTGGAAATATCTTAATAAATTGAAAAATATTAAAAGTTTGTTAAATCACCGCTTATGAAGACACAATAATATTTAACAGCCGATGGTTCCTTCAAACGACGGGATTTTATATGTATAGAAATATATTTGTCATCTTACTTCTGCCATTTATTTTTTAAGTGTATACAGTGAATATGGAAAATTTAATCTAGAAGTTGTTCTCTTTCCATATGTGAAGCAAGTGCCGGCCTACCAGCTTTGCAACAGGTTCTTTCCTTGTATTTGTAGTTTTACAAAAATGAGGAAAAAAGACAAACTTGTCGTCCTCACTCTAGCATCACTTGTGGCGGCATAAATTTTTAAATATTTATTTTAATTTACTTTGTAAATTAAAACAACGTCTAAAAACAGAAATTTTTTGAAAAATTCCAAAGAAAAACTTCTAGACGTAAGGGAAGCACACAGTGTTTAAGGTAGTTTTAGTTAGCTTGCAGGTACAGAAAATAATGAACAGACTTAATGCCCTGCTTCACTATCCTAGATTATCATTCGATTTGACAAATATGGTATCTCTGCTGAAAAAATTTAATATCTTGGCATAAAAATGTCCGACCTGCTGAAAATGTTCATAGAATGACATTTTTTAGGGTGAAAAAAATTGGCCGGAGGGGTACCATTAACGCTATTTCGGTGCGATTTTGAAATAGGAAGATATCACAATTACATTTTTGCGAAAAGAAATCGTACGACTGTGTAGGATAGTATAACGTGACCTTTATTAATATCAAAATTCATTTTGAAAGCTTTTTAAATTATCTGCGCAATCCAATATTGCCGGCATCCTTTTAAATTAATATGTAAATGACTTACAAAATGAATGCTTAAATAAAAAAAAGTATTTAAAATTAAATTAAATAAATCGGCATAAATCGTAATATATAAAAAAAGATGTTCAATTTGATTAGATTGACAATTTTTTTATATTCTATACATTACTCGTATGTTAATTTTTTGTACGTGGCATTTTTCAATTAATTTTTGCATTGAATAAGAGATTTTTAACAATGTAGGAAAACATCAGTTCGGAAACTGCATACTTTTAAAAAATTATAAAATATAAGTTTTATAAGATTTTTGAATCAACGATTACATTATTTTCTCTAATATTGCGTCATCTGAAATGTTTTTTTTTTTTTTTTTTTTGAAAGAAACGTAATTAATTTGACAAAACAAGGAAATTATTTAGGAAATTTCTTATCAAACTACTTTAAGCATTCTTTAATAAACTACTTTAGAAATACGAATATCGGCTTACAGATCACATTCACATTCTGTTTGCCTCTCACACCAAACACATTTCTCCGGTTTGTATTTTCCCGCGAAACCAAACTCAAAATATTAATCACAACTTTCGTTAAGAGAATCACATAAATGGGAAATATTTCGTATTATTAAATGCTAACATACATTATCTGAATACTCTTATATAAAACTCAAACCGACAATTGATAGATGATCTCACAAAAGTTTTATAAATAGATTGAAGAGGCTGATTGAAAATATCATTCGCTGTCTGTACTCGTATAACAAACGTAATAAACGGAGCAAACGGATTCGTTAGTGGCAAAGATTTTTTCTTAATTAAAATTATTTGCAAATATTGTGAACGAAAAGTTACAACAAAATAAAAGTAAAAGATAAAAAAAATTGTCACGTTCCAATTGCTTTAGAAAAGTGTGTTAAGCTCAAGTTCATTAAAATAAAAATATAAAAGATAATAAATTATTAAATAACGAAAGCAAAAACGTAAGAGAAAAATAGCCATTTTATAACGGTTGCTATCAGCATGACTACCTCAATTACGAGTCTTTTACAAACGTTACGCATTCTGCCCAGTGCCTCTCAACAAAAGGATGTTCAACAGGCTTCGCTTAAAGTGCTTAGTGAGCAAAGTGTATCGTTGCCTGCAATATCTCTGGATGCTGTCGCTCAGCACGATGACTATTACGATTGTTGGGTAGCAATATATGATCGTGTATATGATGTGACAAGTTTTATCCGTGATCATCCTGGCGGCGCTGACGTTATAATGGATTATGCGGGTCGTGATGCTACGTTAGCCTTCCATGGTACAGGTCACTCCCGTGATGCCATTGAACAAATGCGCAACTATTTGATTGGGGAACTTCCCGAACATGAGAAAATATTTCGCTGTGCGAATGGTCAAGTGATAAAGACTGGTATTCCAGAATAGATTTAAGTTTGGATAAATTCACTTTCAACAGCTTTAAAGATCTTTTCTGTTGTAAGCTAAAAGTACTAAATTTGGCAAAATTTGCCTCTCTGTGTGAGTATTTTATTATAACGAATGCATTTTTTTGCTTAATTTCATATTTAAATGCACCTACACACATACATACATACATATATACACATATTCTTAGTGCATAAATCGTATTTGATTTTATTTTATTTATTTCTTAAGTATTAAAGTGATTTACCCCTACACACGAGTACACGAATACACGTGTAGTTGTACACAGTAGTTTTTAGGTTAATAATCTATTGCTTACTTATTATATGAAAATGTAATTAATACATTTTTCTTATGTATGTATGTATTTAATATTTATTTATTAAGTTCTTTATATACTAATTGCATTTAATCAATAGTTTCATAATAAATTTTAGAAATCATTGTTATGGCTAGAAAATTTACATAGTTTTAGAAACGCTTCAAATAATTTCTGAATTCCATTCTAAAATGCAAAAAATATTTAATAGCAAAATATTTTTTTCATGTGAAACTAATTTTCAGCAGCAAGTAATTTTTTCTTTTAATTTTATTATCACATTTCTTATCTCAATTGGTTTTTGTTTTTCCTAATAAAACAAAATATTGAAATAGTCAATAAGAATTATGTATATGGAATTCTGAAAGTAAAAAAATGAAATGTCTGTTGAGGATTTATTTATTTATTATTATTGTTATTTATTGCTTTTTGTTTATAAATTTTTAAAAAAGTTTACGCAATAAAGAAAAATGATTCAGTAAAAAAAATACAAAATGATTGTCATGTATTTTCAAGTGATAACTTCAACACTTAGTAATCACGTAACGGTAAGGGTTATACGCCAGCAATTGGTAGTAACCCTCGTAGTTACCAGTCTGTCATCGGCTTAATACGAGGCGCGAGGCAGTACCGTTTAAGCTTCTAACCATATTTATATTACTTCACCACGTGCCTACTCAACCACTACATTAATCCATAATCGTCTCAATGGTAATTATGAGTCGTTGCTCTTAATCTTGCATGATAATTATTAAATCTCTCTCTTTAACGCCGAAACATGATTGAACTTGCACGAGCGGCATTGTCGTGGAATTGCTTCAGCTTTAAATATTCTAAAATATAAAAAAATTTAAGTTCTAAGAAATCAATTTTTTTTTTAAACTTTTACCCTAAATTCCATTTTTATTGAGACCACTTCGTGACCTCGATTATATATTCCCATAGACAAGCACCACCTTCAGCCATTGCAATACTTTTCTCATAATAAATTCGCATGAGGACAAGTGAAAATTAAGTGACTATACGGTCTCTAGTTTAATGTAGTAGAAACATGCCAAAGCACTTTTATCACAAAATAATAAATAGTAGTGATAAAAATAAAAGCTTTCATTGTACATTTTTTTTTCATACAGTCGCTGTATAGCTTTTTCAAGCTACAAGTATTATTTTGGGAGTAGCAAGTTCTCCTACTGGGCATGTGCAATGAAAGTTTATCTTTTTAACTTTTACTACATCAGCCAGCTGTTGCGTTATGCGAAAATGGAAAGCGAAAGCAAAAGGAATTGTGCAAAAAGTTACTTAAAGTTACCTGAACTTTAATGTACAGTAAAAGCAATTTAAAACGTTTTGAATTGGATTCTTCAAAGTGTAATACGAGTGCGTATGACTGGTAATGATATATGTATAAATTGAATTTTAATATCAAAATCCTGAATTAATGATATTCGCAGTAAGAAATCTTATTTGGCAGCTAATTGCAGAATGAATCGAGTAAATGTTCGAAATTTTTTTTGGAAAAACATTTTTGCGCTAACACTTCCCATACAGAGGGGTTAATATAGGGTTATAATAACGAGTTGAAGGTTTTCGGAATTTCGATTTCTTTTTTTAATCTCTAATGCTTGGAGCAATATGTGATTGTTTTTTTTTCTTCTACCAACTCAATCTGCTAACCTTTCGGCATGTCCGTAGGAAAACACGCTGGGCCTAGGCAGGAATCCAAACCACTACATCGGTATTGGTAGGCTTTGCATTTTTCTTTCTCGGAGGAACCCCCACACGTTTGAAGGGGGCTTTAACACAAATGCATCTGTCGCATGTTAGAAAACAAAATATTTCTTTGACATCACTATGAGGCAATCCTTGCAAAGATTTGTTCCGTATAAACTGTTTTCCACATGCAATGTGTTTCTCTCATTAAATTGCCACATCCTTTTATGGTATAACTCACTATGTCTTATTATTTCAACTTTCATTAATCTCTAACCTCATTTACACGAAGTAATAGTGTCTGTATTAGGAAGAAAGAGAGCAAAAATAAATCTGTATGGATTTTTTTTTTGGCGAATTTATATTGTTCTTGTTCTTGTTTTGAATATTCTAAGCGATAGAAAACAATTGTGGCCTTTCTGCCAGCAGTAGTTATAATTCTACCTCAGAGACAAAAACAACTTTTAGCCAGGAAAAAAAAATATTGCTCGAACAGAAATATATGTGTATATATACACGGGAGAAGTCTGCAACAACATTTAAGCTTAAACAGAATATATTAATTAAAGTAAAACAAATATTTTTATAACAAATAATTAATCGATGATAAGCAGCGACGCAAGCAAATATTTGGAATTTACTTAATTAAAATTTGGTTTATTTAATTTGGTGAAATTTGAGTGAATTCCTCTCCACTGGTTTGCAATGAATTGTTAACATATTGTCAGGATTACTAACAACACTTGTAGCTGAATTAAGAAAGTTTTCCAAAAAAAAAAAAAAAAAAACTTTAAACTGTAATCAGGTAAGCATTTCTTGTGGTTTATGTGAAAGGATATAATTAAAAGATTTAATTTTATAATTTATATTTTTCCTTACGAGAGCGGAAGTTGTAACATACAAATGCTTTATTCGCTTTTAAAAAGACTTCGTGTCTACTTTGTTGGGTGCCCGACATTTTTTTTCTTGTTCAAAATATGTAAATAATAAGTAAAGTTGCCTTAAGAGCATTTTAGTATTGTATGCTCCTTGACTAAGTCTGCTGTATGTCAGGACGTAGAACTCTTGTATGAATTTAGTCTATTCAAACATATGCTTTGTGATAACTCGTACAAATTACGCTGCGTTAATGAAAAGTCATTTAATTTGGAAGAAGATTTTCAACACATTTAAAATTGTTGCCGTCAACACAGCCAGAGCCCGGCAAAAATACGTTTCCCTGTAGTCGTACCAGTTGGGACCCGATTATATTATTACATAAAGTACCGATTCAAATATGGCATATCTGCTAAAAAATTATTATATTGAAACTGGCGACGAGGTGCCCAACAGTGGGGCATTTGCAACGCCATTTTGAAACAATTTCTTACAGGCGATCTGATTATGTCAGACAATGAATCACTGCTTTAACTAACAATTTGAATTAATAAGAGATAAAATTGATAACTCAGTTGAAGGCTCTTTTTGTGTTTAATATCTTTAATATATGTTTCATTGTTTACTTTAAGCAATAATGTGGCGCAGAAATAAAATATTTGTAGCGTTACGCTTGATAATAAATTTGCTGCAGGCGTGCAGTCGTTTGGCCTGAACCGCCCTTTGCTTACTAAAATGTAATGGAGAATGTAACTCAGACTTTTATATATTTTTATGAACAACGAAACAAATTGTGATTAAATTTTTAAGTAAAAGAATATGCTTATGAAATATAATATTTACGGTGTGCAGGCCCGAGTGCAACATGTGGCACATAAGCATACTATACGTTTACGTAGGTACATACATATATTCTGCTTTGTTAGCTTGCGGCAGTATGTAGTAGCGTTTAAGAAAATAATATCTTTTGTTTTGCAAAGTTAAATAATATTCTATGTGTGTGCAGTTAATTCCCAAATTTATTACCCCAGACACAAACCACATGGATTAACTGCCTCTGTTAACGTAATAACATATCTCTGTTAGACTGTTAATTCTGGGAGTGCACATTCTAAATAGAATTCTGACCACATTTATTTATGGAATAAAAAAATTAACGCTGGGACAAGTGGGCGACTCCAAGTACTTTGTAAAAACATCAGAATCTATTAGAAACACGCAGCGGCACTTAAGTTTTTTTAAAATTAGGAGTTATACAAATCCTTAGTAAAACAGTCCCAATTCCAGGAGAACTAAAGGAGTTGGACGGCAAAAAATCACTTACAAAAATCGTAATTTTTTGTGTTATTTAATTTTGGTAAATATATAAGAAATATACTCGTATTCTGAAATAAAAAATCAGCTAGAAACATTAATATAAACGCGAGTCCAGCTTAAAAAAATTTGCAATTCCATTAAAGGAGGATTTTCAAACGAAGGGAATCATCAAATTACGCATCTTTTTTACTTTTGGTCAAGTTTTTACCGTTTTATTGAATTTTCACTTTTGGAATCCAACTTAAGGAGTTATTCCTGGAGAATGGAAGGAGTTGGACTTAAGTGGCGATGCGTGCCCACTTGTCCCATCATTAATTTCTTTATTCCATAAATAAAAATGGTCAGAATTCCATTTATAATGTGCAGCGCATGAATTACAAGTGTAACAGAGCTATGTTATTAAGTAAACAGAAGTCTGTTAAATCATATGTATGGCTTGTGTCCAGCGTGATAAATTTAGAAATTTAATGTCACACAAATTCACACAAATATTCTTTGGCATGATATTAACTTTATGGCTTCATTGACTTTATAGCCGGACAAAAATAATTTAGCATTAGTGAATAAAATACGTGCTGCTGAGGAATTGACAAACGATATTCTTTATCGAATGGGTGGACTGAAAACTTAACTTGGAGGCCTTTTATATCTAAAGTGGCGAATAGAAAGTAAAAAGTAAACTTCGCGCAATGTCAAGTCTGTCTACTTTGGAATACTGCCTTTGAAAAATTAATATAAATTAATAATGCATTACCACAAAAAACTATGCGTGTATCCAAAATCTGATCTCAAAAACTGATTACCTTTCATAAAAAAAATTATTTTTTATATCACTATTTTGGTTTTATTCTTGCAATTGGCAGTACGATGTTATAAACTAATAATATATTTACAAATTATTTTTAAATTAAAATGTTAATATTTCACATAAAGAATAAGCAAAGAACTAATTACGCAAAATAAAATTTTAATAAGATGGGAGTGTTAGAAAATAATTTATTTAGGAAATATTTCTATGTGATTGATAAAATTATTAAATATTTAATATTATTAAATAGATTTTGGCTTAGTTAGCTAAAAGTTACGGCCAAAAAACTTTCAGCAATCAAGTTCTAAAGTCTGATACTTTAAGTCATTTACGCTCATATCGCTAAATTCGCCACAAAAGCAATTTCTTATCGGAAATTAGTGTAGTACAGCAGCTACATTATCAGCCAATCGGGAGTTCATGTAACGTACGGCTTTCATATTACATGTGCAGTTGTATATCTAAAGAACTATTTGCCTTGACTTTGGCCACGAAACGTTAAAGATACACATTTTATCTGTGGGACGTTGCAAGCAATTATAATAATGTTTTCATATCAAGCTTTAGTAAATAAACCATCAATTTCGTATACCCCATATCTGCTCTTACTTGAAAGTGCTTAGAAATAAACACTCACGATTATGGGCGTGTTTGTAAATAAATTTATGGCTTCATTGTACTTTCCTCTTTTATACTTTATTTATATCTGTTATCAATACTATTACGTATTGCTACTTGTAAGCGGGAGAGTGTGGGTCATTGAGGAAATAGAACTAATAGAACTGTCTAATAAAGCATATTTATCGATTGTGTACTCAGGTAAGTGCTCCACACCACAACATGGAGATATTATAGATTGGCTGCTTATTTATTTACGAAATAATTCTTTTTCCCCCATTCTGCTGCAAACAAATATTTAAAAGACTATTTTAGATGGAAGGGATAACAATAAAAGGCTCGTTTTAAGAAAAATTAAAAGAAATAAAAGTGCGAGTTTTGCATATCCTTTACCAAGGCCATGCACTGTGAAGCAAAATAAACAAAAACAAAAAGTTTGTTAGATACGTTTTATTTTGGAAAGGAGAAGTATATATTTTCTTTAGATTTTTTCCCATTACTTTGCTTGTGGAGATCCGCCAAGCCTTCTTTGTATGCACCTCTACTTAATAGCGATTTTTAATTATAATCATTAATCGCATTACCAATTTTAATAGCAGTGTTTTCAAAATGTTATATTTTGTTATAGAAATTTATGGTTCAAAATTAATTTCAGATGAAATTTGAAAACTTAAATAACATTCTAGAAATTATTAAAATAATTATAATCAGTAAACGGATATAATATAATGTCTTCTTTTGCCAAATAATTAATTGAAGTTTGCATTAAAGGTTATGTCGCCCTCTAGCCAAGCTTATAACAGTCTACAGGACGTTTATATTACATTCCTTTTTGGAGTACTTTTCATAATGAATATATAACTGATAAAAAAAGTATTTTTCTTTATAAAAATTGCCAAAAATGAACACAATTACTTTATTATTATTATTTTTTTTTTTAAATTCACCCTGCAAAGCTTGCGGCTTGTCCACAGGAAGACATCCATGGTCTAAGCAGAAATCTAGGTGGCGATCTCCGCTTTAGTAGGCTGTGCATTTTTAATTTGTGATTCCTCTTTCAAAGTTTCTTCGCAATGGAGCTTAATTTCTTAAAGCGATAGCTGTATCCATTCGATACCTTAAGAATATAATTGTTCTTAGCGAAAGCTTAAAAATTGTTATCAGCAGTATGGAAAGTCGTATTTGCAACAGCAATTAAAAAAAAAAAAATAAAAAAAATCCAAAAGAAAGTGATTCCTCTTTCAAAGTTTCTTCTAAGCACCCTTGCGCCTATGAAGGCACCATTCCACCTGGAAATGCACCCTAAAGTAGTAAAGGACCTTTACACAGCCAAGAAAATCACCACAAACACTACAGTTTTCTTTGAAGCTTTACCTCTAGCATATATTTCGCTTTAGGAAATCATATCTGATATTATCATATGTTGATATTATAAGTGAAATATAATTTTTAGTTCACATGTGCAGATGTATCCAATTAAGTAAAATTAAATACTTTTTGCACCTGTGCTATCAAGCCCACTTTCGTATCCGGGTTGTGTGTTTTTATTGTTCACGAGCTAATTTTGACATAAACACAGAATATATAAAACATTTGTTATGACATTTTGTA
Organism: Ormia ochracea; assembly: GCA_963402855.1. Lineage (NCBI taxonomy): Eukaryota > Metazoa > Arthropoda > Insecta > Diptera > Tachinidae > Ormia > Ormia ochracea. Next base: position 55,879,447 of record OY727108.1, on the reverse strand, counting down.
CATTCTTCTACATTTTGCGAGATTATCGGCACATGCAGTGTTTGCTTCATATCCACGACGAGGCGCTCTAAAAGCTTTAAATAAACATTTCAGCTCACAATTAACGCACACATGCCCACTTTAAATTTTTTTTATTACCTTTCCAAGGATAAGCCGTTAAAATAGAGTGTAAAAATAAACTCTGCATTCAAGTAATGATATATTTGCTTACCATCTAACTCGTAAAATAGCAGAACATTAACGCTTGTAGGAACAGGACATTTAAATTATTTAACTTAAATATTTTTATATTCAAATTTTTATTTTAAGGCGGGCGATAACTATATTTCTTATCACTTTTATATAAAAGTCAGTAAATTTCGGCAAAGAAGAAACTTTGAAAGAAGAAACTTTGAAAGAGGAATCAGTTTCTTTTGGATTTTTTTTTTATTTTTTTTTAATTGCTGTTGCAAATACGACTTTCCGTACTGCTGATAACAATTTTTAAGCTTTCGCTAAGAGCAATTATATTCTTAAGGTATCCAATGGATACAGCTATCGCTTTAAGAAATTAAGCTCGATTGCGAAGAAACTTTGAAAGAGGAATCAGTTTCTTTTGGATTTATTTTATTTTTTTTAATTGCTGTTGCAAATACGCCTTCCCGTACTGCTGATAACAATTTTTAAGCTTTCGCTAAGAGCAATTATATTCTTAAGGTATCGAATGGCTACAACTATCCCTTTAAGAAATTAAGCTCGATTGCGAAGAAACTTTGAAAGAGGAATCAATTTCTTTTGGAACTTTTTTTATATTTTTTTTAATTGCTGTTGCAAATACGCCTTCCCGTACTGCTGATAACAATTTTTAAGCTTTCGCTAAGAGCAATTATATTCTTAAGGTATCGAATGGCTACAACTATCTCTTTAAGAAATTAAGCTGCATTGCGACGAAACTTTGAAAGAGTAATCATTTTTTTTTTGATTTTTTTAATGAATTATTTCAAAAAATTTTTTTTGGAAAGGAAAATATTTGTTAGTATTTATGCCCGTTTCTTTTTTTTATTGATTATTAAAAATTGTCGTTTTTCTTTAATTGAAAAATTTCCGGTTCGGCATAAAAAAAAATTTGTTCATTCTACCATGAAAACATTTTTCGCAATCCTTTTTATTAAGAAAAATAAAAACAGAAAATTAATATTGCTTGCAAAAGGAAAGAAAAACTTTTTTAAATAAATACAGCAAGCAGCTTTTAAATGAATCTTTTGATTATAATAGTATCTGCCCTTCTTTTTGAAGTTTGTTCGAGTAGATAAAATAATGCAAATTTTAATTTCAATGTTTGCTGCACATATTCCAGCCCCTGAATTAAAATATTGTTTTGATTTTTAATTACGTGTAAGTAATTTTTTTTTATAAATTTCATTGCAAAAAAAAAAAAAATTATTGTAAATGATGAAAATAGATATGAGATTTTTTCTTTCTTGCAAGACTATTAAAATTTTAAATATTTGTGAACTTAAACTTGTTTCTGGAAAGATCATAAAAGAAGTAGTTAAGCATATACGTGTGCCTACAAGGAATGTTGATGCTCACGTTGAACCTTTCACTTTCTTTCTTGTCATTTTGCTATTAATTTCTACTTTTCTAATGTTTGCCAGTGAAAAAATAAGATTCATTAATGAAGATTTCAATTTTTTTTTCTAATATTCTAATTGCTATTCTAAATGAATACGCTGGAAATTTGCCAAGCAAATAAAATAACATGTCGAATGCTTTTAAGTATGAGAAAAATTAGTCCTTTTAGTTGAATTTGGAATATATGCCACATTAATATAAACTGCATTCTCTGAGAAGAGAAAAGAGGAACAGTAAACAAAATTGGTGCATTTTTACCGTTTTTTGATTCCCTTTCCCTTTCACACATCAAAAAATTTGGCTTAGAAAGAGTTAATTAACTAAACTAACATTAAGTTCACTACTAAAAAGAAAAGGAATAGCAAAACATGTTACAAATGATGAGTTTTCCGCCATCATTGCTAAATGCCATTTTTCAGAAAGATAAATTGGTTTCCCTTATTTTTGTTATACAATTTAGTATTCCATAAAGCCAATATTCTGCTATATAAAAAGTCCTCCTAATTTAAGTAATAAGATGGTAAACATTTTTTACTACATTTCACGATTGGAAATACTTAGTATCAAAATTAATTTTGAAAGTATTTAAAGTTTAAGTTTTTATCAAAAGAATATTTCTGATCGAGAAGTCAAATAGATTACACTCACGATTCCAGTCTATACCATGTATGTATTGTTGTATATAAATTACACAGTAGAGCCACAATCTAGGATTTAAGTCACTAAAACTTTTGCTTTGGACAAAACACTTAAATCTGGAAAATTATAAAAAAAATACAGAAAACAAATTTTAATCATTTTCCATTGATAGTTTAAATTATGGCAAATCCTTGATTTTAATCTGTTTACTATCATCACTTTCTCTTCTCCTCATTTTTGTGTTCAGCAAAGCAGCAGTGATGCTTTTGTGAACATTTCTTGCCATAAATCTTTTAATCCTTTAATAATGAAATAAATGAGTGACAATCAAATCCATAATTGAAATGTTTGTACAAAACCAGACAACCAACAATCTAAATTACAAAAAAGGCTGCATTCTTTCTTTCATTTTCTTATTTTGCATTTAAGGATATAATAAAATCATTGAAATACAAAAGAATCTCTAACTTATCGCCATCAGGACTTTTGCAACAATTTTATTATTAAGCATATGAAAGAAATCCTTTCAAAAGCTGCTTAAAGCTTGTATGCAGGAAACTGAAATTTTGGTCTTTAAAAAATTTATTTTATTTTCTATCAGGATTTAAAAAATTAAAAGCAAAATATTTTACGATATCATTCCAAGTGTGTGTGTGTGTGTGTGTGTGTGTGTTTCAATATTAATTTCCGCATTAAGTGCTGCAAGAAAGTTTGCAGTTGCGAATCAGTGCTGACTTGTACTTTTCTATATCGTCAGGATTGATATAATGCAGATTTAATTTCCATGCTCACTTTCACTTACAAACATTTAAACATACATTTCCTTTTTACAATTGTTTATTCATTTATACAGAATATTTTTTATGGTTTAAATTTTGTTTTTTATATTTGAGCATTGGCCGTTTTCACGCTTAAATGAAACAGCCACAGAATAATGGCAATACTAACCGCAAGGATTAGCTTAAGCAACAACCAGTTTTAATAAATCTCCTAGCATGAGCAGCAACCCTTGCAATCCACAGTTCATTTCAACATGTTTAAATATATTTCTAGTTTTAATTTCGACCTTTTGGAATTGCATATAAATAAATAGACAACATGGATATTGTTATACGAGAGGAAGATATTTCATTGGGCCAAGTGGGAATTTATGCATCGATATCATTTTTGGTGGTTTCAGTGGTGGGTTTCGGACTTTATGCCACCTGTGCCCGAAAATACCGTTTAAATTGGTTTGAGAAAACTCTCCTGGAGTCGGCCAACAAAAAAGATGAAGAGGGCGATTGTAGGGATGCGCTAGTTGCAACTGCTTCTGGCTATAATGTCGATAATATCAGCGAATGCTCACGCTCTGTGACTAAAGGCAATGTAACGCCCACTTCCATTAATACAGAAGATACAGCGTTTTGGGTACCACCACCTTCCAAGACAATACAACAGCAGGTATCCACTTCAGCTGAACCAACTCCACCATCAACACCCACTTCACCAACTGGGAGCTTAAAATCAAATACCTTATCAATGTCATCCAATAATTCCGTGCCGATAGCTCGCTCTGACAAGCACGTAGTATTAGCTATGAATCCTTCAAGACCGAAGGTTTCATCAATGAATGCGAAACTGGATCATACGAAAATTGATACCACTTTATACCGAACAGTAAGCAAATTGCAATTTTTGTACTTTTAATAGATATTTTATTTGCTGATATTCTTTATAATCTAGAGTTCTCTACAGAAGGGTTCCAGCCAAAGTGAAGAACTAAGAGGCAGTATTTACGTTAGCATATCTTATGATCCGCACGCTGGTATACTGTCTGTGCGTCTAATCGAGGCAAGTTGATCAATTTCGAATTGGATTTTTTTTTTGAATTGCTGTGTGTTTATACAATGCAATTTTTTGTAAGGAGAACCGCCTGCAACGAAAAGGCATGCAGTTTTCATAGAACATTTTTTATCAATTCATTTATTTGAGCTATGAGTGAACTCTGAAGGACAACTACAAAAATAGCCTACAACTATTTCATGATATAAACCGACTTCATGATAAAATATATAATTAATTTTAATTACTTTTAGGCGAAAAATCTTCAACCGCGAGAATTTAGTGGCACGGCAGATCCTTATGCGAAAATTCGCTTATTGCCTGAGAAGAAGAATTTCTGGCAGACTCGCATACACAAGAAGACTTTAAATCCAGGTTTGTAAATTTAAATAAACTTAATAATTCTCTAATTGTATAAAAATTTTTCGATCAAATATCCCGCAATATAATTTTGCATATTTAATTATAAAAAATATTTTGAGAACTCAAAAAATTTTCGGAAACTAAGCCTTAAAGGTTGTGGCAAATTTTTAAAACATATAAATTTTGTAATGACAAAAAAAGAAAATATATTCTGTTTGAAAATTTTTAATAAAATATTATTGGCTCGCGATGCGAAAAATCATATACAATTCTCAATATTTTTAATTCAATTTCAACACATTTTTTTATATATAAATATTGGATCTCTTAATGTTTTAAGCAGGATTCTTATAGCTTAATGTGGAATTGTTTACATTTTATTATGCATGTTTACATAATTATAGTGACTTTGTATTCGCGGAATCACTCAATCGCTTGAATATTTGTAAAATAATTGTATTTCCTAAGCATTAAATTCTTTCAACACAGCAGGCTACCGACTACAACCTCACAAATTGTTTTTATGAAAATAGCAATTTTCACGACTGCATGCCTAGCTGGCTACAGGTCTACAGGGTTACATCACCATCGATGTAACTTTGACCAACTAAGGCTAGTTTCTATTTTCTATATATATATTTTTCTATATACGTATGCACATATAAATTTAAATTTTTATCAATGTGTTTATATGAAAATCAGAATTTTTACGACAACCATATCGTGTGAGAAAAGCTACATGTATACTATATACTATACTACCTTCGATGTAACTTTGAGCAACAAGAAATGAACAAGTGATAATAATAATATAAACGAATTAGAAATATAGTATATTTTAAATAAATACTTTTATATTCTCAAATACCATATTTTTGGCAGTGCTATGCCAACTCTTAGTGCTGTCCTTGTCTCTTTCAACATATGTAATTATGTGGCCGTCTATAGTGCTCCACTAAGATACGAGTAGTACCCCCCGGAATTTGAGAACATGCATTTGTGTAGCTGCTGTGTCGAATGTGTTTAATGCTTTAATTTTGAAATTTTCTGCTTAGAATTTTCTAAAATTATTTCTACTTTTTCTATAAACGATTATAGTTTTTGATGAAGATTTCGTTTTCGAAGAAAATCCCAAGGCTATAGAAAAACGCACTATCGAAATTCTGCTATACGATTTTGATTCATATTCCCGCCATGTTTGTATAGGAGGAGCACAAATATCTCTAAATAATTTAGATTTGGCTAAAAACGAGAAATTTTGGACACCTTTGGGAATATGTGCCGAGCAGGTAAGGAAGAGAAAAACTTTTAAAAAAGTCTTAATGTGATCAATTATATTTTAATTGCAGGATATGAAAGTTGATTTGGGAGATGTGATGGTTACTTTAGCATATTTGCCATCGGCGGAACGATTAACGGTCGTTGTTATAAAGGCCAGAAATTTACGAATTGTCGATGACTCACACAACTCCTCCGATCCGTATATTAAGGTGACCTTAATGGTGCCGGGCAAAAAGAACAAAAAACGTAAAACGGCCGTGGTACGTAACAGTGTAAATCCGGTTTACAATGAGGCTTTAACATTTGACGTTAATAAAGAGGCTTTGAAAAATGCCACAATTGAAATACAAGTGGTACACGATGGGCTCCTCGGTAAGATGCCAAAATAATGATTTATTAAATCAATTATGACTTTGAATTCATACTGTTTTATTATATTTGTAAGGATCCAATGAAATTTTGGGTAGAGCTTTTATTGGTGCTGGCTCAGACATACGTCCAGATGAAAAGATTTTCTTCGAAGAAATGTTTCGATCCAAGGGCGCCACTGCCCAATGGGTAGCACTGCAAGACGCTAATTATGGTCGTGGTAATTCTGGAAATTAGAATGGTTTCTGTGGGCTTTAAATTATTCTATTTTCTGGTGTTTTCGCTTACAATTTTTTGTAATCGGAATAAAGCGATGCTAATTTGCCGAAGAAAATAATTTTTTTTAACTATTTTTATTTTTTTTTAATAATCTTACATAACAGAGAATATTGCACAACAGAGGAATTGCATTACAATCGCCACGCCCACAAAAGAAGCACAACCAAAATATTTAAAACCACTATAGTGTGTGTAGTAAACCGGTTTATGTCCTCGATTATCGTTTATTATATTAAACTTTTATTTTAATGGGTATTTAATTTCCCCCCACCAATTTATTAAAGAAAACCGTAAAACAATTATTAAATGTGCTTTAACTTCGGTAATAAACAGTTAAATTAATCAGCCTAACGAAAACTTATGGACTTTATAAATAATAAATATACCAATTATTTTTTTCAGTCCTTGTTTAAAAAATATGATATAACAAATTCGTATATGCGATTAATGTTTTTAATGTATTAGTGTAAGAGGAACTAACGAAAAATAATTACAAAATCGTCTATATGTCTATAAGCACATTAAGTTGGTCGTAAATGTTCTTTTAACTTAACTTAATTAATATGTCAGTATTTTGTCAGAATGTATTGAATTACATACATATATGGGGCTTGAAAACCTTCAGTATAATTTTGTAAAAAATATTTGTTTCTACTTATTTTTCTACTATTTATTTAAATTGTTTTTAAAGAAGTCCTTTATACTTTTTTAACAAGCACTTAAGAAAAGTAACAATTTATATCTACCAAAAAGAATATGTGTATCTGCATAGATGGTATTTGTATTTACATATATGTAGATGAAGTAATATACATACATACTATTCATAATATTTTTACATAATATAAATGTTGCAAGATAGTATTAAACTTATTAAAATTAATTCGTATGTAAACAAAAACAATTTTTTATTTTATTTATGGGAATCACTTTTAGTGTTGTGAAATGGTAAGTTACAGCGTGTCGCAATTGTAGACACACTATGAAGCGAAAATATTTTCGTAGCGACTAAGCGCTTCTCCAGCTTGAAATAATTTTTATATATATATTTTTTATATATATAGTGCCTCTATTGCCTTGATACTTTATTTTCTTCTTACCATCTTTTTTACTTGATAAAAAATAATTCCTAAATAAAATTGTTAGGTTTGGCGCAAAAAACCAAAAAATTACGTGTATAAATGAATTCGATGAATTATCGGGCGAAGCAAACTAGCAAAACAAATTCAATTAATATTTAGTTGCATAATTTTTTTTTTCTGCAATAAACTGTAAAGGTTTTAGTATTTATTAGACCAAAAGATCTGGCACAATTTCGGTACTATGGAGCAGCATTAGGTGCAAGACTTTACATAAACATGTTCATCCATAAACATATCGATCCCTACCTTGTGTTCACTTGACTACAATTAGTTGCGAAATTGTCAAGGGCAAAGCTTTGCCAAGTTAATACTTTCTTGAAGAAGATTCCATCCTAAAAATCCTAGCAAAAATGTGTAGAGAGAGATCAACAGCTTCCAAAGTGCACGATGTTCGTAAAAAAAGGATAGCGGACCCAAACTTTAGGTTGACAATACTGCTTCACTTTACAAGCAATTTAACTGGAAAGGCTACCGACTACAAGGTGCTGAAAATACAGTGCATGTGTTTTATTGCTCGATAATAGGGCGGCATAACTACATGACCACAGTTGAAGCGACAGTGAATAAATCGTGCAAAAAGATTGCAAAGCGACTTCCGGTTTAGTGGGCAGTGCATTATTCAGACGCCTGCGGAGGCACCCAATATAAATGAAAGTAAAATATATCCTAAAAATAATATGTAAACAGCATATACACTTCCATTCTGTGATTGGTTTTTGCTTCTAGGCATCCCCTTAGGAAAACACGGACGGTCTAGACAGGAATGGAACCCGCAACTTTCGGTTTTTTGGGCAGTGCATTATTCATTCGCATATTCATTCCGTGACTAATGGATACACGATTGTTAATATAAAGATGAGTTTATATTTTTTGATGCATTTTGGATGAGACCTGAAATTAGATTTCCTTTTCTATGACTTCGTAAGCATTTAAAGTCCGCGGAATTTGTAATTATTGAAACCTGAAACGTCATTAACTTGAAGTCATCGAGACTTATTACCATTACCCAATAAGTGAAATAAGCAGAGAAATTAAATTAAGAATAGAGTTGAGAAATTTAAATAAGTTAGTCTTAAGACTGTCTAGAAACCGTAAAGACACAAATTGTAAAGACCGCTTGTGTATCTTTTATAATATAACTCGCATGTTTTTGGCCGAAACTGCTGTAGTGGAAACGCACTGCCGTTAGATAAAGCAAATTTCACAAAACCTCCCATCCTTGCATATGTAAATAAAGTACATATTTTATTGTAGGGTATTGGCACGTTAAGTCATGACACCGAGTACGCATTTTAAATTTAAAAGTGATTGAACTTTAAAGCTCGCAAATCTAATTTTTTTTATTACCTTTCTGAAAGTTTTTGATGGATGAGCTATTGCGTAGTCATCTATTCATTTTGCTATTAAAAATAATTATTGCTCCAATTTGGTGATTACTGTTAACAGTTAACACATCCGGTTATATTCCCGATATTTATGTAGAAGTTGTTGCATCAAATTAATATTTGCCACCAGTTTGTGCTGTGTAAGCTGGTTAGATAACGTTCATTTATTGCGAAGGACTTTAAAATCGTTGCCTTAATGTTATGCAATATTTGCAAATATTTAAATAAAATAGTAAAATAGTTTAGTTCGGTGCTTTCTCGCTGGCTAAAGCTAGAAAATCTTTATAAGTATTGTATGGTATTGTAATTAATGGGGAATATTCTGTTTGTAATAGAGAAGTCTTTCTATTTGTTTGTAATTATTTATTATTGCGATTGTGGCTGCAGTTATTGTTTTCGTCTAATTTTTATTTTAAATTAAAATGCCACTACCATTTACTGCTGCTGTACGATATTAATTATTATTTCATGCATTCGCACAAATATTGGACTAAAAACTAAACACAAGATAACACAAAATACCATACAAAATATACTATTCAAATGAAAATATGTAAAAACAAGAAATTTTATGTAAGCGGGCATGTTTCTTAGATTTTTTATTTTTTTTTGTTTTGCAAATTCATATTTTTTATATTTTTGAATGTTTGTTAACAAATTATGCTAAAATCATATTTTGGCATGCATTCATGCATACAAATTAGAGGTTTTCTTTATGGTTGAATTTGTTGGAATGAAATTCGTTTAACCCTTGAGTGCATCATGGTCTATACTGTACGATTTATTACTTTATGATTGCACTATTGTATATCTGGTTAGATATTCACAATAATCAGAACTAATTTTGTAAACAGAATTCGGTGGTTCAAAAATTCTTTAGATTTGGTCATTTATTGGACTCGGTGTTAAATTTATAGTTTTATATTTAGTTCATCGAAAGCTTAATTATTTCGCTAACTTATTTAAACTTATTTTAAAACTTAAAAAGGTTTATTCTTCACCAAAAAGGTTAGCTTTTTCCGGTGTTACAGAATATTGGACACATTACGGATTTCATTTCGACAAATATTTGACCCGAAAATTCATTGTTGGATCCAGTTCTACACAAGGAGCAGAAAAAAAAAATTGATTCAAAAAAAAAAATGTGTAGAAATATTTTATTAAAGTGACAATTTTACTTTAATCTGGCGTCCATAATTATTACGTGTGTATGTATACCGGCAGAAATGCATTTCCTTTGCATTCACGTCAGTGGTCTCCCGTCCGCTTTTAAGGTCATTGTTGCAACTTCCTTGTACATTTCCTTAGCCATGAAACACCAATAAAAAGAAATGGCAGTAACTGTTGTTTATTTCCCACTACGGATGTATGTATGTATGGATGTTTGTGTAAATGGGGGCATAATGATATTGCACAGTGATCTGTTGAACAAAATAAATAAGACCAAACAAACCAAAACCAAAATTCAGTAACTTTTAATTTTACTCAAGTAATTGTAAAATTGAATAAATATTTTCTTTAATTAATCTCTACATTATTTTAACGAAATATTTTTTTTTTTTTTTTAATAAAAAGCGGTTTTATATAAATCATGTGCCTATAGAATTTTATTTAAATAAAGTAAAAACTATATAAGATATCAAGGTAATTGCTATTTTAGTTACATTAGATTTTTTTATATTACTTAAAGACAATTTCATTCAGACTCGAAACCGATCAATTTTTTATAGAAAAATTTTCTTTTCGGAAGAAGCGCATTTTTGGCTGAGTGGCTTTATTGCGAAGAAAATTAGCGCATTCGGGAGAAAACTAATGCACATGAAATACACTAGACATCATTGCATTCAATGTGACTTCCTGGCGTGCTCCTCTTGCTGCTGTTGTCCACAAAGAACAGGAAACAACTTTACCGTTAAAGTAAATGTTGCAAAAATTTAAACTTTTTCAATATCAGGCATATAATTAATTGATCTGCCGACATAATCTACAATTTGCTTTACAAAAAAAAAAAGAAATGAAATTGAAAAAAATATATTTTTAAAAAGTTACTTTCCCAACACAGATCATTTTTTATAGAAAGTACTTGTCAGGGTAACGGAGTGGAATTACAATTTACAACGATACCACTTATTACCATTTACGTTGCAAGCTTAAATTATTGCTTGTTCTATTGGGTGCAACTTTACATAGACCTTGCAATACAATTGATCTGTTGTGTGGAAAATTCAATGGTTCATTAACTCCACGTTTTGGACCAGTGGGTTGGCCAGCAAGATCCTGGGATTACTTTTGCATTGTATTACTTTTTATAAAGTTTGGTAAAGTTGTTGGCTTATGTGAACAATACACTAACAATTGACACATTAGAACTGAATATTGAAGGTATCCTGGGTGACTTGTAGCCTGCTTTATATGAAAAAGTACTTCAAAATGGGAAGGATTGTATGCAGTTTGTTAAGCGTATCCTTGACAATTATTTGAAGGAAATTGTCCTAAAAACATAAACTAATTGCTTACTTTTTCAAAGTATAATCTAATTAACTTGATACCTTATATAGTTTTTGTTTTAATTAAATTTTAAAAGTGTGGGCACCTAATGGAAAAGCCAATGTAAGTAATTACATCTAATTAAAGTCAATAATAATGATGGAAATAATGATGGCTTGCCCTTGGCCGACAATAATATTCGAACGTTTTTCTTTCATTTCCTATGGCTGCAATATGGTCCCACAATGTTATTGCATACCATGCCCCCATCGAGTAAGTAACTCCTTTTAATAGCAGTGATAACAATCATTCAAGCAGGCAAAGAATTCAGAAAGTACGAGTAATATCTAACAAAAGCAATCCTGAAATGTAAATGCATGCAAGTTTGCCTCCTGCATACGTACTTCTTTGTTTTCCTGTGTTCTTAACCGTGACACAGAAATTATGCAATAATTTCTTATAATTGAAATATTTTCTTAAGGAGAAGACGGTTTAGAAATACACAAGTAAACCGAAGGGTTTGAGTGGCAAAACCGCCAATGCTCCCCAGTAACAATTCTTTATTCAATGAAATTTATACTTCCAAAGGCAAATCTTATTACCCAGTCTTTAAATTAAATGCAAAATAAATATAACACAGAAAACTAAATTTTTTTATTTTTTTTTGCATAACTTATAAGATATAAAATTATGTCAAGTTTTAAGAAAAATTTGTTTGACACCAAATAAAGCAACGACTAAAGTTATAAGACTAGAACAAGTATAAAGGATATTTTTTTTTTGTTTCAACATGTTTTTTTTTCAGTAGTTTAAAATGTAGAAGCAGCACTCAAACAGCCTCTAGAAAACACAAACAAGTGTAAAACATTCAATTTTAGAAAGAATGTTGTGGAAAACTCTTTCCCTGTTGAAAGGATTTGAATGAAGGCTGCTCTACAAAGAGGGAATATTTTTGAACAGTGAAGAGAACAATTTTAAACTCTTCCAAGGTAATTTGCAATGCTCACCAAGAGGACTTTAATGTTAACAGGATATATAAGAGTGAGAACATGCGCTTGGAAAAACTTTAACAGATGAAGAGATTGCTGGCTGCAACAAAGATTTTAATCCTTTGAAAGTTACCCATTTCAGTTGATGTCTTTAGTAAGTGAAGAAGTGATTGATGCGTGAGGTAGCATCGCCTTAATTTCTATACAGGCTTTTTTAAGACGTAACTTTGAATGCCAGTAATTAAATTTTTTATTGGTGTTATTGTTTGAGTGTTTTCGATTTGCATAATTTTTCAATCAACTTTAATCAAATAAGTTTTTTTCATGTATTTAATTAGAAAGTAATTAATTACAAGATTAACTCAATTACACAAATATAGAGATTTTCTTATGTGGAATAATATTTTAGTACGCCGCGGTTTTCTGTACATTATTGTAGTTCTTTTTTTTATAAAATTTAATTTTTTATAATATATAGAAAAAAATTATAAATTATAGAAATAGATGAATTATAAATATATACATACATATTTAATATTTATTAATTATCATATATTTATTGTAATAACATTTTTATTATTGCTTAAAATTCATTAAATTTTTTAAAATTTATTTAAATAAAATTATTAAATTTATTACTAGTACATAAATGAATAAAAATTATAATATATTTATTAATAAAAAAAATATTATATATATATATTTAAATATATATTTGATCTTTTTGAGAAAATCTGCATCGTCGTTAACGATGTTCAGATTTTGTTTTCACCCAAAATTTAGTAAAAAATAATAAAAAAATCGAAGATCGGATCAAAACACGACTAACCTTTTTATCTGTGAATATCAAACTGACCATTTAAAATGGCCGATATCGTCAACATATATAAAAGACATGTGCACCAATATAACAGAAAAAAAGCCAAAATCGAACATATGTAACTAACGGTTATTTTTTCATCACACCTCGTATAAATACAATTATTCAATATTTAAAAATATTGAATACTATATAAAATTATTTGATTTTTATTAATTTACAAATATAGTTCAGTTAACGGCAAGCAGTTCTGGGTGAAGGAACACCTCTGGCATTCTCGCAAATATTTTTTCAGTGTGTTTAAGTAGGGACTTTGTGTTTTGGTCTTCGAAAGTTTTAAATCTCGCTCTTATTGCTTGATTTCATATATTGATGTTTTCTGACGGATTTCTGTCACTTATAGTGTGAAGGCACCGATCGTTTACTCCTCGGTTATAGGAACAATTATAGAAATTCTGTTCATGACCAGCCGCTTCGCCGGCGCTTGTACACAAATACTTTGCAAGTATTTGTGATAGCATTTCAAGACTTTTATGAAACTCTCAACAAGTTCATAAATTAATTTAAAGTGAATTTTCAAATAATTTTTTATCTTAATAGCAAATTCTATAAATAAATTACTGGTTATGTTTAGATTCTGTGGAGAGTTCCTATAGTTCCTATATTAGTCGAAATATGTGTATCAAGCAATTACCAGCTAAAGATCACTCTCTCTCTCTTTCTTTATCTCTTTCTCTATCTAACTGTGAAAGCTGGCGTGTGCACTGTTGCCAGAATTGACGATTTCTCTGCATTTCGGCGATTTTTACCTCGTAAAATACACTTAAAAAACCCACAAAAATCTCTTTTTAAATATATTTATATATAATATATAGATTTCACATACATGTATATCCGTGCTGTTTTAAATTCATGCTGTTGCTTATAGTTGATTCATACCAAGCGTAAATATCACGCTACAATTTTTATTGTATTATAGTGACCATGATCCTGCAGCCCAAATTTTCCTTTTACTTTTCCAGTAGCTTTTTGCTTCTCATAAAGTTTATAACAAGCCGAGTCTGCATTGCTGCGGTATGTAAATTAAAAACTTCATTATATTTTATTTAAGAAAGAAAGTTTTTGAGATGAATTTTTTGGTCGAACTGAATAGTTTCTAGTCAAAGGAATATTTTAGTTATCTGAACTTAATCTGGAGTAATTAAAAATATTCCCTTATTCAAATATTATTAAATAAATATAATATATATATATATTTTTCTTTTTTATGAGTATTCAAACAACATTTTCTTTATCGTTGACGACTAAGAAAAGACAGAGAAATTTTTGTAGAGAAAAGTTAAATCAAATACTGCCTTTCGTAAATACAATATTCGATATACATGTTTGTAAATCTATATTAATTTATGTAAATTGTGTTTATTTTATCATATTTCAATAATAAAAACTTATTTATTTCAATTACAATAATATTTCTAACAAAATTTCAATGCACAATTGTGTGAGAGACAACAGATTGAATTTCTTTCCGAAAATGCTAATTGAGTTGATAAAATCATAAATTTACAAAAATAAAATTCATCCATTTGAATGAAAATACACTTGTATGCAAATACAGGTATCTCTCGATATATGCTTGTAGCTCACTCAGTTTTCATCTAAATACAGGGTGGCTGATGAAAGCCGCTACCAAAAAAAAAAATTGAATAACTTTTTTTCTATTTAATGAATCTTTTTATTTTGCAGATTGACTTTTAAATTTAACAAAAATGGATAACTGGCACACTGAAACAAGAATTTGGATTGTCCGCCGCTATCACGGACTGGAGTCGGAAGTTTCGGTTCAAAGAGAGTATACGCGCACGTTTGGTGGCAATCCTCCGAGCAGATGGACTATAATGAGTCTTGTAAACAATTTTGCCGAGCATGGGACAGTCCGCAGAAGACCTTACCAACGAAATCCTTCAGTTCGAACGGAGGAAACAATCGCTGCTCTAGCTGCTGCCCTAGCTGCTGCCATACAAAACAATCCACGTGTTTTGACAAGAAGCTTATCTGATCAAATGGGTATAAGCAGACAGTCATTACAGTCAATTATGCATAAAGGTTTGGACTTATTCCCATATAAAATTCAATTGGCCAAACAACTGAACGCTGCAGACTTGCCGATTCGCTTGGAATTTTGCCAGAAGATGCTTCAAATGGTGGAATAGGATGGAAACATGTTGAACTGTCTTTTCATGTCTGACGAGGACCATTTCGATTTAAACGGCAACATAAACAAACAAAATTGTCGAATATGGAGTGCTTCCAACCCACAGATACTCCATGAGACGGAATTGCATCCACTTCGTGTCACAGTGTGTTGTGCAGTTTCATCACACTGCATTGTATGAAGGCTACGTTTTAGGACTTTTTTCTCAAATGAAATACATTGCAATTCAAAATTAAAATTGAAACTCTATTAAAAAACATTAAAAAAATAAACAAAATGGGAAAAATATAATAATAAACTATATAATTATTATATAATAATAAGTAAAAATATTTATTATGTAATAAATATAATAAAAATAATAATAACAAATAAAGAGGAACGAAACATAATAAAATAATAAAAGAATAATAAAAATTAAATATAAATATAGTTCATTATCAAATATTATTATTATGCTCAAAGTAGGGAACGTTTCAACATACAATTTCATCAGCAGAAATTTCTTTGACTTATTTTTCGTCAATCGATAAAATACCTTTCGTTTTACCTCTCAGTTTTCCCACTGGTTCCACCATTATGAAGTCAGTTTGTTTTCTGTTTTTAAAGTTATTTCTCTCCATTGGCCTGCCATTATCTGAAAGGAACCTTTTTATTCTTTCAGTGAAAGGAAAGACTTCTCGTATGCGCTTTTGAATGAAGTCTGGAATTGATTCACAGAAATCTTTGTTAGATTTTATGTGTAAAATATCTTTTTACCTTCATAGTAATTCATTACTTCTTAATCCATTTTTTTCCAACAAGAACTGCTTGTAAGAGCCATCTAGTGTGCGACTAAAACTAAACTTGTACAGCTAAAACTTCTAAACAAAACTTCTATGGCTTTATAAGAGGAATGCCTGCAATTATCGTGCCATGTGTGTATCCACATTCATCTATGCACATATTTCCATTCATGACCAGAATGCCCATTTTATTTTCTCTTGCATACCTTTATGCACAAGCCAAGCATCATTTCCACACAGTAATCATTTTGTAACTTCAGTTGCAACAAACGGAAACGCAATATGTCGGGCACACCTAAAATTGGCAAAATGTGTCTTGAAAGTGGCCACAAATACAAACAGAAAATAAATTTGAGTTCCTCCTTTTCTTTAGAAATTGTACGTTTTAGGATTTTCTTGGCAAAGTGCCTGCAGTAATAAAGATGTACATGATTCTTATAACAAACACTCTGCGTGGTTTGAATAAGGCCAGATCCTATTTGTGCAATTTTGGTAGAGCTAATCTGTACTAAATGCATACTAGTAATATGCTAAAGAATTCGATGCTACATTTTCAAAAATATATCGGTTTTAAAAACAAATTTTAAATTTGTCTGTCTGCGATCTCACAGATTTAAAATTTGCAGGTTTTTATAAAAAAGAAAATCTGTAAATTTAGTGCAAGTTTTTTTCATAACAGTGAAGTGTATTTTAACCATATTGAAATATTTTCTGCTGTACGGATATATTTAAATGTACTTAAATATAATTTATTAATACATGGTATTATTTTCTCACAAATAAGACTGGATTGGCCAGTTCCCGTTCTAGTACTTCTTCCAGGACCATTTGATATGTACGTCTTTCACCATTTTATAAAGTTTGTACGCTTTAATACTTTCTAAATTTAATAATAAAATAGTTTTGGTGCGATTTCAAAGTTTCTATTTATTCCGTATTCTACTCCAACAGGGTAGTTATATGCGGTAGCCAATGGGCTACATAAATTTAAAAATTTCATTTGATTTTTCGAGGCAACGCTTACAGTTTTCCCAATGTTTCAAGCGCTAAAATTTTCTTACAAGCATCAAGTCTAAGCAGTGTACGTATACTAATCGGTTTGATACTTCTCTTAGAGAAATCATCGGTTGATTTCATACAATACTAACAATCCGGAAAAGGACAACTAAAGTTGCATCTAAAGGTAAGCATATTAGAAGACATGGATTTATTGCTGTTTTTAAGAGATTTAGTCAAGCTTCAAATTTATTTTCCTGTGCCTCTTTAAATTAAAATATTAAAAATACTTTTAGTTCATACAAATTTTATTTTTGAGAAATTTTTGTATGCCACTAATGGGAAATCCAAGTTTAGGAGATCTCTTTTGATCTTATTTGTACGTTGTATTCTTAACCAACGTCAAGGGAATGTATTCTTGACCATAACATTCATTTGGATCCAATTTTTTGGAGATTTCTAATTCTTGCATTACATTTCGTTATTTTCTTCGGTGGGGTTAAAAAAAATTGAGTTTCTTTTCTGGTGCAATTCGGTGCCGGTGACGTTTTTTAATTTTCACTTAATAAATGGCAGGATAATGAAATCGTTGTTGAGATTCCATGCAGGAAAAATATTTTCTCTGTTCTTTCAGTTAGTAAGGTCTTTGTAAATTGTGTCTAAATAAAAAACTTATTTGAAAAATTAAGTTTAACTAATGCAAGCCGGAATAAATAAATTAATTCTGATCCTTTCGAGCAAGAAATTCAATTAACAAATAAATAATTTATGCCCCTATTATGGTTCACAACACCTAAGTGTTGTGTTGAAGAGCAGACAACACTACACTTATTCTCTTTCTGATTATGGTTTACAACATCTATATGATGTGTATTTCACGGGGTTGTTCTTCAAAAAATGCATCTGACAACAACACTTAAAAACAACTGTTGTAAACCATAATCGCAATTTCAAAAATACAACATCAAATTTACAACTGTTGTTAACCATAATAAGGGCCTTATAATAGACAAAAATGTTTTATGCAAAAATTTAAAAATCAATAATAACAAAAACAGTTTATGTGTTTTTTCATATTTTATGTATTTTAAAATGTAAAAATTTAAACTTTTATAATTATAAATTACCAAGTAGCCGATTAAGCAACCAGCTTTCAGAGCATATGTTTATCGCGCTTATCTCTATCGGGCAAAACACAAAAAAAACTAAATATTACGCCATCTGTCAGTCGAACTGCAAACTAAACAGAAACACTTCTCGCAGACCATAGAGCATGTATATAAAATTTGGTCAAAATCGGTTCAGCAGTTTTTAAATTTATCGATCGCGAACATACACGCCATTTTTATAAATATAGAGATATATAGAGGAGGTCAAATTATAAAGTTATTAAAAGAAATGTGAATAATTATCCTGAAAATAATTATCAAGCAATTGTTATTATGCAAGTTTTAGAAAAGTGGCTGCACCTAAAAGTTTCCAAATTAATAAAACCACCAGTTTTTAGTTTCGTTTAACATTTCATATGTGTTTTCTGTTTTCTGTTTTTTTTTCTTTTATTATTTTAAGTAGGATTTTTTCATGTAAAGGACATACTAGGACATCATTTTTGTTTTTCATTTATTCATTGTTAATTTTTTTTTTTTTGAATTTACACTTACATTACTTATAAATTTTGGTTTTGCATTATTATTTTTACTTTTAATTTTAAATAAAACATACAAATACTGCTCTTTTCGTCAATTAATAATATTTTTGTTTTATGTTTCGGTTAGTGTCTTATTAAAGTTTCCATTTTTGCTTTTATTTTGAATGTGTCTTAAAAAAATCATTTAAATGTAATTTCTTTTGTTAATAATTAATATGCATATGATTTCTATAATTATCCTTTTGGTTTTATTTGTTTCATAATAAACTATATATAAATTAGTTCAAATTTTGTTTATGCAATTTTTTTGTTTAATTTTGTTTTCATTTTTTATTTTGCGTTTTTTATAATTAATGACTTAATGACACTTTTGTAATAAGATTTATTTCTGTACTACATTTACGTGCTAAAACTATTTACAATTGATTTTTAAATGTTTGTGTTATTTTATAATTAATTAATATTATTTTCTTCAAATAGATTTATTTTATTTCAATGAATTGCACTAAGTTCTTTCTAAAAAGGTCTTTCTGCTTTTTTTTTATAAGTATTACTGCTATATTTTGTTTTCCATGCACCCCGTCACACTCTTTCAAACTATATTATCATTATTATCATTATTATTATTATTATTATTATTTCATTGCTAAATTTTTATAACTCTCCATTATCTAGTTTGGTTTGATCTGATTTCTTGTGAATTTAAAAATCAATTGTGTAGCTTTACTATATTCCTCCAATGCCTTCGTTTCAAAAATGAAAAGTTTATTTTCGTTTGGATTTCTTGTTTTATATTTTTAAGTGTTACATTATGCAGTTTCCAATTGTTTATCATTTTCCTTTAGAATAATTTTGATTTCCAATTAAGAACTTGGCTTGTATTTATAAAACTTAATTTTTCGTAAGTGAAAACATTTTTGGAACACGTAGTAATTAAATGAATTTTTAGTTTCTTGTTGGAAAGTGTTTGAAGTCTTAGAGTGCATATATGGCAACTTTTTAATCGGTTGCTTATAAAAATTATATCCAAATATTGTGAGAGTTTTAAAAAATAAATTTTTTTTTATGAAAAATGTCTATCAATTGTTATTTAATAAATCACAACAACAAAAGAAAACTTTGAGCCGTTACTATCGCTAGTAAGCCTTATCAACTCTCTTCAAATTCATTATTTTAATTAAAGGATTCTTAGCTTTTATGCAAGGAAGTTTTAATTAAATTTCTACTCCTGTAACACTGAAGAAACAAGCCTTTATCAGTTGTCTTTATATATATATATTTTTTTGGAATAGTAGAATTATTAAAAGTCATGAGTAGAGTAAACTAAAAGCACAGTCTAACGTAAATTTAATATAGCCTGATTATTTAACTTATATCCTTTCTGGAGGTATAAAATTATTATTTGACAAGGAAATAATTATTTATTAGTTGTTCAATATTGTTGCCAGAGTTTGTAGAATGTTATTCAAAGTCCTGCAAATACCTTTTTTAAATGCATATAAAACTTTCTTTTTACTTTACATTCCTTATATGTATAATAAATTTATGATAAAGTTTAACTCGCATCGTCCTTTTTATTTTGCCATATGGAATTATTAATTTGCTTTGTAAACTTAAAAAATGATTATAAAATTCTTTGCTAAAAACTGCCAAGATTTTTTAAGTTTAATTCTACTGGTTTGTACATCCAGTTAAAAATCTTTTTATGTTCCTTATGTGTAAAATTTGGTACTTAAATTTAGGAAAGAATTTTTTTAATAGAATCAGTTCAGTTAATAATCAGTTCAAATTATTTATTTAAAAATTTCAGTGTTAAAAAAATTATTTCCAATTCATGTTGTTTAGGAAAAAGTTCATTGTACAAAAGAATTTTGTTGTACTGTCTTTATAATAAGAAAATGGCTTTTGATATGCTTTTAAAAAAATTGCTGCTGAAAAGTTTTTTTCAATTATTTCGTGAGCTTGACTTATATAATAGAAGAATCTCATAACTCCATATAAGCATAGCACAATATCTTATTTGCGTATTCCACATACTTTAAAAATATCTCGCTAAAAGTTAGTAAAACGCTTTCCTTTTGAGAAGTTTCATTTCCGTTAACAATTAAATTTATATTACCAACAAAAAAATAAAAAAATTAAGGAAATATAAAAAAGAAATAATCAAAAAATATAATTAAAAAAAAAAATTTTAGATTCAAAAACTCAATTCTGTTAAGATGAGCTTAATAGTTTCATGAGTGTGTGAACTAGTTGAAATACCATGGACCAGCCTTGGCTTTTTTATTGCAACACAGAAACTTAATTCTATTTTTATTTGGATAATCTTTAAAATCAAGACGATCTTGTCAGAGTTGCTTACTTGCTTAGAAAAGATATAAAATGATTTTCGTGAGTGCATTTTAAAATCTTTTAAAAGTCTCGCTAAAAGTCTTTTGCTAAGGAAAACTATAGTTGATGAAGTGAAAATTTCATTGGCAGAAATTTCGCAGCAATGCTTACTTCGACAAATATTGGCCAAGTGTGAACGGAACTTTAAGAAATGTCCAGAAGAAATATTTAAAATACACTAGTATAGCGTTAAACTAGCGTTGTCGTGATGATGGGCCTACACTTTCATTACATTCCTTGCGATATGAGAAAAAGATAGAAGAAGAAGTATTGCACCATTTGCTGATTTAAATTTTATCATAAATTTATTATTATTCAATTTGTCTTAATATGTATTTTACATAATACTTTATATTGTTTCTTTCTTTTATTATTATTAGTTAAAAATAAACTTCAACAAGTCTATGAAGACAAACTGGTTTCATTTCGTCTTAATAAATGATGGATTAAATTAAATTTTGTTAATTATACTCGTTTTAAATTTTTATTCTTTAAAATGTTATTAGATATATGATGGAACGAAAACAGTCTTTGGGTATTCATTAAATGTTGTATTTTGTTTTTGTAAAATTGCATTAATGTTTTTGTTATTTTTTTATTTAATATATATAAGATATATATATTTTGTTTAGTTACTAATAATTTAATATAATTAAGTAATAATATCATTTTGCATTTTTCATTCATTTATAATAACTGCCCTTACAAAAAAAATGTATTGGTTTTTACTTCAATAAATATGTATTGTATTTAAATCTCAATTGTTAAAAGAGAGATTTATATGTTTCGCTTACATTTTAAAAATATTAATAAATTATAATAATTAAAAACATTTAACGTTCATTAAATATTATGGAAAAATGAAAACAAATATGGAAGGTGCTTCTTTTGGTTGCATTTTAACGTTTTGTGTTGTAACAATTTTTATTTCCTTTTTGTGGTTTGTAATTCATTAATTATATATTTTTTAATGGATTCCCTAAATATTTTATATATTGCAATATTCTATTGTGAAGTGTATGCTTGAGCAAGAAACATTTTCATTGTGGGCAATTAAATATGTTGTCAGTTAAATAACTATTTTGGTGCAAAACTATATTCTGAGCTATTTGCTTGACAGCAAACTTAAATGCCTTGAAAAAACTCAGTTCTCTGTATGCAAGTTTGTTCTTGTTTTGGAAGCGTGGCATAGTCTTCAGGATTTCTTAAAAATCGTAATCAATCGCTAAGCAATAAAATTTCCATTCAACATATTTGAGTCGTTCTCATGTAAAATACCAACACTTGAATAAATTCGAAAGTAATAGAACAGAGTTATACATTTAAGATTTTTAATGCTAACGAAGCAGGTAATGAGGAATAAATTTCGTTGTGTTATAAGAACAGCAATTTAAATCTGGAAACTAAGTTTTCTGAATTCATACATATCAGGGTATAGAAAACAGTTGGTGGAGAAGGAATAACTCTTTTGATGAAACTCTGTTTAAAGTCATCCAGCGTATAATAGACAGTATGCATTTGCTGAAATATTTCTCATATATATTTATTTATGTTATCGGCTGTCTAAAGAAAAGATTGATCTTGAGCCTATGGAAAGCAGAGAGCAAAAGAAAGCTTCGTTTAAGTTTTGCTTTTCTTTCCTACGCTGAATGTCAAACAAGATAAGCAGCTAAAACTTTTCATATGTAAACCGGATCTAATTCAATTCCTTTGTATTTGTTCTGTTTGTAAAATTTTCAAATTAAAAATGAAACCAAAAATATTTCTTCTTTAAAAATCGTTGTTGTTTGTTTTGTGTGTTTTTATATATACGTATGCGGTATGCAGTATGCAGTATGCAGTTTGGTATAAAAGAGAATATTATATTAACATATTATTAATTAAATTATTTAAAAATAAATTACTAAATTAAGACTTACAATTTAACAGAAACCTAAGAAAATGTACAAAATTTAATTTCTATTTTTGTCCATTCGTTTTGTATTTTATAAAACTAAAGTGTTTATAATTATATCGGTTGGTTTATTATTTCATTATTTTCACTTATAAAGTCTAGACTTTGGTTTTTTTCTTTAATGTACGATATTCATTAAGTCCTAAACAATAGTTTTCGTTTTACCACCTTTTAATTTCTACTTGATTTTAAAATTTTTCTCTTTCACTTGCCATTTTCAAAATTAAATGCTAAATGAATGAATGTTTATTTGTATTTATATTTGTATTGTAAAATATGTATGCATGTATGTATGTATTGATGACTAAATGTAAATGTGTATGTATGTATGGGTGCATGTGATAGTATTATACAAGTGTAATTGAATTTAGTTTATTTGCTTATTGAAATGTACGTTGGTTTTTAATGCTTTCTTTAATTCTTAAATGTTTTTGTTTTACTTTCCTTTTAGTCTGAAAACGACTTTAATCTTTGGTAGTGATCTTAAATATTTTGTGTTACTGTTCATTTTAATAGTTAATAGTAATTTTGAATTATTTTATATTACTCATATTCGGTTTAAAAATTTTCCTTCCCTTAATCAATCCGTTTTCTAGTTACTTTTTTTAAAGCTTATTTAGCAAATTTAAATAGATTCTTGAATTTACGTTCATATTTTGCTGCCCAAGTTGTGTGAAGAGTTTTGACCAATTTCTCCCTTTAAGCTTTCTTTTCAGCTTTATGGGCTGTTTGTATAGTTTGCTTAAATTTATAATTCTATCTCTCTTAATTTGCTTTTTCTTTTGTGTTTGAATTAATTCAATTTCATTTAGTAACTGCTGTTGTCTTCATTTCTCATTTACAATTCTAAGTCGGTAGTGTGATTGGGGGCTTCGGGACCATACATATTAGCCAGCTTATCGAAACGAGGACCCCAGGCTCCTAAATAATCATATTCTTGGCATTCGTCATCCGTTCCTGTTTTGTAAATAAAAATGTACACAACGGATAAGTTAAATTGTATTGGCATGTTATGAGAATAATAGTAATAAGCTATTCACAGCTTTCCTTTCTATACGCGTAATGTTCTTAAAAAGCTCTACTGACGAATTATGATTTTAAACTTTAATTCGATAATTATTCAATTCGTTAATTAAGGCAAGAGTTTCATTTATAACGATGCTTAATTTATTTAAAAAAAATAATAATTTAAAAAATATCATCAACCACATTCTGCGTTTGAATAACTTTCCCACATTCAGTTACTCTCCAATCGAAAATTTTAAATACAAAAAAAAAAAAAAAGAAACGAGGAAAATAGACAGTTTGAGACGAAACTATTTTCATGTGAATAATTTCGAAGCGCCATACCGAAATTGCAAAAGAAAAATTTAGTGTAGGGGAAAAATGAAAGCGATAGCAGTGGCATTGTTGTTGGAACAGGATAACAACTTGGCCCAGAAATGAGAATCAAGACCAGAAAAGCAGAAGTTGCAATCCATTCGAGATGAATGATAAAACGGGAAATGATGATGTCGCTTAACCGAATTGTAACTACTTTGAGATTCCTTGCATATTGTCTCCTCTCTTTAGGTGCTTTAAAGCACTACACCAATGGAAACAAACGGTTCCATTAATAATAAATTCATCTTTTTCGCCTGTTTACTTCATGTATTTCTCTGATTTTAATTTAAAAAATAAAGCATTTTCAGTTCACTTTATATTCTTTTAAGTTAAAAAAAAAAACTAAAAAAACACTTTTCTTTAGGCTAACAGAAAAGATTGGGTTATCATAATCTTCTAATATAAATCGATATCATTAGATGGATGCTCAAGTTTTAGCATCCGCCAACTTTTTTAGCGAATCCTCTTTATTTTTATTTATTTAATTATACATTTTCTTAACTGCAGAAATAAAAATTGAAAGACTTTCTGTAAGTAGATAAATACGTAGAAACGAAAAACAAATAGGGGAACGGAAGGCAGGATACTAAAATTGCCAAATGGAGAAATTCGCAATTCGAATCGAAACGCAGAATAAATTTTAATACTCTTATTGTTATGCTTATCAGCAAATGAGGTCTTGTTATTTCATTTTTAGCTTATCATCTTTATCCTAAATTTAAAGAGTAAAAGTATACTTTGTAAAATAATAGTTTAGAGAAAAAACTTTACTGTATAATTTTACGATTCAACGTTTTTCTAATAGATAGACATTCAAATGTTGTGAATGAACATAAAAAATAATTAATAGCATTAATAGTAAATTAATAAAATTATTGGAATAATTCGAAATAACTCATGAAGTTTCTTCTGACAATTAAATTTCCCATACATTCTTTTTTAAATTACAAAACCGCCCACAAAAAGTACTTTTTGTATCTAAAGAGAGCTGTGAACAGCATTGGTATATCGTTTTCATACAGTTTAAGAAAATTCAAAAAATTTACTTTAGAAAATTATAAAAATATGCTCCATTTAATTATGTTTTTAAATTGTGTGCTTACACCCAATATTCGGCGGTATTAGAGTGTAGTCTTAGGCGTAGGCCTGTAATTTTAAACAAACAAATATTTAATTGTATTTCTCTTTTATAAAAATACATACATACATATTTTCTACATACTGAATGCATTTATAAAGCTAAACTCCAGCCTCAAGCTTACCTTGTTATTACTGCAAAATTTTAATATTTTCCAGCGATACTTAAGCTTTTATGTACAATGCAAATATATTGGACTACTCGTAACAAAATTATTGAATATTTAACGGGAATATGTTCATAAGGACATTAATTTAAAATAAATGTGCTCTAAGGATTCATATGAAAATTTAATTTGTTGGCCAATAATTTTTTTTTTTTTTGAAAAATTTGTAGTTAATAAATAAATTTTTCAAGTTTTGAAATCTTATCATGATACAGTCATACAATGCGTAAAGCTTTTCTTCTGGTTGTAAGGACTTTTAATTACCCGATTTCTCTTTTATTAAAAATTAATAAATGTTAGTATTTAAATATGTTTTTAAGATGAACAGTGGTGGTGGAGTTCAATCAGCAAACAATTGTGCGTGTGTGTGTTTTCCAAGGTTTTATTCTATAGGGGTTTAATTCGACAAAACTACTTTTGTTTCTAATATTTACGAATATTGAGTGCACCTTATAATCGCTTTACATTACTTTTTATGTTGGAAGCATAATAGAATGCTGCTAAATTGCTGCCTTAAAATACAAACTAGTTTACAATTAAGCTTACCAGAGGCGAGCGAACTCAATGAGCCTGCTGTACTGCCACCACCTTCATATGCGTAGTTTCGTAAATCATCAAATGGCGGTGCATTAGGATCGCCGTCGGCGCGTTTTTTATGGTCCTCAATAAACATGCCAACGTTAGGCTCTTGGCCGGGCATCAACGTCATGACGGGATCTGAAAGCAACATATAGTTAAAAAAATTAATTATATTTATGTATAAAGATAATGAAATCAATTTAATAAAATGATTGAGCGTGTAAAGGTAACAATTGAGCAGGCAAGTCAACTTACACATTATTGGCATCTTCATTGTGGCCAATTCGGGTGGCATGGGCCCTCCAATTGGTATCTGCAGCGGTGTTATATCAAAGGCAGTCATATCATCTTCGCCGCCACCCTCGTCGTCATAGTTAATGATGTTCTCGCGTACATCATCATCAGGCCCCGGATATTTAATGTGCGCCTCGCGCCTTCGATTATACACCACAAATACTAATACCAAAACTGTTTGGTATATTAAGGATAATAATAATTATTATTAGAAAATTATAAAAATACGAAAAAAAAAAAACAGAAAAAATATGAATTATTATTATTATATTATCATAATTACGTCATCAAAAACACAATTTGTCTGAGGAACAAAAGGAGTACTAGAAATATTTTAAACAAACAAGTCCTTAGAATTACAATCAGTGCTGTGATTTTTTAAAATGTTTAATAAGGTTTGATGACGTAATTAATACAATTAGGACTTGCATCTACTTGCGCCCTTTTTGAAAACATCCTGTAGTTAAAAAAGTGAATATTAGAAACTGTTATTTAAAATTAAATTAAGTTAACATGCTAATTCATAAATCAATTCGTTACAAATATCCATACAATTATGCCCATACGAGTATATAAATTTATGTGCTTAAATATTATTTTACATTTCGTTATAAAGTAAGCAAAATCGTCCTTGCAACCCTTCTGAAAGTTTGCTTAGTGCTTAATAAATAATAAAAAAAAAACCATTATTGTAAATTTTAAATCTTTGAAGGAAATGAATATCAAACAGCAAAGCAGAGCAAAGAAATATTAAAACTTATAAAGTCTTGAGAGAAAACTTAATTATCCCAATTAAATTGAATCGATTTAAATTAGTGTGTGTCTGAATGGGGTATTAAAATTACGTAAATAGTGTTTTTATTTTAATGTAAAATTTATATCATTTCATTATTATTAAGATATAAATCGAAAGGAGCAGTAACATTAAATAAATATTGCTAAATAAATATTTTATACATGTTCGTTCTTTACTATAAATGGATTTTATTAAAAAAATCCTACTTGTGTGCTTTTATTAACTGTAATCATTTATATGAGAAAATCTTTTCAATAAAAATATAAAATTTATTGATTTCTCTGCAGGGAAATATAAAAAGAATCTGAAGCTTTTAAAGTTTTTATTTATTTTTATTAAAAATGTTTTACTTTGTTTTAATGCCTCCGTAGGCGAATGCAGAATGCTCAGCCTAGTACACCAGAGGAGGCGAACTCGATTACTGCGATCAAGCCGAAAGCTTTGCAGGTTAAAGTTAGTTAAAAAAAAAGTAACTCTACGTAGTGACAAGTAGGAATTTAGAATATGCCGCCTTCACATCGTTTTTTTCTATTTAATTTGTATCAATAATTTTTTATTGTTGATTTTAATTCAAATTGGTGTGTAAGTACAAAAAGGCTGCAGGTAATAAAATATATCCTTTGTATGGCTAAATTGACAACTAAAAAAAAAATTTAATAAAAGAAATAAAATAAAAAAAAAATATAATAAAAGAAATAAAATAAAAAAAAATTAAATAAAAAATTACAATTCTTTTTGCTGATGTGTTAAGTAAGCAGACATTTCCATATTAAAATATTAAATCCTGTACAAGATATCAAAGTACATGTGTGTGGGTGTGTGTGTAGTGAAATAACATTTTTTCATACACAATTCATAAATGTGGGTTAAGTTTTTGTATGAATGTTATCAATAGTAATCGCAGGCATGCACAAAATCATAAAAAATAAA
The DNA here is from genome assembly GCA_963402855.1 of Ormia ochracea. NCBI lineage: Eukaryota > Metazoa > Arthropoda > Insecta > Diptera > Tachinidae > Ormia > Ormia ochracea. The sequence continues at coordinate 55,850,980 of OY727108.1, read as the reverse complement.
ATATAAATAATTGTAATTAAATTTCGATTTTATAAGTTATGCTCTGTAGTAGCAGCAGACTATTTTTGTTTAAATAAATACAATGTTAAAGCAAGTCAACGCAGCCATACATGTGAATGTGTGCTTGGCAGTTAATTAACATTTAAATTTGTGTGCTTTCCAATATTGTGAAAAGAAATCTAAATTGATTCCACTTATTTGAGATAATTTACTGTCTATCCAAAACCTTCTCCCTTAGCTGTACAATAGTTTTCCTTCTTGTTTTGCTTACTAAAAAAACCTTCGGAAGGATCAGTTTACCTTATTTAGGAGAACATATAAGTTGTGCTTTATATACTATAAATCACCTATGGATTTGAAAAGGTGACCCATATTTATTTTTGCTGTAAGCTGACAAATGCTACCGCTACCGCATTATTTTAACTACTCGTTTATTCCGCAATAAATAATTTAATTTCCCCTTTTTCCCCTTATTTTGCACGAGTTGTATTATTCCTTCTCTTTAATTAATTTATTTAATTTCGGACACACAAATGCCAAACTCAGTGTTAAATTCAAATATCGTTTAAAGGAATGAATGATGAATGTGTGTTGAATACTTTGTCGGCCGTATGAATTGAATTAAGTGATAAAGAACGCATTAACTTATACTAATGGGCTTGCGCATGCGTGTGTTTCTAGGGTCTACTTAAACACAAAATTTTTATAAATTTTTTAAATAAATGCAATAACTAAAAGCCTATTTTGGAACTTTGGCATATTTTTGTTGTTTATTAAAATACTTACATCCGGTTTATTTTTCCCTGGAAAACTATTTAAGGCAATATTACTTACGTATCAGCGTTGTTGAGCATAAGAGTAAGGCAATAATGAAATCACGTGATGGCGTCAATATACCCGATGCTAACAATTCCAATTCACAATGCATGCCCGTAAAGCCCATCGGACATTGACATTCATATTTTTTCGGAGGATGGTAGTCGCGACAACGGCCGCCATTGCGGCAAGGAAATAGTAAACATTCATTCTCGTTGACACAGGTACTGCCAGAGATTTTGAAACCAGCAGGACATCTGCATGTTCAATCATTACACATTGACACAAACATTTTTTTTTTGGCAAATCAATGTTAAAACGAGTATTGTACATAAAAGCATTCATAAAGATGTAATAATATTTAAAAAAAAAACTTTTATATTCATTTTTTAGGTTTTTGCTATGAGACAATATTTTCTTCATTGATTTATACAATTTCATTTTTAATACGAATGCAAGCAATCAAAAAATATTTAAATAATGCCAACCAATTTTAATAGAAAGGAGTATTTGAATTTTTCCAGTATTTCGTCATGAGCTGTATGTCTGACAGATTATGTAGCAATTTTTTTTTAAATATTTTCGTGATAAGATGCGTGACAGCTTCAAGGGATGTATATGAGTCACAAGTAGCGTGACAATGTCAATGATTTTGACAAATTTTAATAGAAAGGATTATTTGAATTTTTCCACTATTTCCGTTATTTATTTCACTTTCCTGTATTCACCTGTATGTCTGACTAATTATGTGATAAATTTATTTCAAATAAATCCTTGATAAGACGGGTGATAGCTTCAAGGGATGTATATGAGTCACAAGTAGCGTGACAATGTCAATGATTTTGACAAATTTTAATAGAAAGGATTATTTGAATTTTTCCAGCATTTCCGTTATTTATTTCACTTTCCTGTATTCACATGTATGTCTGACTAATTATGTGACAAATTTATTTCAAAGGATATATGTATATGAGTCACAAGTGATGTGACAATTACAATGATTTTGATTCTTAAGGATCGTACGATGAAAGATATTAATTAATCGGTACGTCTGGTAACGCAGTTAGTTTCTTAGATTTCTTCGAATGGAAATAATTTCAAAGAACATTTTAAGAGAAAAATTACTCCTCTTCTTTTGCCTTTTGTAAATCCATTATTAATTATTTTAATATGCTCTTTTTTTAATATGTTTCTTTTTTATAGAAAATCACAAGAAATGTTTATTTAAGTAATTCCAAATTTCATATTTTGCTATAATCCCAAGAAAAGATAGGACTCACGCTCATTAAAATAATTCATTAATAATTTCTTCCTTTAGCTGTTAATGGAATTTAATAATTTATAGGAACTAATGAAAATTTTCTTAAGATAATTTGCTAAAATATCAGAAGCAAACATGGCTTTTCCGACTAATGAAAAAAAGTGTGCTGAAGTTATTTTTTTTGCTTGTTAATATATTAGTAATTAAAATTGATTGGATTTATTGACAATATTTTTCGAGTGTAGCTGCAGATATGTGACAATTTCGATATTTATTATAAATTATTTATATATTTAGTTTCTTATTTTTTATTTTATAAATTTGCAAAAATGGAAATTAATTTCAATGTCAATGAAAAATTACTAAAAGTATGCGATAAGAGAATTTCTTCTGAATAATATTAAGCCTACCATACTTTTTGGCCGTATGGTCTTACAATATGAAAATTTATAAAAACACTTTGATAAGAACTCGTCGATATTTCACCAAAAATCACACAGAATCAGGAAAATCTGCGTGTTTTTTTAGATTATGCAAAGAGGAGTCTAATTTAATCGCATTAGCTGATCAAAGATAAGTAACCGGAACTCGATTTGGCACAATCGAAACCACTTCCGTTCAAAACGGAAACGAAGATTTCTAAGGCTTATAACAGGCCTTACAATTGTCTTTGAAATTATTCTACTATTTATTTTAAAATGTTAATGTTTCTTTACTAAATTTTCGTTAATAATTTTTATGTAATTAATTATTGAATTGCTAATTGGGATTAATTTTTTATAGTGGCTTTGCTGTTCAAAAAAATATTTGTAAAAAAATTTTCAGTTGTTTCTAACAATAAATAAAAATAAATATTTGCACTTTTTATTCTTGAACATATTATCTGCAAATCTTGTTTACTTAAGAAATTCAATAATTTCATCGATCTCTCTTTTTTATTTTTAATTAAAGTATTAATTAGAAATCTAGACTAGAATGGCTTGAGCGAAAATCCGAAAGTATTTATTTTCGATTTTTTTTTTTTTTTTTTTTGTGGTATTGATGACAACTTATCAGCCATTCTGCGTAGCTTTTTTATTGCATGGTTTCCAAGCTATTTAAAAATATATTAAAAAGTCTCTTTTAATACATACAACTAAGCTTATTTGTTATTTGATGAAGGAACCAACTATACCAGCAACAGTTAAATGCGTTCGATACATAAAAGTAGTAAAATTTTCTCAAATTTCACTTTAAAAATTTTTTTCTAATCTTAATAATATTAACTATATTTAATAGGTAATAATAAACTATGAGACAAAAATGCCAACGTAATGAAAATTGATTTTTAAAATAATAACTTTTAATAAAACTAAAGGCGGTTCACTATGAGTTAATGAATGAATGCATTATTGCTGTTTGGTCATGGCATTGACAATAGAAAATTTCTAATAAAATATAACTATTATTAAATAATTTTTACAATGATAAATGATTTCAATTCGTTTTTCTATACAAAAATATTAATTGCTATTTAAGATAGAAATATGACATGCAGCAAATTATGTTTCAATATGCATAGTTGATAAAATTCATAAAATATACTATAAACTTTTTAAATGAAAATATATATGGCAACAATATATTATATATACATTTGTTAGGATGCTAAATGTAATGCATGAAATTATGTAAGAGATGATTTGAATGGATATGAAATGATTGAAAATCTGTTGACGCTTTAAAATAAATTTTTTCTTTGCATAATGAATGATGGCGTAATGGGCTTAATGATAATGCAAATAAACTATATTTCTGTTTTGATATAAAAAAAAGCTTATGGTGCATTTTCTAAATGAAATAAATTATAATTTAAATTATATTTCAGCAAAGCTAAAATTTGCGCTAACACCAATATGCATACATAAATATGAGGGAAAGAGTACAAGATGTGATATAAAGAGTGACACAGACACAATTATAAAAATGAAATACACTGAAAAACGAGAATTGGAAAGGATTGAAATGAAAAACGTATGCACTGAAATGTACAGAAAGGGTTACAAATTTGTTTAAAAGAATAAAAATAAATAGTTAAAATATATCGATTTAGCCAACTGTAAGATTTTGTCTCAAAACAATTAAAAATTCGCTGGAAAATATTTATTTTAAATTATTTACTTTTGCTTGCAAACAACATCTGCCCCTTTCTGGCCAAAAATGCATTTATGCATTTCTAAAGGCATACCGAAGAGCGCAAGTAGCTTTCTGTTCAAGGCATATAGTTTACTTAAAAAATTATCGGAATGCTCACTTAAAATGATTAGCAAGCAAACTAAGATTGCCGCTAAAGCGCCCATGCTCAATTTTAATGTTTGTCCTTCTTGCACCAATTCACAATTTTCGCCCCAGAAGCCATCGGGACATATGCAACGATAACGCAGTCGGGGTTCGAGATTTATACAAGTGGCCCCATTCAAACAGGGCAAATCCAAACACTCATTACGATCCATGCAACCTTTAGCATCCGGCGACATAACTCGTCCTTCGCCACATCTGTGTCACGACATGTTGCCATTGTTTTTTATAGCAGTGGTAGAGAACAGTATTCGATAAAGAGGGGTTGATTAAGTTTTTTTTTTTTTTGGTTTTGTTTTTGGTTTTTTTTGTTAAGAGAGAAAAACAAACAAAAGCACACATTTTAGAAATGATTGCTGAAAAGCTTTTCTTATAAAAATTTCGTTAATAAATAGGAAAACTTTTACACGAATTTAAAGAATTAAAAAAGCATGTTAAAAAATGGATTTAATTTAGAATCATTGATAAATACTCGTATATATAAAAATAATTAACTAAAAATTTATGTAGAAAAGGTAGAAATCTAGTTAAATAAGCAGATTATCGAGATATAAAAATTTGGAAAATACATATATCTAGTATTCATAGACACATCAAAAACTCATGAACACTATCGGTATTTCAGCGTTCAATCGCTTTTGGAGATTGAGCTTGAAATTTTTAAAATATTATTTCAATTCGGTGCCCGCTTTTTACTATTTCAGCTCTAGATCACTTCCAGTTCAAATGACGTTTACGATCCAGTAACTTCCAACGGTGATGAAAAGAGTTTAAGTTAACCACAAGTGCATTGGCTTGCAGTAACGCTGAGGTAATTCACTAACTTATTGGTAACAGCTTTTCCCCAAAAATGACAGCTTTGCCAAAAAACGTCAATTAACAAGTAGAGTGGCTTGCAGTAACGCTGAGATAATTCACTAACTTATTGGTAACAGCTTTTCCCCAAAAATGACAGCTTTGCCAAAAAACGTCAATTAACAAGTAGAGTGGCTTGCAGTACCGCTGAGGTAATTCACTAACTTATTGGTAACAGCTTTTCCCCAAAAATGACAGCTTTGCCTAAAAACGTCAAGTAACAAGTACAGTGGCTTGCAGTAACGCTGAGGTAATTCACTGACTTATTGGTAACACCTTTCCACTGCGTTTTCTCAATTTGCCATAAAAATGGCACCTTTGCCAAAAAACGTCAATTAACAAGTAGAGTGGCTTGCAGTAACGCTGAGATAATTCACTAACTTATTGGTAACAGCTTTTCCCCAAAAATGACAGCTTTGCCAAAAAACGTCAATTAACAAGTAGAGTGGCTTGCAGTACCGCTGAGGTAATTCACTAACTTATTGGTAACAGCTTTTCCCCAAAAATGGCAGCTTTGCCAAAAAACGTCGATTAACAAGTACAGTGGGTTGCAGTAACGCTGAGGTAATTCACTAACTTATTGGTAACAGCTTTTCTCCAAAAATGACAGCTTTGCCAAAAAACGTCAAGTAACAAGTACAGTGGCTTGCAGTAACGCTGAGGTAATTCACTAACTTATTGGTAACAGCTTTTCCCCAAAAATGGCAGCTTTGCCAAAAAACGTCAATTAACAAGTAGAGTGGATTGCGGTAACGCTGAGGTAATTCACTAATTTATTGATAATACATTTGCAAAAAAAAACCTCAATTCAATTTTGTAACTGCTTTTTATAAAATCTATTATTTTTATTATTTATTTTCTTTATATTTAATTCATTTTGCCGTTGAAGTTACTGAATCGCAGCACATCTCTTGTTCAGTTTTAATAAAATTATTGCGAAAGTTTACTTTGTAAACTCTCAATAATTTTCTAATGTTACCTTTCTTCATTGTGTATTAATTACTTTTTTTATTTCTTTTATTTTATTTTATTTATATCTAGATGAACAAAAGATTATTGAAAACTCAAATAGTTTAAATTGTTGTATTTATTAAAGGCTGGTGGTGTTTTTGTCGGCAAAATAATGCTGGGGAGCTGGTGGATGAAGAGAACTTGTCGCCCAGTGTTGAATGATTCGGAAGTAATTAAATTAATATAATATGCAAGTGAGCTGGTGAAATGTATGGAAGAACTTTGATAATGATAAATTGGAAGTGAGAAAAGTAAGAATAATGAAATATGTGTTTATAAATGATTTAGTTCGGTATACATATTTATGATCCTAATTGTGTGTCAAATTTCCTCGAGTTACTGATTTGCTTCTTAATAATTAGATTATTTTCTATTTAATTCATTTAAATAAAAAATATTTTTAACTGCAATTTTATTTCAACATTATAAAGTTAAATTCTAAATGTCATACTCTAATATGGCATGAACAAATATTTATAATATCTGTGAAAAATTAATGCTGGATATAGATGTTTGCTTGCTTCGCAAAGTTTATTAAATAAAGGTAATACGAGTATGTAAAAAGGAGTATTTATTATATTAATATTAGTTTTGTGCTGTAGGAAATTTTCGCATATGCAACGAAAAAAATTAACCCAAAAACGGCAATGTTGTTTTTCAGTTTTTATTTTAAAAATACTTTAATCTTAGTCCTTACAAAAAAGTCCTAAAAAGTCCTTAAAAAATGGTGCATTTTTATACACTTTCCTCTTTCATTATTTCAAGGACCAAAATATTTGACTACTAAAGAATTCTATGAGATTTCTTATTCACGAGTAGAAAGTCTTACTTTACTATTTTAACAGGTTTTACTTGATGGTCTCTAATTCATTATATGTTTGTAGAATTATCTCAAATATATTCCATAAATTATTATCGAATCTTAAAAAATTCATTTGGATTTGCACTATGATTTCTTGGAAGCCTTAGACGTAGTCGCTGATAAGTGCAATTAGCAATATTTTAAATACTTGATTTTATTACTACAATAATATACTTTGTGCCATTTAGAGTAACCGTTACTTCTTACGGTTAAAAATATTTTGCAGTAGACTATACACGACTCAATGATAAAGCACAAAATACAAAATAGAAAATATATGAAAAATTAGAAATTTATTTTTATCAATTAAATTCAGAAACTATTTTAAATATATAGTATTTGCAGATCAGAGGACAATTCTTATAATGGTTCCAGCGCAGAAAATCCTTATGAAGCATTCAAAAGCAGAAACTCTAGCTGAGGAAGGATTTATATATAAAGGCCTTTAAAAATATAAATTTAAATGGAATTATTATTATTTTTTTTGAGATAATAGTTTTGGCTGTTCTTCTGGTGTATAATCCTTCATTGGACATTTCAAGTATTTTGGCCATGAAAAAGATTTTTTTTGTGGATTGTTGTTCATGCGGAAATCTTTTCGTAAATATGACAGGACAGTTGTCATATTTGTTCACCAGATTACACATAACAAATGATGCGAGTCAAGTAGATCAGAATTAAAGGCGATCTATACTATATCAGCTATACTAAGCAAGGTGAACAATTTTTTCTCCTTCGTGTTATATTGAAATGAGATAAGATAAATAAACTAAATATTTATTGTAAAATATTTGTATTGTTAGCTGTGGGATGACTGTAAGTGTTAAACAATGTACAGATTATGTAGTTTTTCGATAATTTTTGTTGTGAGTTTTCATTAATATAAAATTAAAGATTTAAACTCGATGAAATACAAAATAGAATTTAATTTATTTTTGCAAATTTATAAACTTAATTACATTAATGAAATCAAATATTTAATTGAAACTGAAGGAAATTTATTATTATTTTCTTAAACTTTCAGCTACGAAAATAGTAATTAAATTGATAAGAGGAAACTCTATGAGAACGGAATTGTACAAAAGAAGACAAACTACACGAACAAAAACCGAAAGAATAACAGAAAGCGTTTTACAAATTTATCAAAGAGGAAATAATAACTTACGTGCATTCATATTCATTCCATAAATCAACGCATTCAAAGGGATCTGGACAAATTACATTTGAACATGGTTTGTTCGATGGACAGTTCTTTTCCAAATTGCGGGCCATTGTAGCCTGGCCCCATTGTGTCCCGTTCATAGCAGGAGGCAAAGGCAAATGCTTACCTTCGAGTCTAGATGAAAATAATGAAAGAGGATAAAGTGTTATTAATAACGCTGAACATTTTTGCTAACATTTCATAGGAGTTAGGCTAGGTTTAAAGGTGGGCTGATCGCTCATGTACTAAGACGTACCACTTAAGCGGGCAAATTTATCTAACTTACCGTATGTCATCCAGACAACTCTTTTGATAATCGGCATAGACTTCAAAAGTTCGTACACCAGTGTACTCAGCTTTGCCACCAGCATATACGCCTTCCTGTTTGTCCACTAGTAACCACTGATGCCCTACAAATTCAAATGTCTCGTTATAACGCCTGCCTTCGCCGCCATCTAATTCTAAAGTTGCCGCAGATCCATAACGATTGATGCGTACCACGTGCCATTGGCCATCATCAACGGCAACGGCATTCAGCCATAAATCTTTCTCTTCTGTACGCAAAGAATTTAAATTGTAGCGGAAATGCAAACGAGCATCTTTAATCTCTAAAATGCCATATTCGCGGTTATGTTGATCGCTAACACGGAATAATTCGCCGTGTTGTTCGCGTGTACGGAAGCGTAGCTGAATTTCTGTACTGAAACGATCTGGTTCGAAACTTAAAGCGTACTTAACATAACTTTGTTGCTTGAATGTGGTCGGTATTGTGGGTATATTGCAGGCTGGGCCAGTCCAGCCAGGTCTACATTGGCACCTGGCTTCGGAAAGTGAACCAACACAATTACCATGCTCCCAACATCTGGCCGTTTGTTCGGATTGAGCACACACTTCCTCAGTTTGAGGGCAACCTGCCAAGCTGTTACGTGACAGACCGGGATGTGCCAAATCATATAGTTTCGAATTATGCACCAAATTACGTATGCAACCATCAAAACCTTTAGCCATGGGCGTGTAGTGCCAAAAGTAAAGTGAAGGATCAAATTGTTCTCGATAAAAACCTCCCACTTGAAGTGGAGCATTAACATTAAGGTATTCATTGAAAGGAGGAATTTGACCTCGTGCTTGGCAAGACATATCATCGAATTCTGGCATTGACCCATCTTCCATTTCACTTATATGCGCCGATTTACAGAAATCTACTACCATGCGGACATTTTCACTGTCCCAGAATAGATCAATGCGATGCCATTCACCATCATCTAAAGTTTTCTTCGTTTTAACCCTTAACTCTAAAGTACCCGAACCGAAGTCTATTAACAGTCTGGGATATCCCCTCTCCAGTTCCAGCGATACGAAATCAGATATTAACATTTCATCTCGCTCAGGCGGAACAATGGGCCCATTATAAATTATAAGACCATCTGGTTTTCTTGTTATAAATTCCAAATTTAAATGTGACTGATCACACATTTCTAGAGGTGGATACCAAGCCCAACCGTTGCCACGGAAACTTCTTGTTGTTTGTTGACATCTGGGCCCTGTGTAGCCAACAGGGCAAGAACAGTGTGGTCCAAATCTCGTATCTACACAACGACCTCCATTATAACATGGAGTGTTGCGACAATTTTCGGGCTTGGAAAAGTTTCTAGATCCACAAGTACATTCGGCCAAGGTGTCAACTCTTACACCCACTAAAGCAGTTTTATTGGCATTAACCATATAAGGCAATGAACTTATATCAAGAGTATTGGTACAGGACCCCTCACACATTTGATTTTCATACAAACACTCATCTATGCCTACCATGGTGATATTTATGCCCACATCCTTTTCTATTTCCTCGCGATTCATCAGCACGATCCCATTTAACCTCACAGGCTTGTAATATGGCGACCCATGAGCCGAGAATCTAACATCTGTGAGAGGAGGATGTTTCTTCTTTAGTTGCACACTGAAAATATCCACATTTTCTCTGGCAGTATTTAAAAGGTCCGCTAACTTGTCACGGAATCTATCCATTTTAGATCTGCTCAAAGACTGTGTTCTATAGTTCCATACGCGTATAAAATCTTCATCAGTTATGCCGGATAACCTCACGGAACCGGAATTAATGACTGCCTCATGTGGTATTTCTCTTACAGTGACAGTTATATTGGCGGGCACATCTGTTTGTGTGTGCTTGCGGTCGTATACCTTAAACCTCAAATGATAGCGACCTTCACGCGTACCAGCCCTCATTGTTACCATTCCGGAATCTTCGTCCAATTTAAATCGAGGATGTTCCTGTGACTCCCAATAGAATTTCTTATCTGGTAAATCCCAATCATCTAAATCATACACATAAACACGACCAATTTGTGTATCTGGTGATTGACCTTGGTAATTGTAGGCAAAAATATCTTTGGAACCTGGTTGCATTTTATTATCATTAACGTCACCAATAATAACTGTTAATGTACTAGTGCCAGTCATAGCAGGAGAACCATGATCCTTTATCACGATTGGTATCATATACTCTTTTTGCTGTTCCCTATCGAAGGATCTCAAAGAGGAAATTACAGCCATGCCATCACCATTAGCACCCTCTGTAAAACACAACAATTGGTTACTTATGGAATTAAATATTTTAAATGCTGTTTTCCTCGCCTAATTGCAAGGACTAATTTAAATCTTATCATAAATAACTCAACTAGTAAATAATTGTTAATGCTTTTAAGCTAGGATAAGATCTTTTATAAAACGGAAGGATATAACCCAATTTGCCTAGAACGCGAAAAATTGATTGATTTGGTTTTCTTCAGTGCTGTCCTGTGAAGAAGCGTCGGCTTTCTCATTGCGGTACTGCTCATTGCCTTAAGGATGCTTATTATTTTATAGTGATCCGTTGTCGTTCGGATTAACAGGTCTGAGGGACGATTGTGCATGCCATAAAATAGCCCAAGGGCACAATACGTTTTACAAATACAACTGTTACTTTAATAATAAATTTCAACAATTTCCAAGGATTGCAAATTAATACTCTTTTGGTTGCAAATTTTGTAAATACAAAAATCAAAGAGAGAAACTTATATTGTAAAGTGCTTTATTACCGGCTTCATAAAGAAATTAATAAGAAGCGCTTTAAAAGGATATGTTATAACCCTACTGTGATCTTATTTGCTTTTTAGGACTTTTCGTATGTACTCACTTTGATCTTGTTCCACTTTGAAAGAAGCTCGAATTATGTCATCAGCACTGGGATCTAGACGAAATTGGAAAGGTGGACCATTGCTTTTCGAGCGATCATCATCATCTGTGGCTAAAATTTCTACTACCTTGCGAGGGGGCACATGTTCTGGCAGTACAGGCCTATAATCTTTCAGGAACTTTGGTGCGTTATCGTTAATATCTTGGACTATTACTGTTAAAGTAGCTGTGGCAGTTTTTGACGGGCTGCCATCATCTATAGCCAATATTTTCACTTGATGTCTCGGTACTACTTCGCGATCTAAAGAACGTTGAATTGTCACTGAACCATTTTGGTTAATGGCGAATTGCCTTTGTCTGTCAGAAGATCTATCTATAGAATACGAAACTTTACTGCGGCCACCCTGATCTGGATCAGTGGCTTTAAATTTCTCTAGCTCAGTGCCCACTTTAGTGTCTTCAAACACCGATACCTCTACATTGGCTCTTTCAAAATGGGGCTTGTTATCATTAATATCTCTAAGCTTTACTACTACCCAGGAATAGGCCACATGATATTTGTCATTATCGTTATCCTCGCCTTTATCATTAACTTGTATCCTAAAGCGGAAACCATTCGATTGCAACTGATCTTCATAGTCCAAAGGTTGTACTATTTTCAGGGAACCGGTACCATCATTGTTTCTCACCATTGTGAATTTATCGGCACCGTAACCACTGTTATCGATAACTTTATATTGGAACTTATTGGTTTCATCTTCATCGTGTACTGTCACAGTTAAAATAGGCATTTCGGGCAGTGTTGTGCCGTCCGTTTCATCAACCTCTGTAAACCACTCGTCTTTAGTAAACTGCGGCGGCATATCGTTTATGTCTTTTACTCGTATAGAGGCTGTCCCAGTACCCTTTAATCCCCCACCATCCATGGCCACAACTTGTATAGAATAATCCGGAGTACGCTCGCGATCTAAGCAACATACTGCCGTTTTAATAACTCCTGTATCCGGTTCAATTTCAAATATAGGTGATCCCGTTTCTTCTTCGATAACATTTTTTTCAATAGAATAAACCAGTTTTGCATTTGAACCCTCATTGGGGTCATCATAATCTACAGCTGTCATAGTCATTACCACCATGCCGGCGGTACCATTTTCAGTAACATTTCCAAAGTAAACTCCTTGCGGGAATATGGGAGCATTATCATTGATATCTTTTAAGTTCACTTGAACATCAGCATAGCCCACGAGACCCTCGCCGCCTTCATCCTGAGCAAAGACTGTAAATCGCCATTGCGGCCGACCATTGGGCTGATCGCGATCTAAGGGCTGTAATGGAAGAAAAGCCAATTTAAAATATATTTTGAAAATGTGTTGATAGAGTGCATACAGCCTCCTTCGTCATTCATCATTAATAAAATGCTACCAAATAATATCTTAACAGCCCTATTCTGCCTTCCTTACATTTCTCCTAACTCTGAGGCAGTTGGCATATGGAATGATATCTAGTGAAAACCACGTAATAAATAATATTTTTCAAAAAATTAAAGAGGAGAAATTTTAAAGTGCAGTCCAGTTTTGTCCACTTTTAGACGTTCGTAAATTATAATCTTATGTTCATTTACGGATGTTGGATTGTACATTAAAAATAATTATAGACGAGTAGTTCTTTTTTTGAACAGAAGTATTTTATATAATTTAATGAGTTTAGATTCAAATGCTCATTCTTCTCATGTAATTTCCACTTACCTTGAGTACAAATATCTCCCCCGTTGTACGATTTATATCAAATTTACTGTTGGCTGGATTGTCGGGATCGATACCTTGCCCTGTCAAGAAGTAAACAATATTTTGCGGCCGATCCTTGTCACCATCGGTTGCAGTAACCTGCAGTGTTTGTTTAACAGCACACCAGTTTTTCATAAAAAAATGAATAAATTGGAAAAAAAATATATTAATTAGTTTTCCAAACAAAAAAAAAAAACGATTATTACAATTTTAATTAATATGTTTGCTAAAATCAAGCTATTAAATATTTTGCTATATAAATAATAAAACAAAGTGTTTAATAGCAACATGCAATTAAATTGTTATCAAGCAAATAATAAAAGCGTGCAAAGTTATTATCTTTATTAAATGCAATAGAAATTTGATTCAATTACATATTCAAATATGTGACTGAGAAAAATGTAAAAAAAACATGCGAAATATGAAAATAAAATAATGCTTAATATTATTTAAATCGTCGAATGGCACCAGAAGCAAAATATAGCATAGAATTATTTATAATGACTTGACCATTTATCGCGTTTACTATTTGGAAGGACCCTAAAAACTTTACAAAAATATGAAATGTTGTTAATATTGTGTGAGCGAAAATGAAGGACTTCTGAAAAAGAAGCTACTTCTTTTAGTATTTATTGATATGAAACTCACTATATAAAAAAATGATTTCCGTTATTTTTATCAAAAGTACAGTGACATTAGCAGGCTTTGCTATTAAATAATGAGCTTAAGCGTTTATTATGTCGTTTGACATTAATGTTTGTTATCTAATTAAAACCAATCACTTGTATACGAGTACATGGCTTTTGTTTTAAAATTGTTTTGAGGTTAAAAGAAAATAAATATATTGTTTTGGTTTATTCTGGTTTATGTACTGTACATGTATATGTATTTACATATGTATGTTTATATGTATAGATGTGTATGTGAAAAAAAAGTATGAGATGAAAATACGGTATTAAAAATTATTGATCACATAATGAATAAATAAATTATAAAAAAGTTTAAAACCAAATAAATAAATTTAAAGCCGACCTGACCTGTATAATGGTGAAGGGTGTCTTCAGTTCTTCGTTTAAGGAACGCTCATACAATGTTTGCGGGAATACCGGAGGCAAATCATTAACATCACGTATGTTTATTATAATTGCTGTTGAATTTTCATTTAAACTATCAGAAGCCACCAATTTGAGCTCATACTTCAATCAATTTTAAATAATTTTCAAAGCAAAACAATCGAAGTGAAAATAAAGTGCAAAAACATAAAAAAAAACAATTAAATTTATTACAAATAAAAAAATTAAATAAAAATTCACATTAAATTAAATAAATAAAAACCGTCTTGGATATTTAACAAACAACAATAGAAAACTGATGGTATTCAATGAAGACATTCTCTTGATTTTACAAATTAAGCATGAGTGTGTGTGTGTTGCTTTCATAAGGTTAGAATGTATATGAACGTGTATGTACACAATATGTATTTTATAGTACACTGTATTAAGTATCTATAAAATTTAAATTTTTTTTTTTAAATTTTTGTTTTAGTTCATAAAAAAAAACTTTTTATGCTGTTGCCTGAAATTATGCAAAACTCAATCGCAAGTATTTGTAAAAGGATATCAAAAATCAATAATGTTTTCTACATGGAGCTGCTGCGATAGTTAGCAATTTTAATTTCTATAAAATATTTTATCATAAGGATCTATGCTTACATGTGAATATTTTATGTAGAAAACAGAAAATATATTTATAAAATATATATATAGATATATAGATTTGTGTACGATATATATATATATATATATATATATATATATATAAAATATATTTCTATTGGCTTACGTCTCCTTTATTAAGTAAGCTTGCAATAGCAAGCTCGTCATGAATAGAATAATGCCGTATCAATACTTAATCTACCAAATAAAGAATTTAAAAATGTAAAAATATAAAAATAAATTAAAAAATATATTTTAACAAAATTTAAGCGAACACAAAAACAAAAGAGCAAACTTTTTTTACAAATATTTTTAATAATAAGATCATGTACGCATGTGTGTGTATATCTGTGCCCTTTGAACAAAACCGCGTATGTCGAGCTTTACAATCAATAATATTTGCCAATTTCATTTTTTTTTTAATCTCTGACTAACTGATGTGAAAGATCCAAATAATTTCTTTAAAGGCGGTTTCATAATATTAACTCCGTAATAAATGTTTTAAATGTAATTCAAGCTTTTTGTACAAAATTCACAGATATGATTGTATTTATCAATTCTATTAAATAAATAAATTAACTACAATACAAATTTATTTATATATTGCTCATGCAAAACATTATGCTTTTTCATGGATAACTAAAGTTCTAAAATTCATTGAAAACAGTATTTAACTTTAAGCGCAAAAATGAAACTTTGAACACAAAAGCTTTGCTTTCGTATGAAAAAATGTAAAACTGAAAAAATTATTAATAATTTGTTAGTAACCTGCAAAACGCGTTTGGGCAAATTGCGATCATCTTCCTCAGTGATTTGTGTACGATAGGTGGGCCTTTCGAAGACCGGTGGATTATCGTTGACATCTTTAACATGTATTATAACTGTAGTATAGTTTTCCTTTAAGTTATCCGATGCAGCTAAACGTAACTCATACTAAAGGAAGTTGAGGTGTTTTACATATACATATAATTTCGTTAGCTTTTTGATATGCTTGTAATATTTTAATAAATTATTTTAATATTAATAAATTATTTTTATGCCTTTCATAAGGCATTTTGGTTTAAGGATAACAGGTGTTATCCTATAAATGCTCATACAATTTCTTTAGTTATATTTCTTTAGTAAAAATTTACTTCTTTAAGAAATAAAGACTTGCATATTTTATAAAACAACTACTAGCAAATGCAAGTTTGTGTAAAAGCTTGCAAGTTAAGTGATTTCTATTTGTAATATGCATAAAAATTATTTTAACTTAAAATTATTAAAATATTAATTATTTTGTGATTTTCAATGCGTAAATCCTTAAGGAAGAATTTAATTCTTAAACTTGAACATCTGACACTCGAAATTTGCTTTATTTAAAAAATTCCCTTATAATTTTAAATTAAAAAATTAAAAAATTAAAAAATACTTTAACTAACTTACCCTACGGCGCGTTTCATAATCTAGAGCACCTGCTACATAAATAGCACCAGTCATATTTTTTACAGCGAAGGCTCCACCAATATTACCGCTAGTGATCTCGTAGCGTATGCGGGAAGCTAAAATATTTAAAAATTTATTTTTATTTTTTTTTTGTATTTTAAATCTAATCATTATAAATGTTTTACATTCATTTCATATATTACTTACACTCGTCATGATCCTTAGCGGTAACTGTTAACACCGTATGTTGTATATCTTCGTTTTCATCAACTTCAGCTTCATATAAACTTTTGTCGAAATATGGAGGATTATCGTTCTTATCCGCAATGCCAATCCGTATGAATTTTGTCACTGTTTCAGAGAGAGAGAGTGAGAGAGAGAGAGAGGAAGACAAGTAAAAAAACAAAATTATTATAATTGTTGTAAACGCTTTTCATGGCTTAAATTCGTTAAGGATTTATAATTTGCGTAAATAAAAAATTAACAGTTAAAATGCAACAGTTATCCTTAAAAATATATCTCAAATATATACAGTATATACTGTAATTTTATTAATAATCTATTGGAAGGTTTTATTTCTGTATTTACATTCCAAACATACAGTCGGAAATGGTTATTCTCCTCTTTACTAATGCAGAAGTTGATAATCCTCATCAACACTTGTCATTATCAATACTCGCATACAAACCAAAAAGCCAATAACAAGCGATAAATTCATAAAATATATATAAATGAATATGTATATAATATTATATAAATGCAATTATAAACTATCGACAAAATAGAAAACAAGATGTGCTTAATTAAAAGTTCTTTTTAATGCTCAAATACATGAGCCAGAGGATTGTGGGTCATATTTAAAAAAGTGTGTCTTAAGATTTTTAGTAATAAATTTTGTCTTGTCCTTTAAGAACTCAGTAAAAAAATATATATATGTGTTTTTAATTTTGTTTTTGCTTAATCTTAAAGTTGACTTATTTACTGACAGTTATAACGTTTTAACGTTCATGGCTGGTGGTACTTGATTCGGAATGAGTTCTGCAAATAAAATGTGTTTTATTGGTAAGACTTATTAGGTATTTATATTGGGTACAGTTTGAGCGACGTGGACAAAAGTTACAAAAAGACCTCCAAGTGGTAATTAGTAAGTGTAACAAGAATTGTGTCTGATGACTTTTAAGATATGTTTTAGTATGAGTAGCTTGCAGCATATGATATCTACGAGATATTTCGGCATTTATTAGGCCTGTACTTAAGTCTTTCAAAAAATAGGCCGCTTATAGCTTTTAGTTTTATACTAGTTTGTATTAATACTCAGATATACGCCTTCTTTGCGGATATTTCTAAAAAGTTATATAAAAGCTTCTTGGGCCATCCGTTGGTTCTCCTCTTGCAGGTATAATTAATCTGGTGTATCAACTCTGGACTTTTTCTTATTATAAAAGTGTATTATTTCGTGCCTACAATTGTTACATTTTGCTTCAATAAGTCAACGAGCAATTCATGGGAGGTAAAAACTTATAGCAGATTACGTTCTGAAATCTTTATTCTCTGATTATGTTATAAGCAGATCTAATATATTCTAGTTTCATTATTGCAAAACAAATAATATTTCTGTTGGATGTATTCTCTCACACAAAAAAAAAAAAAAATAAAATAAAAAAAAATATTCTACATTAAATCCGGAAACCAATTCTGATTCCCCTCCTGCAAAGTTAAAAGAAGTACTATTAGTTTCAGCTAAAGAAATTTTAAATCACACTAAAGATATAGGAAATAAAAAAAAATCATATTAATAATTGACAATTATTAAATATTAAATTAATAAATAAATTAATAAAATAAATAAATAATAAATTAATTAATAAATTTAATATTGAAATTAATAAATTTAATATTGAAATTAATAAATTTAATATTTAAATATTTTAATTAAAATAAAATAAATATTTAATATATATATATATATATTAAATATACATATATACATATTCAACATATTCAATTAATTATTATAACTTTTCTTTTTTATAGATATATAACAAAATAATAACTAACAATATATTTATATATATATTAAAATAAATTAATTAGTTCTATCATATAAATATTTATTGGGATAAATTTTAACACAAATTTTTAACTTATTTGCCATTTAAGGGTTAAGAAATAATAACTACTTATAAGTGTATGATAGTCTTGGTTTTGATTTTCCACACTCGTAATTAAAACAGAAGGGACTGGCCTGCAACTTACATTTTGTTTGAAGAATAAAATAGCTAAAGGCTTTGCAAATGTAAAAGCAACCTCTTGTTTGAATTGGAATTTTTAAAATGCAATTTAATAAAAGTGTGTGTTTGACCGAAGAAGAGCAGCAATAACATCTTTAAAAGTGTGAAATAGGAATATTCTACTTTTAAATTTCTGTGCTTTAAATGATAAAGATTATTTTTTTTACTGATCACAAGGTTTTTAAATTACTAAATTAGTCGGATAAAGAATAGAGTAAGAAATCAGGAAACATATACATATATTCAGCAACCTGTAATATTCTGGTAATCATTGCAAATCAGTGCTTGTCTTACACGATTTAATGCCCAAACACTTTTTGGTACAAATATAATTTTTCCATTATAGTTTTAATCAAGTTGGTAATACAAAATAACATCTCTTGTTAGTTTTAAATACGTTTTATATTCTAATATATTGTCATGCCACAAGCCACTAGCTGGCTCATATGTATGGCTTGGTCGAAGGCGTATGATTTATTTGAAATATTCTACAGGGCGTATGATTAATTTTAATACACGTTATTAATAAACTTGAGAATAATATTTTCAACATTATCTAGAATATTTTTATAATTTATTTACCATCGGTGATTGGTTTTCATTTTATTTCTCATTTTGTTCCACAAATGGGCGCTATAAAGGATATAAAGGCTATAAAGGATATAAGAAAAATAAAATAGAATGACATCGAATAAAATTGATTTCCTGCAGGCTTATTCTGTATTGCAATGCGAAGGTTAATGCGATGCGAAAACATGCAAATGTGAACTTTTCCTATTCCGTACTTTTGTATTCGCATTTCAAATGCGAAAATGTATTGCGAAAACTAATGCCAGATACATACGAAGATCGAAAAATATATTCGATGGAAAAAGGCCATTCGCAAAGCACAAGAATGTAAGTGAAAAATTATAATTTAGTCTATTTATTTAGATTAATTATTAAAATAATTCAGACAATTTGATATATTTGATATAATTATTTAATATAATAATATAATGGTGGAGTTTATGATGAAAAACAGCCAACTAGCAAAAGGTCATTAAATACACGTCAGTCGGCAAATGCTTTGTGGCAGACATTAGACGAAGACTGTAATTTAAGCGGACGGCCTGTTAGAGAAACCGTAGGATGGAAAAAGGGAAATAAATATAGTTAGTATAGTTTTCTAAAAGTTTGTAATTTTACCTTTAATTTTAATAGGTTTGGGCTGATTTCATGGTGAACACTAAGCAGAAACTAAATAAAATAAATTACATAAATTTTAAATAAATTAATCTTGTTTTGTCACCGCAATCACAAATTTCTTTTGTTTTTTTAAATTTAACTTTGATGTCTACTTTAGACCAGCGTTGTTCTTTTGACCGGCGTTGCCACGATTTACAATAACATGCGAATGCCATTGCGAAAGAATACCAATTTACTTTCGCATCGCATTCACTTTCGCATCGCAATACAGAATAAGCCTGCTGATTAGTTTAAAATGGATATTTTAAAGCTTGCCGGCATTAGGAATACAAGTAGTTTTGCAATTGTTTTGCATGACTGTTTATTTACAGTCTCCTGATGACACCACCAACAAAATTGCTAAAACTTTGTTTTTTGAAATTATACTCAAGATTGTAATAAAATAAATATGTTTTTGCACGTGCTTTTTCGCAACGCAATTCTGAACATTTTTCTATGTGGTTGGAAGTAGAATATTTCAAAAAGAATTTAATTTCGAATTAAATTATATTGAAATATTTACAAGTCCTTTTTTCAATATATATTTAAAAATTTAAATATATAATTTTATTTCTCGATATTTTGCTACTTCTTTGTGTAGAATTATCAGGAAAAATATTAGGAAGGTGACTTTGAGCGGCACAGAATTAAAATATTTTAAATGTGGAAGAATTCCAAAAAAGAAGATGTTTTATTTTTTATTTGTATTGGATAAAAAATATATTTACTACAGTTTTACTCTACTCATATATGAACTATTCATAAAAGGATTTTGCCAGGCAGTTAATAGTCAAGAGCTTTTTTTAAAATGACACGTAAACAGAACAGTTCCATTTATAGCGAACAAGATTTTCGGTAAATTTTCCATCCACATTTTATCGTATGAAATATAATTTGCGTAAATTTATTGTGCTTATCAAGCTTTTATCTTATTGAATTTTATGTCATCTAATTCAGAGCTTTCTCAACGAAAGCTGATATCCTGCTGGTTTGATTCAAACATTACAAAAAGCTTTCATGGATAAATTTTTGTCATAAAAGAGAACGTGGGAAGCATTTTCACATGCCCATCAGATATTCAGCAAAAACGTCTTTGAAACCAATTAAGATGTATAATAAAATTAAAATTAATAAATTAATAAAATGAAATAAATTACATTTCATTAGATGTGTAATAAAACTTCTGAAATAAGTTGCACTAATTTTGTGTTTTAGTAAATTATTGCAAACTCATGTGGCTGCGTGTGTGTAATTCTATACTTAAATTTGTATTTTTTAAATATTATTATATTTTATGTTTTAAAATAATTTGGCAAATGTGTTCCACTTGATGATGTAAGGAAGCTAATCCACGTTGATGTAATTACATCGGCTCTTGTCCAAAATTGCTATAAAAAGCTTTTATTTTTAAAGCACTGCCATAGTGAGTACAGTGGGCTAATATTTGATAAAAGCTAAAGGATTTTTATTCAATTGCTTTATTTAGGAACACTTAGTTTTTGATACTATATGCAAAAACTACATATGAAAATAAAAATATTATTAGTAGTCAGAGGTATGCTTACATAAATTGAAATATAATTTTATAATAATATAATATTATATATAATATAAATAATTTTTAATATAAATTTAGCATATAATTTTTATGTGCTAAAAATACATTATTTGATTATTGATAATTATTAATAATTTTAGAAGAATATCTAATAGTTTTGGCTTTAACTCAAACAAATATATCGAAAATCAAAACTGTTGGAAATTAAATTTTAGTTTAATTTATTTTAATTTTTTAAAAAATTTTTAGGGCTTGACGTTGGCGCTTAAACGACAACTTAATACAAATCTAATTTATTTAAAGAAAATTAACTGTTTAAAAATATTAAAAGTTTCCTTAAATATTTTTCAGTGATGTAAAGAAAGTGATACGAAACAGATTTTTTTTAAAATTATAAAAGTTATATTAAGCTTTTCAAGTAAAGATTTAAATTTAATGTTAAATAGATTAAATCGGTCTTATGATTACGCTGTTATACTAACTTTTATATAACATTTCACGTATTAAGCTTTTTTCCAGCTCCAAATGCCACTGTAAATCTATGAAATCATATTGAGAGAAAAGCTTAAAAAGAGGTATTTTAATTTTCTGCCCACTCAAAAGCTTAAAGCCAATTTTCGAATTAGCAAGCGAAAGCTAACAGAAAATGTTACGTGCTTCATTTAGGTGGCAAACTCTCCAAAATAGAGAAATGTTTTGGAAGTACTAAAATTATATAACACAATGCTGGAAAATACATCGCATGGTCGTTGCTTTGGAGTATAAATGGGAGAAATGAAGTTTCAAATGCAGCCTAAAACAAATTAATTCCATTTAGATTTTGTGGTTACATGTTTGAAAAGAGTTTAAGATAAGAAAACCATAAAATCACTTACATACCACAAAATATAATTAATTTTGAATGGTTAAAACTATTTTATGGGTTTTTGTTATCGCCTAAATAAATTTTATATATTTTATTATTAAAATTGAATTTGGATTTGCTGTCAATTAAAATATTCTCTGGTTGGATTTTTCGTTTACACTCCAAAACATACTCTTAAGCAGTAAAAATAATTTAATATTAATAATTTAATTTCTTGTATTTGACTTTCAAGATGATTTTTATCACAATTCTCGAATATTAGTTTTTGTTGCTGAACTTGTTAGCCATAAATATTTAAGCCATTTTTTTACAGGGATTTGTTTTACTTCCAATGCGCTTTTCAAAAAAGAAGTATTAAAGAAAATTTTTTATTTTTTTATTAAAAAAAAAAAATAAATATTATTAATATTTTATAAGTGTTTACCCAATATAAAGTTGGACTTTGCTGCTTACAGATCGGAGTAACTTATTTAAATATATATGAGTAAATATTTTTTATGACCATAAGTTTTAAGAGAATAAAAATATTTTGTATCAAATTTTAGCAGAAATGCTAAATATTTTATATTATGCACAGTGGGGAAAGTAGTCATATTATCTGCTGCTATTATAATTCAGCTATTTTGAAGTGAATAATTACTGAGGAATAATTTTATTTATTTTATTAGAAATTTTATTTTTTATTTCATTTTTTTGAGAATTTTTTTATTGAAGACTTTCTTCTTCAATAGAATTAAGAACAAATTGTCTCCTATTGGAATTAATCCGTTTAATCCATATGAAATTCCTTTATAAAAATACAATTTAATAAAAAGTATTTAATTTAAAATTATTTACATTATTTAAATGTATGATTCACATTTTTATAAAAAAATAAAAAGAAAATAAAATATGTAGAAAGGCTTTCACGACTATGCCAGTTAATTTTTAACCCAATGTCATGCACATCTATCTGGCCAGATATTTTTCGAATTGAACTGTGATTTAAATATATTTCTAATTTGGCTAGAGGCTTGAGCCATCCGGTGCCCTCTATAGATATCGTTTTATGAAAAAACATTACAAAACATATGAAAAAATCCATAGATTTTTTTTTTGCGCGGGCAGGTGGTTCCATATGTCTAAGAACACCAAAAAAAAAATATAGAAAATATATATCTGCGTGGTGTGATAAAAATATAACATTATCATCAAAATAGCATCTTTTTCATATAAATGTACTAAAATACACAGTGTAACTGGCCAGATAGATGCGCTACGTACCTCACTATCGGGATATGTGTATGACGGAGGGTTAATATGGGAAGTTAAATAAGTATTTCTTAAATATGAATATAAAAAAAGTTCGTTATTCCCAGACTAAGGTTTTCCTAGTCAAAATTGACGCCAGTTAACTAACCAGCTCCTTGCTGGACTGCGTTCTTCAACAGAATCCTCTCTACGTATTAACTTAAATCATCGAGTTTGAGAGCATTTAAATATTTTTAAAATTTTTAATTAAAACCGTCTAATTCTTATTTTGACTACTGTGCTTATTTTTATTTGAATATATCTTTAGAAAAATTATATCTCTTTATTACTTTCACCTCTCATTTCCCTTGTGATTCATGCAATTAATCAAACAACTTCACACTTTAATGTGTTTTACTTTCAATTTAAGCTATTTTTACCAAAAGCTATAAAAAGCAGAAACAGTAGAATCATTTGATTTATTTAATTCTTCTTATTCATAAATTGTTGCTATTATAGTGAAACGCCCACTTTGCCAGGACTACGCATTAAAAACAATAGGCGTTTAAAGGAGAAGATTACGAAAGAAAGAAAAAAAAAATAATGGAAAAATGAATTCCATAGAAGAAATTGCTTTTTCTATTGAGAAGCTAGTAATATAAAAATTGCAAAATTACAAGTAAATGTTTTAATAATAATAATAATAATTTCTTTAGAAATTTCTAAACAAGATGTGAAAGTAGAACTGCTTTCGGACAACATGACCTGGTGGTCTTTATTTCTCCTGTTCATTATTTTTACTTTTTTATTCAGTTATAAATATAAAAATATAAAGTATAATTATAAATAATATCAACTCCAAAAAAATTGTTTTGCAGAATGAATACATTCAGGAAATGAACTCGAGTCAGATATAATGAGAGGAGCGGACAAAATGTTTATTTCAGTTTATTTAACATTCAGGAATTGAACTCGGGTGAGATATTACGAGAGCAGCGAACGAAACGTTTATTTCAGTTTATATTTTATATTCAGGAATTGAATTTGAGTCAGATATTAGAAGAGCAGCGAGCAAAAGATTTATTTCAGTTCCTGAGAGAGTTGAAAGAATTCGAAAGATTCTGTTGTACTAGAAGAAAAAAGCTTTCAACTTACACACAAGCAAGTTTACGAGTGTGTCATAAATATCAAATCTAGTTGCTAAATATAAATCAAAAGCTGTTACGAAAACCATTTAAATATTTAATTCAAGATTTCTTTAAAAAAATCTACAAACAACATCATAAAATTCTTGCTTATTAACTTTGCACATCCCTCTGAGCTTAAAAGTGCAAATCCATTGCATATCAATTATTTATTTTCCATATTATTCTATATTTATATAACTGCTTATGGCCAACCATAATTTGTAAGAAAAAAAAAATAAAAAATCGAATAAAATAATAATGTTGCTCAATTCGTAATGCAATTTACATGGTAATCGAATGCACTTAATACAGACCGTATTTTGTATGTTTAAAAAAGTGCAATAAAGTCGAAATTTAATTTTATGCTCATAAAATGCAATGATTATGTTAATAGAAGTAGAAATAAAATGTGAATGAAAAATAATATTTAGATTGTTACAGGTCACAGGCTGCATGAACGGGCATTTGTGCTGACCAACTTTGTGACATTAAATCATTAAAACCGTGTTTACACAAGTCATGTTTCCTGCCAAGTTATAAAAATGAAGCAAATAAATTTTAAATTCAAATTTTTATTATAATTAAATTCCAATTTATTGCGACCAACATCATTGGGGCGCACAACCGGCAATTTCAAACTAATTTTCTATTTTTGCAATTACATGGTTTGAAGGCACGAAATAATAGGAAACATCATACGAGTACATACATCTCCGAATTATTGATTTGTTTGTATTAGTATAGACTAATACAAACCAATATATAGTTTGTGAGACTAATAAGCCTCAACAGGTGATTTTTAAAATAATTCTTTTTTGCGAGAAAACGTTTAAAATTTAGAGCATTTTTTTGGCTTGTAGATAAAAGCTTTTCAAAGCTATTGGCAAATGAAGCAATCAAGAAACAAACCAGTGAAATAAAAATGACAAAATTTAGACATTTAAGTATTTTCTATGGCATAAAAAAATTATTTTTTAAAAATAAAAAACACTCACACATTGGCAGCTAATAGTGAAGATTGCATGCAATATTTCACTATTTCGTGAGAGCTTAAAAATGTCAACTATTTTGTATGAATAATAACGGCTAAATTTATTGTATTTGTTATTATCTAATAAAAGAGAAAACATTTTAAGTGTACGGGGGGAAAAAAATTACTCCTTCACTACCAGTATTAAACCCCTGAGTTCAACCTTCAGATATATTTCCCAAAAGTGGCTCCTATTAACAACTCGCTAGTTGAAATATCTTCGAACTGCTTTCGGTTACATAATAAAGGAATACTTAACCAATCAATAAAATTATGAATACTTAGTTATGGCCTCTCGCATTGCAACTACAGCAATACATGTAGTGGCTATTTCAACGAAAAACATCATTGTTAGTGAACAATAAAAGTTCACTAAATTCGAGAAATGTAAAATAACACAGACAAAATACCAGCGGCTTAAATAAAGAAAATTCTTTTCGTTTTTATTTCGTATGGCTTTTATTAATTTTTCTATCATGAGTGAATGGTTGGGAACGGGTGGAAATATGGCAAGAAGTAAAAACACTTAAAGTGGTATAAAGGTTTGACTTTATCTCATACACCGGGGTGCTTGAATGGTTGGCATGCATGCAGATGACAACTATTTATAAATGACAACAATGACAACGCCAAGGGAATATTACCAGAGTGCTGCTGTATGAATGGTATTAAACGACGAGCATACTAGAGACAACAGGCAGTTTGACATGTACAGTCATATAAACAAGAAACAAAAAAAATATGCACACGTACATGGTTATATTTGTTCGGTAAGTGACTTATTGCATTAATAATATGCCGGGCTGTATAGCTGAACACCTAGGGGAATGTTATATGGACGGGGATTCACCGTTAAAGCCAATTTGTGGGAGCTTTCGTATAAAACACTATATTCAAAAGTGATCAATTAACAAACGCTAATTGGATCCAACGAGAAAATCATCTCAAAAACGGATTAATACTATTCGCATTGTTTAGATCATATGCTGCTTTCACGGGGATCTTCAAAAGAAACAGCTCTTGTTAAGACAACAAAGACTTTTAATAAAAAGGCAGTTTGAAAAAGCAGTTCCATAGCTTTTTGCCTTTTATAAAATATTTTATAAATTTTTACCCATTAAATGTCATTTAAATTAATTTTAGAAAAATCAAGTCAAGCCAAGTGGTAGTCAAGTTGTACTTAAAAAAGTCAAATTAGTCTGAAATCCTTAGAAGTTGTAAAAGTATATATAATATTTATATAATTCTTATCGGCAACCAAAAACAAAAAAAATATTTGCCAGCAATATTTTAACTTTCTGACTGTTCAGATCGTGTAACTGAAATTTTGTAGAGTGATTTTGAAATCATTTATGTACATCGCAAGTCCAGGCCAGTTGCTCTAATGGCCAAATTTTCCAGTACTCATATAGTTCTATCAAAGGCGAGAACTATATGTTTCCATTATTGTTAATATTTTAATTGGCTTTCACAAAACACGGCCAAAAATTGCATTTTTCAGAAAGACTTCTTGGCAAATGCCTTGTGGAGAAGAGTTAAATAAAAATAAAAAGTGAAATAAATATTTCACAATCTACAGGAAAAGGAAATGCCTGCAAGAAACACCACGAAAGTTTGAACTGTTTAATTTACAAGTTAACTTAGCAGAATCACCTTTTCTTATACTTGGCAATTATTGTTCTTTCCTTTTTTTTTTTTTAAATAAGAACTCATTAAAACAAAGAATAACTTTTTTTGCAAATGCTGCTCAGAAGCCACTTTAGTAGCCATTTTATAAATGTTTGTATTTGAAAGGGGTTTCCAACGTCTACTTCAGCCTTATCCGCAATTCATTTCCCCATTCATGCTGCCATTTGAAATGGTTCATTAACAAAAGATATAATATGACTCCCTCCAGTATTCTTTTATTACTTTTTTAAACTAGAAATTTTTAAATTCATCCGGACGAATATAATAAAATTATTTAACAACATATTAAAAAAATTTCATTGCTATAAAAATATACTTTTTTTATGTAGTGGTGAGCATTACGTTTATAACAGCCTGTTCTGTTTTATAGTTATAACGCATCTCCGAGTCTTATTTAAATTGATTGATTTATTTTAAATATTTTGCGAAATATATCTTTTGAAAGCATTAAACTTAAAAGGAATTTCAATTGAAATGCGAGTATGTGTGCAGTCAGAATGTGCGCCTGTGTGCGAATATGACATTATTATGACACTTGTTAAAGTGTACATATAGTGTTGAGAGGAGGCCGACTGACATTGCATACATAAGCATAGGTATGTATGTGGTTTCGTGCTGCATTTATTAATAGAATGTGCCACTGTTGTGTATGATTTTATTATTATTTTTTTTTATTTTTATTATATCAAGGATATTAATCATAATAATTGCGGTTGAATTCTTTTGTTCATAATTTAAAGTGCAAAACAAGGATTGATTTTTAATTTCATAAATTTGACTAAAAAAAAAGGATTTTGCAAGATATAAGACAAAATTACAGATCATTTGTATTAAAAAAAAGGACTCTAAAAGACCTCCTTTGATATCCTACTAAGTTTTTAATTCTACTAATTTTCTCTTCATGTTTGCTAGTTTGGATCAAAGATTATTTTGTTTGTAAATATTTTAAATATTTTCAGTTTAATTGTTGTCTATCTAAATACAAACTATATGACTTCATTACAATGAACTTTAAAGCATATCATCACAAAGTTGAAATATTTTGGATGCTTGTGAAAACACAACAGATGAAATAAAACCCATTGAGATACTTTTATTTAGCGAGTTTGGTCGCATGTACGACTATATCCTTAATATGTCATGTATTCGATTTGAGGTTGTTGGCTGTTTGTTTTTACATTTGCATTGTAATTTAAATTAAAATGGCATTTCTTTTACCAAAAACTATACAATTTTAAAACAAATGCAAATTAAAAGTTTAATCATTACGACGAAACACAAATAACACGGTAGCAAAGGGATGAAAAAGGGATGCAACGCTACAGTGCTGTACCCGCCTGAGTAATGCAATAATCTGCTACAGGGTTGCCATGTGCAATTTAAACTACATGCAATGGAAAAGTAAAAGAATTTATATGAATGGATTAGTTTTAGAATACAATCAAGCAGCACGTTAATATTTATAAACAGACAAGCAAGACTCAATAAATTTTACAAAAAATAAAATACAATATTAAACTCCAACGTGAACTTTTGAAATAAATATTTTTAATATTTTTTTTAGAGATTTCAGTTCAGAAAGGCAAAATTTAAATTAACATTTTCCTACAATTTTGTCAAAAATAGTTTGTAATGCATTTGAACGTTGCATCACATTTAGAACGAGATCAAGTGAAGGATTCATTAAATTCTTATGAATTTCTGCAAGACTTTAAATTTATAAGTATAAAAAATGCTACATGAACGCTACAAATCGTAATTCGGGAAATATTTCTTTACACCAGCTGATTTGAGCTTTTTATAATAATTTTATATATAAATTTTGTTTTTTATTGATATTTTTTATTTGAAAAAATATTAAAAGTCTCCTGGTAATTTATATTAACACGTAGGATCCATCTGATACCTTGACATATATAATTAATATGTTTCTAAGAATTAATTTTTTTTTTCATACGAGTAGGCAAAAATTTTGGCTTCAGATGGCTGAGATAATTATTACCACAAAGTAAAGTGAATAAATATGTATGGCGGTTGGTAACCATGGCCAGCAAGCAACTCCTGCTTATTTCAACAGAATACTTGCAAAGGTAGTATTAAGTAAAAATAACAAATGACAGGAAAATTGTTAACATAATATCGATCGGATGGCTAAAAGACAGAAACCTGCATTACAAAACAATTGCCAAAAAGCAAATGAAATCTTTTAATTTTATTGGGAAGGAAGACAGCTGAAATATTAAATGCAAATGAAACACACAATGAATTAAAGCCATACAAGGTAACGTATATTTTCAGATAACTAAAACGAAGTAAACGACATTTATTGGAAACTGTACATTAGCATTTAGATAATATATTAGCCAAACAATTTAAAACCAGTGAGAATATGAACTTTTAGAATACAGGTATAGAGCTTATTGAAGGTACTTGCATCCTGGGTCTGATACTCTAGTCGATATAGCTCCTATTAAAGGTGCTGTTTAGACAATGCTGGGAAACTTCACTCCTTTTACTAACTTCTTGTGGATTTGAAAATTTTTATTTAATATACCCTTTTTAAACATAAAAAATTCCTCCTCCTTTCAACATCAGCTCAACCCACCAGTTAAGGTATAGTCTGAACTCTCAAAATGAACCACTATCTGTCACGCAAAAGTTTATATTGGAAATAATTTATATTCTTCACTAAAAAGGTTTTTCGCAGTACACACCAACAAGTAGAGATAAATATTAATATGAAAAATGGGTGAAGTGATTAATTGGTTAATGCTTATTGGAATACTCCGTTGAAATCATTTGTCATCATTTCATACATTTCATAGATGTGAAAATAATTTAGTAGACAGATATTTGTTTCGACTATGCAACTCTTTCTCTTTACTAAAAGTGAATAAAATAATCTGCTTTTATTTTTAAAATAACTAGAGAAATATTATAATCCTGCCATTAAACAGAAAATATTAAATTCAGTTCCTCTTTTAGCAAAAATTTTAATTTTGCTCCTGCGGTAAGATGAGTCCTTTAAAGTTATTCCTTGCGAATAAGATACATTTTTAAGTAATAAATTTTACAATCGGTTTATTAATACAGAACTAAATTTATAAAAAGAAATTACTGGAATTAAAAACCAAACAGGTCGCAAAAATTTCGCAGAGAAAAAATTGGCTTTCTTTATAATATTGTCTCGGTTTACACTGTGAAAGTTTTTGAGTTACCGGTTTATTTTGTCTTTTTTTACATTTTTAGCTGTTCTTCTACACATAAATGATTTAAATAAAGTTTTATTATTTTTTTTTACGAAATTTAACAGTACAGTATTTTTTATTTTCAGTAAAAAAAGACTTCAGCTAGAATTAACACAATCAGAAAAAATTGTATAAGAGCACTTGAAGTAACTTTATGATAAAAAGTAAAAAGTGGAAACATACAAGAATTTCAAGGTATCTTGAAAATGCACGTCCATAACTTTTTTCTACAATATATTTTCTAGCAGCGGCTTTGTAAAAGAAAACTTACGAAGTACGTTGTTCTTCCTTTTTGTTAAATTTATTATTATTAATGTAGAAGAGGGGAAAAGCAAATTCTGATGTTCACACCATAATTTGCACCAAAATTTACAAAATTTACATCTTAAAAAATTATGTATTTGTTTGCTTAATATGACAACTATATGAATATACATAGTTATAATATGGATAGAAGCACTGGCTACTGAAGGCATCAGCTAAGCTACACCAAGGGGAAATGAACCCAAGTCTCCAGCTTGGTAGGCCGGGATACTGACTACTAACTATCAAAAACCTCAAAGAAAATATTATCTTTGTGGAATTTGGCCGGGAATTAAAATGTGGACGATAATTGGACAACAATTATTAAAAATTTTTAAATTCCGTTTAGAAGATGACTCTTTTAGAGCCAATTTTTTTTTGCAATATTTAAAAACCGAGAAAAAAAATTACAATCGAACACGGCTATAACGAACTCAAAGGGACCGGTGATTTTAGTTCGTTATAGACTTAGTAGAAAAATTTGCCAAACACATAAAATAAATGGAATTTTATAAAGTTCACTAAATTGTGGTTTACTTTTCTTTCCTTTCTCAACTTCATTAAAGTTTTGGAATTTTTTTATAACCGAAATGGAGTTTCTTTTATTTTTATCCATATTTCACTTTTACAAGTTAAAACCAATCATCTGTCTAAAACAGCTGTGAAGTATTGCCTTGTGGCGATTTTTTTTAAATTGACTTTTTCTTAGTCCGTTATAAACTCTGTAATGTCTTTGCTAATTCATTATGTGTCTCACAAAAACTAGTTCGCTATAAGAAAAAGTTCGTTATAACCGAGTTCGCTATACATGTAGTGATTTGTATGAAAAATAAATACAAAAATGTTGTAACCGGAGAAAACAGTTTGCTAATCGCATATTGCATTATAACCGTGTTCGGTACAAACGTGTTCTACTGTATCATTAATCAGAAGCTGGATATTGCTAAAACACGCACTCCTAGTACAGCACAATCGGTTAAAGTTACTCGCACGTTTATGACATTTTTTAAACTGCTTTTAAACAGAGAGATTAGGACTACAAGCAAATTTTTTAAATCCTTAAACAGTTTTTTCTTTAATTTTTCAGTGAAATTAAATTCAAGAGCTTGAAATATTTCAATTTGATAAAGTAAATTTTTAAACACCTCCATAAGCAATACATTTTATATCCAAGTTTAGTATTACTAATCCAAGAATAAAAAGAAAAAAAGTTTACTTGACTGCTGTGCAGTCAAAGTATTTATTTTCATTTGATAGTATGCTTGTTTGCTTGTTAATTTTTCAACAATCTGCCTGCAGAAAAATCAAAACACGATGGAACTAGTATTGCCTAACGCATGTTGCTCTGCATATATTCGTTGGGCTCAAAGTTAAGTGGTGACATCAAATAAAATTTTTTTATTTTGCGAAAATGTCTAACCATATTGTTATTTTCATCAAGAGTTGATGGATGAGAAATTGCGCCTTCAAGCGTAATTATTATTCCTGTGCTTAATGCGAATTAAGCTAAAGTTATAGGTTTGTGTAAGAAAGATCAAAGAATTTTTTCGCCATGATTTTTCTAGTGACTTTTTTACACCTAAAAAAAAAAAAATTAAGTGAACGGTGATGAGATGTGTTCTAAGGCAGGTTGTATCCGTTTTAATTCTGTAAAAGTAAATTAAAAGAAATGCTGGGAATCAGCTTGCTGATCTCCGCATCAAAAATTAGCAAACATAAGGACTGTCGACTTAATATTGTGCACTTGAACTTTTTGATCCTGTTTTGTTTCCTGTTTCTTGTTAGAAACTTGACTTGACAAACTTCTATTTTATTTTTAAATTGAAGGTGTTCCAATCTACTGTTATTGTAAAAAAATATTTAGCTAAAGTTGAGTAGAACGTCACCTGATTCCCTTATAATTCCTATAATAACTTACAAATATTTTATAAACCCATAAATAAAGTAAAGTTTTGAAATCTATATTAAAATACTGATTTTGAAAAAATTAAGTTTTGGAATAAAATTTTGAATTTGAACTACAATTTTTTTCGAAATATTTTTTATAATTAAAAAAAAAAGAGCAAAAAGTCTCATTACTCCGGCCAAAAGTTTAACGAAATCTAGATTGGAAATATCTGAGCAGCTCGATTCATAAAAGGATTTCGTAAATAATTTAATTAAACAATATTTATGATTGCCTTCTATATTATTCTTTCTAAAATGGCACCAACACTCATGCCGATAAATCAGTTAATCAGATTTTGCTGAATATTTCCAAAAAAAAATTAAATATATCAAATACCAATTAACAACTCATTAAATGGAAACTTTTTGTAATTAAACAAAAAAAATTATACACTTTTATTGCACACTACTTGTACGAGTATTTATGCAGTGCAATTAAATCACGCCACCACAGCAGATACCACAAAATTATTTATGCTGGCAGAGAAAATCTCCTACTTTTTGGATACAATAAAAAACAAAAACAAATAATTATAAAATTAATTAAAATCATGCAACCAATTTAACAGTTTTTATTAGTTATAATGTGCGGTCTTATAAAATTTTTTAAGGTTCGCTGCCTAACGTACTTTCGACAATTGATAAAAGAAAATATTGTTATTCGAACTAAAATTATTAGCTTCATATGTAAGAAAAAACAATTTATTGCTCAAAATTTTTAAATATAAAATTCCACTTTCTAAGATGTGAAAACAAAGTTTTGTGATATTTGCCGAATAACACATTTAGAATAGAATTGAAGTTTATTAATCTCTATCCACTAACAAATTATCTCAAACCATTTATTAAAACCAGTCACGAGTCTCAACGTTAAATTGTACTCTCTTTAGTATATTTATTTCATTTACACTTCTTATATTATTATTGCTAAAATAACAAAAATAACTTAATTCTTATGACGGGTCATTTAAATTCAAAATTATGCCAGTGTTAAAAATGAATAAATATAATCTTCTTTGCCGTAATCCTTATTGGCATATTTATGTGAAATAGATAATGTCAAGCGTGTATTCACAATATATAGAATTCTATGTCAAGTATGGGCATTTACTACTTAATGTTAAATTATGTCAGGAATACGTTCCTTAATACTGTGCTCCATAAAAGAAATATATTGTTCTTAAAGTTTGTAACATTTACTTTAATTTAAATGGTTTTTTTTCTGCTTTATAATACATTGCTTTAACATATTCTGCTTCACAGTTTGCCCAGCTTGTCCCCACTTTCCGAAAATCGAAAACCATTTTAATAACATTTTACTCTTTTCCTGTATGCTTCGCTTTCGGAAGTATATGTAATAACTATATTTCAAAGCACGGTGAGTCAACTTTCTCTGATTTCTGTAATCATGAAATTTCCCCTTTTTATATTTCTGATTCAGCATTAAAATATACTGCACAAGTTAACAGAAGCCAACTCTCTTCTCTCGATTTTCCATTTAAAAACAAATACAACATGCTCTCATACATTTAATTTCTTATATGCTTTACTCAGTCTCTCTCTGTTATTTTAATATTTTGTGGATGCTAAAATGTTACGCGGGCTCTTGACACTGAACTGAATGTTATTTTCTATTTTAATGTTTTCTTGTACTTACATAAATACTTATAACCACATGACATGCCGAAATAACATTAACATACCTGCAATTAGAAAGAAAGGGGGGAAAAATAACATTAAAATGTTTCTGAAACATTTAAAATAATAAAATACGTATGCTGCAATCTGAATGAAGTTGGCCGTGGCGTATGAGCAATTTATAAGTGAAAGAAAATCAATCATACGCCTACAGTATATTTTTAGTTATTTAGTTAAAGATAATAAATATTTGCAAGCAAACGATAGTTTACTTATATTTACTTGCACAAACCTCTAATAAGTTTTGCATGAAGAGTTTGAATTTTGAAGATAACAACTTTAAGGGGAGAAAATGAGACATCGGTAGTCATTTTTTCGTTTTTATTCCGTCTTAATCATTTCAACTTACTAGAGATGAACGCAAACACTTATTTCATTTAGTTCGCTTGAACTATACGTGCGAATTATTAAGAGCATATAAAATCTATTTGTACTCGTATGTGTGTGTGTATTACATACATTTATACTCGTCAAACAGATACAAAAACAATTCAAATATACACATGGGATTGTAATCTGCATACAAATGCAGAGAAGTCGAGGAAAATGTTATACCGAATTTTTTTTCCTAATTTTTTATATACAAAATTTCAAAAGTATTATTAATATTATTATATTATTTATATTATTATTAATATTATTTAATATTTGTATTATTATTTTAAATTAGAACATGCTACTTGCTAATTTATTGACTGAGAAGAATGTTATTTTTTTTACTTATGCAAACTTAACACTGCAATATAAATGATTTTATTGCTCTTGTATTGAATTTATATACAATTTTTTAATGTTACGGCAAGGCTTGGCATGTTTTATAATAATCAATTTTAATATCTAGTTGAGACATAAAATTAAACTGAGTTAATTTATTGGAAACAATTCAGTGTTCAAATATGTTAGCCTATATTTAAATTTTATTCAATTGCCATACATAAAGCAAGAAATCTATTTCTTCTTCTATTTTTGACATACACAAAGCAAGAAAAGTAACTATTTTTTTGGTTTTGAGATTTTAATGCAATTACTGCAGAATATGATTTTCATTATCAGTGTTTTGGGTGAACTTAAATGTTGGCTTTATTTATTTAGGTTATAGGCCAAGTTATCTTTCCTTAGAAATCACGAAAATTAATGACAATATTTCATTTATAAAGGGATTTTTTTATTAGTAAATTTTTCGACTTTTCCCCATTTATTATTTGCAATTTCACCTTTATTGCCTTAAAGAATTTGTTTAAGGCATTTTCAAATTGTGAAAGCCCTGATATATTTTGTAATAATAAGTACTAACTTTATCAGTGGGATTATTATTATATTACATATTGAAGAAGGATGTACCTATAATTTGCTCCCCGGTACAACGGGGAAAAGCAAATTAAAAATTCTTTTTAAATAAGGAATTTATGTGGTTCATAATTCACAACAACAACAAAAAAATATATCTTTCATGCACAAATCCATTATTTAATTTTTTTTTTATCATGATGAGCACAGATTTGTGTAGATAAGAATAAAAGCATATTTTAATTTGCACAGTTAAGTAGATGTAACTGCTGAAGAATATGATTTAATTTAACAAATATTATCGCTAAATAAAAAATATATATATAATTGTAACCTTGAATAAACTTAAGTACGCGTGGCTGTGTGCAGGCAAATAACATGGAAAAAATAAGGGTAAACACAAATGAAGGGCTCGGTTCTGTGTGCTATTTGCTGTTGTTAGTGTTCATTGCTCTATGCTAAATTAAAAACTCACATATATGTATATAAATCGCAGACTTGTTCAAATATATGCGAGGGAGGCGCCAGAAATTATCGACTACTAAAAAAATAAAAGATATTGATGGCAGGCTGATCATAATATATATGTATATAGATAATTTATCAATATCATTTAATGTAGGAAAGAAAATATATGGCTAAAGATTTCTTGATAATCCGTATTAACACGTAGTAGAAGCCTTATAGTAGGCAAGTAGTATCCTGATAAAGGAATTCCTCTGTTTTTGTAAAACAAATTAATATCCTACCGACTATTATTTTTTTAAAAGATTTTTAATTGAAAAAAAAAATATATATACAAAAGTTTCTTTTATTTAATATATTGCAGTAAGAAAATATACGAATGTAAAGTGTGCTGATTACATGCCCACTGCTGTAATAATTGTTTCTTTTTTTTAACAAAAGGGTGCCCTTGTATAAATTTTCATTTTCAATTTACACGACAAATTGACTATTTCCATTGGCTTATAAACGATTCTTTTTTATATTTTTATATGTAGTATTTTTACATTTATTTGTTTTATTAGAATTTGCTGGTACTCGTGAGATACTTTTACTTCCAATTATGCGCAAGAATAGTTGTGTGTACAGACATGAAGAGTGCAAATTGAAAATGGTAAAAAAAACACAAAGTATTCTAAAAATAAAGGAATATATATTTTTATAAAACTGAGGAATGAGTTTTCAAATATATTTTTTCAACAGGTTAATTAATTTATTTAAATACTAGGGGCAAATTGCGTTATTTAATAAAAATATTTAAATTTATTTGGAAAATATATAGGAATTTTTACATTTTATTGTACATTTTATGAAATATATATATTATTCTCATGTTTGCCTAAGAAATTGTTTAAAGCTCTTGAAATGTAAAAAACACTGCATAAAAACTATGCAAACATCCAAAAGTTTGTAGAAATAAAACAAATAAAAAATAGTAATAAAAAAATGTTAATCGTTTTTATGGCAGCCACCAATTGGATAAAAAACTCATTTCCTTTTTGGTTGGTAAACCAAACTGTTTTATACCGATTTGAGTACTTATAGAACTTTAAGTCTTTCCAAGTATGCAACTGAAATTTACATGCAACTATTCTTTATTCTACAACTTATTGCATTAAAATGCTGCAGTTTTTCATTTGCATCCAAAGATCTGAACACTTTTGAAAAGTATTTACAGAAAAAAAAGAAAATAGACTTGTCTTTTTCAGCTCCAATTGTGCTTAACCAATTTGAAAAGTTTCTTATGCATTTCACATTCTCTAATGACTTGAAATAAATTTTTAACTAACATCCACAGTACAAAAAAAAAAAAAAAATAAGCGACAACATAATAAAGTTTTGATTTTGTTTGTTCAGCTCAATCTGTTCCAACACAGTTTTCTGAAAGCAAATTATTAGAAAATATCCTTAAAAAAAAATTTAAATTCAAAATCAAGAAGAAAAACAGCAAAGGAAAAAGTTTTCTATTAGGGAGTTGTTGATTTAAAAGTAATTTTTCGCTGTGGTTGGTTAACTGGCCATTTGATTGAATTGGTTGAATCTTTTGAGACAGTTTTCTTGTTCGTCCTTGTTTCCTTTCTATAAGTTGTATACTTTTTGTATAATACCAATTCATTCGATGATGTTGATTTTTTTGTGTATGTCTCTCAGTGAAAGTAATTCAGAGGATAAACCATAATTTATTTATTTAATTAGCAAGAGCATATTTAAAAAAAATTTATTGTTTGCACTTTCAAATTTATATCAATCAAACTGTCAAGGATTTCATAATGTAAAAAAATTAAATTTTTTTGGTAAGATTATCTTTTAAAAGAAGCAAAGACATTTTCTTATTTTACGTAAATATGTAATATTATTGAAAATAAACTTTTCTAATTCAGAGAAAAGCTTTTCCTTCAAAAATACACAAACGGACGTTTTCAAAACCTAACGATTTTTTTTTCGATTATCAATAAAAGAAAATACCAATACCAATGATACCATTTCCTTCATTTTTCCTCAAAAATTTATTTTGTTTATAATAATTTACATATATCGACGCCAGTACTTCTATTAAATGAAGCTGTCGTGTTGGCAAAAAAAGTTTTGGCATTTTGCAAGCTTGAGATAAGATTTCCTTATACTTTTAATGGTTTAGCAAACACTTGCAGCTTAAACAATATATATTTCTCAATTTCTGAAACTAAAATATTTCGCTTGCACTAACCTGAATTTGGTTGTCCATTGCTGTTGGGACGCGCCGACGGTGCACCATCTCTGGCTTCCACTTCTAAAGCGTATGCTCCTTTCTTTTCTCTATCGAATACAGTTTTGGTAAATATTTCTCCACTTTGCAAATTGATTTCAAAGAATTCTTTGCCCTCATTGCGTGGCGAGTCCACAATGTAGTAGTAAACCTAAATTGAAAATAAATAAGATAAGTAATTAATAATTAAAATAAATTAAAGATGAAAATGTTGGCTTAAATACTCAATAAATTTCCTTTCCATCTTTGCATTTGACTTTATTAAATGGCCGTGGACACGTGAGTAAAATAAAAATGTGGCGTGTCTGTATAAATTGTTTTTAAAAATTTTTCCAATTATCAATAGAAAACATAATTTCAATTTTCTGATTTTATGTTTGAGTATTGTAACTGAAAAAAGGTGGCATGCCTGCACATGGTGACATTTAGTGATTTCCAGCTCTGGCTATCGAAAATATTTTCTGACTTCCAGAACTAACATCCACTAAAACTAAAAACTCTAAAACTAAAAAAATGAAATCTGAAATTTTTTGTATTGCTGTATTTAGACTATCGATCGTCTTTCAGGATGTTACAAAAAATACTCCCGACTGTTATACTTATTTGGTTTTCTTTTGCTTTTTTTTTACGTCAACAAGAAAATAATTAACCATAATAGATATTTTATAAATATTTTACCTGATTGTTAGGGAAAGTGCCATCCTTATCGATGGCATTCACTTGTGTTACTTTTGTCCCAATTGGTTCACCCTCTAATACTGTTTCCTGTTCACGTTCGGTGAATAGAGGAATTTCATCGTTGACATCTTCCAACATTATATAAACTGTGGCTTCGGACGCCAATTGTTGAGCGCCATTATTCTGAAAGAAATAAACAAATTATGATCTTTTTTTTGCCATTAGGATTAAATAATTTAAGAGTTGTGGTATAATTTTGTGCCACCTTCTTTGTCTGTACGTTCCTTAATTAGTTTGTGATAATTTAGAATAGGAACCGGAAATAAAAACCAGAATTTCTTTAGAATCTCTGATTTGAATAATTTTCTTTTTTTTTTCTTTTTAAGATCAAACTAAATGTAAGAATGTTAGTAAAAAATGGTTTTTATATTCTTTAATTCAAAAAAAAAAATTTTTTTTAAAACGATCTTAAGCTGAAAGAATTAAAGAAATTCAATGCATAATCGGCAAAGTAAAGCCATGAACGAAGGTAGCATCCTTGCTCCAACCACCTATTTCTGCCCAAGAGAGCCAGGACTGTAATAAGATTTTAAAAAGACTGAAACAAACAGCCACAATACGAAAAGTGCATTACAAAATTACGGAAAACTCCAGTGATATAAAAATAATACTGATGCAGACCACAATTTTTTTTTAAATAAAATGATAATAAAATAAAAAATACAAGGCTATTAATGTTTAAAGGATGTTGATCATTTGATAAAATTGTTGTGTGTTTTGCATATTAATAACATTCCCACAGTCCAACAACAAACATACTAACAATAGACTTTTAAATGGGCGGAGTAAACGTTATTAATAACAGGCGGAAATAGAAAAAAAATTCTTTTATTTCAGTGTTTTTTTTTTCATTTTCGCTAAGTAAAAAATTATACACAAACGAAACGTTTTATTTGTATTTTCTTTGTAAATTTTTTATGATAAACATGAATAAAAAAAGAAAAAATTTTTTAAAAAATATTCTATTGAATGCCATTATTTATATTTCCATTTTAAAAGGTAATTTTTTATTTGTAGTTTAAAGAGAGGATTTTTATTAAAAATAATGTTTGTTAAAGCAATTATTAATGAATTTATTAACCGATGAAATAACAATGCAAAACAATAGTTTTTTTTATTTTTTTTATTAAAAGCTACTTTTTTTTTTATTTTGGAAAACTCTTGTTATTTGCATAAATTAAATTAATAAATATTGCTCTTGTTAAAACAATATTGTCTTAACCGCAATTGGTTTCTGAATAATGAAAATATAAAAGAAGATTAAACTGGCTGTATGCATGTTAGTTGGTTTTTATTTTTTTTTAATTAAAAAAAATTATATAAAGATCTTAAGCTTATTAAACACAATAAGAATGAAATTAAAATATTGCGAAACAACTATAAAAAGATTAATTAAAATTATTAAAGAATTTTTCTTGAATGGAAATACGAGTATTCTATTCACGCTCATCTTCACGTAGAAAATATCTCTGGTCTTGTTCAAGTTTCTAAAATGAATCCTTAAATTATAATAATTTGATATTTAAGTGGGCGGAGACTTGCTACCAAAATAATTAAGTGCAAATGAATAATCGCATATAAAATTTAAAATAATGTGCGGATTGCAAAGCAAATATTGCA
Organism: Ormia ochracea; assembly: GCA_963402855.1. NCBI lineage: Eukaryota > Metazoa > Arthropoda > Insecta > Diptera > Tachinidae > Ormia > Ormia ochracea. Next base: position 55,809,857 of record OY727108.1, on the reverse strand, counting down.
GTAGGAAATTTTCATTTTCGGTTTTTGTTTAACAAAACTAATGGAATGAGCGCCATATATATGTATATAAGAATTAAGAAAAGAAACATTTTCTAAAAACAAAATAAATAATTCGTTAGTATGATGAATTTTATACACACTCGTATTTGTTTAATAATTATACTCGTGTTGCAGGTATGAAAAACAAATAAAATCGCATTATCTGAATGAGTGCAACAAGTAAATGCGGGCAAATGTAACCAAAAACTGCACAAAGAGGCACATTATTACAAGTCATATGAAAACTACTCGAATTATGCCTTTTAATGATGCACAATGAAATGCTGCAAATTACGAGCATGCCTTATTGTGATTTAAATTTCAAAAATTTCCTGTAAATACGGCGCTTCATCATCTGCCTGTTGAAAGGACGAAAAGAAAACCTACAGAGTTGTGTAATTCACCATTTTAAATTTTAATTAAACACGGGGATAAGATAATATATTTGAAATATTTTTCATATTAAATTTCATTTATTGATCTTAAAAATTTGATTGTTCATTTTGGGACTCAACATAATACACTCTCCTTTTCGCTGAACATTCGTGCATCCTGTAGAAAGGAATCAAAGTTCAAACTACATCAGCAAAATAGGTGTTACAGAAAATTTCTTATAAAAGCATATGACGAACACATATACTAAATGTTATGTTACGCCTCGCAATGACGTCTTAAAAGGTTTCAGATCTTTTCAACATGTGTCTGCTCAAAGGACGAAAAAAAGCCAGAGAGAGAGACAGAGAGAGAGTTAAAAAAGTATTTTTTTTAATGAAAATGTTTATAAATTATACACCATATTTATTGTTGTCATAAGTTTTGTTTCTATTTTCAAAAGAATTATTTTGCAAAACGAATTATTTTGGTAGTGGCATGATTTCCGGTTATCCTTGTACTATCGATTGTATTCAGTATTTGCCTTTAGAAGAGCTTTTTAAAGCTTTAAGGCAACTTCTGGCAATAAATGATTAAAGTTTTTTTTGTCTGACAAAATATATTCAGAATCGGTTTTAAATAAATTTCTGAAATACGCTTTTGCAATCAGTAGTATGTTTTTATGTTTTCTTTTATGGAAAAGAAATCAGTGGAAATAAACCTCTTGAAATCTTATACAATAATAAGATCTGTTTGTGCACAGACATGATGGTAATATTAGTGTTAAAAATCCACTTTACTTTCACCTCTAATGGCAGCTATAGTGCACTCTAGCTGCAGTTAGTAGATCGCTTACAAATGTTATATAAATTCATTAAAATATTCAAAGATATTACAGAGAGTAACTGACAGTTTAATGAAATTTTTAAATTAAATTTTATATTCTCAAAAAATTTTTGTTTGCACGAATAAAGAATTATTGTATTATTCTCATGTGAATTGCTGTCTCTTCAAAGGCTTGAAATGTGCTTATAAAATATAAATTATTATTGAAAACCTTTCACTTACCTCTACCCGAATGGTTAAGTTGTATTCCTTAATACTTTCATAGTCCAGCGGATGATTGACTTTTATATCTGCCCACGTATCGCCATTATCCGGCCGTTGTTGCAAATAAAATGTATGAAATTTATTCGTTTGCGCCGTTGACCCAGGCATTAAGCGATAAAAAACTGTTGGATTACCCTCTATGCCCGAACTGGTTTCAGCAAATTTTTTCAGCACAATTCAATTGTTGTTTTGAAATGCAAGAAAAGATGCATATTAGTAAAGTAAATTAAAAATAGATTATTCAACAACATTTGAACAAAACAAGGATATTTTTTAGTTTGGTTTTAAAACTCTCTTAAATTGTGGCAAATAAATTCAGTCAATAAAGCAAACTTATATCATAAATTTTTTTTTATTTAGAAAAAGGTGTTAATTTTTATAACTGGCTCAACGATTTCAACCGCTTTTAATAAATTGATTGGCTATAAATATGGCAAACATATCTGTCGGACTGAGCAAAGCTAAAAAGGTTTAAAAGGATTTCAGTGTTTTTCATTTTCCCGAATTCGATTGAAATGTTTATAAGTTGTCTTTGTGACTATACAACAGCTAAACTGCAATTGGTGCAATATTATTAAAAATAAAAAGTGCTACGGAAATATTGGGGGGGTTGAATATACAACTTAATACTTCTTATTAATTCAAAGTTGATTTGGCTTTTTCTATAAGACCAGCACTCGGGAGATGTATCCTTCTAGTAGAATGAATTGTGTGAGAAGTGGAAGAAGAATATAATGGTAGACATGATAGAGAGAACAGTGTTGTAGCACCTCCGATTTTGAAGTAGTTACAATTAGCCACTTTCCAGCACTTGAGTATTTCAATAATAATTTCTACAAAAAATGTTAGTATAGAAGGGAAATGATCCGAAAAATGTTTACTTAATTTCTAAAGACAAAGAGTATGTGTTGTCCTGCTTATGAGGAATATTTAGCTCTGGCCGAAAGCTCGGAATTCCGAAAATTGCTTATATAAGGCAAAATTGCTTAGGAGATAAGCCTGCTTCACGTAAAATACACAATTTTGTTAATACATTAAACAAAAAAAGGTTAAGGATATGCCCGTTATCCTCAATCAGATAATAACTTGTCTTGAAGTCCATCAGTTGAAAAATTTGTTGTCCACTTTGAATTGAAACAAGAGTTTCTTTTCCTTTGGGCCCACTAAACCGGAAGTGGGTTCGTTTCCTGCCTTGAGCACGGCCGGTTCCTGCTGACAAGCCGAAAGCTTTGCGGCTTAAGTTAGTTTACAAAAAAAAAATTTATTTGAAGAGTTACAATATTTTATATTTATGCCAGATATGCCAGATTTGCTTTACATTTTTCTAAAATTTATTTACCCCAAAAAAGAAAATTGTTCTAAAAATATAAGGAAAAACTAAATAAATAAATTATTTTCTAGAGGGGGAAACGAACAAAAGTGTTTTAAATTAATATTCTGCTAAATTAAAGATTGTTAAAAATATTTATTTATATTTTATATAATATAAACAATTTACATTAAAAAAATTGCACAACATGCGACATAAACAAAATACAAAAACACTGTTTTATGGCGTCATGTTTTTAATTTTTTTTTTATTTATTTATTTATTTTTTTTTTTTTTTGCAAAAATCAACAAAAATATTTTAATTGTTTAAAAAAGTGCTTGAAAAATAAACATATTTTTTAAACAAAGTGCAAAAATGTTTGTAGAAAAAAAAAACAAATTAAATGCAAACACATTTGAATTATTTCTATTTTTACAGAAAGAAAAATATGTTTCTGTATACTCGTATTTAATTGATATAATTTATATACCAAAAAGAAAAAAAGTTAAAAAAATAACATGTTGTGAAAAATAAACAAAAACAGCAAAAGGCTTCAAAAATTATTACAGCCTTTTGTGCGGGTATTTGTTTCGAAGGTAGGACGGATGAGTGGTATAAAAGGATTTAAGGATCATAATTAAGATCTTACAAAAATAAATGGTTTTTATTGTTCTAAAAACTCAACATGTGCTTTGAGTTTTTATTCATTGTGGTTGAAAAAAATCACACAATGATGAAAATTTAGATGAATCAAATTGAAAACCATAAGCAAAAAAAAAGAAAAAACAATACAATTAATTTTTTTAAGGATGTATCAGGATTAAAGTAGGTTTTTGTAAAAATTTGTTTTTTGTAAAGGAATTGCTTTGCCTATTTCAAGGAAAGTAATGATTACAGGTTGGTTGCTTTGTTTCGATGGTATTAATGTTTCAGATGAGTAATTTGTATGACTTGAAAATAGTGTGACAAATGGGTGGATTTCTGGTTGTCGGTTTGTTCAAAAATTATAAAAAATTTTAATATAAAATAATATTTCTAAGGAAAATTATAATACCTAGACGTGTCTTTTAGTTTCTAAAATAAACTTATTCTAAATGTACATACAAACATACCTACTTATATATACTGATAAGTGAGAAACCAAGAAAATTTCCTGCATTATATGAAAATAAAATGAAAAGGCAGCGCAAGGATCTTTCACTTCAAATTTAAGATTGTCCAACAACTCATTTCAGTTGCCAATATTATGCTTTAGTAGTTTGCTAAGTTCATCACCGGACACTGAAAAGGATGAAGGATAGAAGAAAGCGATACGTGGCTGTAGCAACAGATGCTTACACGAGTACGCACTGTCTCATGGTTAATGCGTTAAAGCACATTTTGTTTTTACATGTTTACTTGGGATATTTACTGAGTTAACAACTCTTCTCAAACAAGTTCTTTCTACAGGCGGAAATAAATTTTTGCCATTTTGACAATATTACAAACATTTACTTTCTCAGACTGTTAATAGTTGATGCCCAAGCAATGCTGATACTCAATGCAGTAATTGTAGGAAATTTACGGTGTTAGAAAAATTAAGGATGTGCGAGGATTCAAGAGCCTCCGGGGTGAAAGTTGATGTTGTTAAACTAGCTTTGATTGCCAGTTTAGCAGACGCAATTCTGGCAAGCGTTATGCCTTAAAATATATTCTTAATGTTGGCAGCTTATCGTCCTTCGCTTAAAAGGAACAACAGTAACACAAAAGGTGAGAGAGCCATCTGAGCCCTTTATAGGTGATAACGTTCTGATTCAACTTGCGACCACTACAATAATTACATTCTAGAAATATTTTCTAATATCTCAGGCTCAACTTCTCTTGCCTTTCCACCAGTATAAATTTCACTTCATTTGAAAAGATTGATTTTAGCCGAATTTTGGTTTATACGAGTATATTGACCTTAAGGAATTTTATCTAAATATAACAAATTATAACGATATATAACTATGGCTGTTTGCTCCATTTTTGCCTTTCATCTCCTTTGTTAAATGACAAATCAGTTATTACATCAACCAGTTTTGAAAAATAAAATCAAAATAAAATGATTTAATGCATATGAAGTGAGTTTATTTATGGCCTAAATGTACGTGCACAACAGTCATTTGTTATGTAACCAAAGTGGCTACGTTGTTGCTTACGTAATACAGGATAAATAAAATAAAATTTAAGATATTTAAATATTTTTTCAACCAAAATATTCATTATATGAATGCAGGTAAAATGTAATTTATTCAAAGTAAACATTATAAGCCTTGAGAAGGACCAAAAAAAAATTGTTTAAAAATTTATTGAAATTTAAGACGGATCAAATTTAACACATACTGATAAAACTACCAGATATGAAAGTAAAATCTTTTTTCATACCCTTCATATCAATTTCTTTAGGTATTTCATGAAAACAATGATCAAAGAGTCCTTTTTCATTTTTGGAATAGGTTGTTGAATATTTAAAAAAGTTGTACTCAAAACTTTTAAACATTGTGAATATCTTAAAGAGAAAATTATGGTTAAGAACAGTTTTAAAATAGTCATACACTATTTATTTTATTTAGCTAATTTTTCGTCCTTTATTAATCCAGTTTTTCTTTTAATTAAAACTTTCTGTTATTTTGTTGTTCAATACCTTAAGAAACTCTATTGCTCTTCATGGTGCCTCCGAAGGATAATGAATATTGCACAGCCTACTAAGCCGGAGGCCGTCGGTTTGACTCCTGCCTAGACTACATATGTTTTCCTGTGGACAACCAGAAAGCTTTGCAAGTTATGTTTATTTTATTTGACTAATTTTTCGTCCTTTATTAATCCAGTTTTTCTTTTAATTAAAACTTTCTGTTATTTTGTTGTTCTATATTTCTTCCTGGTACCTCCGTAGGCAAATGAATAATGCTGAGCCTACTAAACCGCAGGGCGCCTGTTCGACTATTGTCTAGACTTTGTATTTTTTCCTGCGGACAAACAGAAAGCTTTGCAGGTTAAGTTAGTATCAACTGTTTGAATTTTGTCACAAAATTGAGATCTCTGAGACGGGGATGCCAATTATTTTCGAAAAAAGAATTTTCAGATTTGTACTTCGGAGTGCAAAAAAAAGTATATTATCTTAATGAATTAAAAAAAAATCCAAATTCTTTTGAAATCCTTTAAATGTTTTAGACGCTATACCTTTTTCAACGCATTTCATTATTTCATTTCGCAATTTCTCTTAATGCAGAAAATTTTCTTAAAGTAAACGAAAATAAAAAATCATCTCTCAGGATATAGCCATTATAAGGACTTGTAAAACATTGCATTATAAAAACGCTCGTCTACAAGTTTTACTAATGTTAAGAGGTCGCTTTCATATCTTTCTTATTTTCCTTCCTTTTCAATGCATAAGCAGCTTCAGGTGTTGGTTACATGAAACAAAAAGAGAATTGCACAAATCTACCTCATGTGTTAATGCATTTGAGAAGGATAATACACTGAGACTGTTTACTAAACGCCACAATAATGCCAGAACACATTTATTTTCAGCAAAACAATAAATATGAATTAAAAATTCTTTTGACTTTCATTTTTCTTTACTCACTCTCAATGTATTATTTAAATATCTTGTATAAAGTTAACTAAAAGCAAAAGTGAAATTGTTATACTTAAATCTAAAAGAGATATTCTAATTTTAAATTTATAAACATAATATGATGGAAGGCATTTGTATTGTAGGAAAAATATTTTTCCCCCAAACAATTTCTTTCTACAAGTAAAAATAATTTCATATTATTATTTAAGTACTTCCTCGGTTCTCAAGTGTTACAATATATTTTTTTCATTGTAGATACTTAATAAAAGTGAGTTTTAATGCTTAAATGTAATCTATCATGGCATTTTAATTACATCTAATGACTAAGATATTTAATTAATGCTCAAGTTTAAAATTTTATTTGCCAAAAAAGCCATTTTGCATTTATGTTTTTTATTTAGATTAGAGATTAACATTAAGGAAACTTAAAAAATAGTTTATAATGCTTTTTATATTAAAGTGCAGTTGCATTAATATTAAGTGTCCGCATTACCACAAGTAAGTGCAAAGTGCAAGAAAAAATTGTATATTTTGCACTAAAGTGCACTAAATTAATTAAGCACCTAAAAGTAACACACAATACATGGAAAAGGGTTAAGGTTACCTGCTCGGTTTCCCCAAAAAAGGTGTATCTAAAATACTATTTGCGTTTTTGCTAGAAAGAATTTATTACGTATAACGAAAAAACGGTTGGTCTTGTCGATCACAAGCAAATATTGTAGCTGCAGGCTTTGTGCCAGTGCAACAGATGGACAAACAACTTTCTGAAATTTAGTTCTTGGTTTGCATTCACATAGAAAATTCACGTGCTTGCATTTTGAGAGGAATTTTAAATATTTTGTGGTTTTATTTACTTTGAAAACTTGCTGATTTCTCAAAATCCTTTAACTGCTACACACATTCATAAATATGCGATGGGGGAAAAAATAGAAAAAAATCTGCTTTAATGCATTTCCTTTTCAATTTTCGTCATGTTTCAATATTTTCTTTATGTCTACTTTAAAATAAAATTGAAATTTAGATTAATATTGCAGAGGATAATTCATTGAATTTTAATTGATTTTTAATTTTCAAATGAAATTGTAAATTAAACGCTGTTGTATTTCAATTACAATTTATTGCAAAAATTCACCCCCCGATTATTTATTACAACTATAATAAAACTAGTTGTAATTTTGCTGAGTAGTTGACAGTTCGTTATTATGATTTACTAATAAAGAAAACAATTATAACTAGTTAGTTTGCAGCCGTGTTGCAAAATTTTTGCCTATTATGGACTACAACCAATGTAATTACTGGTTGTGAGAACTGCCAAATTCTTACAACTGGTTATTTGCAGTTGGCTTGTGGTTGTCTTGCCGCCGAATTTGCATCGAAACGAGGAAAATTTATAAGTTTAATATTTATGAAATATGGAAACAAAAATTAATGCATAAATGATATCTGCGTTCAGCAAAAAAAAAAAAAAAAACGCAATGCGCACCATAGTTTTAATATAGGGGAATCGCATTGCCTCGAATAGTTGGTCGCATACTGTTTTTTATTTCATTTCACAAATAGTAAAATGCATCTTTATTCTTGCGAAAATAGCTGATGAATCTGAATAATTAAGTTAATTTTTTTGTAATAAATGTTCTATTATGTTCAAACAACATTTTCTACTTTGAGTATGTAAAATAGATCCACACTTATATCCATTTTATATTATACTTATGTATACTTTATTTATTTTTACTTATATTTTTCAATCGGAACGCTCTCTTGAAAAGGCAATGGGTGACAAATTGGTTGTCAAATTTCCATTTACTAAAGGAAAGGAAGGAGTTAAATATAACGAGTAGGTTGAAGACTATATTAGTTTTGGTTGTAATACATAATGGTAAAATGAAGTTTAGTTGTGTTGTCTTGCAGTAGACTAGACTAACATGGTTTTCTAATCATAACACGGGGTAAAGTTTTGCCATTTACAATAGTGGACCAATACTCAGTAATTTGATGCATTCTAGCCAAAGGGGAAATACATTGGCGGACAGCGTAGACGATTCGCTTCCTGCCATGATCCTGTCATCACAATGGTGTCATCACCTTGCCTAAGCAGAAGGTGGGGTAACAATCGACAAGATTTAAACAATTTTGCTAATATTCTCTACTGTTGTTTAGCAAGAAAATAAAGGAGGGGAGGAGGTCTGTCTTACAGTTTAATTATTTTCTTCCTCTTTTACACTGTGAGATTTAAAATTTATTTTGTTTTCGGCTAAAAGAACATAAAATCATTGTGGTACTAATAACTGCCTCAATAGACCCTTTTGCGGCGGCGATTAGGCAATAGACCGGAAATTAGAACGCTACATCCAGGAAATTTATTATTTAATTAATCCACTGCAGAAGAGTTTGGGCTTTTAAAATTTCACTTAAGCGGCATTTGTATAGATTAATTAAATTGCTCTTTTAGCTTTAAGCCAGAAAATGTTTATAAAAAAAATTGTGCACATAAAATATAAATGATAAATACGTTACAGACGTTCATATAAAATAAACACATACTGTGCGTAAATAAAAACATTTTTATTGTGCTACAAATATTTTCTTTAAACTAAACTAATTAATGTGAATAAATGTATTTTAATAAAAACTAAAGAAAAAACAAACAATATTAAGTTGAGCAATTTTTAATTATTGTACTTTAAAGTTTACATTAAATGCAAGTGGTTGTGTGGTAACGAGTGACAGTGGCAACAAATAATATTCATTTATAATAATTTATTAATGTATGTATCTGATTTGATTTGGTGCAAATGAATACGTATATATATATGGCCTGTGCATTAAAGGAGGGGAAGAGTATAGCTCACGCAGGATTAGGGATTTTAAAGAGCACTTGTATTGGATATTGTAATATATCTAGTATGGTATAAAAATTATAAAAGCAATAAAAAATGTTTATTCACCTTTAACGCAAACTGAAAGGATGTAACGCAAATAATATTGAAGAAGTTGCGTCTTTAGGATACCATTTAAGCAAAGTTGCAAGTTTAAGAAATTATCGAATGTTTTGTGTAAACAATGAAAAAGAGATTTCCATTATTTACAAAAGACAATATTTATATGCTGCTGTCAGGTCTTTAAAGTAATGAAATATTTTTTCCAGCCAGCTTTCATAGCCTGACTAAGTAAGAAAATCCTTAATTTTTCAATAACTTTAGAACGTAAGACTAATTTGATATTTATAACTAAAAAAAAACAAAGCGGTTCTCTCATGTTGAAGGGGGGAATACGTGTAAAAATTGCAATACTTAGAATTTGGTTCCTCCTATCCTGGACTTAGCTATTGAAAATAAATCCAATACATATTTTTATAAAGGTCGATTTCATGAACGTGATCAAAAAATGTTCAAGGATCAAAAAAGGTAATAATGTTTTTGGGGGAAATAATGTTTTTCTGATGTGTTTTCTAGCCATAAGAGCAATTTTATTTTCAAATAAAAAATTATAAATTGTGAAAATAGACGGAAAAGGCTTTAATATTTACAAGTAAATATAGTCCACAAAACTCTTGCAGGCAATGCCTGTAGGCTGCCTAATGAAAATTTCTTTGTATTGCCAACTACTTTGCAGTAACAAAATAGAGTTAATATTTGTAAAATAAATAGAAAAAAAAAGGGCCTCCCACTGTACCGAGCTTCTCACGATTTTGGGAAATTTTCAACCGACTAGTAAATCTATTATTCCAAACATTTTTTTTTAATAAAGAAATTTTTTTTCTAACCGACTTTTATAGCCTGACTGCAGGAAAATATTTACTGCAAATTATTTGTAATTTGTAAGCTATTAAAGACCCAACTGTGGTTTTTGACTGTTAAATATCTAAGTTCGTACACAAGATTTTTGTTGCTGAAAATAGTTACTTGTGAATCACTCCCACAGTGGCATCGCTGCTGATCTCCTCTTCCTTAGCAGCGATCATATTCATCAGCTTGCCATATGCAAAGTCATGGATAGCTACACGTATAGAGGGTCACGCAATGAAACGCAGCAACTATTTTTATATAAAAGCCTAATTCCATTCCTCGTAAAGGTGTATAAACATTTTTCGTAGCGGACTACAAATGAAATAGTTGAAACATTCACTTGGGAACGGATCTAAAAAAGGCGGATTTTACTAGTTCAGTGCATATTGTGCATATAACATATAACATTTAACATTTAAATATATAATAATAAGATATATGACTAGATAAATAAAATAATATCTATATTAAAAAAAAAAAAAAAAAATAAGAAAACACAAAAGTTTCTAATTATTTAAAAACGTTTGCATCAAAAAATTTTTTATTTTTATTAAAAAAAAAAACATGTTTTTTTTTATATATATTTTTTTAAATATTAAACAGACCTGGCTTTGATCGAGACGACTTTGCCACCTACTGGCATATTTTCCTTGACATAAATAGGACCATAGATTGTATGATCCCACACAGGTGGATTATTGGCACGATCTACAACATCGATTTGAACCTCTACGGTACGTGATAAAGGTGGATAGCCTTTGTCTTGTGCCATGGCTTCTAATTTATAGGTTTCACGCTATTTTTTATATTGTTTAAATTTTTATTTTGTTTTTGTTGGTTTTGTAACATTCAAAAATTCAAGTTTGTTGACAAAAACCATTGATGAGTTTGGATTTTTAAGAGTTTTATATGGAGTTGTTGTTTTTTTTTTTTTTTTTTTGGTTTTTCAGTATAAAAGAAATTAAAAAAATGTCAAAATACAAAAATTATGGTTTGTTCTTTTTTCTCGATATAATTGATTTTTATAAAAAATTATTTTAAAAAATTAAAAAGCAAGAGTTGTGTAAAAAATGACCAACACCTTACAAAAATATGTTGTTTAAATGAAAAGGTTAAAAAAATTTGATTCTTCTGTTTTGATGGAAAAAAAAAATATATATATATGTATAATAGGCAGTGCAAATTAAAGAATTGTAACTTTTAAAATAAGTTTCAAAACAAGTCTCGATCCTAGCCTGCGTTTTTATATTCTTTCATTCATGTTAAAAATAATTATTTAAGCTAAGATTATTTTTCTTTAAATGAAAACGATTAAAATAAAACTCAAAGGATTCGACTAACATTAAATGAACTTGAAAATAAAAATGTAAAATTTTCAGTGCAATTTTTTTTTAATATAATTTTGGTTTTTAAAGCATTACATTCATATAAATACATACAATTTTTTGTTTTTATGTAATTGAATTTTTTTTTGATAAAATTTTAAATTGTTTTTTAACATTTTTTTATTATAAATAATTTTATATAGGCTTCAATAAATACTTTTGCTTAATAGCACTATTTACCTGTTTATTATTTTGAAATAATCCTACCATATTTTCCATAACTAAAATGTGTAGCAATAGTTTAGATTAAATTTATTATGGTTATTGTTATTGTTGTTGTTATTGTAATTGTTATTTTTTTTAATTTTTGTCAAAGAAACCCAACACCATTTGTTTTAAATAATTATTTTTAAATTTTGTCTATTTTCGCTGTATATAAAGAAGCGGGAAGACAATCAGCAGCGTATTTGCATATGCAATAAAGCCAAACTCAAAGGACCTATCAAATTTTTCCAAAGTTTTATAAAAATATTTTTGGATAATCCTTGCAGTCCCTTCTTTCCTGCTGATATAAATATTGTTTTCCCCAGTGTTCTCAGTGAGAATATAGCAAAATAAAAAAACATCAGGTAGCAAATGACAAGCTCAAAGGGAATCTTGTTTTAAAGCAAATCTTAGAGGAACTGCAACTGATGTCAAACTTTTTTCAAACTCGTTTAATTAATTAATTAATAAAAAAAATATATATATATATGTAAAAACCAATAAAATGTTAACTAATCTAATTAAAAAATATGCTTTCCATTTAATTATAATTTAATAAAATTATTTTTAAATAATTTTTATCGCAAACAATCTTCTCTACAATGTAGCAATGAGAGGAAAAAATATCATAAATATCTGTCTTTTATATAAAAAACTGAATCACATGGTTTAAATTTGTGCCAAGAATTTATTTAAATAATATTCTCTGTTTAAGAGACCAAAAATGGTTTTTGGCTGGAATTATACTATTTTGATTGTTGAAATTCGGGTTCGCTCATACGTTATTCGAATCAAAGTTTGTTTCCATAGGAGAATGAATAATGCATAGCCTACTTAACCGATGATCGTTAACTTAAAAAAAATATTGATGTGATACTCTCAAATTGCCGCTATTAAATTAAAACTTATTTTAATTTCTTTTAATCAAGTAATTTTTTTTTTTAAAAAATCATTGATTCTACGTTGTTTAATTTATTTGAAACTTTTATTAAATACAATTATTCCAACTTTTTTTCTAATAAAAAATATATATATCCATTATTTAGTTCAATATTTTACCACTGAAAAGGGACATCTTTCTTGTGAGAGTTAATTTTGTGAATAATTTTAGTGTAAATAATGCCGCAAGAAGCTCACAACTTAGATAGCAAAGTATTGAACGAAAATTGATATTATTCGATGAAATACAAGGAGCTAAATTAGATACAGATTTACAACTACTCAAAAGTGTTAACAGGAATAAATCTTTTGCATGATCACGAAATCATTAGATTTAAGCTGCTGATTTTTCTTCCACTCTCTTTACATACATGTTATACCTCAGGTTACCAATGTCCTTAGAAAATCAGATCCTTTGTATATTTTTATTGCATATGAATGCGTATAAAATTAATGTTGATGTTGAAAATTGTGGGAGAGGGAAAAGCCACAGCCAATTTTATATCTGTAATAAGTGTTATGCGTGAGGAAGATATTTCCTTAAGTTATATTATTTATACAGGAATACACAATAATATTTGTAAATGCAAAATTCAAAAATCTTATTTATTTTACATTTTACATTTTAAAAAATCAGTCAGCTTCAGTTACAAAAAAATATACTGAAGCTATTCTTACATAAAACATCCTTTTATTTCAATTTAAAGGAGATTATTATTTGAAGGACGCAGACAAATATCTAGGCAAAAACTGTCATAAAAAATTTCTTGATTTAGCTCAGACCAAAGAACGAACTAGCAAAGTTTCACCACCATCAAGGACCTCAACTGACCACTAGCATTGACAGCGGCAGTACTGAGTGAAATTAGAAAGCATGCATACATAAAAGGAATTTTAAAAAATAGCCAATTATTTTACAAAAAAAATTGTCCTTCCATGGTGATAAATCTAGGGATAATTTTATTTTTTGGCCACTTTTTCGCTTATGTGCGGAGATGTGCAAATTTTCAATAATATGCATAGCGAATTCGTTTAAGCGCCAATTACACCGCGAGGGGCATTAATAAGGAAGACATGTTACTGGCACTACACCACATTCAAAAAATGTAACAATAGGACATGGGTATTTATTTACATTCAAATACGTAAATGTCCCATCATCAAGGATTGCATACCATTAAATACAATTTTAGTATATCTTTCATAAGAGAATATTAGTATTTAATTGAAATAAGGAAACATTTTGTTTTAGCGAATTTTTCTCTACAGTTATTAATACTTATGGAGCAAAACTTATAAAGAGAATGTTAGAGAAAGACAGAGAGAGAGAAGAGTAAAGCGTTAAATACAAACCTTGCTTTAACCGATGTTACAACCGTACCCACAGTGACATTTTCACGTATATAAATAGGTCCATAAACCACCTTATCCCAAATTGGTGGCTTATTGTTACGATCGACGACATCTAATTCAACATCAACATCGGCGTATGATGGCGGTTCACCTCGGTCAGAGGCCCGTACACGTAAACGATAACGGTCACGCTGTTGATAATTTCAAGGATAATTTGTGTTCGTTTCTTTGCTTTAAATTTTATTTTGCATGAAAATTTATATTCGTTCAAATGTTAGTCGTATATATGGAGTTTTTAACATAAGGACACACACACACACATCTTGTTTAGTTATATTTATAGCAAATTAACAATGGGAAATTTTAAATTTATTCTTGTAGAATATACATCTGTATTGCCGAATAAGGGGTATTAAAGGTAACTAAAAGGTTTGTGTATTGGATATGAAATGTTGAAATTTCTCTTCTAAAACGTTATTTTGTGGTTAAGATATGGCTGATGGCATGAATAACCTGTGACGTTATTGTTTACGTTTTGTTATTTATTATTTTTCTTTAATCGAATTAAATAAAATGGAACAAAAACTTCCGGAAATGAACATTTGAACATTTCCGTAATTTTTAATATTACAACGATTACAAACAAACAGTTGCGATTTGTTACTTGAAGCCATTAAACTAAACACTACAATTTTGGAAAAAAAAAATTATTTTAGTTGTAATATAAAAAAATTTATTTAGTTTCAACTGTATTCTGCGACTAGAAAAAATATTTAACACATATTTAATAAATTAGTTTGGAGACTACCATTGCTGATTTGATCATCGTTTTAATTGAGAATAATAAAAAATTATTGGGACCAGCTATCACATTTGAATCGATATGGAATCGCAAAAGGCTTTTGACTAAATTTGAAGCATCGACTCATCACGCAACAAAAATAATTGTTTACAAACAATCAATTCTAAAAATTTTTTATGTAATTAAGATGAAATATTCTTATATAACTATGAAGCACTTCAAAAATATTTTTCTGTTGCCGATTTTTTCATTTAACTTTAATATTTTATTTTAATTCGAAATATATTCACGAGGAGAGGAGTAAAAATATTTTGCTGCAAAATATTAATTAAGTAACACTGTTGGGCACAAATATTCGTTATTCAATTAAAATATCAATTAAAATTATTTACCTAAAAGCTTTTTACTACAATAGAAATGCAACTCCTTTTAAAGGATATATAATATACCTCCGTTATATTTTACATGTTTTGAACCCACATTGAAAGAACAAACCTAATTTCGGTTACAATTCTATCTTTATCCCATTTCATTTGGTTTTTTAAGCTTAGTTCTGAGCTTTTGTTGAATAGAACTACTTTGACATTCCTTAAAAATTTTCATTTCAAAAATTGTACCACAACTGTTTAGCTGTCTCTAGCTGTCAATGCATGTAATGATTTGGTTAGATTTTGTTCGACGTTAAATCATGTAATCAGAAAAAAATAATGAGGATGATTTATTAACATTATGACACTTTGAAATTTGAAGTTTGATTATTAATTAATAACTATTATCTTGCTTTGTATACAACATCGATTACATTTATTGGTGGAGAATGTTAAACATTGAAATTTTATCTATAAAATCGCCGAAGTATTTTTACTTACAGGATAACAACCCTTTTTTTTAAATTTATTTAATGCATATGTTGATTGATTTTGTAGAAATCATTTTTAACACAATATGAAAAATAAGAAGAAAAAATTATTTCTTTTAATTAACGGAAAATATAAAACTTTTAACATAAACTTGCTTATAAAGGTGCACAGAACGTAAAAGTTATGTAAAGAAAATAAGCCTATCTTTTATTATCTATATATATGCTTTTAATTATAAATTGTGTGCATGCATGTTTAAGACAACAATTTCATTTTAAAGGTGATTCAAAAGACTTTCAAAAATATTTATAGTCTTTTAAGGACGAAAAAACTTAACGTTTATAATTCGCCTATACTATGTAAACAAAATTAGGACTTCAAAGGATTTGGGGAATAGTTAATTCAAAATCGCGACGACGGTTCAGGAATTTTTCAAAATATTGCTTATATAAAAATAGGCTAATTGAAATGATGAATTAAGTAAATTTTGAAGGCATTGCTGTTTTCTATTGATTGATTATTTATAATTGAGGGCAATCAGATTAATGAATAAACAGATTAATAAAAATCATATAGAATGCTCAATATATATTTAGGCCCCTATTATGGTTCACAACAGTTGTAAATTTGATATTGTATTTTTGAAATTGCGATTATAGTTTACAACAGTTGTTTTTAAGTGTTGTTGTCAGATGCATTTTTTGAAGAACAACCCCGTGAAATAGACATCATCTAGATGTTGTAAACCATAATCAGAAAAAGTATGTGTTGTGTTGTCTACTCTACAACACAACACTTAGGTGTTGTGAACCATAATAGGGGTGTTAGTATCATTCCTTGGCTTCATACTTATGGCTAAGCTGAGTTGGCCCAGAATAGTTTTCGCAGAATATGTAAACACTCAAACTTTGCTATCAAAATATGCCTCGCTAGTGCAAAGACAACCATATTTGAGCGCTGGGACCATTGAGAATTGTATACGTAAATTTTAAAATGCTGTTCGTTAGCAATATTTAATAAATGTTTTTAAATACAATGAAATAATTTGCTTACTTTCCTGAACCGTATTCGTTGTAAGGAAAACAAAAATTCAAAAACTGCCATCATTTCAATTACAAAAAAGATGCACACGATATTTCAAAAATATTAATAACATCGCATTGAAAATATTATTTTACATCAATAATACGTACAATTTAATTTTTTATGAAAGTGTCACAAAATTAGTATTAGTCTTAAAGCATTTTTTAAAAAGTTTAATAGTGGAGTTAGTGGTTGCTTACAGAGTTTTAAGTGTTTTGCGTTTGTCGAAATTTTTTAAATAATCATTGTGTTTTTATTTTTATCTTTAAATATTTAATGCTTTTTATCTCTTTAGGTTTTATGAAAAAATGTTAAAAATCAATTATTTTTATAAACTGGTTTAAAGGTAACATACCAAATATTTTTGTTTAATGATTTTTTTTTTTAATTTTTTTCTTAGCGATAATTTCATCAGTCATATTCAGTTAGTAGCCAATTGTAAAATTTTGGAGGATTTGTTTTTTTTAAATAATAATAAAGGTAACTAAAGAAAACATTAATTAAGGCAAAACAAAACATCATTTGTAAATACAATTTCCAAAAAATAATATATATATAATTACTTATCACTTTTAAAACTCTATTACAGTATAACGATTTCATCAAAAATTTGCACTGCTTACTCATAAAAACCCTTAACTGTATACTATTAGTTGTTTTGTTATAAAGAATGAAATTATGATAAAAATTCATATACACATTATGTATATAATTAAAATAAAAAATTATTTGCTAAATAATAGTAAACATTCAATTTTTTTATAATAGTTTTTACTACAAATTTTTATAATTCGAACTAAAAATTGGTGCAGTTAAAAAACTAAAGTTATTAAAATTATGAAAGAAAAGCATTTTTTAAAAAATATATAAGGTAAATGAAGCTATAAAACTATCGGATATCTAAAGACTTTTCAGAAGATTTTTCAAATATTTTGTTTTTTTGCGAATAAAAATTATAAATCTAGAAGTTTATGCAATTGATTGTTTGAAAATATTAAGTGTAAAACACAAGCCCCGGGCAATGATTTGTCGTTATTACTTTAATCCTTTTCCATATTTTTAACCCTTCAGTTATTAGTTTTTTTTTTTTAAACTGATAGTGTTTTTATTGAGATTTAAAAAAAGAAAAATTACAATGAAAAATTTACTGCAAAATTTTTCTAAAATTCCCAAATTCCTCGTTAAATTGTTTTACGTTATTTATTTCTCTAAATTCCTCTACACTTTAAAAATACTTGTAATACTTATAGTAAATGAAGCAGACATTATCTGAAAGTTCTTTAATTTTATATAAAAAAAACCTTTCTTGTTAGTTTCTTATAAGAAGGACCAAACATGTTAGAGAAGTCATGCATCTGTCTATTCAGTTTTAAAAGGAAACCATTTCCTAAAAAAAAATAAATACTTTTGATATTATCTTATTTCTAAATATTAAAATTGCCGGCCAAACTTTCAAAATATTGCAAGCGCTATTAAAATATATATCTGAATCCATTATATGTTATATTTTTGCAGTAAATTTTTTTCTAAAAGGAACTTGTAAATTATTTAATAATTTATTTGTATACAAAAACTTATAAATTATACAAAAATAAAACTAAAAATTATACATCAAAAAGAAAACAACCACTTACGTCAAGAGGCTTCTTTAATACAATCCAACCAGATTCAGCTTGGATATCGAAATATTCCAAATCGTTCGGATTAAAGGGAGCACTCAAACTATAAACAATGGCACCATTGTTATCAGCATCCTCATCGGAAGCGGAAACACGTAAAATATTTGTACCAATACTAGCATCTTGTTTAACATTTTCCACATATTTCTACAAAACAGAAAAACAAAAATGAAAACCATTCCTAATTTGGTAAATGTGAACAGTAATTCGATTTTACCTGACGGTCAAACAGTGGAGGATTGTCGTTAACATCCGTAATTTCTACGGTGAAAGAACAAACACCCTCTAAGCTGGGCTCACCTTGATCGGTGGCCTTAACAGTCACTGATACAAATTTGCCATCGTCTCCTTCACGATCGAACACCTTATTGGTGGACACTTCACCAGTTTCTTCGTCTACTGTAAATTTAGTGCCCTTTTGATTGGGCTGCTGAACAATAGAATATTTCACCTGTAAGAAGCGTAAAGAATGGTTGTTAAAGTTTAAGCGATAAGCATTTATATTTAATGTATATATATACATATAATTTCATATATTTATATTTATATTTATATTTATATTTATATTTATATTTATATTTATATTTATATTTATATTTATATTTATATTTATATTTATATTTATATTTATATTTATATTTATATTTATATTTATATTTATATTTATATTTATATTTATATTTATATTTATATTTATATTTATATTTATATTTATATTTATATTTATATTTATATTTATATTTATATTTATATTTATATTTATATTTATATTTATATTTATATTTATATTTATATTTATATTTATATTTATATTTATATTTATATTTATATTTATATTTATATTTATATTTATATTTATATTTATATTTATATTTATATTTATATTTATATTTATATTTATATTTATATTTATATTTATATTTATATTTATATTTATATTTATATTTATATTTATATTTATATTTATATTTATATTTATATTTATATTTATATTTATATTTATATTTATATTTATATTTATATTTATATTTATATTTATATTTATATTTATATTTATATTTATATTTATATTTATATTTATATTTATATTTATATTTATATTTATATTTATATTTATATTTATATTTATATTTATATTTATATTTATATTTATATTTATATTTATATTTATATTTATATTTATATTTATATTTATATTTATATTTATATTTATATTTATATTTATATTTATATTTATATTTATATTTATATTTATATTTATATTTATATTTATATTTATATTTATATTTATATTTATATTTATATTTATATTTATATTTATATTTATATTTATATTTATATTTATATTTATATTTATATTTATATTTATATTTATATTTATATTTATATTTATATTTATATTTATATTTATATTTATATTTATATTTATATTTATATTTATATTTATATTTATATTTATATTTATATTTATATTTATATTTATATTTATATTTATATTTATATTTATATTTATATTTATATTTATATTTATATTTATATTTATATTTATATTTATATTTATATTTATATTTATATTTTTAAACACACAAAAAAAAATAATTAAACGAAACAAGAAAACATCACTAATTCTTGACAAAAAAAAAAAGATTGTAAATAGTTTCAAATTAATATATTTAGAATTGTAGTCTAGCCGGATACACCTAATTCGTCGGTTTATTATTGGATTATTGACATGAATGTTTCCCCGTTTTTGCCTAAGCTCGAAATTAAGTTTCATAATATATTATTTGTATTTAATTTCGAAGTCGCTGAGAATAATGATTAGTCACGCAAACATTTTCAATAAATAGAGATATTTTGTAAGGACTATTTATAAATTTATCTATCCAATCTAAGTTGACTACAATTTCGTAAGAAGTATAAGCAGAGTAAGCACACTTACCTGACCATTGACACCTTTATCTTCATCAGTAGCCACGACTTTTATGACAGGACTACCATTTGGTGCACCCTCTTCCACTTTCGGATAATAAGTACCACAATCCTTAAATACCGGCTTATTGTCATTGACATCTGTAATGAAAACCACCACCACTGCCGTAGATGTGTGTATCGTTTGGTCACCATTCACACAACACGAGCCGTCGTCCATTGCCGTTACATTCAATTCATACTTATCTCGATCTAATGTGATGGCCTTGTTGTGCAGGCGAATAACTCCTGTTATATCTTCTATTACAAACTGGCCCGATGACGTACCACCTCCCACAAAACCAAATCTTACATTATCACCATCCTTGTCAGACGCCACAACAGTTGTAACCAAAGTATTGGGGCCGGCATTCTCATCCACATTGGGTGTATATACTTGCTGAGAGAATTTGGGCTCTTCATCATTCTTATTCTTCGTATAAACACGTACGGTTGCCACACCAGACTTTGAAGGTTCACCTTTATCTTTTGCTGTTACAATGAACTCATAGTATGCATTGTTATTGTCAGCATCCAATTGCTTATTGTTCACAATAATGCCATTGGAATCAACTGCAAAATGATCATCCGATACTAAATATTCAATTTCTGCATTTGCGCCTGAATCGGAATCCATTGCCTTCACACGTAATATACTGGTGCCCAAGGGTATATCCTCGTCAACGTTATGTGCTTGATAATCAGGCAATTCAAATTTGGGTGCATTATCGTTGACATCAGTGACACGAATGGTTAGCTGCAACGATTAACAACAACAGACATTCGATTAACAATTAAAGCAGCCGCATTGCATTTACATTTTTAAGTTTTCAAGGATAATATTGGCAATGAAAATTGTGTATAGGAACCATAGTTGAAAAAATATTTTTTTATTAAAAAAAATTAAATTTTTTTAATTTAAATAGATTGAGGAGCTACAACGCTGGAAATGACTTGTTGCCAAGAACTATAAAATGGTTTAGAATCAGTGGATTTGCAAAGAATCCAAACTCTTTAAATGCAGATGAGATGATTTGCACTTCAAAAGAATTTGCTCCTGCGGCAGTATATCCTTTAATACTGCTTACTAAATTATTCAAAATTAGTAGAGGTTTCATAAATTTCTGTTTATAAAATTTCAGGAACTAAAAGTTCAGATTTAGTAGGTCTTTGTTCCAAATAAAATTTTTGACATTTTCTATTAATTACAAGATGCCAGTTTTCCTTCTTTCCAATTCCAATGCCAAGATTTATGAACTTTGCTATTTCTCTTTTCTTACACTGATGCCATTAATTTCTATAATATTTGACATGTTCAACATAATTTTTCCAATCTATATTTCAAACTTTTTTGTTTGTATTCAAACCATCAATGCTGGAAAAACAGCTAAGAAAAAACAAATGGAAATTATTGTAAACTTCTTGCAATTTTCCAATAAAACTGCCAATTTGAGTCAATATTTTTTACTTTTTCTTTTGCAAAGCACACTTTTTCCATAATGGATTGAAAGTTATTACGTTCAGTCCTCCGCCATTTTAAATAAAATAAAAATTATGCATTTAAGTTCAATTGCTGGTAAAGTTTAAAACAAATCTCAAATGACATTAAATTACCCTTGGAAAATTTACTGCTATAAAAACCAGAACATAAAATATAAAAGAAAAAAAAAAAGAGAAACTAAAAGCACGCCAAGAGTTAGAAAAGGATATTCCAATAGTAGAAATATTGAAAAACTAGAAATTTGAAAAAAAAAAAAAATAAAAGCAACTGAAAGAATCTACAAGAGAAAATATGTGGTTGAGTGAAGAAAAGTTATTGGCAGAAGAAGATGCAGCAGCTGCCGATGGCAGAAAGGAAGCGGATGTAAACGTGCCAATATAAAATTATGTAAGCACAAACTTATTCTCAATATTGTAAGGATTGATAAAATTATTCAATATAAACAATTTTATACATGCTAAACTATTTATAACATTGTAAACATACCTCAACGGATGTTGAGAAGCCACCAGAATCCTCTGTGGCCGTAACAATCAAGGAGTAGACGTGAGGCTGTCGTAAGTCTTCGAAATCTAGTTCTTTAGCCAGCTTAACAATGCCAGATGAAGGACCAATATTAAACGTACCCGCACCCTGTCCTTGCGCCTTGAGCGTATAACGGATTTCTCGGTCTGCAAAAGACTTCGCCTTAACGGAAATGATGCTGTAAGAGAAAAACAGAAAACAATAGCCAGAAAAGTTAAGGATGCAATCAGAATGTATTGTGTCTATAAGGACAATGGCTTAATATTGAAATTAAATAAATATAGTTAAGTAGAAAAGAGGAGAACAAACTGATAGAAGAAAACAACTTTCAAAAAGTTGAAAAACTTAAATAAAATTAAATTTCAAAGAATAAAAGAAAAAAAAGTATGTAGAAAATTCAAGCAAAGGAATATGCAGTAATATTTTAAAGGCGGAGAAAATTGATAACAACAGTATATCTTACTCTGAATCCTTTTTCTGATTTTCTGGTATCTCTGCTTCATAGCTGGGCATATAGAATTGCGGCGCTCTTTTGCCACCCACGATACTTAGGCGTTCCTCCGGTGTGCTTTGGAAACGGCGATCATCTACTTTACCATTTTGATCTTCAGCCTTCACATACAAAACATATTCCATATCCAATTGAAATAAATCAGTACCGCGTGTTCGTACAACTCCCGAGCGTTCATCTACTTCAAAACGACCGCCCGTGCGATCACGTACAATGAAATAATGAATATTGTGATCAGTGTCAGGATCACGAGCCTGCAAAGTAAAGACTGGTGTGTTTGGTGGGGCATTTAATTGCACTACGGCTTGCATGGGCAGTGGGCGATTGATAAAATAGGGGGGCTCATCATTGACATCCTTAACATGAATTATAACACGCTGATTATCAGTATATTTGAGACCAGCTAAAAATAAAGCAAAGAAGTTTATCTATAAGTCTCATATATTTTAAAATTAAATGAAAATAAAAAGGACTTTCAAAGGAAAAGGGTCTTATACGGCATTCCACTAGAAAATCGGTTCTGAAAAGAAAGCATAGCTTGTAAATGATAGTTCTATACTTATAACTATTTTAACAGTTATAATTTTTATGTCGCAGCATATTCTCTTGCATTTACGCTTATGATTTTAATGGACGTTCCCTTCCTAATTTTTTCCCCTAGAGCATGACTTAGTTCTTATTAAGCTGCTATTAGCCAGAAATTAATTTGATGGTGAAATACTTGAGATTTTAAAGCACATCAGAAAAATAAGTCGCAGCATTTTTGATTGCAGGATGTGGCAATTAAAAACACCACCTAACCGTTTCTAGTTGACGAACTTATTAAAAACGCTAAAATGAATCTATTACTAAGTAAAGTAGTCATCGAACTGTTAGTGTTAATCGATGTCAGAAGCTCGTAAAATTAAAACCATAATATTTTCTTCAGTGTAATATAGCAGAAGTAGTCGAAACTACTGTGTATGTAAGAACCGGCATTGCGATTGACAATAATATTTCCAACAATAATTATTCGAAAGCAATATTGACTAATTGAAATATCCTGCACATCTGTTAGACAGAGTTTCAAGGTTAAGGACCCTCCCTGTTAATATACGTATTAAAGTCGTTTAACTGACTGTGGCTGAACATTTTTTGAAATTAAAAAAACTCACCTTTTATTAAATTAAAAAAAAAATGGTGGAAAATATTTTTCTTCTTTAATTCTTTTTTATAACGAAATGCCAAACAATAAATTTTTAATAGAAAAACTCCAGACAAGTGCAGGAGGATATGTTCCGACATAAGAAATAGTTGTTATATTAAAATTATAACTACTAGAATAGTTATAATAACAGAACTATCAACTATAAGCGACTTCCATTATAAGATCATATATAAGATCCTTTCCATTTGAGCCATTTTGATGACAGTTTGGCTCTTGCAAGAACTAGTGGATTTACTTAATTGTTTTTGTGCTCATTTTAATATTAAAATTGTGTTGGATTTTTATCTCTATTAGAAAAGATTTTTCATATTAATATTTTTAGTTGCAAGTATTTTTATTAAAAAATTATTAAAATATTTATTTCTTTTGATATCTTCTGTTGCTGTCTATTGTCTTGGCTTGCTTTTCAATTTGTCATCTTAATGAGAAATGTAAAAAATAGGATGGAAATTTTGTTTCTCTTCTCTTGCAGTCCTTTTCCTGAATTATATATGAGTATGTGTATGTATTTTTATTTCCTGTACTTTTTTTCTTGCTTTGTTTAATTGTCATATTCCCCTGCAGACATGTTCATAATTTAAAGGCACTCCGTCTCACAATCTTTCGTCGACACTGTCAAACAAACTAATGCAACAACAAATTCAAAAAAAAAAAAAAAAAAAAAAAAATTAAATAACAGCAGTGGCGCATCGTTATTATTTGTTCAGGAATTAAGTTTTTGGTGTTCTTAACTGTTGTTAAGCTTATTGATTGCAGGATGATGTTGTTGTTGTTGTTGTTGTTTGGTGTTGCCTTTATTAATACTTCGCTGGTTCCTGGCTTGCAAATTTTTGGTAATAAAAAGGGGTTTTGCCATTGTTGCTATTGTCGGTAGAGTTTCATTTTTTTTATTTAAAGACTGTTGTAAGTGGGTGTTTGCATTGTCTTGGTGCCGTGTATTCTTGTATTTTGAAAGGATTAAATAGAGTTTAAAACATATTCTGTTCTTATTTCCACATTTGTATTACTTTTCAACAAGCAAAAATTTATTACTTAAATTCTAGGGGAAGTGCTCTGTTATTTAATTCCTCGCCAGTTTTTCTGTTTCTGCTGCAGTTTTCATTAGTTGATTTACAGTTTTTCTAATTCATTGCATTTTAATGGCTTAAATGAAACTTTAGAGTTTGTTTAGATTAATTTTTTTTTCTTCTAAATTAGTAGAAAGGCATTAGAAGAAATTGAAGTGGAACTTCGAAATGTTTTTGTAATTTATTTGTAGGGCTTTTAGTGGACTAGGACATAGTGGAGAATGTGTACGCAGCTGGTCTTACTTATTTGGACGAGTAAGTGGAAAAGTATACATATTTAAGTTTAAAAAGTAATTTGAAAATAAAAAAAAATACCCCTCAATTAGTTTATTGAGGCAATAGCTAACCTAGGAGGGCCTCTACGGAACCACTACAGATGTTGGAGAGATATACGATTTTTTTCACTTTATTTGACAACTTTTTTTTTTTTGTTAGAAACAGTGTATTTTATATATATGTGAGCCAATGTAAGCTCGGGACTGGGAATATGCTCTTAAGTGAATAACCAACACACAGCCAAACATTTTTCTTGTGTTTGTTTTGCACTTTAAAGCCAGCCAAAAACAAACGCAAGTGTCCTTTAATCTTCTTTACAGAATAAGCAAACAGTAAAATCAGACGGTATAACATGCAAACCAACAAAGAAAATTTTAAGGCGAAACAATATTAAGAAAATGAAAAGAAAGAAATTTTTTGAGCTTTTTTTTTGTTTTTTTTTTTCTTGTAAACAAACTTTTGAAAAATAAATCCGTCTTTTTTAGCAACAAGCAGAGAAATTATTGCTCGCAAAAGCAAATTTATAATGGAATTTGGCAAGCCTTCAAACTTTTAATATGAGCACATGTCTTAAAAATTGCAAAGCTGGCTAATAGAACAATAGGGAACCCCATTGCCACTGGTAACTGGGGAGGGAAGTTGAAGTTGAAAATCTTCAACACTTCGAACGTATTTATTTGCAGATGGTTCGTCAACTTTTTTACTTTGCTTTTATTTTTAGATCAATGAATATATTTAACAGAGGGAAAATTAATCTTAAAAATGTTTTAAAGAAAATTTACGTTAGTAGCCGTTCTCTAACGTTTAATAACTTTTTCGTTAAATTTTTTGTTTTATTTTGTTTTGGATTAGCCAATAGATGGATAATTGTTTTTTTTAGAAGATGGAGCTAATCTTTAAAGACAATTGGCTACCAATTAAGTGCATTACATTGGAGCGCTCCAGCCACAACCTTTGAACGATGTTATAGCAAGGCCCTAAAAACCAAGGCCCATTTGCCGAACTGGAAAGGGGGTCATTTAAGTGGATTTATAAAAAATTTATAACTAACTAAAGAGTTATTCAATTTTGAATCACAAACCAAAAGGGACTTTTGCCAATTTTGATGGATATCCCAGGACAAAGCCAATGGCACACCTCTTTGTTGCTCTTCCAGTTGTGATGAATTATTTTCCCGCCCAAAAAATATATCCCAGACAACACGAAAGTATTATAACTACAAAAGGGATTTGCAGGAAGCGGAGTCTTGAGAACATAAAACTTTTTTTTTCAAACAATTTAGCAATTTGTATTTTCATTTGCTTCTCCAATGGAGAACCGCACGAAAGAACCTTTAATTTCTTTTCCCTGACAATGAACTTTTTCTTTATCTCACAGTTTACAAGAATCTTTATAAGTTAGTCAGTTTTTAGCAATCAAAATAAGAATTCAAAATGTATTTAGACAAATTTAAGAACAAATAAAGTGTTGATTTGAACCTGCCATGGCTTAATTTTCCTAAGATTTTGTATATTTTTACGGCATTAAACTGCATCCATTTTATTTATTTTCAAGTTACACCCAACTCTCCAATGACACTTTTGCATGTTGCTTAACGGCTGCATTCTTTACTCTATTCAGTTCGAGCTATTTTCCTTTTGTTGCCTTCCTTTTCTTCTCATGAAATAAGTAATCAAAGTGCAGCAACACAATGTATTTCTTCTGTCTCTAATGTAGCATTCACGTATAACAACTACATATGCAAGTGCGGGGGACACTTTTTGATTTCTTGTGCAGTCGTATTCCTCTCAGATAATACGCTTAATTTCCAAGTTAAATAAAAAATTTGTAGAGAAGGGATAGAGTAGAAACGATTATTTGTTAAACATGTCAGTGTTGTTAACCCCTGACGTGCGGCTTAGACAAAGTTCAATGTATTTTTATAAAGTAAGAGGACAATAGCAAGCAAAATGAATTGAATGGGATTGAATTGAATGGTGTAAATAAAACTTTTATGATTTGACATATTTCACTAGAGTGCACAACTCGAGAGAAATGAAATTGAGTTATACGAAACCTGTAGAAAAGACTGTTCAATAAAATTTTAAAATTTTTTATTTTTGTTGAACTTGTTACACTAAAATCTTCTATTTATTATATAAGCAGGAAGCTAATTTTTTTCATATAAAAAAAAAACTTTCATTATGAATCATTTTAAAGTTTAATTTTTTTTAGGAAATATTAAATATTCGATAAAGGGAGAATATAATTTAACCTCTCATGAGGACGACCATACTTTAAGTTTTTATGTTAAAAGTTCCTTTGGTTTGTTCCTAATGGGCTCTTTATTTACATGATCCAGTAAAAAATAATTTGGTCTTATCAAACCACGTGAACACGACGTCGAGTTACAAACTGTTGCCCTTATGTGTATTAGACAAATCAATGGCGTAGGAAATACTCTGTCCAAATTTCAAAAGAAGGAAATCAAAAATGAATTAATAATTTATAGCCATAAAATTATAGTACTCAAACACATCTCGATTAATCTTTAGCGAAATGATTTTTAACAAAAAAAAAAATTTTGTATTTCATTTATCGGATGTTGGCAATTTTCATTTCTAGCTTTTAGAATGTCTTAACAGCAGAAAGAAATGCAGCGGATGCAGACAAATAAGAGAAATACTTTAAAGTCTTATCCATATACGCGTAGTCTGAGAGTATGTGACAGGAAAAATTAAGGCATTTAACATTTGTATAATTTAATTGAACTTTTATATACAACAAAATAAAAAAAGTTTCAACTAATTAGTATTAATAAACAGAGCAAGTTATGCGAAAATTTTTTTTCTTTTAATTTCTTCATAGAAGACAAAACTATTATGAATTGAAAATGAGTCACTGGTTTGCAAGCTTTTTTTTCGCGTGGAGAGTATCTTTAAAGAACTTCTATGAAAAAAAATTTATTGATAAAAATGAACATGCAAAAAAGCTTAAAAGTGCTTCAATTTGAATACTCACAATTTTTGATGGAAAAAATAAATAAATAAAATAAAATAAAAAATAAATAAAATTGATATTCTAATTTAATAAAGTTTTCAATGGAAAAATCCTTTTGGAATTCTGATCAAGAGCACAATGTATTTGCTCAACAATTATTACTTTTTAAGAAATATAATTTAATTATTTGTTAATAGAAATAGAAAAAATTTTCAAAAGCAAATTATGAGATTTCTATCTCATAATTATATCTGAGATATCTCCCTCAGATTTCTTTATATAAAAATATATTTAGTTGTCCTAATAATTATTGTGCTATTAACATTACTTAATGGTTTGTGTATGAAGATAAACACTTCGAGTTAATAGAGTTTTTAAAAAATATCGCATGCAATAAAAAATTAGCATAGAATTTCTCTCTTTTTTATTTCTCTTTTTCGTTTCATCATATATACATACATACATATACAGAAAGGAAGACAACAATTAGACTATCTTCTTGACCGCACTTGAAGAGTGAAAATATAGAAAAAAAATATAAGAATATAAGAAATATTTGTCGAATATATCGGTGCATTAAGTGATATTTTCAAAGGATTCTAAAAAACTTCATAAATACAGTTGCGATATTTAATAAATTTAGTTGAATAGCCTAATGTGTTATCTTCCTGGCCATATCGGTTTGCATCACTGAGGATAAAAGGTTTAGATACAAAAAAAATATGTATATCGTATGCGATATTTTTAAAAACGTATTTAACTCGACATATTTATCTTCACAATGCATACAATGGCGGAAAAATATTCGTTTCTATTCTGTGTGTGTGTGTGTGTGTAAAAAAATTTTATTTGTGTGTTTTAATTTATTCTCGCTTTACATCAAATTTAATGAATTATAAAATTGATTATAATGCAATAATATTATTGACGTATTAACAAAGCAAGTCACATTTTAAAATGACCGGAAATAGTTGAACAGGTAAACATAATTATCACTTAATTCTTAATTTCCTAAATGCATTAACAAATCAAAAAACGTGAAAGCATTTTATATAAATGCATATTCGAGTCTTTTTTAAATTGAAGATATCAACTGAACAATGTTATTGTGATAAAATCAGCCAACAATGTTATTGATTGCTATAAACTTGACAGAAGTTTTTGTCCTTCCAAATCACTTGTGTTTTGTCTGTCGAAAAGCTTTTCTCTCTACGTCAATTTCAAATATTTTTTGAAGAGATTTCTGATTAAGATGGTAAAATAACAAAAATGGAGCAACTAATTTTCTTCTTCATTTATTTTTAAAATTTTCAAAAACGCCTTTATAGAATTCTAGCCGAGAAATTTCCGAGTGTTTTCAATTAAGTAAAGCATTTAATTGTCATAAAAATTAAATTGAAAAACAATATTATTAATAAAAATGTTAAAATAAATTGCCTGCCACATTTTATAAAATAAGCAAGCAACTAAAGAAAATATATTTATTGCATTTTGCATTTTTGAACAATCCTTAAGTTCATTTGTATCCTGGAACACAGTTATTCAGGTGTACATCACGTACACATATCAATTCTCTGGAGAATGTGTTTTAAAATGCAAGCACGCAGATTGTTATTATTCTTCCATGTAGATTTTCTCTCTTCATTCCCACCATTTGCATTATCATTTTAAACAAGAAAAAAAAAAAACAACAAACGGGAGAAATATTTTTTTTTTTACTCTTGAGGAGCTTTGCATGGCTGAATTTTATTGGGTGTAATGGGTGACAAGCAATAATGTTTTCAATTCTGTTTCCCTGTCTATTAAGTTTTCAGCATTCCTAACGCTTTTAATATAACGGGTGTTTTTTCAATATCGATGACTTTAGTTTGGCAACAGATAATGTTAAAGGCCATGTTTCACTATTCTACACAGTTTGTAAAATTCGTTCACACGAAAACCCGGTAGTGATGTCTTTCTATTTTAAAAAATTGCATCAAAAGTGAAATTGCCGGTTGCCGTACTGTCATACAAAAATGATGCAGACAATTGCTGATTGGAGTAAAAGCAACTCTGATCGGATGAAAATTGTCATTTTATGACCATTTTCGTAAACCTTTTCTTGTTATAAAAATCAGACATTTTTCCGGCAGAGAAGACATTTTTAACAAATCGTACGACTTTGTAGAATAGTGTATCAGAGATAGAATATTGACTTTTGTGTTCAATGAGGTTATCAATGAGGTAATGAGGTTATGAGGTTTTTCAGAACATTCATAAGAATTTTTCAGTGCCAGTCGTGCGTTTAGACAGAGAGGTCACGAAGCGAAAAGTATTGCCGAAGATGCCAAAATGTGGACTCATTGTTCTTCTCAACTTATTGGCCTTTGTGCTTTGACTACGCAGCAAATTTTTACTGAAGAATTTTGCTTACTTCCCAATGAAAAATAAATCCGGACCATTTTCCGGCTTGTCCCCATTTCCAACATTCCGGAGATGAACATTTTGAGTAACGAAACTACTTTAGTGTGCAAAATTGCAGTCTTTGAAGCAAATGCAAGACGTCAATGGATTATAACTATATCCATTTAAACTTTCGATTTATTGCGGGCTTCATGCTGGGGGTATCATCTTAAGCAATACCCAATACGGAATCGCTAATAAGGTTAATGACATGTTTTCATAAATCTGTGATATTTACCATTGATTTATTATGGAACCCATTTCGTTACAACTATATTTCTGAAAGTGATCCTTCTCAGTAGGGTTTCTTTAGGGCGACTTATAGCCTCTGAATTACTACTTATTGGCTTTGTAAGTTAATATTGCAACCAATGCTGACCCCATATGCTCACATTTAGTAAAAATGGCGGAAGGCTCGACGAACGAATGCCGAATAATATAATTTGAAAATAATTTCATTTAAGAATAAAATTTATAATAAAAATATTTCGGTTTTAAAATATTTCTATACTGTGCTATCATTTTGCGCTCTCATGCAACTAAAAAACACACCCATTATTTGTGCAACCCGCTTGTTTTGTATGCAGTATTCTTGCATAATGTTTGCATTACATTTCAGTTCTTATCTTCAATTCTTACTTTCTTTTGTTCAAGCAGTGGAATACAAAGCATTAGAGATACTCGTACTGGCATAAAGTAATAGTTTTTGCACGCAGCAGTAATTCATTTTGATTTTCTACAAAATTATTGTAATAAAATTAAAATCAAGTTTCTTATTTCATTTTATACTTCTTGTTTCAAATTGCTAAGAACATCTTTGAAAGAAACCGAGTAAAGTGATATTTAGATGTTATTGGGATAATAGGAAGCGAAAGATCTGATGTTTGTGCCAAGAGAAATTATGGATTAAAATAAGATGCTAAAAGACAGTTGGGTTCGAGTGAGGGACCTATTTGGATAACCTATTTAAATAAATTTTACAAAATGTGGCGTAATTCTTGGCCGTTTATAAAAAGAATTAGTCCCTTAATACATCATGTGACACTAACCTACACAGTCCTACCAAGCTTTCGCATGAAAATCTAATGTGATGCCAGCCTATATTAAAAAATCTCATCAAAATAGCATTGCCGGTGCCATACTGTCAAATACAGTATATGTAAGATGTACAAACAATTTTTCCCATTACATTTGACAGATCTTACGAATGTGTAGGATAGTGTAGCATAACCGTAACCAGCTTATTTCGTAGCACATCATTTAAAGTGTTTTTACTTTGTTTAGCACTCCTTACATTTCGACATATATTACAAATTTTTACTATGAGGATTAATTGCAACAAGGATTGCCTTTTTGGCAGTATATGCACAATCCTTTGGGGGTGGCACCAAGACCTTTTTATGGCAATTCCACCAGGCAATAAAGTTGTAAAGTTGTGAAGAAAATATATGCGAGTTATGCCACCCGTTTATAAGCAAATCATAATGTGCATGTTATTTTAGTTTACTGCAATTTGATACCTCTTTGTAATTGGAAAGCTACCGAGCAAACTACGTACATGCCAATGCACAAATATAACATTTTGTAACCTTCTGTGCGTTGTTTAAATAACAAAATAATATGGCAAATGGGACGATTAAATTGCCATCCTACAAATGCATTTTTACAACTCTGTGTTGCAGTTATTATTATGCAGATATAAATAAAAGAGAGAAAGACGTGTAATGCGATATTTCCCAGTTGTTATCTGGCAATTTGCTGTTGGTTAAATTGTTGGTTAAATATAAAGATGGAGATTATAATATTTAATGCATTGCAACCAAATTCTTGTTATTTTCTGATTACAAAGTGTCACAGTAAAGTGGATAGTGAGATAAATTTAATAGTTTATTATTTCACATTTAACTGAAATATTAAATAAACATTTTATTTAACAAGAGCACTAAAGTAAAGTGATGGAAAGGACACATAACAAGATGATGCAATTTTACTTTATGGCTATAAAAGTAAGAAATATTATATATTTAAATTGGTATTACTTTAAGTCATATGTAGTGAACATTGAATTTGGTAAAAAAAAAAAATCATTTTACCTCCTGATCTTGGCGGAATGACTAGAAGGCCAACCACAGAGTTCTGGTCTCAGTAAAACAGTAAAATATTTCACATGGAAAACACTCGCTACTTGCTTTTAAATGTTTAACACAATTGATGTTACTGCTAATTTCTTATTTACTTATAGTAACGTCGTACTAAAATCATTAATTGTATGCTGAGAATGCAAATCATATATTAGCAGATGCCTTCACTGCAGAGAGCAGTACTCACTAATACTCATGCGAACATTTGCTGGCATTTAATAAGATTTTTCTCTCTTTAGTTTATTTTTGGCCACTATTTGTAGAAGCAAATGCATAATTAATTACTTATAAATTTATAAAAAATTGCATTTCAGTGCAATCATTTTTATAAGAGATAAAATTGTTTCACTATTTTGGAAGCTGATACTTCTGAATTTGGTAAGTCTCTGTCTTGTGAATTAGCTTTGCAACTGACGTCTCCATTTTCTATACGAAATATACTGCCAGAAAGTTTTAATAAATTTCCATAATTCAAATTTACTTATTGTTAACATAAACAGGAGAAAAATATATATTTTCTCCTTTTCTCTGGAGTAATTAATTTTGCAGTGACTGTAAAATTTCCATATTTCATGTATTATCATCACCTATTAAATTCCATCTTGACGCTGTTTAGTTATCTGGACTTTTTTCTACGACAGGTCGTTGGGAATTTAGTTTCTGCTTAAAATCATTTAAAATTTAACTTTTCTCTCCCCATTCGCTGCCAACTGTTGTGCACGTTCAATTTACACACCATTGACCATTGCAAACAGGAGCAAAAACTAATAAATTCTAAAGGGCATAAATTAAGCTTAAAATCAAATATAGTCAGACTATGCGAGCAGTCATGGACTTTTATGTTGCCGGTTGAATAGTTGAGTCTGTCGTATGTCGTAGGAAAGAAGTATGAAAATGTCAAAGGCATTAGCGAGTTTTCGTTAGTTTCATATGTTTTTTTTTTTATAGACGCTGCAAAAAATAAAACTTTAAGTGAACGCAGTGAATTTCCATTTTATTTTTTAAATGATAAAAATAAAAGGCCGCAAGGAAATTTTCAACAAAATTTATTGTGACACAAGACATGTATTAGAAAGGATTTAGTGGCAAGGCAATGTTTTAGCAGTGCTTTTATTAGTTCAGTGGCAGTACGCATTTGCCCTGATTGTACTGTAATCCAAACAAGTTGCATGCCAACATCAGAAGCCTACAATTTCCCTCAAAGGCTGATTGATAATACTCAGAATTGGTTAAAGGAAAACATGCCGGTACATATGAAATTTAAGCCAACTCAGAGTGATTGCCTGCCAATCGCTATTAGTGACTGTATTAAAGTTTTTGGCGTGTATTTACACTGGTGTTTCGCATGTAAAGTTCATAAAAAGCAAAAAAAGTACAATGGGGTAAAAATTAAAAAAAAAATTATCTGAACCGATTTTGCTAATAGACTATCATACAGCAATGAATTCAAATGTTAAATCAAATATAGAAATTCTTCAAAGATCTGAGTATGAGAAACATTACAAACGATAGTTAAACCATCTTGGCCAGGATACTGCCTACGGGGGAGAAATAAGAAGTAGATGATTCCTTCAAAGGTTAGAGAAGTTAGAAGTGTAGAAGGCTACTTGTTTTATATCTACTATTCGGTTTATAAATAATAAAATTGTCTTACTTTTTTTTATTTTTCCCTTTTATTGTTATTAATGATTTTATGATTATTTCTTACTAACGAACTTTAAAATTTATTATGAAGATAATATAATTGATTTCAGTGACTTAATAAACTCGTACAGAAAAAAAAATACTTTTGTTTGATTAGTTCGTTAGAAAATATTTTATTACCATTTAAAAATTTCTTATTGTTTGTCGAATATAATATTCAAATATTATTAATTATGCCAATTAAGTTTGCTTCAAATTTAAGCTTTGGCTTTGTTATATCAAGTAAGTTATTTTAAATACGCTTATTGTGATAATATGAAAAGTGAAAGCTTTTATTTTCTTAGTATGATTTAATTACTTTACAAGTCACTGCATTACACCCTTTTTAATAAAACTTGTCAAAAATCTAATTCAGTTTATTTTGCATATTAAAAATTCAAAGTGAAGCTGAAAACTGGAAATGTATACGAGAGTCTGCAAAGTGCTTTTTTTAACAGAGATTTTTTGTATTTGCCGAATATTAATTAATTGCTCTAAGATTTTATAATACTTTTCTTGTAGGAATATGTAATTGCTTTTAGTAAATTTACATTTGTTTATTTAATTTTAAACTTCATTTCAAAAAGAAAACATATTTATTGCAATTGAAATTTTATCCAAAAGCATACAGAAGTTTGCCGTTTTCAAAAAGCTTTTTTTCTTGTATTAAAAATGTAAATTGAAACTAAAAGTTTTATAACATTTTTGTTGCTCCAGTTGCTTACAAAGTTTAAAAAGGGAATATTTTCTTCAATTTTAAACGAACATTGTATTCAGATATTTTGCCCAAGATACGCATGTATGTATGTATGTAGATTTGTATGTGTACTCGTATGCAAGCTGGTTATAAATTTTCTATCCGTAGTTTTCCAATTCATTGCATTTTAATGAAAACACTTTCCCAAACACATACATACATACATAACCAGCATTGTGAATCTTGTTTATGTATGAATGCATCTTAATATGCATTTACTAAATTTGCTGTCAGTGTGAGAGTGTGTGTGCTTGAATATCTTTCGCTGGTGCCTGATCAGAGTTTTTAACTTTCTATCCTTATCAATTCCAAATACGCATATGTGAGCTTGTTAAACAACTACACATAATTTTTCATATTTAATGCCTCCCTTTAATACTACTTTTATTTTGTCTGTGCATGCCTCATCTTGTTTCAGTGTTCAGTAACTACGACTACAATAAAGAAATATTTACTTTACGACATGAGATTTCTTCTCAATTCATTTTCTGCAAAATACGAGTACGTATATTTTTTAAAGAGCTTGTATTACTTTTTAAATGGATTTTGTAAATAATTTTTTTTCATTATAAGCAAAGTAATATTCTGAAAATGTTAATATTTATTGGTTTAAAATTAATAGCTTTCATACAGTCAGGATTAATTGAAGAAAAGCCAAGAAGATTTTATATAGAAATTAAAATAAAATCGGTTTATTCAGTCAATAATTCTTCCGAAACTCAAATCCCAAAGTTAATACACAGTAAAATGTTAATATTATTTGGGGTTTCCAGTAAAATATTGTTTTTCTTTAAAAACTTTTTTAAAATTGATGGCTCAGCACAGTTAACTGACTTCTAAATTAGTTACTAACGTAAGTCAGTGGATACCTCTAGCGGTGAAATCATTTTTATACTAACCGTGAAATGTATTTACTTCCAACCGGACTGGTTTATTTTTACAGCTGCCTCATGTTATTTTAAAATTTCTGGTCATGCGGAGTATTCCATTTCTTATAGTCCATATTATATAGTATTACTTGTATAGAAATTGTATCTCAATGAGACAATTCAATAAAAGTCCGTAATACTTACTAGGAAACGATTATTTTATTCCTTATATAAAGCCTGAACTTGGGTTTATATTACTTTTTCTAGTTGATTTTATGTCTTAGAATCCGAGTATATTTCATTTATATTTGCTAGCAACTCAGGAAAATAAAAATTGCAATTTTCATAAGGTACCTTAGTAAAATTAGCGCCTTTTTACATATTAGCGCTTTTCTTGATGAAGCCTTTTTATATGGGTTTTAATGGTGAACTTGGGTTTATATTACTTTTTCTAGTTGATTTTATGTCTTAGAATCCGAGCATATTTTATTTATATTTGCTGGCAACTTAGGAAAACAAAAAATTCCGATTTTCATTAGCGCTAAATTAGAGCTTTTTTCTATTTTAACGCTTTTTCTTGATGAAGCCATTTTATATGGTTTTTAATGCTGAACTTGTGTTTATATTACTTTTTCTAGTTGATTTTATGTCTTAGAATTCGAGCATATTTCATTTATATTTGCTGGCAACTCAGGAAAATAAAAAATTGAGATTTTCATAAGGTAGCTAGTTTTGCAATGGGGTGCCAGTACTAGTAGTTAGCTGATTTTGATTTTTTCTCTAAAGTTGGTAAAAACTCGGCAAAAACTGACCTTCAACCGGCAGAAAAACTTGGCAGAGGCTACCTACGCTACCACGTATTTTTAATTCATATATTTTTGGTGTAGACAGAAATATTTTAATTACCTTTTGCAAGTTATTATTACCTTTTTAAAATATTGTTGGAAATTTTATAATTAATTCTCTCTCGTGTTCTATAGGTTGCTGCGGTTTACAGCAAAATATTTTACATTGACAATTTGTAATTAGTTTTTCCCTGTTACAGGGAATATATTCCACCCTCTGCTATAAATTTGTAGTTAATGATGTCATTTTCTCTTGAAAGGTTTTCGTAAAAACGTAAATTCATTACAATATCTTTTTTTTTTATAAGAACTTTTCAGTAAAGCACATGTATGCAAATAAAAAAATATATTTTTATAAAAAGTTTGTTAAAAAATTATTAATTAATAACTGCTTAAAAAGAGGAGGAAAAATCATATTAATAAAATTGCCTACAATTTTCCCGAAACTATTTAGTACGAGTATAGTGCAATGTAAATGCTGCACTTGCGATAACAACCTTGTAAATCAGTTGTAGTATATGCTGAGCAATAACTAAAAAGCATTTAATTAACTGCTACAATCAGCGCTACATACATATGCTTGTTTGCTTATGAAATATAAAGTGAACAAATGCAGAAGTTTGGCAGTAAAAAAAAACTATTTGATCACAATTGTTGCATAGAAGAAAGTTAGTTAGTTGATAAATAAGAATACACTTTATAAGGAATTATAGAAAAGATGTGGTACCTATAGAACCAGCGGACCGGAACTCTGCATAAATGTGAAATTTTCGAGAATACACTGAAATTGTTGATCTTGAAGTTTAACATTTTCTTTACTGACACTTCTTAATAGATGATGTGTTAAGCTTTTTACTGATAGTAGTTTGTGTTCGGATTAGTACCTAAAAACTTAAATTAATTTCCCACTCAAGTTGTCACACACAGTTCATTTGGCTTACTGGGATGCATCACCACTCAAGTCTTCACCCACCATTTTGCTTACTGGGATGCATTCACCACCTAAGTAGTGGATCATAAATCCACACATACACTCATACACACCCGCGCATCGGCTGGCAAAGAACAAAACATTTGGTAAGCAGCGCTAGCTGAATCGCCGTTACTCATGAGGATATAGCAAAACCTATGTAAAAAAATGATATTTTGGGAGCGACCGCAACAACAAATTACAAGGGTTGGCTGTGCGGCTGGTGTCATATCATCGATGAAACATTGAAGTTTTTTCACTCTTCGATTCAGCTTGGCCCAGAACACATCTTCTTTTGTGTAACAACTAGAGTCATAATTTACAACATAATCAAATAAAAATTAAATACAACACAGAAAATAAAAAACCTATATTTTCTTTTATTTAAATACATTTTGTCAAAAATAATTTGCTTATAAAAACGCTTATAAGCCTACACATTTTGGTGACCCCGACGTGATCTATCACGTAATTTGTCATCGCTCTTTGCCAACAATTTTATCATGACCGACACAGACGCATCCTCAGCAGCAGTCGGTGTTGCACCTGGCGTCCCTGATGCACCAGACCCGGTCAGATTTTTGAAGCTAAAATCAGCGGCTTTGCTACGTCGTTTGAAAAAAATATCTGCCGAGTTGGACGGCAGCAAACTGCGCAAAATGGATGAATATGTTTTGTCGTCGCAACTGGAGGCATTAGGAGAACTGAAATCAAGGTTCAGTGACGCCCACACCAGATTAGAGGAGGTGGACTTTGAGGCAATGGATAGCGATTTGCCTGACCAATTTGATTCGGTTTTAATCAACCTTAAAGCCAACTTACAACGCGAAATTGGAAAGCGTAGCCCGTCTGCTCTATGTTCCACGCTTAAGGTCAGCGCCAACGAGTCGCAACCAATCATTGTCAATGCAAATTCATCGCGCTTGCCTTTGCTCACGTTGCCGAAATTTGCTGGTGACTATACGGAGTGGACGAACTTCTACTCCATGTTTTTATCCATCATCGATAAGGATGGCGACCTCACACAAGTCGACAAACTGCAGCACCTACGCTCTTGTCTCAGTGGTGCCGCATTAGACACCATACGCTCATTAGAAATTAATGAGGCTAACTACAAAAATGCATTAGATCTTCTGCATAAACGGTTTGATAACAAACGTCTTATATTTCAGGCACACATCAGGGAGATATTTGGGCTAGGCAAGGCAGATGGATCAGTAGGCAGGCTACGAGAGATAACTGATAGCCTCACCGCTCACTTACGGGCATTAGAATCGCTTGGCTCGAAGGAGCAAATATCCGATTCCATCATTGTGCAGCTACTAATACAGAAGCTAGACAAGGCCACTCAAGCCAAGTGGGAAGAGAACTCGCCATCATCCGAGCTACCTTCGTGGAACCAGTTATCTAAATTTTTGGAAAAACGCTGCAGAACACTCGAAAACGTTGAATACGTTATGCAACCGCAGCCAGGTAAAACCTGCAAAAACGTGAGTACCAATCAAAGAAAATCATTTGTTGCATCTAGTAGTCCCATGGGTACTTGTGGGTTTTGTGAATCCCATGAGCATCTGATATACCATTGCCCTCGCTTTCTAAATCTCTCTAAAAACCTTCGCCAAAAGGAGGCTAAACAACTAGCCCTATGTCTCAATTGTCTCAAAAAAGGGCATCAGTTGCGCAACTGTAAATCAGGTTCGTGTCGTAGCTGTCAATCAAGGCATCACACACTCTTGCACTTTGATAGTCAACCTACAATTGCCACCACCTCTCAAGGTGCAGCCTCTCAATCGGCTATAGCTCAGCCTAACTCCCTAACTGCTTCCATATGTGCCTCTTCCCAGGCTCTTATCTCTCCCTCTGATGTTACACTCCTAGCTACTGCTGTCATTTTGGTAAAAGGTCATGCGGGCACCTTCGTACCTTGTCGTTCATTGTTAGACTCTGGCTCGCAGCTGCACTTTATTACCTCTCGTTTCGCAAACCAGTTACAGCTACGAAAAACTAAAACCTTGGCTGCAGTATCAGGTATTGGTGATGTCAATTTCTCAACGGAGGGCTACTCTGCTGATTTAGTCCTGAAGTCAAGGACTTCAGAATTTTCAACGGCCATTACAGCTGTTATTGCAAAAACGATCACAGACAGTCAACCCGGCTGTGCAATAACCACCGTTAACTGGCAAATTCCCTCTAACATCCAGCTAGCTGATCCCAATTTCGACATACCACAGCGTATTGACCTGCTTATAGGAGCAGGACTCTTTTTCGATTTGCTCTGCGTGGGCCAAATTCAGTTAGCGCCTGGGCTACCATCGCTTCAAAAAACTCTCTTTGGTTGGGTGCTCTCCGGCGGGGGACAACAAACACCCAAGCTTTCATCGTTCGTCGTACGTCAACAATCAGTCACTGACACTGACTCTAGCACTCGGCTAGATTATTTAGTTCGTCGTTTTTGGGAAATAGACCATGTCATTGAACCAATCGCTAAAACAACAAAGGAAGAGCTTGATTGTGAAGAGCACTTTAAGAAAAATTATTTGCGTTTATCTTCAGGCGATTACTCAGTGCATCTACCAATGAAGATTGGCATCGATTCGCTTGGTGATTCATATTCACAGTCATTGCATCGCTTTCATAATCTTGAGCGAAAATTGATTCGTAATCCTCCACTCAAGGAAAAATATGCAGCATTCATTAACGAATACATTGATCTCAATCATATGTCATTAGTCTCCAGTAAGGATATTCATGCATGCAAGTATTTCCTTCCGCATCATTGTGTCTTCAAGGAAGACAGTTCTACAACAAAACTGAGAGTTGTATTTGACGGCTCCGCAGTTACAACTTCGGGCCTGTCACTGAATGATCTGCTCATGGCAGGTCCAACAATTCAACCAAAGCTTTTCAACATCCTAATTCGATTTCGCTCATTTCCCATCGCTCTTACTGGAGATATCTGTAAAATGTATAGGTGCGTTCGAGTCACTGCACCAGATGACATGCTCCAGTGTATACTCTGGCGTGATTCCCCACAAGATGACACACGCATATATAAATTAAATACGGTAACGTACGGCACTAAGCCTGCATCATTTTTGGCAATTCGAGCCATGCATCAGCTAGCTTTCGATGAAACAGCAACATATCCCCTGGGTTCACAGGTAGTTCTTCGCGACTTTTATGTTGATGACTTAATATCTGGTGGCAATTCAGTTGAGGAAGTGCGAAATATTATGCAACAAACAACAAGTCTTCTTTCTCGAGGTAATTTCCAATTACGCAAATGGTGTTCCAATAACACGGATGTTCTTGGCAGCATTCCCCAAACAGAAAGAGAAACTCTACTCAAATTCGATGATGGCAGTGACATCACCAAGACTTTAGGACTGGTCTGGGACCCAGTCAAAGACAATTTGTTGTTTTCATTTTCTCCGCAGCCCAAATGTTGTAAGAATACCAAGCGCTCTGTGCTATCTACTATAGCTCGTTGTTACGATCCACTTGGATTACTCGGCCCTGCCTTGACCAGGGCGAAAATTCTCTTGCAGCGGATGTGGAGGGATAAACTCTCGTGGGACGAAAGTTTGCCTCAGTCACTAGATACGGCGTGGTCTGTCTTCTGTGAAGATTTTGCCAACATTCAACATTCGTCATTTCCGCGGTACGTATTGCAGTCTGGAGCTAATATTGAAATTCATGCGTTCTGCGACGCTAGTCTTGAAGCATACGGCGCCTGTATATACGCTCGTTCAACCATGAAAACCAGCGTTCAGGTAAATTTGCTATGTTCAAAGGCACGCGTTGCGCCATTGAAAACCTTAACCGTGCCCAAGTTGGAACTTAGCGCCGCTGCTCTTCTTGCACAATTAGTAAACGAGATAGCCAAGATGAAGGTTTTTGACTGTCACTTCTATTGCTGGTCAGATTCGTCCATTGTTCTCTCCTGGCTGCAGGAGGAATCATCTAAATTTAACATATTTGTCTCCAATCGAATAGCTGCTATACAAGAGCTTACAAAGGGAATGACCTGGCGCTATGTTCCTACAGCCATGAACCCAGCAGACATTTTATCGAAAGGAGCCGTACCAAGAGAGCTTTCGCAATCTACCCTTTGGATGCATGGCCCAACTTTCTTACAAGAGGAAAAAATCAACTGGCCTGAATTTCGAGGGCCGCAAACCAAGTTATTGGAAATTCGTCAAAGGGTATTATTCACATCAAGTAACCTAGCTGATATATCACTTTCATTCAAGTGCATCAACTCATTTGGAAAAATGCAGCGCATTTTTGGATACATTAGCAAATTTCTCAATATAACCAAAATGCCAAGAACTTCGCAGCTTACTTCTGAGAATATTCGTTATGGGACTCAGTTATTGCTTCGCATCGTTCAGAGGGCTCATCTTTGGCCAGAGTACGTCTCTCTAAAAAATAAAAAATGTGTGGCATCATCCAGCAGCATCTCTTCGTTATCACCATTCTTGGATGACTTTGGCTTGATTCGAGTTGGTGGGCGTTTGAGACACTCAAATCTTGGCTTTGAAGCCCGGCACCCATGTATTCTACCAAAAAATCATCCGCTGACTTTCGCAATAATTATGCATTTTCA
Organism: Ormia ochracea; assembly: GCA_963402855.1. NCBI lineage: Eukaryota > Metazoa > Arthropoda > Insecta > Diptera > Tachinidae > Ormia > Ormia ochracea. Next base: position 55,766,982 of record OY727108.1, on the reverse strand, counting down.
TCGCAAGCATCATCACGCTGGACCGCAGTCATTACTAGCAGCCATTCGCTTACAATATTGGCCCATAGGTGGCAGAAAAACTGTTGCACGCGCCCTCGGAAAATGCATCATATGCTGCAAGTCTAGACCACGACTCGTCGAGCACATCATGGCTGACTTGCCTAAGGATCGCGTTGTGCCCTCACGCGCCTTTATTGTTACTGGTGTGGACTATTGTGGGCCGTTTTATTATAAGCCAGAAACGCGTGGCAAGTCATCTCATAAATGTTACGTCAGTGTCTTTATATGCTTTGCAACGAAAGCGGTTTGGATGGAATTGGTGAAGGATTTATCAACTAACGCCTTTATCGATGCTCTAAAGCGATTTGTCGCCACTCGTGGCGTACCCAGCTGTATTTGGTCTGATAATGCGACAAACTTCGTAGGGGCAAAAAACGAATTAAGGGATTTGAAGCGCTTACTTTTAAGCGAGGAGCATCGCAGTGAAATTCACAACTACTGCCTAAATAATGGATTCGATTGGAGATTCATCCCGCCTCGTTCACCGCACTTCGGCGGCTTGTGGGAAGCAGCCGTAAAAACAGCTAAGCAACACTTCTACCGTTCAGTTGGTTCTTCAGTTCTTGGCTTTGACGAATTACGTACTCTAGTGTGTCAAATTGCTGCTGTGATTAATTCTCGTCCTCTTGTACCACTTTCAGAAAATCCTGATGACTTAGACGTATTGACGCCCGGTCATTTTTTGATTGGCGGTCCACCAACAGCTCTACCTGAACCTGATCTGACACATTTTAGCTTTAATCGACTGGATCGATGGCAACGAGCAACTTTCATACAACAAATGTTCTGGAAACGGTGGAGTCAAGAATATCTCACTCTTCTCCAGCAACGAGCAAAGTGGCGTACCCCCCAGCCTAGCATACACGCTAACGACATCGTATGCATGAAGGACGAAAACACTCCGCCTCTGAAATGGCCTCTTGCACGCGTTCTTGATACTGTCCCCGGGCCTGATGGTGTTTCACGTGTGGCAATACTACGCACGTCCACGGGAACAACGCGTCGAGCTGTAAACAAATTGTGCGTCCTCCCAGTCAATGATACTGTTGAAAGCCCTGGCTATTCAACGGGGGGAGGATGTTCGGATTAGTACCTAAAAACTTAAATTAATTTCCCACTCAAGTTGTCACACACAGTTCATTTGGCTTACTGGGATGCATCACCACTCAAGTCTTCACCCACCATTTTGCTTACTGGGATGCATTCACCACCTAAGTAGTGGATCATAAATCCACACATACACTCATACACACCCGCGCATCGGCTGGCAAAGAACAAAACATTTGGTAAGCAGCGCTAGCTGAATCGCCGTTACTCATGAGGATATAGCAAAACCTATGTAAAAAAATGATATTTTGGGAGCGACCGCAACAACAAATTACAAGGGTTGGCTGTGCGGCTGGTGTCATATCATCGATGAAACATTGAAGTTTTTTCACTCTTCGATTCAGCTTGGCCCAGAACACATCTTCTTTTGTGTAACAACTAGAGTCATAATTTACAACATAATCAAATAAAAATTAAATACAACACAGAAAATAAAAAACCTATATTTTCTTTTATTTAAATACATTTTGTCAAAAATAATTTGCTTATAAAAACGCTTATAAGCCTACACAGTTTGTAAGGACTTTATTAAAGTGTCCTTTATAGTTACAATTTCGATGAAGCCAAGTTGAGTGAATAATTTTGCAATCAAATCGATAATTTAATTAAATACACAGAAAATGTTTGTTTATCAGGTGTTAAGAAAAAGGCAATGCACTTTTTACTATTTTGTATTCTTTTCTCGTTATATAAAAAATTGAATTTTCACAAATAATGAAATATTGAGTGGTTTTCATTTTCTAATTTCTATAAACTAATAATTTAATAACAACTAAAATATTTTAATATTTGTTTCTAGGACCAATAGTTAAGTCCGGGTATAGTCTGTAGTCATGCAGTGTTTTGTGTGGAAATCACAAAAAGGGATTGTAATAAAAAGACATTGTAATAGAGGCCTTTTTTGCGGCGCCTCTAGTGTCAAACTAGGCTCTCTTATACTGGTCAGTAGCATTAATAATAACTTTTATTTCGCCGACGAAATACAACTAGAGAAAAGCCGCAGAAGAAAGTTTAAGCACTCATATGTATATAGTCTTTGATTAAAGTTGGCTGTTGGCCGATAATAATTATTACATGTTAAACTAAATCATTTGGGAAAATTCGTGACAGATAATTTTTTGTACAAAGTTAAGAATCGTAGGCAGGACTTTACCATTTTTAGCCGTCTCTCGTCTCCCGTCTTAAGTCAATTGTTCCAACTACTACAACTACTATGCGAGTAGTTTTAATTAAAACTATTTTCTATTTTCCATACAGATCAATGTATAAAGTATTACACGTTTAATTATACAATTTTTTTTGTCTGGGTAACTGCAGATGCGATGGCTAATTGTGGTATCAATTCCTTTTAATTTCACTATTTATTGTTTATTATTATTGTTAGTTTTTAAAATCAAACTAATTTTATGTGTACTTTAATGAAAACTTTTATCACACTTGCATTTCATTTTTTATTTTGGTAATAAATAATAAAAACTTCGTGGCTTCTTTTTATTAAGTCCGATCAGTAATTAATTACTCCTGATTTTATTAGCATATAAATATCTCGCATATTTTAAAGAAAGCCAAATTTTTATTCAATTATTTGTTTAATGCTCTTTTATATTTTCTTAATTTTCCTAATACAGTAAACTAATAATAATCAGAAATGGATAAAAGTCATCGTTGCTCATTGTTCTTCTCTTGTGTTTTTATATTATAAATATTCTATTTAATAAAAAATTTATTTTTATTACAAGCTCTGAACCAATTCAGTATAAGAATTAATAATAAAACTTTACAAAAAGATTTCCAAAATATTGAGAAGAATTAATAATTTTTTTACAGATTTGTAATTTTATTTCCATTTTCATAAAACATTCAAATAAAATATTATAATAATTTTTTTTTTCAGGATAAGAAAACTGTGTCATTGCAGAATAATTCATGGTTTGTAAATAAAGATATTAATTTATAGCAATAATTTTTTTGATTTAAATGTGTAGTCTTTTGCATAAAGTTTGCCATTTCATAGTTTTTCATTTGAAAATCAAAAGTCCTTTCAATTTTTTCTTATAAATTCTAAATTCCTTTAAAATCAGGAAGCGAAAGAAAAAACGATTCATAAGCCTCTTTAGGTCGTTAGAACTCCTGCAATTAGTCAGCATATCCTTTACTATTATTTCTTAATAATTTATTGGAGTGCTTGATAGAAATTATCTGTATTTATTAGCACTTCCTTTAATTGGCAATAGGAAATATCTTTGGCATAATATACAGTAATTGTAAAAATCTTGCTAAGCATTTGCGAGCGTTTTTCCTTGAAACTCTTTTGATTAGATATTAATGGCATTTACTTAATTGCTATAACAAAACTAGGAATTATGCGACTTTTAAGGCTGCTTAAATAAAAATGTGCATCGCAGTTATCAAGCTGCCTTTTAAAAGTATTGCTAATAAAATAAATTAACTTGCAGAAAGTGGTTAAAGCCACGTGGTAATTCTAGCAGTACCCTATTATTACTACCAAGCCATAGAAGAAATTTATGTCCGATCAAAGATTTTATTAAAAAGAAAGACATGCGTAATAAATTACTGAAAGATAAATTGTATAATTTTTTTCCTTTTAGCTTACATTGAATACTATAACTGGTTGCATAAACAGTTCCGCGTCAATAGAGAGGTTTTCCAAGAAGTATTTGCTTAAAATCTTTAAAGTACGAATATGATTTCGTTGTGTAGGAATTTGGAGAAATTTTTCCTAAAGTTACTTGCGCTTACAATTTACATTTAATAGTACACTTTTAAAAAAATTAGTTCCTGACGTCGCTATGGAATTACGTCTGTTAAATTTCCAACAGCCATGCATATTTTATTTATAAATTAAATTCTTATATGAATGAGGGGATTTTCCAGGATCAATCAACCAATTCAGATTTTTACACCCAAAGAAAAACAGCATTAGTTTCGACTGAAATTACAAAACTAAATTTAATTCTCACATTAAACTGGTGTAAGAATTTGGATTCTACTTTTTAGCTGAAAAATGCTGGTATCTGTACAATTATTATTTTATTAATGTCACCATCCTTCCATTTCTATAATTCGGAACTGTAATCATTTTATTTTTAACTATAAAAACAATTTCACATTTGCTTTGTTTTATCTCCAAAAAGGCACCAAATGGTCTACTTCCTTCACTTTCATACATAAAAATTTAAATTTAATACGTAATTCTGATATTTTCTTCTTATCAGCATAAAACATGTTATTATGCTTTGCTTTTAAATATAATTTTTTTTTCATTTTCGTAGCAGTAACTGTTCCCACATACAATGAACTACCAGTAAAAAATATTAGTCTGGTTAGCAAAAAAAAAAAAAAAAAAAAAAATTCTGTTGAAAACAAAAGCATAAAATATTGTATGTTTTCTTTCCATCCTGATGAATTTATTTGAAACAACGATTGTTCTGACCCAAATAATGACTTGACTTGCAGCCGCAAGTTGCAATTAACATGCAATGCTCATAGTAGTAACTGGTATATGCAGAAATGGCAAATACTTTGCTGGACTGCAGCAATGGAAGAGCCTTTTTCCTATGCAATTATTTAATTATGAAGAGGGGAAAAAGTTGTTGTACATGGCGGGTAAGATTGGATTCTTGACAATATTTTTTCTGATTTCTTTCCATGTTAAATGCAAATTGTTTAAAACCGAAAGAAAGCAAATAATAATATTCATTTTTCTTTCTTTTATTTCATACTTATACGAATAGTTGCGTTACGTCTCCAAAGGACAAATCTGTAGCATTTTGTTTCCCACTCATATCAAACCAATCCAGTCGAATCTTGTGTATCCTCATGAGGCGAAGTTTCCGTTGTATTAGCAATGTGATATAAATTATACGCCACGAGTGCCTTCAAATAAATTAATTGCATTTCTAAGTTAAAAATCAGTTTGATTTAATTCAGTTTATATATCCGAAATTTTTTTTAAGCTCACTCATTAATGTAGTAGAATGTCCGAAGTAATAATTTTCAAAATTTATTTATTTTTTTTTTTAAGTGTTTGTACTTTGAACACCGAGTCACATAAAAGTTAAAATGCCAAAGTACGAGTGATAACAGCGCGGTTTTACTTAATTCCGAATTAAATTGAGACTCTCTTGACCGAATACTTAACTAAATATGGAAATGGTATTAAGCTTTAAAGCTTTCACTAGAAAAACTATTTTAAACAGAAAAAAAAATTCTAAATTAAAGTAAAAATACTTCCTATTGTACAAACCACAAGACTGTGTAAAAGAAAAGTTTTCCAAATTTTTCTTTTTTAAAGTTATTTGAAAGGAATGCTATTTTCCTATTGATATCGTATCCAGCCTAGTTTCACTGCCAGAATATATTTTCTTCTAAAAAATTTCGTCGGCATGCATTCGAGAACTGCTTTTCCATGTTTGAGATCTGTTTTTTCCACATTAATTTTTCGTTTGGATTTTTTTGCACAAATATGGTTTTTGAAATAAATTCAAATTAAATTTAAATTAAAATATCCTATTTAAGGCAATCCTATTTAAGACAAAAATATAATAATTTTATATATAAAGAGGAAAAATTTAGATAAATTTTCGTTTTTAAATTTTGAAGATTTTTCGTCCTTGAAGTTCGATTCAAGCAGTCAGACCATTAATTTGAAATTTTTATTTTATTATTTCATTTAAAAAAAAAGGATGTTTTCTTTCATTATTTTGACAGCGTGTAAAAAGGATTACAAGATCAAAACATTCAATGACGTAATTCTTGTTGTAATACCTGATTTGATATTATCAATTTATGTGCTGCTCTTCTCGGAATATTTTATATATAGAAAAGCTGATAGAATTTTCTTATTTTTAGAAGATGATACATTACGAAAATGGATATAAAATTATTAGCCACAGCTGTCATGATTACAGAAAACCGTAGTCTAGACAGTAATATGAGGGCAGGGGTACAGATACTTTATTATCACATCATTTTGTTTTAATTATAACACTATTTGTATATAAAAATATTGCTTTAGGATTCAGAAGAAAGGACAAGCTTAAAATCTACATCTTGTTTTACTATCGACTTTTGCTATAAGCAAGATTTCTTAGTTGTCAAGTTTCAATTAGCACTGCATAAAGACAAATGCAATACTGAAGATGCTACAACAAATATTCTAGTTAAAGCAATCCCCAATCATCGCAAGAACATTAAATATTATATAAAAAATAAAAAACTTAGGCTTGTGACGGTCAAATATTTCAAACGCCACAGAAACCCTACACTTACAATCACTAAATAATAAAAATTTAACTTTCAAATATTTAAGCTGTTTAATCACTATTTTATAGAAAAATCACCTACACGGACGAAATATTTCAAAAATATTTTCTTTTACAAATTGTTGCATTTTAAATGTTTTCTCATTTCCCAAACAAAATATTTCAAGAACTAAAAAAATTATCAATAAATATTTATTCGACATTAAATTACACTAGGCTGCAACATTTATTGAATATTTTAACACACTTTACACTCTCGTAAAAAAAATGTCAACGAATATGTAATTTATAGTAAACCCACACAAATAGAAAAATAAAAAGGGGGGTATTTCGGTTTCTGCTGGTTGCAATGAGAAATTTAAGCCAATATGTGAAATACAGTATTTGAAATACAACACATACACCTATAACTTTAATTACACGACTAGTTGTTTCTATAATGCAGTTCTGTTTTAAATCGGTATAACGATGCATTGCAAGTGTGCATTCCTCGGCCAATCGTAAAGCAAACACACACCAACACATGCCAGTTTGTCGAATTTAAAAACACTTTTGCTAAATTCTGCTACAACCACACGTATTTTGCAAACTTTTATTGCATTTTTGTGGATTTAGCTGTAGAACTACACACATCAGATCCCCGAAACAAAGTGAAAATTACTCAATTTGTTTTAGGGTTCAAGTACACTCGTACTCGTATACACGTACATGCAAATAGCCACCATGGCATAAGCGATGAAACAAATTGAAGTTTAAAATTGTAGTTCGGAGACTGCTAAAAGTTTTTCCTTTTAACCGGTCGAAAGGTTGTGCAGGAAACCAGCAAGGAATTTTATGCATGTTTTTATTAACGTACTTGCAAAATTAATTGTGAAGTATGAGCGCAACGAAAGTTACCAATTGTGAATTTTGATTTATATATATATATATTTTTTTTGGCTTTTAACAAATACAACTTCAATGAGGAAATGTGTAAATGTTTTACTTTAACATAACAAAAGGATAATGAAAAAGGACAATGCAGAAATCCCAAGATCTGATTAACAAGCATGCATCTCGATGAAAGATTGATAAGGACACAACACACAAAAAGTTGCTGCAGGTGCCAACACCGGAGTAAAGCTGGAAAATAAAATACTTTTTTAAAATAATCTTCAAACCCGGTATAGAGTTGAACTATGGGTTGCGGCAAGGAATTCTAGATGTACATCCTTAGAGAACATCTAGGAAAAATAATGAGATTGAGAGGGAGACAAGATCAACAGCACGTTGTTGGTTAAATATCTGAACAACTATTCTAACGCAATAGCTATATCTTCGTTAGAGGATAGTGGCTGTACACTTATTAGTAAAAGGCCTCATGTACCTGAATTCGCATTTAGGCTATTAATATGTAATATTTATTTTTTTAATTAATTTTCTTATTATTGTAAATTAGATTGCAAATAAAAAATAAGATATACAACACATGATCTCTGAAATGACAGGACCTTCAGTCTACAAATATATGCTGGTACACATATATTACAATTCTATGTTTTGCAACTATTTTAATAAATATAAAAGTGAAAAATATGTATTGAAACTACTGGGAGAAATGGGAAATTTTTAATTGTTTAAGCGATCGTTTAATTTCTGCCATAAAACTCCTTTCATTTGTAATTTATTTCTGTGAATCAATAATACTAATCGTTCATCACAATTAGTTGCTCAACAAGGACTAAAATTTACAATGTATTATCCTGATCATATTAAAGGGTGGAAACCTAGAACTGAAGCAAACAAATAACAGAGTTATATTTTTTGCTGAAATAATTCTTTATGTCAGTCTTTCATTCCTAATATGCAAGTTATATCCAACAAGGGTCGAAATGCTTACCACAGAGCAGAAATTATAAATATATTAATAATAGAATATTTTTTCAATTTAAATATTTTACATTAAAGTATTTATGTTCGAATAAATATTATAAAAATAATAATACGGAGTGCTTTTTTTATCAAATAAAACTGTATGCATAGAAACATAAAAAATAAGGATTACAAAAATAATGGCGAATATATTGCAGTGATAAAGAATTACGATAATTAACACTTTTTTTAAATTTAAAATAAAAATATATAAATATAAAATATTAATTACATTGTGAGAGCATCAGGACTTTGAGTGTAAAAGATTTTAGTATCAAACGGGAAAAAAGCTTATGAACTACAATACGGCATAGCCATGGATTGGATCACTGCCAACGTATGCTATTCAAGCTTAGAATTTTCTGATCATGCCAAATTAAAGGATTCATTTCAAACAATCAAATCAAAATATAATTAATAAAGTTTTGTATTAAGAAAAATATTTATTGGCAACAAGTAGGCAAGACGAGAACTGAAGAGACTTTCCTCGGCAATTGTAATTTATAATTTAAATTTTTTATAAATTTTTAAATTTAATTTTTATTTTTTTTTTTAGATTTAGGACCTTTTTTAATTATTGTTTATAAAAATTAAGATTTATTTTTTGTAAAAGTTTTACGACATTTCAGGTTTATTACTTTCTGTACATTTTTTTCATTATTACTGGCCTCACAGCATACGTATCAATTCTTTTAACAACAAAGTTTTCTACATTCTTTGCATGTATTAGGCCTGCTCGTAGTTTTTTGCTTCATTCCTTAGTTTTTGGGTAACACGGCTTCTGTCTCCTGTCTTTTTGCTCTTCCTATCTTTATTTATTTCTGTTTAGGATTTTTATTCCCATCTCTTGTGTTAATGACATTGTTTTTTGTGGTCATGCTGAAAATTTATGTGCTTTTTTTTTAGGTTTTATAAGCTTTCCCTTTAGTAAATGTCTGGTTTGTTGAACCTGCTCATTTTAACTGACTAACTACTGAAAAGTCCTTTAGGACTGGTGTAGCTTTTCCCTCCCTTTACATCTTCCACACTTGATTATACTGGATTTTTATCATTTTTTTTTTTGTTTTTTGTTTCTTTGGCAAATAAAAACGACAACTGCATAAATCACAGCCATTTCTGTGGCGTATTTAAGAGATCAACAAAAAAAATTATGTTCAATTAAACATGCAAACTCAATCGCAAAGCAAGCTTCGTTAGTTTCATTTCAATGTTTTTACTAAAAAAAGTAAAACGTGTTTAATAATTTCCCCCTTTTCTCATACCATTTTATTTAAGTTTTCATAGCCAGTGGCCAGATGTGGCATCGACTTAATAGAGTTTTTAAGTTTGCCTTGCCATTGCGACAATTTCAATTAAATTAATTTTCTCAATGTTGATTCAACTAAATTACTGAACGTGACATTTAGTTAACAAAGTTGTCTCTCTACTTTTTTTCCTTCCATTAAGCAAATGAATATATATTGCGTTTTTGCCATATACAGCTAAACACGTTGATGAGAAATTGCCAGTATTGAAAACGTTTATTTAAATTTGCTTGCATGGCAGCAAACAGCCTTCAGATATCCTTTAAATACTTCCTAAAGCAGACTAAGTAGATCGATTAAAATTAAATTTGGTTACTCATTAATAAAACTTTGATGCATATTTGCTTTCTACTGTTTTCGAGTAACAAGAAATTTCAGTATACAATTTTTTTATCTGAAGCGACTACAGGAGCAAGTTTGTTCAGCTACATTTACACGATTGAACGCCTTTTGAAATCTTACCAAAATTTTGGAAATTTATTTTAAAAATTTGATAAAAATATTCTTTCAATATATTTCCAAAATCATTTAATGGAAATTTGATCAAAATTTGTTTGCAGCTAATTTACATTATTGATTATTTTTGACTTTGATCAGCTGTTTTGGATTTTTTGTTAATTTATTTTTAACAAGTATCGACTTTTTTAATAATACAGGAAGAAGTAGCTGCAAAAAAAAAAAGAAGAAAACAAAAGGATCATCGGGTGCAACGTTTTTCTTTGGAATATAATGATGTCTATGTCTTTTAGGGAACGGTACAATAGGAATGGTGATGACCCATACAAAAACTTTGTGCGAATGCCACCAGACGATTGACGATTATTTGCTTAATCTCGTCAGCCCATCAAGAGAAAAGGCCAATACTAATATGCGGGAATCTATATGGCCCAGAGAATGCCTAGCAATTACTTTGAGATTTTAACCACTGCTTACAAATTCAAAGATATATACTTTATACGGGGCAATGACACTGGTGATATGTACGAATATTCATTAAAAGAATGAACATCTAGTCAAATTATTTATAGTTGTAAAAATTTCTAGATACGATTTTGATGCTTGTTTATACGGCATAAATGAAATCTTGTTTACACGAGTTTGAAGCACTTCAAAGTGCAATTTGAAAGAAAATGTTAATCGTGTAAACATAGCCATTTATTTTTATAAAATATAATAATTTTTAATTTTATTAGTTATGCAATTATGCCAGACAATTTAGCTGGAAAATTATTTAGTAAAAATTAAATGACTCAAAATATTATTTAGTATTTGTATCGACAGTTTTATCGATAAGAAGACTCATTTTATATCGTTAATATTTAAATTGCTTACAGTGATATAAAAATCCACAGTAATGAAGAACAAACAGGACACAGAAATAATCTGTATTCTCTTTAATGTGCATAAAATATTAGTTTCAGAGCAAAAAAGCGTCAGCTAAATCTTTATTTTTATAGCCTAACACATCGTTAGCTTTTTAACTTAGACCTCTGTTTATACATCCCACTTTTCTTGTTTTAATAGTTTTAAGCTTAACATGATTATACCGCTTTTTGGGGAGATTTTGTATTACAGATTTTATACGAATATCACTTTAAAGTGAAAGCTTTTAAGCCCCTTTTCATATATAATAAATGGCTTTATGGCACAATTATAACACTAAATGTTTGTTAATAAAATAAATCGTTAAGAAAATAAAATTTAATTTTATTTTCAACTCAGCGCAGCAATATCGAAGCTCACGTTATGTGTTTGTAATCGTTGTTTTTATAAAATTTTTATTCTTCTGCTTTTTTTTTAAACGCTGTTCAAAATAAAAAATAAAAATGAAATTTTTAAGCCAATTCAGAGTGAAATATTATTACTCAACTGCAACTGACGGTTGCAAAGTGGTTATTATTCTATTCCGTTTAAAGATAATTTTGAAAATTTAAGACCATACGAGAGTTTCAAAACTCAACTGTACAAGTAAATTAGTGTCTCAAAATCACACTTCTCATGTAGAAAGGCCTCAACTGCCTTTTTTTTTTTATTTTTTCAATAGATGAACTATTAAGTTATATATTGAAATCACTAAAAAAATTTACTGCAAAAAAAACTTCAAGTTGGGGGCTTTCTAAATGAGACAAACGATAATTTGACGAAAGTACTCTTATGAACGACAAAGTTTTGCTCGCAAATATTGGAAGTCAAAAATAAAACTTTTGGTGTGGTTCGAAATCCCTCATACGTGACGAACTCTGTAAAACCTCTTATTTTATTTCATTAGCAGGCAAACAACAACCAAATCAAACTGATATAAAAATGCCTGCTGTTTCTTTGCTAAATAAAGTTTATTTTTATGTTAATAAGTGTTTTAATTTTTTGTATAGTATTTTAAATCAAAATACTAAAAATATAAACATGAAAATTATTGCGGTATGTTTTTCTATTGAATTTAAATTTAAAAATGGTTGCCAATTACAACGACTTGTATATTTTCCTCGTTATTGTCCTTTATAGGACGAATATAGATACCTGGTGGATGTTTACCCAGGAATTCGTCTGGCTGGAGAAAATTTGTCGCCTATTCTAGTAGAGTTTCTGGCAATATTAAACATTTTATTTAATGCCGTTTAAAAAAAAAAAAATTTACTTAAAAAATATATTTGAAATGCGTGTTACTTGTAAATAAGCCAGTATCTCTAATAATAATATTGTTCCGTGATTAAAACATATATATATGTATATATTATTTTAACTTTGCGTATTGAGTTAATTTGAGGATATCAAGCTGTCTACAATATCTGAATAAGATCGTAAGTGTGATCCCCAACATGGACAAGTACAAAACTGATTTTAAAAACTTTTCCTCTCTCTCATTTTGACATCTTTTAATCAGTTAATACGTTGAAAATGTGGACAGATATACAGTACGCAGTAAAGCATGCGCAAAGTAAAAGCATGTGTAAAGTGGGAGCAAACAAAAAAAAACGGCTTTACAGCACCTACTTTAATGCTTTAATGCACTGTGACTTGTGCGAGTACGACTTATGCTCTGACAGTAAGTCCGAAAAAAAGGAAGGAGCTGGCCAACTATGCCAACCTGTTAAGAGAGCTTCGGATAATGGCTTTATGTAACTTGTTTGGTTTTTCATTAGAAACCTTCTTGTATGAATTAGCCTCTCATTAGAACTTAGTGAAGGTTATAAGAAATTATTGGTCGTTTATAAATGTATTCAAAAGGATACTCAAATGCGTGGTTTTTTAATCATGTTTGACGGACCATTTTTGTATATAAATATTATAAGGACAGCCACACACTAATACTTTCATACTTGTTTATACTTGCATATGTTTACTGGGATCAATTAGACTCGTTATAAAAACGATTGATAAATCTCCATGCATCACTTGATTTAAGTCCTTTAAATAAAAAAAAAAATACTTTAACAGGAAATGTTTTGTACTTCATATGACAAGCTTGCTCATACAAAATTCTGTTAGAATTATTAATGAATGCCGTTTAAACGAAACCCATACATTTCATCTACTTTGCAATTGCATTTGTTTTTAGTGCTAGGTATTTTTCTCCATTATCAACAAATCCTTTTAGCTCTTGTTTTAATTTATTTAGCAATTTACACAAATCCTTATGACTATTTGTACGTGTGTTGTATAACTGACATTAAGCAAACAAGTGCTGGTATGCAAACATATTAAATTAATGAAGTTGAAAATGATTAGATTAATTTATAATAAAGAAAATGACTTTGTATATCTTTTTGTACACTTTATAATAGTATTATTGTTTGTTAAGCATCTTAAATAATTGAAACCCTTAATGGTTATAAAAAATTAACAAAATCCAAATGACTTTGTTTATCTGTTGAATATTTAAAAGGATATATACATTTTAGATGGCATCAGTAGAACATTTAAGTGATACATTATGAAAAACTAAAAACTTGACAAGGTTCTGCTTAGCGAAGAGTACAAGAGGAACTACTAAACAAAATAATAATAACTTAGTCATTAAATAGATTTCTTTAGTTGAGATATCGACATGTACTGCGCTTGTTCGTATAACATCAAATGAAGTTTGTTGAGTTTCCAGCCCTGCCCAGATTGACAGCAAAATTTGCATGAAAGCAGCAATACTTGCGAAGAGAAAATATTAAAGAGGTATAGTATTACTAGGGAAATATTTAAAACTACACTAGAAAAAATTATTGCTTAAATATCTTAACCTTCGCAATAAGTTAATTTCAGAGCTATGAAGTACTCACAGCAACAGAAAATGTCAAATTATATTACATAACATTTATATAATAATTTTCTTTAATTTTTTAAAATATTTTTTATTACATATAAAGTAAAAAATATTTTGCTACAATCATTTGTATAAATAATATTATATTCTGAGTTGATTTTATTATTTGTTTCAAAATGTTAGAAATAATCAGGAATTTAAGTTAAAAAAAAAATGAAAGAAAATTATTCTTTCTATTAAATTGTTAAATAAAGCATTTCAAATTTTAAGAAAATATTTTAAATTCCATTTTAACAAATTTTTATTTAAATTTAAACATTTTCTTAACAACACTACTATTCATTTTATAGTAGTCCTGAAAATGAGATCTCCTTTTCTTCAGTGTAGATAATAGTTATTTAATTTATTTCCATGCATGTGTGCGTACCATCTAATTACAGTTATTATAGTCCTCGCTTGCACTATTTTATGTATATTTGTTATATATATTTAAATTACAATTTGTTTATGCAAATTAGATTGACCAGCAATTTATTCTGTACTATTTATTGTAGATGCTCCTACATCTACATAAACGTATGTGAATTAAAATTATTCTCTCATTATTCTTATTCTAATAAAATAGTATTTTGTTGTTTAAGTCCCAATCTAATTTGAAAACATGGTACATTATAAATGATACAAGCAATATAAATTTAGAAATACTGATGGGGAAAAGGAATATTGAAACGAATCAGGACATTATTGTATTGCACTGTATTGCATGCAATTAAGTTTTATAACAAAAAAAAAATGCTTCAATTGTGGAATATTTTCAGAGTAGTAAAATATTTTTAAAAAAATAAGCACAAAAAAAATTCCCCATTTGCAATGCATTTTAAGAAAACTAATTTTGTATGGAATAGTGAGAGTTTTTTTAAAATAATCTGCTTCAAATAACAATTATTGTAATTAAAAAATCAACATTTTGAATAAATTTGGTATAATCAAAGATTTCACAAACGAAATACGCAAAAGTGAACTATATAAGTACAGTACTGTTTTCCAGCCAATGAAATAGGAAAAGGGGTCTTCGCATCGCCCTTCTATCCAAAATCGCCTTTACATTTCCTCTGCCATAACGATGCCCAAACGATTTTTGGTGACAACCGTACATGAAAAATATATGTATGTATGACGCAAGAGTACATCGCATACGTGGAATAGTCATTCCATTAATCTTCAATGCAAACATTTAACACATGTTGTTAATCGGAAAACATTTTTATAACTACATTTCCAGATGCTTGAAAATATTCCTTTTATAGAATTATCTGGAATTTTTCTCTCTCAGTAACTGCATTCAGTTTTATTTGTTAAGATTAACACAATTATTCTATTTGTAACAATTTTCGAAATTTTAACACCATTCTGTCATATGCTTTACGGCCTCCTCCTGTGCATTTTTGTTCGTAAGTCTGCATCTCCAAACTGATTTACTTTGAAGATACAGAATAATAAAATACAAAATAAAAACAAATTTTTGTAAAACATCTTAAAAAAGTGAAAAGTATAGCGAAAAAAAAACAAAATATCAGATGTGCTCCACGAGCTGGAACGAATTTGTACAGAATCAAAAGTAAAGATTATTAAAAACTAAATACGTTTGTGCGGATGTATGTAAGTATGTACGCATGCATGCAGGGATTTATGTATAACTCGTATGTATGGAAATTAACACAAAGAAAATGAAGGAAAAAATAGGTCAAAATTTTCAAGTACTCGAAACAAATTCTGTTCTGTTTCGCCTCTTTTCCATTCATTTGAACTGTACCTTCAAGGCGAGAAGCATATAAAGGTGACTGAATATGTGTAAATTATTCTCTTATCAAAAAGAACAAAAAAAAAAAAAAAAATTATGTGAAGTGCCAAAGTTTCGTTTCTGTATTTTGAATATGAGATTGAAGTAAATTATTTGTTGTAGGTCGCATTAATTACATACGATATCAATATTTGTGTACGAGAGCAAAGAATCTCAATATCATGCTAATTAAAAAGTTACAAATTTTATGTAACAGATTTTAATTACATAATTGTGAGTTGCGGTTTATACTAGTAGAGATGGCGATATAGCAGAATGTCTACATTTGATTTTGTGTGCAGAGGAAACTTGGACGAAAGTTTTGCTACTCATATCATATCAAGCATTCAATATAAATTCAATTCAATATAAATTTATTGAATTGACGATTCAATATAAATTTATCCATAAGCAGGGCGATTTTAAGCCGGATATTATTAAACCCTTAATAAGGGTCTATATATGTCATACCTTTAAGTGATGTTCTAAATTGTCTTCGGTTTTTAAAATGTTTTTGTACTATAATTAGTTTTTTTCGATTCTATATATTTCATACCACACTTGACACCATTCGAATTCATTTAATTCTTCTTCATTTTTCCCAATGCGAAATTTACATGTTGTGAAATAGACTAGATCTGAAATATAATCTCTTCCTTTTGTTGTTATTTAAGTTGTATTAAAAAGGAAACCTTTAACCACACATTCTTGAAAAAACTCCAGACTTAGTTTTCCCAATTCATTGAATTAAATTTTATAATTTTTTTTTTTAACTTTTTTTTCGATTCTTTCAGACAATTTGCCTAAAACAAAATTTTTATTTTACTATATATACACATTTTATTTTGCAATAAATTAATTATTTATGTTAACTATACATCAATAAAAATTAAAAAAAAAAAAAAAAAAATTAAAAAAAATAAAATAAAGTTAAAATAAAATAAAAACAATTGTATTAATATTTAAAATAAAAAATAAAAAATTATATTTAAGTTTTTTAAAAAATAGTTATAAACATGTTTTAGAAACACTTTAGCTAATCAGTATGCATGCAAAACATCTAAAACTAAATGAGAATTCCTATTTAATTCTTAAATGTAACTACAGCAACTAATACTGAAAGTCTTTGTAGTTAATTTTTAATGGAAAAACTGATTTTTTTTAAATATAATTTTGCCATAAGCAAAGGTTTGAAAATGAATAAAATAAAACTCTCGGCCAGTGTTCACTACTCTCTCCGGCTTTCTTAAGAAAACTTTTTTCGACATGATTAACTTTTAGAAAGCCTTTTCATTGAGAAATTCCACTCTATAAGTCAAAGTACAGTTAACATAGCTGGTTAAAAAAAAATGTTCTTGAAGGAGATGCATGATACCATTACAGCATAATAATAAGATTCCATTGATACATATGCTTACAAAAGGGTCATATCTATTAGGTTACATGTTCACTTACAAGCGTATGTTTCTCTACCTAGAAAAATATCTTATCACACTCATTGCGTAGCCAGTCGTACACTTGCAGCGACAATTTTACAAAGAAAAATTTAATACACAAGAAAGAGTGTAATTCATATCCATTCTTAAGTGTGATTTTTCAATGGACTTGCACAGTGTTGTCGTAACTTAAAACTACATATGACTACAACATGTGATGTTTTATCAAAACTATTATTGCAGACAAAAAATATTTAAAAAGTCTTTGTTAGGTTGCGGTTTCAGTAAGTTTGTGCCCTTTTATTACAAAACATAGCAAGTTGCTTCGAGTTACATACACATTTCCTATGCTGTGCTCTTCAGTAATTCTATGCTGCAGAAAATAGTTTAAAAAAAAGAAAGTTTCCTTTTTCATTAAATACACTATGCGAAAAATTCTTTTCACAAAAATTTTGTATTACAGGCTCAGTAGAAAGAGAATATAATTTAAGTTTCCAACTTAATAGTTGTTGTTCTTCTTATACATTTAGAAATTTTCCTTTGTGAAAGCGTACATTCATAGCGTCTATATAAAAAAGTCTAAAGCATTTCCCTTTTCCACCATTTTTAATGTAAACTCTGTTACTTCAGTATCCTATTTAATATGTTCAACATAATATTCTCTGTCTTTTACATTCCCTTTTTAATTTTACATATCCGGTTCTCCTTCCAGCTCTGCAACTCCTTTGTAGAATGCATATTACACAGTGTTTCTTCTTCTTGCACTAAAAATCACATATTTAATCTCCCAGTCACCTTTATTTTCAAATCCTACAATTTCACCGTCGGTTTCTCTTTATACGAATTATTTAATTCGGTGAAACATCTCTTAGCAAACTCATTTCAATTTTAAGAGCATTTTAATTTGAATTTTCCTTTCTTACGTTTTTTAAGCATTCTGAGGGGAATTTTAAACAGTCTGTTTCTTAAGAAACTCTACTCTAACGATGAAAATTTTTAATAGAGAAAATGTAAAACAATATAAATTTAAAACAGACTTTTTAAGAATAAAACTTAAACTACTTTTGCTTAAAACTACTCTATAAAATCAAATCGAAAATATTAATATATTAAATAAGTTTTTCTCTTGACATTTTCCAATAATAAAAAGTATTAAATTTTTTCAAATTAGAAGGCCTTCCAGATACCTTAAAATTTTTAAGGCGTTTCTAACAGCTATGAAATATGTGGAACAGTTCTGGAACCGGAATTGCTGGTTACACATTTCAATAGATTGCTAAAGAGAACCTGATTTGTTACCACCTATAATTCACTATATCAATTTTAAACATGTTTCACTGTAACATGCTACTTTACCTACAAAGATGACAATTGTAACAGCATTTTCAATAAATAATATGTTACGAGAGTAGATGGATCTGTGTTGGAACTAGAATTGTTGGTTACACATTTCAATAGATTGCTGAAGAGAACCTTAAAATTCAAATTACTGTACGGATTTTAGCAGTGTTTCACTGTAACATACTACTTTACCTGCAAAGATGACAATTGTAATATCATTGAAATAAATAATATGTTACGAGAATAGATGGATCTGTGTTGGAACTAGAATTGTTGGTTACACATTTCAATAGATTGCTGAAGAGAACCTTAAAATTCAAATTACTGTACGGATTTTAGCAGTGTTTCACTGTAACATACTACTTTACCTACAAAGAACCCCCAGGGTAGTACGGGACGCATCTGGGTGAAATTAAATTTTGGTGGAGTGCACTCTGGGGAGACGGTAACCTGCGTTTCCAGACCTCAGGCCTTTGGCAGCTACCGGTAAAACTTGCAGGTGGCTATCCAATCCATGAAATAATGTTGTAAGCCGGAGCGAACTTGGTCTATGGACAAAGTCACTAAAGCCGCACAAATTTATCCACGAGCATAATCATTTAACTCCGTGCAGTGTGAACTAAGTCCATCATCGATAACAGTTCGGTTCAGGTATTGTGCAAACCTAAAATCACTCACTGATCTACGCAAAAGAAATTCATTGTGGGGCTGCCGGTACCCGTGGCGCCAGTATATAGCAACTGGTGGTGCTTTCGGAGAGAACCCCAGAAAGAAGTCTCCTACAATATTAGACCCTGAATCGATAAGGTTAGGCTAGGGTATCTCCGTAGGCGAGTGAATAATGCTCAGCCTAATGAAGCGGTGGTCGCGGGTTCGATTCCTGCCTAGACCCTGGGTGTTTTCCTGCGGACAAGCCAAAAGCTTGTTGGTTAAAAAAAAAAAAAAAATAATTTCATGGCTTCCTTCCTGCTGCAACCATTTCGTTATAAAGAACTACCAAACATTTGCTGAAAAATTCTAAATAAAAAAATTGCAACCTTGTTTTTACTCGTAGAAGGAAGAAACAAAATATTATTATCTGTGCCATCAGTTTTACCTGATGGTATTGTCCTTGTTTATGTACACAGGAGCACATATAGGGATTGGGTTTTTGGCGTGTGTTTCTTTTTTTTGTATTTTAAAAAGGTGTAAGTTTTTCTTCTTTGACATTTTTGCAATAATTATCTTCTAGAGAATTGACTCAAAGGATGGCGAGCAAATAGGGACCAATAAAAACTTTTTATATAAAAGGAAAGCAGATATAAAACTTAATTTGTTTTTCTGTCAAGAATATTTATCTCTATTAAAGAAGCTTAATGAATAGCAATTAAAAGCAGAAATGTTTTGTTTTTTTTCTAGAGATGAACAAAAAAACGCTCACACAGTAGTTCGGCTGGTACGAAAGTGAAAAGCGCTGCAGAAACTTTTTCCTTTGTATTCTTGAGAGATGATACTTTAATATTTAGGAATTATGCTATATGAAGATATCGAATAATTTTTGAACG
Source organism: Ormia ochracea (assembly GCA_963402855.1). Lineage (NCBI taxonomy): Eukaryota > Metazoa > Arthropoda > Insecta > Diptera > Tachinidae > Ormia > Ormia ochracea. Next base: position 55,746,902 of record OY727108.1, on the reverse strand, counting down.
TACTACTGTGATACCACGTAATTAAGTTCATTCCAAATGAATTCTCCTTTGGTGTTTAGTAGTGCATTTAAGCTTTTATATCGCCATGCATATACGAGCATGTGAAGAATAATATAATATGTATGGTTAATCGAAAATGCTTTAAGGGCAACAACAGCTAAATAAAGGATTATTCGTTACACGATAGAAGAGGATATAAAAAATTTATTTTGTCATTTCAGGACAGCAGATCGCACCGACCATATGAGCATACCAGCACACGGGTGCCAATATTAAAAAATATTCAAAGTGAGGGAGTCAAATGATGCCTTTCTTAATTATTAAGCAACTAATGTGCAAGACCTAAATTTAAAAAAAGAAAATAAATAAATAAATAACACAAGAAAAGATGATTTGAAAACAAATGTTGGCAAATGTCTTTTAAAAATAAACACTATTACTCGTATGCACAGGCATGCTGCATGTTTGGTATGTTTGTGCAGGCAGCAATTAGTATTTGTTTTTTTAAATATGCGGCTTTTTTCTTAAATTAATAAAAGAGAAATAAAAATAAAAATAAAAATAAAAATAAAAATAAAACAAAAAAATTTGTACAAAAATGCATTTGAGGCACCCAGACTCACTACACTCAAACCGTCAGGGAGTCCTACTTAAGCGCATGTGCTGGCAATGTGTAAAATTAAAGAGTCGTTCTTTCAACTACTTGGAAACAGAGTGAGAGAATCAGTTAAAAAACAGAACAAATAATATTTTTCATTTAAAAAAGTACCATGCGAGGGAACATGAGGAGGAAACAATTATTAATTCACATGGCACAACATAAATAAACTGAGTACCAGTGTACGCAGAGTGGGGGTGGTTGTAGCACTTCGGATGACATGGAAAGAAAGGGAAAACATGAAAAATCGTATACCAGTGGCAAGGGTAGCAGCAGTATAAACATTTTTTTAACTTCAACACAATTTAACATTTCAACTTAAACAACAACAACACAAAAATGTTTTTGATGTCATGAACTTGTCTGTCAAAAATATTAAAAAAATATATAAGAACGTACTTGCATATCTAAATAACTGGACGTAAAATTCCGACTATCATCTACTACTTCCAGTGTCTGCCATTTGAAGTTACTTCACATAAATATTTAAATATACCTAAACAAACATACTGCAAAGTAGAGCCACTGTGGAGTTCTTTCCAGAGTCTTTAAAGACTGTGAATTAAGCTTATTACAGTATAAACATTTTCAAAATTTTTTAAAATTTTTCTACATTTTGTTTACTCTTCATAATATTTAGATGAGAGAAGATATTAATGGAAGCTCGTGGGACTCCTATTCTTACTCACTAAATGGGCGAAGATACAAAAAAGAATGCAATACATGACTTGAGTTGAGGCCCATTACCATGATCAGCGGTGGATAGCCATAAAAAAAAAATTCAGCCGAAGACTGAATAGACTTACCACTCGAGGTCTAAAAAAATATAGCGTAAATGAGAGCCTTAGGGAGTAGTTAAGCAATACTAGGATTGTTAGTGGGTATAATAAAGTGCTATTTAAATAACAAAGTCCTTGTATAGGGCATCAGCCGAGGCTGAAGAACAACAAGAGCCACATCTGCAATGTGAGCTACAAAAGATCTTTAGAATCTTAATGGATACAAATATGACATTGAAGCAGTCATCATTGCAACGAGCGCTCAGAGGTGTTGGGTAAATACGCATTTGTCGCAGAGCTTCGCATTCAAAACGAAGCTACTGCTTTTCAGCAATATACCAATTGCAAAAGCCCACCAACGTCGGCAATAGTTCACGGAAGCTCTCACATCAAATATAATACAAAATCACAAAGACTGGTAAGATAAGCTATTAAAGCTATTAAGAGCTTACGAAGAATGTAATAAGAGCTTTCCAAGCATTTCGCTTGGGTCTAGTTATTTATATTTTTACCTAAAATAGCAATCGTTAGGCCTATTCGAGATTAAGATTAATCGAAATTAATACTGAGAAATAACTTAAAAAGAATTGTAGTAAAATGGTATATTAAATGGGGTATAAAATGGGTGATCAAGATATTTGTTAACGACCCCTCAAAAACGGTATATATGTTTTTGGTAGTAATAGTATTTAAAGAAAACAATTTTGTACATTAAATATGCTCCTTTTTAAACCTTCGACATTTCTCTGTTGTCCCATGATTTTATACTTTTAATGCCACTTCTTGCATCACGTACCTACTAAGCTGCCTACAGAACGTGGCAGACGACTGCAGTGTTATATGTTGCACAGACAATGCTGATGATAATGTTGCAACATTTGTTTGGAATGGCCTCCCATAAAAATTATTTAGTAGATTGAAAATACAGAAGCAGGAGTTTTAAGCACATCATATCATGTAAGCCACAGTACAGCCGTACGCAGCATAACCATTTACACAAAGGATAAAGCCTGAAGATGCTTATATGTCACACTTCAAAAACAATAATGAAAAACGAAAGGCACTAAGCATTTGCATTGACAGGACTGCTAAAATAAGTTTTTTTTCATGGTTTGAAAAAGTATGCGCATGTTTCACTGCAGTGTTATACCGCAATCCAGAATAAAAATTTTAAAGAAACACAACAAAACAATGAAATGAAAACGCAACAACGAGCATCAGGCCCAATTACATTTTTCGCCACATAAAACAGCATGATTAGCTTTCAGTAGACTTCCTTCATAATGCTATTCCCAATACCTCTAAATTTCATTATAAAAGAGCATATTGTGCCCATGAAAGTAATGTTGCCTACTTCATCTGCTCAAATATGACTTGTGTTTCTGACACTTATAAGTGGAAGTTTCAAATGAATTACAGTTGAATATTTAATAGAAATTTGAACAAAATCATTAAACTACACAAAAAATTATTTCGTATAAAAAGTATTTTTTTTTTAAATTTTGTGGTTAAAAATTTTCCTTTAACAAATAATAATTTTATTCTTTGGCAAGATCTCTGACAGAGTAAGTAAAACAGATTTGATTTAATAGAAAGAACAGATTGCAAGGACTCCTCTCCGTGATTTTAATTCATGCCTTTACGAGTCCTTATCTCTCTTTATTTATTTTTAAAGTTTAAATTTTGGCGATATTTTAAATTTTTTAGCGATTTAAATCTATTGCTAGTTATATAAATTAAAAAAAATTGGTGGTTAAATTGAAAACTTTTAATAAATACACAGGATTATGCGAAGCAAACCCTATAAAAGCATATAAAACCACAGTTGTCACACACATGCACATTTTCATGGTAAAATAGTATAAGGAAAACATTGTTGTAATTGTCACTTACCATTATGGCCAGTGTTTGTTATGATAACCCAAAAGTCTATTGTCTTCTCCGGACCCAACTCTTCATAGTCCCACTTCTTTTTGACACGTACAGCTCCATTTGTTTCAACTGTCACCCATGGATTTTCATCTCGTATTTTAAACGTTTCTTTGTCCGTCTCCTTTTCCAGCTGGAATACCGATTTGCCTTCGGTATCGCCATCAGCTTCTGTAAACTCTATTCGTTTTGTGGGTCGAACGGCACGAGTTACACGACGTTTTTCACGATGATGAGAATGCTGATTAATTAAGTCATGATCCAGGTGCTGAGTTATAAATGATACCGGTTCAGGATCGAGAAATTCAACTAAAACTTTCGCCGGCTGTTTACTGACCAAACTGGGATAACGCAAATCGTGAGCATCAACCTCTAATAACAATTCCGCAGTGGTTGGTTGATCAACCAGCATTATTTCACCAGTTTGTGGTACTATTATGACGGTATTGCTTGGTTGCTGTAAACGGTAAGCAATTTTATCACCATCTAAATCTGTTGCCTCCACCTTTCCCACAATACTGAAACGTTTCCACGTTGTTGAAGAGTTGGCATCTAGTTCAGTCATTTTTATACCTGGTAAAGCAAATTTGTAATCGATCGCTTTGAAGATCGGTCTGTTATCGTTTTCGTCTAAGACGGTTATTTGTATTTTTGAAATTGTCTTGTCTACATCTTCCATGTCAGAAGCTTGTATGGACAAATCATAATACCTTGTCCGTTCACGATCTAATGGTCGGTTGGTTACCAACCAGGCACCATTTTCATCATCACCATCAATGGTAAGAGTTGTTGATCTCTCATCGGCTTGCTTAGCATGACGACTTTGTAGTGCAAAAGCGCCATCTTCGTTGCCGCCAATAATTGAATATTTGATCTTCTTCGGCTTACTAGTAACCTCATTATTGCTGAAAGCCTGCATAAGAGGCACCCCTCTTATTCTAGTGCCAGCTGGCTTATTTTCTTTAACCTCTCCTGAAGCATCTATCATGGAACCAGGAAACCTGAGCATATCGTTGCGATGCATAACGTACAGCTGAATATTATGAGTTTGAGTAGAGTTTGGCGTTTCTTCGACCACTACTAAATTTACCGGACGATTGACTAGAGGTGAAATATCGGAGGTAGTCATAACAACACCATCTCCTAGCACTGTAAAATATTTGGCATATTCATTATCTAACATGCGATATGAGCCCTGCTGTTGATAGGCATTAGAATGACTAGTGGACAGTGAATTGCCCTTTTCAGGACATTCACTGTCACTTAGGGCAGGTGTAGTTTTGAAACGTTTTATACTAAAACCCGGATAAGTATCATGGGGTAAAACTAGAGATAGGTCAGTATTAATATTGCCACCACTACCGGCCAACATCCGTGCTGTATTGGCGGCCGTTAGGCCGTCATGATATTGCACTGGCTGACTGTGCAGTTGTTGCAGTTGTGTGTTAGAGATCTTTTGAGATAAAACTTGTTCAAATTGACTATTTATAATTAATAATATAAATGCAGTATTTAGTAAAAAATAACGGACGCGCGACGACCAAGGCGACGACGACGACGACGACGACGACGACAAGAGCGACGAACCCGATAAAGACGATAAAACCCACGAGCATGACGACTTTAGAAAAATATAGGGCGAGCTCCTGAGCATTTTTGTTAAGCCACGTTTAACCGTCACTGTTAACCACTTTGTGTCAAACGTATTTGTATTGTTGTCGTTGCTAGTACTGCTGCTGCCATATAGATTATTTGTTGCACTACTTAGGCTTTTAAGCTTTGAGCGTTTTTTGTGCGCCCGATTTTGCGCCATTATTGTGGCACGGGTTAATTTTTGCATAATAAACTTTTGCGATTATTTTCTAAATTGCTGTTTGTGTAAACGTCTACCCCAATTCTAATTAAGTTAATTAAATTGAAAGGCTTTATTTGATTTTAAGCTGCTTTTAGTAACACATTATAGTTTTTATGTGGAAATGTAAGCCGCAATAGTCTGCAAATAAGAGAAAAACCAAATTCGAAATTAAAAAATTATTTCAAAAAGAATTGCATTTGTATATATAAGTGATTAGTAAACTAAATCGCTTTCAAGAGTATTATTACTGCTTTCAGAAAGGAAGAAAAACCAAAAAAAAAAAAAACATTTTTTAATTTATTTATATTAAGAAGTTATTTTGTATGACAAAATTTTTTTATTAACCAAATTTTTTTTTTATCAAAATCAACTTGAAAAAGTTTAATGAAAATAATAAGAAAATTTTGTTGGCTCAAAATTTTTGAATTAACAATAATTAAATATAAAAATTATCAATAATATTTCAAGTAGATTTTTTATAATTTGGGGACACTTTTAGTTCATTTATAAACTTTATTGCCAATAATGTATTAAACACTTTCATAGCGAGAAATCTTTTACCAATTCTAACTACAACCAAGTGTGTTTTCCCCCTCCCCCTTTTTTTTGACATTTATTGACATAAATTCAAAGCAATAAACACTTAATTGTTATTCAAGAACTATTAAAAGCAAAAGCATAAAAGCAAAACATGAAATAGCATTACATTATATACCATTATGTATAAAGTGGAACGTATATATACGTAATATATGTAATATATTACATGCACAGTAGGCAGTTATCAAAAAGCCGCTCTTATTTGGTTACCGAAAATATTTAATAAGTTAACTGTTGTGACCAACACCATAATGATCATTATTGTCTCTCTTGTAATAAATGTGCTTGATAAGCCCACCAATTAATTGTTCATTAAAACATCATTAGTATTCATTGAATTTTTCCAACCGTTTCATTTGAAGTATTAAATTGTGGTGTCCAAAGAAATATAAAATATGAATGATTAAAGAAAAATGATTAAATAAATGATTAAAATTCGGCACCCACTCGCTTGCTTTATTTTGATTATTTAATTGGTTTTTTTTTTTTTAAATAAAACTTTTGTTGGTCTTTCCTAAAATAAATTTATTCATTTGATTTTTAATATTGTTGAATTTTTTTTTTTTTTTAATATAAAAATAAATAAATTTATACGCTTGTTAAATACATACGAGTATACAATTAATGTTTTCTTTATGATCTCTAATATTAAATTTCATCATTGATATTTTATTTAAATCATTAGTATTGGCTATAGAATTTAATTGCATATTTAGAATGTTCTGAAAATTTTTTTTACTACTTATTTCATAAATTCACTAGAAATAATTTATACGGCATGCTGACCACTGCTCTGCTGGTATTGTAATATCTTAAACTTTATGGTTTTTTCAGTCAGTATGTAAAAAATATTTAAAAAAGTGTATAATGAAGTTGGGTGTTAGACAATGTATATTTAGGCACAAAAATAGGGCAATAGTATTTGGAACAGCAGAGGAAGAATCAGGAGCGGTTGTAATGGAAATGGGAATAGATAGCAGAGCCAATTAATACACATGATATGAATTTAGAATCTTTGATTAAATTACCAATGTATTCCAATGAGCTTTGAAAAGACTATTAAGTACTCTTGAAAAATGTTTCTAAGAGGACTTTGGGCAATTGCATGATTGAATGTAGCACCTTAAGAACAAGAAACTCCCACAGGCAATCAGTTAATTAATAAAAAATTATTTTTTTCTCTCCCTCGCTGCGTCTTGTGTAAATTCAAATAGCTTTAATATCAGTTTCACACGTAAAGCTTAATCTTCTCATTCATATAGACCATCAGCAGGATTAGCAAAAAGAAAATATTGGCTAAAAAGGAATGATTTAATAAAATAGTAATACTATTAAGTTTCCACCTTCTCAAGCATCAAAATAGCCGCTTTGAAGTTCTATTATGATAACCATTTTATTCCCCGGTTTACTTTGTCCATTGAACTTTGCTACGCCCAATAATGTTTATTCAATATTGCCAAGAATTAATGCCCCTATTATGGTTCACAACAGTTGTAAATTTGATGTATTTTTGAAATTGCGATTCTGATTTACAACAGTTGTTTTTAAGTGTTGCCAGTTCTGTCAAAAATTTACAACAGCTCAGAAGATGTTATGTCGTTAAAAAAAGAATTTCTTCTCAATACAATTCCCTGTATGAAGAGAAAATTGTTTCTGAAATTATTCGTTGACAAACTTTTCTGCTTACCATTTATTTTCAATAACTTTTTCTTAGTGAAATTTTTTTTTATTTATTTTAAGGATTTCTTTTTTATTTTTTATGTACTTCAATTTTTGATTTTAAAGATTTTTCATATTTATTTAGGTTTAATAATTTTTTTTTTCAATTTGAAACAATTTTATTATTATTATTTTTTTATTCTATTTTATAGAATTCATTTTCGAATGCGTGCGTTTTCTTTGTATCCTCATCACTATCAAAGAATAAATCGATGCCAATGCCCATTATTTAAAATTTTTTTTGAAACTTCTTATTTATTTATATTACTTATTTATGTTTTGTATATAAATAAAAATAACTTTCGCTTATTTTTTTCAATTTTCATTTTGTGCTAAATTTGTTGAAACGTATTAATTTTGTTTTCAACTGTCTGTTTTGTGTACTCAAAGATGCATTTTTTAAGGAAAGTATACGAACATTGAAAAACAACCCTGTGACATACACAACATCTAGATGTTGTAAACCATAATCAGAAAAAGTATAAATGTCATGTTGTCTTCTTTACAACACAACATTTAGGTGTTGTGAACCATAAAAGGGGCATAAGTAACCAGTAACCATAATTTCTCTGTTACGTTAGTATTTAAAACCGATTAACAAAAGGACATTTTTGAGTTTTTTTTATGATCCGAGTCATTTTACAGTACTAGCAGTTACTAACTCAGCTAAAGACAGCCTATTTGACAATATAAAAAAACTTCAAAATTTCTTAAAGCCATTTTTTCGTCTTCGCAAATGCCATTTTGATTGGGTCCATTTAATTTGTCTTGAAAAGCATTCTTTAATACTCTTCATGTAATGCTCCTACTTTAATAAGCTTTTGCTTCAATATTACAAAAATTTATAAAATATTCAAATACCTGCTGCGTTTTTTTATGGTTATTTAGCTTTTATCGTGGTGTGAAGCGCCATCATATATTTAGTTTTAATATTTCTTTTTCACATTTTTTTAGTTATGAAGAAATCCTTAACAAAAGTTCTATTATTATTCATTTGACTTTGCAAATTTTAATATTTAAACATTTAATATTGAATATTTAAGTATACCAATGTCACAATTTGTTAACGTACACATTATTTATCAAGAGAACATTTTTTCTTTTCAACTGATTAAAATATCGATAACACCATTTTGTTAGCTTGGGGCTAAAGCTGTGCTTAAATTCCAATGAATTGATTAATTTAGTGGCAGTTTTATTGGAATGTGTTTTGTATATTTTAAAAGCTACTAAAAAATAGTTTACCAAATTATTATTCTGCTTAAGTATAAAAAATTCAGTGAGGTCGACAATTTTATCACCTACAGATGATATTAAGATTTCCAGAGCAACATCTTGATAATGATGTTCAGGCTTGTTGCACATTCTAGAAATATTTGAATGATGGTTGCAGATTTTCACTCATCAGTGTAGGGGAATGAATATTGCTCAGCCTACTAAACCGGAGGTCGCGGGTTCGATTCCTGTCTATATCCTGGGTGTTTTCCTGCGAACAACTTGAAAGCTTTGTAAGTTAAATTAATTAACAAAAAAACAAAGAATTTCAGCTTGAAGCCAGCATGCACATTTTGATGTATCTTTCTTTTGATTTATGGAACACTAACAGGCATGATTAGTAGGTCTTGTAATAGATACACATGCGCACTGCTGTTGTCTTGCATTTGCATACTCTTCAGCAAGGGAATAGAATCCTTGTGCCTTCTTGGGCGCATAAATAATGCACAGCCTACTAACCTGAAGGTAGCAGCTTCGATACCTGTCTATACCGAAAGCTTTGCTGCTATAGTTTGAGTTAATTAAAAAAAGGTAATTTTTTTTCTTAAAGCAAATTTTTTAAGTATTTTTTTTTAATAGAATATTTAAGTATTTAAGTTTTATTCGAACTCTTTCACTTTAAAGAAAAACAAACAATATCAAACACTTTAATTGCTTCACAAACGATTTCGATTGGCAAGAAATGTTTTATCATCTCATCCCCTAAAGTGTTCAATTAAAATTTATATTTGACATTATAAATATTTTTATTTATTTTATTTAATTTATAAGCCAAAGAAACAAGTTATATTCATGTAATCAAAGATAAAATGATATTAATTAATACACTAAGAAAAACCTTTTAAAAATTTCATACGATTCGCTTTTAAATACGTTTATATTTTAAACCAGTTCTAAACTTTCTGCTGCTGCGTCAGTAGCCGCTTTAAGCTTTTGATTTGGCTTTAAAAATTATTTTAAATAAATTAGTCTTGTAACAAATTACCAATCTGTATGACGAAATTTTTTATGCATATTAATAAGTTTTTTAATAAACTGAATGGCATAAATACGTTTGACTTTTTGTGCAGCTAATTGTCGCCAGCAAACACAATACAATTTTTCTTTTACTCAATAGCTTTTGAAATATTAAGTTATAAAATCTTAAGGTAGCAAATCAACATTTAAGAGGCTTAGAAATTTGAAAAACATTTTTTCAATACGACAGTGAGACAAAAGCAATTTGTTGTTATTGAAAATTTGTGAAGCGTTTTGTATCCGTTTCTTTTTAATTAAGATTTATAGCATCCCAATGAAAAATGTAAAAGATAGTAAAGCTTGAATATGTTTGTTCAATTGATTTTATCAAATTTGATAACTACTCGTGTTGCTTGCCAGGAATGCACAGTGGAGCATAATAGTGGTAGGTGAAATATTTGGTAACCTTCAAAACACATATATATTTTCTTTTAAATTAATTTTATGAAGGAAAACTTTTGTTTTATAAGTATTAAACAGGAACAAGTAATGCGATACTTTTTTATTTTACATAATATGTGAGATGTAAATACTATTGGGATGATTCGTTAAATTTTGAATGAAAACTATTTGATCGAATTTAAATGTAAGAAATTAAATTAAATGTAAGAAATTAAAGTACTGATTTTATTATTGAATTGAAATAAAAAATTATGAAGCATGTAAACGAATATGTGCTTTGGGTAATAATACTAAAGTTTTATCTTTAAAGAATGTTTTTATATTTTTTTATTTGAAATCAGCTGGATTATCGTTAGAGAAGGATAGGAAATATTTAGCCTTTTCTAAATTATTTAACTGATTTGAATTGATTGAACGCAAAAGTACGGCCTTAGCAAAGCTGTGATCTATGCTAAGCTGTGTGAATAGGATATAACTCACTTGGTAGCTAAAAAAGCAAAATTGTTGTAATTGATGTACATAATTACAGTGGAAGAACTGTTGACGACAACTCAAGCTTATATGCTCATAAAATAATATATATTTTTTACAAGCAATTAAGAATTAGGAAGTGGACAGTATGTGATTTCAATAATGCAGTTACATTCTACGAACTGTCGGCGTTTGACATTTTTATGCGGTTACATCTATGTCTGTATGGAAATCTCAAAATAATCCAGTGTGGGAAGCGTTGTCGAGGTGATTAATTAAAATTACTGGTATCCGTACGTAATAGACAAGTTCCAAGTATTATAATGAAGTACAAGTTTCTTTAAAATTACATATTGTATATGTATGTATCTATATCTTCACGGGGAGCTTTCATGACTTTATATTTGATATCGAAAAATGGATGAATGCAATAAACGTGATGAACTGCCACGTGACACACAATATGAAAAACGTCATCGATAACGATATTTTAAATATGAATTTGGTGTAATTAAATCATAAAATATCAAATATCACTTATTAGGCTTTTGGCAAAAATCAAATGCCATATTTCTCTATTGTATTTTTATGCATGTTTTGATTATGATTTTCTCTGCGAGAATATTCTTCGTTTTATCTTTTAGTACGTAGCAAAATTTGACAGCTTTTACTGCCTGCCATGATAATGCTCATCAATATATTTAACTAATATTATAGCTAATGTTTAATATATTGTATCCATAAATACATGTAAAAAGTCTTGCTTTTGGCTTGTGCGAAAAATATTTACATAAAGACATTTATGCATAATACATTGCCGAACATAAATAATAACATTTATTGCCCTCATCAATCAATACCTCATTTGCTACTCTCCTATCAAACCAATGAAGCATTTATATAAGGAAATACATTTTGTGTTGAACAATTATCGCATATGAGTATGTAGTTTGTGTTAAATATGAAGAACTACCCTACTACTGTGTTTTGACAACATTAAAGAGGGCGGAAAATCACCGAAGCAGCTCACATGCATTAGAATCAGCTCGTAAACACTTTGCCGGTAGCATTTCTATTACGTATTTGTATTTTGATCTGGGATAGATGCTGGTGCACAGTGTCATTAAATAGGAAAAGTGATATAAATCTGCCTCTGTTAAAGGACGCCTTATTGTGTTTGAAAAGTGTTGATTTTGCATGTTATTAGGGAATTTGTAAAAAAAAGAAAGCATCATCAACGAGAGACAGCCTACAATAAAATAAATTTATTGATTCAAATCCTTCCATGTTATCTATATTATAGTTTATTTACGTAGTTTATTCAGATCTATTTTTTATACCAATAACTCATTTACTTTAACATTTCGGAGCTCCTTAATTTGTAATATCTATGCATTACCCCAAGAAGCCACATAAAAGGAAATTTAGTTATAACAAAAAAAAATATTAACAACATGCATTGCATCCTTCATTGTATTTTATTAGGATTTTCAAGAACATTTTTGTAAAAAAAGTATTTAAGGAATGGCTTCAATTCGTCCAACGCATTCTGGCGAAGGTTAACAGCAGGGTGTATTGGGATATTCGCCTTTTGGCTTCCAACGCGTTCATTAGCACCTCTGCGCGGTAGTTAGATGTTCACTAGTTCTTTTGGAGTCAATTCCATTGTAGTACAAACAAAAATGAAACGTGCTCCATATTGCGAAGTGGTTTAAGCGGATGAATTAATGGGATGAGTAATCTTGAAATAGGTTATGCGAAATCGCCCGTTCCAAAAAAGTTGTTAATCGGATGTTGGTTAAATAAATATTGTGAAGATCAGATAAAGTATTTACAATAGAGAAACTTAAATTATTCTTTACCAAGATGAAACATATATATCATATCACATTCTCAAAACAAAAACATCAACCGTTTCTAATTCAATTAATTAAACTTTTAATTGGTTTCAATTAAATTAAATAATGCACGGGTTCGATTTCTGCCTAGACCCTGTGTGTTTTCCTGCGCACAAGCCAAAAGCTTTGCAGGTAAAGTTGGTTAAAAAAAAAACAATATATATTTTTATTTCTATATATTACTTAATTGTAAACTTAACTTCAAGCCACTGTGCAGAGAAGGTTTGAAAACTCCAGGTGTGCTATTTAACATACAAGAGAAAAACATTTTAGAAAAGTTTTATAGAATTGTGTTTAAGTAGCAGTAATTGGTTGGCTGCTCTTCAACAAAAACAAAAAATAATCTCTAGAAATATTTCGTGATAAACTGCCTCTCCACTAGAATGGTAAATTCTATTCATATTTGTCAAAAATAGAAACCCGGCTCGACAAACTGCCTTAATAATTGTTGCTGTGCTCATAAAAGTGTGCGAAGAATACAAATAACTTTTAACAATGGCACGTGTGCGGCAAATACTGGACAATTATTTACTGTTGGGTGTGATTGTTTGATTGCATAAATGCAATCAAAAATTTTAATTGGAAATATTGTTTCTTAACAAAACATTTTAATTTTGCTGTTTGCTAAGAATTTAATAGAATAGAATAAAAGGATTCAATAGTATAATAGAAATTTATATACACTTTTTTTAAATCCTTTTTGAATATGTAACGGGTTATCCATTTCGTGGTTTTAAAAGTATAGGATTAGAATTCGACAAACTAAGTTAAATCTGTCAAACTAAGTTAAACCAATTTTTTTCTTTTCAGTTGGAATTGCCGAAAATGGATCGCTTAATTATCACACAATACATAAAAAGGATCAAAACAAATATGGTGATTCTCTCAGAGCCACAAATCGTGCTTTAAGAGGAGATAATGGTTTACTTAATCGTCCAACTAGACAAGCAATTGGCAAAATTGTGAAGAAATTTGTAGAGACTAAAGCGGTTACAAATATTGTAAGGACGTTCCGCTGAAAACATAGCTGCGGTAAGTGAAAGTGCTGCCCAAGACCCGAATGTGTCGATTCCTCGTCGTTATCGCTGTCAATTCGAAGCATTATAGTCATATAATAACCGACTCTTTTTTGCTCGCTATTGAAGAATACGACTTAGGAATAGGTGCTTTCAACAAGACGGTGAAACATGCCACACAACTCGAGCGAATATGGCTTTATTGCAAGAGACATTTGCTGGCCGCATAATTTCACGTCGTGGCGATATCAACTGCCCACCAAGATAATGCGATTTGACACCATTACACTTTTTTGGTGAGGGCACGAGAAAGACCGTGTTTAACTGTTCAGCACTTAAAAACCAATATTTTTCATGTTATGCCTGAGATACCGCCCAATATGTGTCTAAAAAGTGGTCGAAAATTTCCTCAAAAGAATCACTGCTTGCAACATCTCTCTTGGTGGTCATTTAAATTATGTAGTGTTTCACACATAATTTCAACGTTCAAACTTTGTAATAAAAAAAGAAAGATCATGAAAAAAATATTTTATTTGCGTTTTATTTACGTTTACTTTTGAAACAGCAAAATGTGTAACCCGTTATAAGAAAACCAGCAGTTTTTATGTTTTCGCCGTAGATTTTTATAGTTATTTCATTAAAAGGCAACATTGAATTTTAATTTTCAATGTCTTTATTTGAAAATGTTTTTTTTTTTTTCATTGAAACTGCGATTTTACAGGACCTATTAAAAAATCTAGTAATTTTTTGTGCTTCCTTTTGCTGAGTTTCGAAATTACTGAAGCAATGTTTTAGAAAAAAACCTTTTAAAATTTTCTAAAAGGACATTCAATCCTTGAGTATACGCAACAGCAAAGTTCATTACTTATTTGATAGTTTAAGGATATTTTAATCGTAATGTTGAAACTTGTGAAAAAATCTTTAGAATTGTGAAACTTGTGAAAAAATTTTCTAGCTGATCTGTTCGGACTTGAAAGTTTTGGTCTATGCGGAAATATTGTTGAGCGTAAGGAAGGCAGTTAAGTAAAATTTTGAATCAGATATCAGTAATTCCAAATTTTCTTGAAGATATTATTAAAGAAAAACTCTGCATAAAATTTAAGCATTTATAACTCTGCTTGATAAATACCCTGTTGGTTACGCTACAAGTTTTCCAACAAAGCATTATTTAAATTAAAAGTCTAAATTATTTTAAATGAGAGATATTTGTTTACAAATTAGAAAAGAATTCCTTCCGTCAAAATATTCTTGTACACAATAACAAACATTAATTCCCGTCAGATGTGGAAAATCTGAAGAAATTAAAAATTGATTTAAAAACACTACAAATAGTGTACACAGAATTATTTTTCTTAGTTAAAGGATCCATATGCTGTCGGCAACAATAATAAAGATGACAAACATTTTTTCCAAATAGTCTTATCGAAAAGTGAAATAAATTTAAAACCTTTTTACAAGAGCAATATGCCTTTACAGAATGTAACCTACCAACCACAGGCGATTAAATTACGTATGTGTGTGTGTCTGTAAGCGTGTATGTATGTATGCCTCTTCTCACCGTTAAAATTATCTTAAATAAATTCAAACTCTTTTTGTTAAGGACCTTTACGATGGGTAATTTAAATGTAGCACTACATATAAAATTTATGTGATCTTTCAAGATTAACACCCTTGTTTTATTGCCAACGCACACGCTCTCTTGTACCACACGTTATGGAACAAAAGGATGTTGCGTACATGCAAACATCCATGCAGTCGCAAATACTTATTTCCTAAGCGGTTTAAGTTAATATATATGCATGTGTGAGTGAGTGTATACACCATAAACAAAATACATCTGAAACGAAGTAGACGAACAAGCCCTTCTCTAGAAGGTTGATTTTGAAACTAATGAACACGTGAATGTCATATAAGGAAATTATTGATATCAGGATATTTAACTTTTTATTGCAGAGCCTCATTAAATAAGAGCAGTGTTTGGAAAATAGATACGATTGTTTTTTTTTTAAACAACTCAACTATTTCATAGCAAAAAAAAAATTAAAAAAAATATCGAATTTCTACAACTTATATTTTCTACTTCCTAAATTTTTTTTTTTTTTTTTTGCTAAGGGAAAATAATTTGAAAATTATTGGGAAGTATTTGGCTGTCAGAGGAGTACTTGCATTTATTTTCAATGAACATAAATAAAGGTGACACCTAAAATGCCATATGCAACATCTAAACGAGGAAAACCAAAACAATATTTGTAATAATTTAACCCTCATCGTACCGACAAAAAAAGTTTAAAATCTGGCCAATTTGTGTCCGTAATACTCATATATTTAAGATTTAAAGATACTTTTAAATGATCATGGAACAAGTTTAGATAAAAAAAATTTTCTTTATACTTCTTTGTAAACCAAAATTTCTGCAGGCATTAATTTTACTTTTCGACCGGCTTTATTGCGGTACAAATGATATCTTTTGCTTTTCTTTGCAGTGTTATTAGCTGTATTAGATTCATTTCTTCCTTGAGGTTTGCCTTAAGTTGGAGGTTTGCCTTCTTGACACTCAACGTATTTGGAGTCAAAATAAAAAAACTTCTCACACAAACGCCTTTCAATCCTTTTTGTTTAGCAATATAAACAGAACTTTCTGCGTGTGTCTATTGGTCGCACAATTGCCTTTTTGTGTTTTGATATAAAATAAATGCCAATTTCAATGACAATAACTTTATCTTTATTGAATCCTGTGAAGAAGATATAAGATAAACTACTCGAATCTTGTTTGGAATATCTTGCTCTCACAAGATATTGCAAAAATCCCTCTCTCAGCCAGATGTTTGTTACTTTGGGGTTAATCTGCCACAATAAAACAGTTAAAACAGGACTAAAATAAAACAATTGCTTGGCTTGAATTATTCACAAAGATAAAAATTGTCTGTCACTTTATGTCACGATTCTTTTGGTTCTATATCTATAATGCTTGTTGAGCTATAAACCTTCTCAGATAAAATTTTTGTTATGGTAATCCAGCTTGAGATTGTGTTTTATAATGAAAAGCGATACAAATTTCCATTGCTGATGCGAATTGTTGTTTGGCCTGTTAGGAGAGTAGTGTATGACGAAAGAGCTGGAGGGTAATTTTTGTTATTTACCCTTAAAATGCGCATGTGCCTTTTAGCTCAGTCAATTTTATGTCGTATGCTGCCAGACATTATGGCAAAAAGGCAATGAGCTGTTACGCCACATAATAAATTTTTTATATGACTTATAAATGAATAAGAAGAGTTGAAAAAACTATTATGCCTAAAAATATTGTGTGCAATACGAGCAAGTAAAAGGGAGAAATTAATATTGTGTGTAATTTTATGTGCTACAGGTTCACAAATATAAAGAATATATGAACATATTAAGTAAAATCGTTCCTTGTGGCATTCTGCCTGAAAATTATGGGTGGTCTCTCTGGCATCGTATATACACACATGCATACAGATGTTGTTTGTTCCTTTTGCTTGACTTTGCTTTAATGTACCAACAAACATGTTAATTATGTTCCATTTTTATTATTTTTAACATTGAGAAGGGTGAAAGGAAAGTGAACGGAAGTAGTTATCCAGCACGTTGACTACCTTCCCATGTCGATTAACTTTTATACAATTTTTTCCGAAATTTTGTATATTTGAGGAAAGTTTCTATATAAATTTATGCATTTATAACACTTTAAAAGAAGTGAGCCTAAGCAAGAAGAGAGGTAAAACTGCGGCCGCGTTTTAAAGCTGATCCTTCCAAAACCTATATATGATAACATAATAATTTTTAGAGGTTTGTCATGAATAAAGACTTAATAATTAAAACAGATCAGCTTAAAAAATTTCTGAAATAAAATATATATATAAAAGAAAATTATAAGGCAAAAAAAAATAAAAAATTTTCTTTACATAGAAGAAGAATAACTTGTATTTTAAGTTTCATGAGACTTGCATGATATGCAAGTCCTGTTTGATATCAAAGAAACACAAGATAGTTTATGGAACGAAAATATAAGAAAGGATTATAAGAAACATTTTCACAATATAAAAATTTACAGCAAGCTGTGAGTTGCACAAATGTTGTCATGAAGATCATCTGAACTTCATTGAGCATCTTAATTGACTTGAAAATTGCAGCAGAACCAAACCACAAAATTGATTACGTTAAACACACAAAACACAGTACAGAACAAACAGCTCGAAGAAAAAAAAAAAATTAAAAAAAAAAAAATTCTTTGTTTCGCCTTCGTAGTGCTAAAACATTATTATTATTATTATTATTATTATCGATAAGAGATGGTTTTTTTGTTGTAATTTTGAACATTTCCTGAGCGCACGTTTTTATCCAGAAAATGTATAATGAGCTTTCAAGACAATAAAAAAAATGCTTGTTTTTTTCTGTAGCAAATTGGAAATTGCAAGTAATGACAATGTTTGTAGCCGCAATAATGGTGAAAAGTTAACATGGCATTTGCATTTGTTCAGTTTAAGATACCGGTAATGCCATCAAAAGCAAATAAATTTTATAACACACGTACAAAAGTTACGTAGAGCAGATCACTTGTTGTATAAAAACAGAACCAATTTAAATAATTTGAATTTTTTTTTTTTAATCAAGGAAACACACAAGGTCTAGGCAGGAATCGAAACCGTAATCTGCGGCTTAGTAGGCTGTGTATTATTCATTGCTGATCGGAGTCACCCTGTAAACTGTTTCCATAGATATTTACTTTTCGAATAGTCAGCAGGCAAATTTATCTGAAGTACCCACGATATTCAGTGCATACTGCTTGGCAAGTCACAACCACAAAAACAAATTTTCCTTTTGAATATTTCACGAAGGCAAGAATTTAAATTGATAATAATATTTAATAGATAAAACTAATACACACATATATATGTATAAGAACTTTCATTTCCTGTTCATATTATTAGTGGTTTGTACCAAAAATACTAATTGTTTTTATAAGTAAAAAGCAACAAATTAGAACAAAAAAAAATTGTTTTTTGCAAGTTTGCCAAATAAAATTTAATGGTTAATATATTATTAATAAATTATTTATATTCAAAATTATAATTATTATTATATTATAAATTATAATTATGTACTAAAACATTTTTACGTATTAAACATAGAAGCCAACATGGCTTACACCGGTTTGAACTCAGATCACTTAAAATTTATACTAGTGCACATAAAATTATATCTTAATTCATCATCGAGGTTACATCTTTTTTATCAACAAGAAGTAAAGTAACTTAAATTTTTAATCAATAATATTGTATCTATTTCATAAATTAATGAATTCAATCACTAAAAGTTTATTAAATTTTAATATCACCCGAATAAAATAAATAGAATTATTTATGTTTTACTCAAATTTAGTTAAATTGAAGTAAAAAATTCATTTACGGTTTTTCAATTGCTGTTTTGTTTTTATTCTAAATCGTATTTGCAGTTAATTTTACTAACCAAAAAAAATAATTTCAGCAAATTTCATAAATAAGATTCCGAAGAACCGTAGCTTGCAATTTACAAGCAGCCACAGAATATTTAAAAAGTTCTGCCCTAAAAAACTAGATATGAACTATAAATAATTGATAAATTCTAAAAAAAAAGGTTGGAAGGAAAAATACATGCGACTGCCTGTAAACTTCGACGTTTTTTATTGTCAGCAACTGTTGAACTATTTCTGCTCAAAAATCCTTTATATTTCAAAACTCGATATTGAATTTCTAAAGCACATTTTCCAAAACATTTTAACAAAATGTTGAAAGTTATTTCTAACCCACATTTATTTCATTTTAAGATTAAATTTCAACAACAATCTAAATATGCCGAGCAAGGCATTGACACGAGATGATAATCAAATAGATGTGGGGTCACTGGCGTAAAGAAATAAATAAATATGAGAACTTTATAAGGAACGCCATTAAAAATTTACTGTTCTTCGTTTGATTTACTTGTACACTTTCATTTACATACAAAAAATAATATTCTCTGCCCCTTGAAAAGGCAAACCATCGGCCCTTTTCTATTAATTCAAGTGCGATAGTAAGAAAAAAAAAAAAAAAACAAACGATTTTAATGATAATCACAAGTAGAATTCCCCCACTTCGGAAGAGGCGATATAAAGAATTATTTGAAAGCTGCTCTTCCAAACTACTCTTTAATCTACTGCACATGTAAATGTCTTTTTTAATCACATATATTTTATGCTTTTGCCCAAATATAAATTATGTTTGTGTGAACTTGAGTCAACTAATATATACTAATTTTTTATTATATGTTGACACTTAGGTTTGAAAATCTTGTAATAAATGTTTATAAGCCGCTTAGTAGTTGTAAGCAAAATATTATTATTTCTAAACTTGTGTCTGTATTGGAATTTTGTATAGTTTTTAATGACCACAAAATATCTGATACACATTTCAATAACAAAAAAAAAAAAAAAAAAAGGAGATCAATAATTTAACACATTGTTGAAGTCTTAACATGTTTACAACTTAATAACTTAAAATATTACAAATGAAAGATATTTTTATTTATTATTTCTATTTTGTTTATAAAAATATTTCCATAAATTCTAATAATTAGAAAAAATTTAGTGACGCCAGGAATATATTACAGATACAGTCTTGATAACTTTAGATTTTAGAAAAGGCTTCAAATAAAATATATAATCATGTTTATGATTTTTATACTTCATAAGCCATTTTTTGCCCTCTTTTATTGAACGATCGACATTTTAGTTTTAATTCCTAAAAAACTAAGGTTTGATGTTATATAAATAATATAATAAGTTTAATGAAACCACATGTGTGAAGACAAATAAATTTAAAAAAAATTAATTTTTAAAAAATATCGCATATACTATACAAATGATGAGGAATTGCTAGAATTTCTCTAGAAAGTTTTCTAGAAATTGTCTGACTGCTTCTAAAGCATTCTTACTCTTCTTCTGCGTTTGCAGAGCATCTCAATTGTTTTTAGAGAATTTTTAGAATGCTTTGAAAATATGGCTTTTGTGTAAAATCCTCATGTACGTGACTTCTGGGAGGGATATGACCACTGTGAGTACAACAGTTTTTCCTCGGCATATTAATATTATATTTTTTTTAACTAACTTAACCGCCAAAGCTCTCAGATTGACCGCAGGAAAACGTTCAGGGTCTAGACAGGAATCGAACCCGCAACACCAGGTTTAATAGGCTGCACATTATTCATTCTCCTATGGGGACCCATATGATCATAAGGGGAACCCATTAGGCTAATAAACTCCAGTTATGGAATATCTGAAATGTATTATGTAATTATAGTATATCCACAATATTTACATATACTACTATATATTTATATTTAAACACTACTACTACTACACATCATAACGACTTCTTCTATTATCTGAATTTCAACCAATTTGTAATATATATTTATTTCAGATTATATATTTGTATATAATATATTTATTTCAAAGATTGTTTGGAAAATTTGTTATTCTAATGAAAATTCCATAAGTCTTTTAAGCTAAAACTGAGTAATTGCGCTGTGTAAAATAAATAAAAGTTTTTCTCATTTTACAAATATTTTAATTCCAATTAAAAGAAAATAAAGAAAATTTAAATATATACTTTTGAAAACTACACTTCGAGACCTCTCCAATGATATATAATATGTAGTACATTTTTACTTTACATCTCTTTTATAACCATTAGGAATTTATGCACGCAAAAATGCCTACTATGCCCTTCTCATACTATCATAAACAATATTGCTATATAAACAAAGCAAAATCTTAAATTTCAAACTTTTTGCTTTTGTGTGTGTACGTTGTGTATTGGTTTGGCTCAAAGTGAGAGTGTATTAATGTGATTTATATAAATATTGTGCATGGCTGTGACAGAAAAGAAACTGTGTTTTAATTTTTCCTTCTGTGTCACTCACACAAGCATAATAACTACACATAATGATTGAAGAGTATTTTGAAAGTGTCTAGACCGCGCTGAGTATACTTTTTGTGACGCCGTAAAGCGATATTCGTGAAATATGCTTTTGTGATGGACAATTCGATGACGATAAATGTTGAAAATTTAAAAGCACACGCAACCCCTAAAGAAATCAACCGAACTTTATGAAACAATCGGTAATCCCCGGATAAAATGGCAACATTTTTGGCTGTGTGTGAATTAAAAATATCGCATGCAATACTTTTTTTCTCTATGTAAATTGTAAGAAATTGAATTGACAAAATTTCGTGGGAGAGAAATTTATTCTACACGCCATTCTATAAAAACGGTTTTTTTTTTATTAAAATGAAAAATTTCTGTGCAAAAAGTTAACAATCTTTATTTAAACAAATTACGTGAATACAAGCCAACAATTGAATAAATAATAAAAATAAAACATTCTCTGCTTTATTAACTTTTTCAACTTGCCTTTGCTCTGTTTTTCTTCCGTTACCCAACAATGGAAAGTATACAATTTTATCTTGCATTTGTAAAACTTTATAAAAACTTTAGCCAAACAGACAACTATTATTTGTTGCAGCACTACACACATAAATTATACAGAAAAAGGTTTTCATTCATTCCATTCTTTATAGATGTGAAAATAGCTGTTGAAAACCAAATAAAGAAAAAATCAAAAATTTTTATAAAAAAAAATCAATACGGAAATGGTGAAAACCCCCTCCCTTAACAAGGCATGATGATGCAAAAACAAAAAAAACAAGGAAAATTGAATAAAACACAGAAAAAACAAAATTGAGAACATGAACAAATGTTTTGTATGGAAAACCAACAATGAAACAATACAAGTGATGATGCGCAACGATGACGTTTAAAATGCTCATACATGCGGTCACACAAGGTAACCCAACAAACAAATATGTTGTTCGGAAATATAATGAAACCAAAAAAAAGGGGGAAACAGCGAATAATCAATTCCATAATAATCGCTTAGGCAGATTTAAGCATATCGTACTGTAAAATGCCAATATGAATAATAGGCCACTACGTCTCAATAATCATTTAAGTTATATATATTAATTGAAACCCAATAATTCTGCTAATATTTGAAATTTTACTGCTCTGGGAATAAATACCATATTTTATTTTGGATATGTTGAATTAGTAAAAAAGTATATATTTGGAGTTTTGAACACAGCAAGCATTCTTGCGATTGCAATAAAAAGTCATAATTTGAACTAGTTGGGAATATTAGGTTCTGTTGTCTCAAAATAAAAAATATTTTTGCAATATTTTTATTCCAAATTTTGATATATAAAATATTTATTTGCTATTTGATATTTATTTCCCTGCAGGAATATTTATATCCTTCAATATATTTCCGTCGATGTTAATGGTTTGCTGTTAAATGTAAAGTGATCGGAATCTATACGTTCATAATATAGAGAGCCAATTATATATTTTAAAGTATATAAAGAAATTCTTGAGAAAATTTCAGACAAATAATTTAATTTCAGAGTTTACAGAACATGACTCTTTAAAAATTCTTTAAAGATTTTTTTTTTTTAAATAATTTTTTATTTGCAATCTGTTTACAAAAGCAAAACATTAAGCAAATCAAATAGATATTCATAAGATTAATAGTCACCAAGCTTCTTTTAGCTTGGAGTAAATACGTAAATACACAGAATATGAAAAGAAAATATAGGAAATTGATATAATTAATGTCATATTGTCTTAATATGGTCCTATTATTATGTTATTGTAAAAATGGCAAATCTAGTATGTGCAGTCTTTTCAGTCTTTTAACTTCATCTTCGCCGTCAAGCAACGTTATGGCTAATAAATTTGTATGGCGACTTAAACGTTCGACATAATTGGTACTAAACCTTTTTATTTCGCTTCTTAGTTTTGGAACATCGAGATCATTATGAACAGTATCATTTATCTTAAACCAAGGTGCATTACAGATCAACCTCAGAGTCTTAGATTGGTATCGCTGTAAAATTTCTATATTAGATTTGCTGGCCGTGCCCCATATTTGAATACCATATGGTATATTGGCTTCAAGATTGTTTTATATAAAATAACCTTATTTGATAGGCTTAAAAGAGATCTTGGACCAAAAAGCCAAAACATTTTCCTTGTTTTCATATCCAACTGGTTTCTTTTAGCCTTCATATGTGCATTCCAATTTAGACGTCTGTCTATTTGTAAATCAAGAAATTTAACGCTATTCGCGGAAGGAATTGTTGCACCATTTATCATTACTTGTGGGCAATCATCACGTCGAAGTGTAAATGTTACTGGTGTCGATTTCTCAGCATTCACTTGAATGTTCCAGTTCTTAAGCCAATCCTGAATGGAGTTTAATTGTTTTTGGACCAAATAGGATGCCTCGATAGGAGATTCGCTTGAGGCCAGAATAGCCGTGTCATCAACGTATGTAGTAATTGTTAAATCATCATTTGTTGGTATATCTGACGTAAACATAGTGTAAACACCGGTACAAGTACACTTCCTTGGGGATAATCTTTAAAGATGAACACAAATTAATTCGTATAACAATAAATTTATTCCGATGGACTGTGGTTTGAATTCTGAAACATTGTATTAGAGACTTTATTTATTTATCTATGTACTTAACATTTCAATTTTGTGAATATAATTATAAAGCGGATAGAAGAACTGGCTGCTGTGGACACCGGTTGAGCTACTTTTTATTGTTGTCATGATTACAAAAAAAAATCAAATTTAGCCCATTGCAAGCCTTCAAACTACTGTTATATATATTACAATGTTTCTTAAATGTTTGCCGTTTTAACAATAATTTGTAGTCCCGTTATCTTAGGTTCGCTGGGTTATCTTCAAGAGTACTTTGTAACACTCTCCATCACTCAGAAAAATTATTTAATTCCAAGTACAGAAATAAATACAAATTTAAAATAGAATATACTCGTATTTACGTAACATCATCGTCATTGGTTTGAGTTGATTGCACTATAAGTGAGTTTGCCGGCATACTCTTCATTTGTCGGGTTTGTCACTAACACAGAGGTTCTAAACTAAAAACGTGAATGCTTTACCAAACCTTCTGCCGCCATATACGAGTAACCACAAAGTCACTTACATGAAATACACGCACACAAAATCATTTGCTTTGTTGGGAATGTAACAAGCCACTTTTTTATTGCATTAAAGTGCATTGAACACAGAATTACAAGGTGCGCTTCCTTGACAATAAATGTAACTGCCCTCGTTCTCTTCACTATTTGCAACTCCAGACATGAGACACTGTTTAAAGAGATAATTTGCTTCAATACAACTAACATTTCCTCACAAGCATGTACTCGTACTCGTACACCTACTCGTGTGGTTTAGCAAGTGCCCACTGCAGACGGAACTCTGTTGCTGTGCGACCTCTTCATGTAGGGTTGCTGCTATTGTTCTATTTCAATAGTGGTTTATATTGTTTTCTTTAACTTCTCTATAGCCGATCCAAATCATGCTGCAGTGCATTCACTTACGAAACAAAACATTAATTTACTGACACGTTTCAAAAAGTCTTGTGTGGTGGCAATACGAGTATTCTTTATGTTTTTTAATTGAACATTTTTGGTCATCCAGATAGAAATACAGCAGTAACATTTGATTTAGACACATTGATATGAAATTTGGCATATTTTTTGGGGAAGATTCTTTGTTTAGCGTGCATGCCCTTTTTTCTGCAGTCGGGTGTGCGCATTCAAAACGGAAGGAAAAATTACACAAGTGATTTATTGCTTTTAAAGGAGAGTTTTGTTCATTTAGAAGAAGGAGCGGTATGTTGGCAAATAATTAGTTTTTATTTTCTTTTATTAATGGTCAGTACAAAGAAAAAACAAAAGAAAAAAATCATCAAATTCAAGGTGCAAATTTGCCAATTTCTTTCTAAAGAGTTCTAGTTCATTGTTGCGCAGTTCTCGCAACTTTCATGTTTAGCTAATATTTGCTTTCCGTATTTAATAAATTCGCATTTGTTAGTTTGAATTTGTTTTTAGGTTCAATGTCCTTTCTGCCATATATTAAAATAAATACGAATACAAGCACATCTAACTATAGTTGTAGTGGTGCAATTCTTAAGCCTACAGATCCGTGTGCACGAGTTTGTTGCAATATGTGCGTTGCAGTTGTTTCAAATATGCCTTCGTTTGTGTGTGTGAGGCTTATTTTTGTTGGCTTATTGCCAATTTTTTCAGGCTGTCATGATGTTTTTTTTTTCTTTTTTTTTTTTTTGTTCGACGAGTACATATGAAAATGTTGCTGTTTGTTCTCTCTTTTAAATAAACACACTGCACTTGTTATTTGTTGCCGTTAAATTTCTTGCTGCTGTAGCTCTAGAGCTTTATGTTCAAATACTGTAATCGGCAGGGGCAGGGGTGTTGTAGAAGAAATGTATGGATAATGGTATTTATGAGGAGCATGTTAAAGATTTTATATATTTTATTATACAAATATTTGAGAGCAAATAAGAAATTTTCCTTTGTGGTCCCAACACACAATCCAAATAGTTCAATTTAGCCAAACGAGCAACTAAATTAAACCGCCCAAGTATGCTACAAAAGAGCTGACATGAACTTTATAAGTATTAAGCATTAAGATTTACCAGAAAATTTATATATTATATGTTTATACATATAAATTTGGAGTTCATGGGAAATAAAGATAACGTATATAAAGTTAAATTAAATTGCCATTATAAGCACTTTTAATACACTTCACAGATTTTACTCATTTTGGCATCTGCATAATGTTGTTAATTATAATTTTTAATTTTAATACTGCAAGTAAATGAAATTGCTACAAACTGCCGGAGGTGAATTCCAAATTGCAGAACCAATTCCTGTAATCTGTGTGAAGATGATGGCTTTGAGAATATTCTCAGCTGTAGTATGTATTTGCAAGAAATTGTGTAATTAAAGAGGGGATTAAAAAGCTAATAATTATCAAGTGGACCTGAAGGAAACATAGATCGGTACATTCTTTTTATTAGTTTGGAGAAGGCCTATTACAGTATCCCCAATATAAATATTAATTAAAGATGTTTGTGCTTTGATGGCCGCGAATACCAAAAATATTTAGAATAATAGTGGTGTTCACGGTTTGCAGTTGCAGATATTTCAGATTAGAAAACTTTGCTAAATTTTGATAAATTTAAAATACAACTAGAAGGATATGAATATATTTTAAATACCACTAAAACAACCAATACATATATATGCCAACCGGCATATATTTTGCTGTTAAAACCGTAGAACATTAAATGAGGAAGCTTTCAAATATACAGAAGATATTTTAAATAATAATGCAAAAGAGAAAGTGGTAAAATTTCAAGAGATAAAGTGGACCGGTGTAGATGCTTAAATGTTGCTGCGATGTTTACCGCATCATCCAATCAGCTGTTTCGATTTCTTTACGTTTCTAAGGAAAAGGTGAATCACACTATTCCCCTGATGTTTACAAAACCAAGTAAACATAAAATTCCAAGAAGATTTCAGCGAATCGGCTGGAAACAATTTTTTTTAAAAATGCTCCGTTCATCCCTTATAAGAAAAAGTGAATCAATCTATTCAAAAGCGTTTTAAACTTACTAGTAATCATGAATACCACTAATGGTTACAAAAACATGATTTTATCTTTCAGCTATGTGATATTTATCGAATAGTAAATGTTAATATTAATAGTGTTATACCACTTTAAAAATAAATCAAGTAGAACACAAAATTCGTAAACGTTTTAAGCGAATGAGCTAGAAACAATTTTTTCAAAGATGCTCCGCCCATCTCTTATAAGAAAAGGCGAATCAATCTATTCAAAAGGATTCTAAACTTACTAGTAAACTTACTTACTAGGTTTTAAGGGAATCAGCTGGAACTATTTTTTTTTAAAATGCTCGGCCTATGAATAATTCAGAAATCTTTGCTGCATTCTTACCATTCCGAACAGCTTGAAATCTTTTTAATATTGTCTGGTCAACAATTTTGTTTAAAATTGAAAAGGAAATCTATTATTTTTCCTCCCATAACATTTTCATTTCGAATGCGTTACATGTGCTTCCGAATTTTGCACAATTAAAAGAAGAAAATGAAATAAAATGATAAATGCAATTCGAAAACTTTATGAAAAACGTTATCAGTTCTCGTCTTATTATCAAAACTTTCCTAACAAGATAGTGGGTTTTGCCATTCGTGCACTGAGCAAACTTAATACATTTCACTTTTCCCATTTCTTGCATTCTTGCCATTATTATGCATCATATTGTCAACTTTAAATAAAAACTTCAAATGAAATTTTTTTTTTCTATTATTTTTTCTTGTTGTTTTTACTATTTTTTGAAGATGATAAACTGCTTTATTTTATGTTGCTTTAGCAACTTCTTGCTGTTGTGCTGCACAATAAGTTTTTAATGTTTTAACTTTTATTGTTTTACGAAAGCAGGAGCGTTTGAAATGATGTTTGGAAAAATATATATTTTTTTCTACTTTTATTTAATTTTTTTTTTTTTTTTATTATTTTAACAATAATAAATTGTGCTTCATGAATGAGTAAGAAGAAATATTTGCCACATTTATTTTACGAAAAACGATGTAGAGCTTTTTTGCATTAAAAGCACTAGAAGTTGAATGTCGATTAAAAGTTTGGCTCAAGGTTTTCTGTTTTAATTGCTACAAAAATATGATTTAGTGTAATTACGAGTATAGAAAATAATTAAATTTATAAAATAATTAAAAGACCTTGTTTTTTTAAATTTGAAAGCTTAGAAGGATAAACGTCGGCACTGCATAATTATTGAGTTAGTCTTCTTTTCAGCCAAAAATTAAATTTTTCTTAACCACATTTATATATATATATATTTTTTAAAAATGTAAGTATAATTTACGAAAAAGTTTAAAAAATATTTAAAATTTATTGATAAAACTTATTAGGTAATTTCAGAATGTAATTCTCAAGGTAGACATTTAAGATTAAATATTTTTTAATAAGGATTAAAAAAATTTTTTTATTAGTTGGTAAAAATTAAGTACTAAAAAATTAATTATTAACTGTTGTAAAGTACAATATTTTTTATAAAGTAAAATACTTTATCCGAGTTTTAAAAGAAAGTATTCACCCATAGCTAGAATAACAAGTCGAATGTGGGTTTCAGTGGAAATTTCACTTCGACCAACGTTACAAACTATGTATATATTGTTGTTATTATCTATAATATAAATTATTATTATAGTTAAATAATTATTAGTAACTGTAAGCATTATTTAATGGTCCTATTCGAAAAATATATATTTCAAAAAAAATCATATTTAAGTGGAAGGAAAAATTTGGATATAAACGAAATTTTCAATGCAGTTCTCCTGCGAAAATAAATAGAAGACAATCGATTAAAAAGTGAGAGGAATCTTTTGATGGAAAAATTCATAGTATTGGTGATTAAGTAGAACTCTAAATCATTGAAAATATAGTTAAAACAGTTGTCATGCTTATGCAACGTATTGTAGGGGAATAAGGACTACGGTATAGTGATACAGAAGTGGCTAGGGTAGATAGATCTATGAAATACTAGTAGAGATTACCTGTACAGAGAATAGTTAGCTGATAGTTTCGTAGCTGAAACAGTTAACAAAACCAAGCAGGAAATATTAAAGCAAATGATAAAGCACATCATGTGGGGCCTTGTTTTTCTTAATTGTCGTAGCTAGAGATAAAAGACGCGACCTTTCCTAAACATAGTTGAGGAATTTACTAGCTCAGCCTAGGCCACCCTCCTATAAATTGTTCTTTGTGCACCGCTGCGTGTTTTCGTAATGTATATCTACTATCGTTTTAAAGTTTCAAATATATTTATTGCAGTTCTAAAGTTGTACTGCATCACTACTTGTAGAAAATCCCCATTTAATATGCCTATAATGTTTTTTTTAAATTTTTTTATACATTATTTCTTAAATTTAATTTTTACATATAAACACTTCTACTTCATTAGAAATTGATATTAATGCACAACTCTTTATATATTGTTCATATTTCAGCGAGAAGACCCTCATAACTAACTAATAACCCTTTATACATAATTCTTCATTTAGTTAATGGTAGGAGTGTAGAGCAAATCTTAATAAAGAAATCTATAAAATGCAGACATGCACACACTCAATTCAAAGTGCACATTTTTGTAAAGAGTTTATCAGACTTTAAATGGGCCAATTACATTAACACAGTATGAAAGTGCAGTTTCAGTGTATGAGCAGCACTTAATGCATTTTATTCCATTCATTTGTTTCGTTTCATTTGAAATGCATTTAATTGTTATGGCAGCTAATGAATTTTAATTGAATTTAATTAGCAGAAAACTGCAAAAATATGCGCACGGTTTAGCTAAAACCAAAAGGAAGGCATAAATAAGAAGATTTCAATTTAAACACTCACTTTTGCAATAATAAAATTTAAATGCAACTAATAATACTAAATAAAGTACTGCGAATTAGAGCCATTAGAACCGAATCCGTAATTTCTTTATTCATGATAATAAATTTATAAAACCAAATTTCATAATATATGAGCACATATAACAAATTAAACGTCTGCAATCTTTCTTAAAATAATAAGCAACTAATTTCTGCTGATGGGGTAATAATAGTGTGCTTCATAAACCATTCTTTTACTTTTTTTTACTAACAAGCCTTTAAAAATCTACCTCTATTTGGGTTCGTTGGGCAAACAAAAGAGTGTTTGTTTTTTATACAATAACAATTTCATCATGCATAACATGCAACATTTGTTGCACCCAATATTTGCAGAGAAATAAAAACAAACAAGTGCATGCAGCCTTACAATGGAACTTATTCAACTATTGTTTTATTTTGTGTGGTTAAAACGCCATCGTCAAAAACAAATTCCACAATCATTTAAACGGAAAAAAGTTTTAAATTACTTTTAAGGAGGGGAAAAAGGGAAACTCAGTAAAAAAATTGGATATTAAATAAAAAAGGTTTCCATTATAATAAAAATAAAACGAAAACGAGAATAGCCAAAAAGAATTTTGCTTATAAGTGCGAAAAACATATGCTCGCAGTATAAACACTCCTGCTTAAGTACAGGGTGTTCGCCGGGAAGGTATACTATTTTTATAAACACTAGACTTTCTGGTTCACATTTGGCAGTAGTGAAGTAGAGATGTTGAAAATTTATTATGGAAAATTAAAACATTTTATTAAAATCAATCATCAATTATTGTAGCGATAAGAAAGTTACTCGAAATTTTTCGCAGGAAGAACGAATGATTTCAAAGAAAGAGGGACTATAGCTAACAGGTGCAAACATGGAACACAATATACTGCAAGATTGGCTGAAAACAGTACTGCTGCTCAAGAAAGTGTTCAAAATAATCCATCGACGTCAATTCGTTGGCGTGCACTCGAGCTTGGTCTGCAACAAGTTTGCCAAAAATTTTTTACAAGAACCTGCATTTGTTTCCTCTTAAGATTCAGATACAGGATAGTCGATTCTGGGCAATGGGAAATCCTTAAATTATTCATCAATCACCTGATGCATTAAAAACGAATGCATTAATAGTGGCTGTCTGGTGTGCCATTTCGTGAGGAGGAATCATCGAACCTCTCTTTTGTTAAACTAAAATTGCGTAACGGTAACTGCCCATGGGGAGCGATATTTTGATATGACTGAAAACTTTTTTACACCACAATTGCATGCTTTGCTTTTGCTTTCGACAAAAGGGAGCACATCGCATACAGGAAGGATTACCAGATGCAGATGCAGAAATGGTGATGTAGATTGGCATATATGATACGATTCGCTGGACGATTCTCTTTTTGGGCATATCTGAGAAGTAAGATTATTGCAAACAAAACGGAAACTCTTCAGCAACTCAAAAAAAATAAAAAATAGTTGTGATGAAATCAACGAAATACTCTTTGAAATGTATGAGAATGTAATGAAAAATATCCTCAAAAGAGCTCGCATTTTTGAGGCTAATAGAGGCGTATCTGATATAAACCATCCACACATTAAGAACTTGCATTAAAAAATCTCGTACTCTATATGTCATTATCATTATTTTGAATTGTATCCTTGAATTCCTATGAGAGAATGCGGCACAATTTTTAATCTGCCTTCTATAGCTATAAGTCAGCTTAAAGAAAGCTCTGATGTGGTGTTATACCGATTTATGTCAGCAATAATTTTGCCTTTAAAATGTTTAAAATTCAAATATATTTTTCCACTTTAATTTATTTTGAATTTTTTATTTAAATTCTTCAACTTTTCTAGTTAATCGAAAACTTCTTTTTTCCCAAATATTTCCGTCGTACTTTTAATTAAGATTAATATTGAAAGCGGACGTATTTTTAATACATTAACCGGCATTATTGATAATTTATTTCATTTTTTTGTTACATTTAGCCTTTTAAATTCGATGGATTTAATGGCGATCCAGTGATTGCATTTATTTGACTGCACCCTGGTGATGTTAATCTTTTTCAATTATATTTTAAAAATATAAAAAAAAACACATCAGGCATTCATTTTCCTACATTTATTGCATTTAATTAATTATTTTAAAGCTCATTTTTTACAATAAGTGTTTATCTGATTGTTAAAGTTCTACTTTCGTCTCTTGAAGATTTTTATAATCAGTTTCTATTGAAAGTTTATATTAATCAGCTGCCCAAATAAAAGTTATTAAATGTGCTTAGATTTGCACTGCATGTCCTTTGAGTTTTTATATATATTTGACCGTGATGCGTTTCTGCCGAAATATTATAATTACTTTGTATAGTTGCGTCGACTTCTCGCGCTATTTGAATACTGTGTGTAATTATTTGAATTAATTTAATTTATTGGCAAACAGACTCAAGGTGTAAAAGACACGCCCACAAAAAAAAACAGTAAAATTCTAGTTTAGTTTTTTTATAATTATTTATTTTCAATCCAATTCATCAAGACAGTAATTGTTATATATTATATTTTTATAACTCAGAACAACCTATAATATGAGAACAATATGCGTATTTCGGCATAATGTAAATGGCATATGTTATGCATTACAAAGGAAAAAAATAAAATGAAAAAAATATATTTTCAAAACTATTTCTACAACTAATTTTCTTATACGACTTTGATAAACACAAATAATAAATAAATGTTTTTTTATCACATAATTGTTTAATAAAATTTGTCTTTAAAACTATATAAACATCTTGGCAATTTTTCCCCCATGATCAACACTATCGGTTTTAATATATAAATTTAATTATAATATATATTAATTTATATATATATATATATAAATGACGTCTATGTTCATGATCGCTAAACTCAAAAACTATTGGACGGATTTTGATCAAATTTTATGTGCATGATCTATAGGCCGTAAGGAGTGTTTCTGTTAATATGACAGGTGGCACAATATTTAGTTTTTTTTGTGTTGTTTAGCCAGATAATCCTATGCCCTGTTTCGCTGAAAGCGTTGGGTATGTGGCGACTTTAATAAGT
Source organism: Ormia ochracea (assembly GCA_963402855.1). Classification (NCBI taxonomy): domain Eukaryota; kingdom Metazoa; phylum Arthropoda; class Insecta; order Diptera; family Tachinidae; genus Ormia; species Ormia ochracea. The sequence goes on along the minus strand of OY727108.1, from coordinate 55,713,760 downwards.
AATTTATAATTATAAAAATTTAAATTTCTATATTTCAAAATACATAAAATATGAAAAAACACATGAACTGTGCGTGTTATTACAATTAACATAAAACACATTTTTTTCTATTATAAATAACCAAAAACCCTGATTTTAATTTTCTTCCAAAGGCAGCTCAAAATAAAAGAAAATTTAGAGGCTGCAAAACGCACCGGGCCCAGCTAGTAACATATAAAAACACAAATCAATTTATGTGCCTGTTTGATTTCTTTTTTTTTGTATGTAATAAGAAGGGAAACAAAATAAATTTTTACCAATCTCGAATATTATCGTCCGCTGAAATATTATCTGTTTTAAATTTTTTTATCACTTTTTTCTAGAAAGCAAATTTTTGGCGTGGATGTGTGCGAAAAATTGGCAAATTGTATGCGTTAGATTTCATTTATTTTCCTTTTCGTATTAAAAATTCTACATCATGAGCTCAGAAGGCCCATAAAACCTTAAAGTTACTGTTTACGGGAGTTAATTGTATGAAAAATATCGAGAAAAAATTTATTTTCTTTTCCAGTTCATACTCAACCGCCATTAAAGAGAAATTGCAGAACTTGAATTCACAAGAGTACACTTACACTAATTGTCTTACAGGTTATATTTCATAAGCCCGAGAAAAATTGCTTTGGCTCGTTTCAGAAACAGTAAAAATATCGTAAAATTTGGCAATTTGAACACTTTAATATTATGGGATTTTATATCAAAGTACAATTTTATTATAAAAATAAATCATTCTTTTAACAAAATGTGTTCTGCAAGTAGCAATTTTATGATTAAATATTTTTTTTTTTAAGATTTATAGCTTTTCGCTTACAATATTCGCAACTGAAATTTTTATACTGAAAAAGAAAAAATACAACTAAAAATTATACAAAACCGGCAAAACCATATACAAATTCCTTTAGTTATTTATGCTACAAACTGCTACTGCTGACGTAGCACGCGTAGGTTTCAAGTCAGTTCGAAAACAAACACAAAAGATAATGTAAAAATAATAAATGTCTTCTTCAGATAAAAAGCGCCAGGCGCGAAATAAAAAACATGCATTTAATTATACTTCGAGCTCATATCGAGTAAAAAACAAAAGGTATATATTCCCAATATAAATGCAAAAGTAGTCATGTAGATGGGCATTTCGTGTTGCTACGTGTGTACTAAAGATGTCATGTTAACACATAATTTGTTGCTACTTATTGGAAACCATACAAAAAAGTATATATGCGTTAACGATATTGCCTAAAAGGGTGTTTAGGTTAACATTTAAGGTATCATGTTGCTTGGCCAGCAAAATTTCACTTTTTTATTTTCTGTTTCTCGTAAAAAACTTCTTGATTTACGCTTTTGCTGCTTCAACCTGGTTAACAGTGCATCAGACACTTTCGCTCTTTAACGAAACACATTTGTAACTGGAAATTATTATGATTATTATTGAGAAGTAGAGCTACCTTGCAGAGCGATCCTGTAAATCAAAAATCGAGGCAATTTCAACTATATTACGATAGCCGATTTATTTCTCTACCAAAATGCAAAGAAATAGAATTTATATTTCCTTCGAAAAAGAAAAACAAATCATGCCACTTCTGATCTACTGAATAGGTCGGAGTGATCTATACTAGTGCTCAGGGGCATATTAATTTTTTATACTAAAGTATTTTGAAACTAATTACGGATGCCTACTTAAGTGAATCGTAAGTAAATAGAAATTTTATAGTATTCAAAGGGTTCAGTATTCTTTGGCTGCATTCTCGATCAGTAAGTGAATGAAATATTAAAAATGCATTAAAGTCGTTAGTTTCGGGATATCAGGAGTCTCTTATGTTTATTTTATTTTCCTTAATTTCTTAAATAAATTACAATTATTAGAATTTTATTTATTAAAATTTATATTAATGTAATTTTTCTTAATTTAAATTAAAATTAATTTAATTTAATTTTGTAATTTCATTTTAATTTAAAATGAATATAGAATTTTAAAAAGTAAATTTTTAATTTTTAATTTTTTTTAAAACAGTGCTTAAAATAATTTTATTATTGCTATTTTCCTCATAGCAAATATCATAAAGACTCTGTATTGCAAATTCGGCTCTGTATTGCAAATTTAAGGTTTCTAAAATTATTTATTGGGTTGCACATAATTTGCAGTTTTACCTCCTCTACTGCAGTACATATTAAAAAATTATGTATTTCACGTATTCTCTGCATTAACAATGCAAATATTTGTATTGCAAGTGTTGAAAAAATCTTGAGTTTTTATCGCCGAAAGTGTTCTTTAAACGACTACCTCCTTTAATAACTCAATTTATTTTTACCCGCAAATAATTATACGTTTTGTTATAAAGCCATTGAAAAAAAAAATTTTTTTGCTTTACATTTTCATTATGTGTATTTTCTTTTTACCTTGAACTGCTCGTATTTAAATCTTAATATAATTTTTAAGTCTTGTGAATTTCAAGACTTTTTTATTAACACTTAACCAATTTGGAAAATAATTCGGCTCTTTGGTTTTCAAAGTAAATTGAAAGTTGATGATAAGCAAAACTGTTAAGCAAGTAAATAAAAGTAAAACTTTCCAAATTTAATTCAATTCAATTCTGAAATTGTAAACAAGTCAATGCAAGTATGTCAGAAGCAACGACCCTCTTATTTGGCTGGCCTGTTTAGTTAGAATAATTTTAATTTACACAAGTTTATGTGCATTTTAATTAGGATTTATATGTTTTTTCAGAATGCTCTGAGAACCAGCATTATTTAATTCTTTTTATAAAAATTGTTTAAATTTTTTGTAACTTCGTGGTCAGCGCCCTTTTAAATAATTTTAAATGAATTTATTTTAATATTTGACATTTTCTATTGCAATGAAGGGCATAAAGCGCATTAGACGTTCATGCAAGTCGCTGCCTTTTAATTTATTTATTAGTTTTTTTCTTTTAAATTCTTTTATTTGATCCTTGATAAGGCAACTATAAAACATTAAAACTTAAAAAGTAATTTAACTATTTTACGTATTTTTATTATAAAAATATGAAAGATGCCGACAAATTTTAATTGCCAAATTAAATTCTCTATGTTAGTTAAAATCTGCACAGAAATAAAAATTTAATATATTAATCTTAATGCAGTAAACAAAAAACTTTTCTAAGCAAAAAAAAATAATGCAAAAATTTTACTAAAAATAGTTACAACTTTCCAACTAAATCCTTCCCTGAAGTTTAGCAAAAAATCTATTACAAGACATCTACACGCTCAGAGAAATATTCACTTAAGATTTAAGAAAACTCACCTATTTTAAGTTTAAACAGTGAACTAAATTTAATTACTTTGCAATAAGTCAGTAATATATTTCTACCAAAAGTGAGTAAACTTTTTCTTATAAAATTGCCTCTAAGAATTGCCTTGTAAAATTCTTTTTAATTTTTTTTTTTTTTGACTAGTTTTCGTCAACTTTCAACTTTGTGTAACTTTCCGCTAATTTTATTCAATATTTATTGATCAAGGGAAGCACATTGTTATTGCTATATTTTTAATTGCTAATGCCTTCCAACCATTATTACTTTAAACTTAGAGAAAAACTTCTAACCACATCACCGACCGGATTTAATAAAGAGCAACATCGTGGTTTGGTGAAAAAAATCCAGTTACAAATTTATCATCAGAAGGCTGAGTTCATAAACTCCAATACAAAGAAACTCCAACATGCCTTAATAATAAATAATGTGCATCTTTCCAACAAATGCACACTTCCTTAAATAAATTGCTCTAAACTTTCTTCAGTTTTATAACAATTGTGGTAAAAATTCGAATACAATCAATCACTGGAAATTGAAAAGCAAATAATCGTCCTTGGTGTTATAAAAAGGGCAAAGGGCAATAGAACATAAAAAACAAAAAAAATATATAGTATACGTATATTAATTCACACAACAAACGAACTTGATTTAAAGCATAAACTTTGAACTATAAAAAATACTTTTAACAAATAAAAAAAAATATACAATATATTTTTTGAGAACCATCCATAAAGCACTGCAAATACGAAAATAAATAAGAATGTAAAATTACAATTTCTACACCCAACAACAACAACAATAAATCTATAAAAGCAAATAGCAAACTAGTAAAACACATGGAAAAAGGAAACTCTGAAGCAGAAATTTGTTTTTAATGAATTGCCTTGTGCTCCGAAATGTAAACACCCAAAATGACAACAACAAAAAAAAGGAGGAAAAAAAACAACAGGAAATAACAATGGAAGGAACAAATCGCCAAACACACGATATACTTGAACCCGTTTTTGCTTTCCCCCAGAAGGGAGATGCAAACAATAAACCTCAGTCTCCCACAGTATAAGAAACAGTTGTAATTTTTCTAAACAAACCAACGATTTAAAAGAAAATACAATAAAACAAAGAAAAGCTCCGCACTGCCAGCACTCAGAAATAAACTCTTTCTGGAAATAAAACTGAAAATGAAAAGAACACAATAATTAAAGTAAAAGAAAATTTAAAAGGATAACTAAGAATGCTAAATAAGAGCTAAAGTGAGAAGAAACTGTTGAAAAGTGACTGACTAAGGAAAAATGTCCCATTCTCTCCCACAATCTTACATTTGTCATCAGTGCTCTTTATTGAGAAGCCGCTACCATCAGAGAAAGGCACACATAGAGAGAGAGAGAGAGAGCGACTAGTAAAGAAAATCGGCATAAAATAAATGTGAATATTAAACAATGTTGGTGCAGCATAAAATGAGGAGCATGAAACTTTTCGCATACATACAAAATCAAACAGTTTCGTCTTGTTTTCTGATTGCTTTTAGACCATTCCCCCCCAAAATGGTCTAAAAAACTTACAAATCTATTGATTTTTTTTCCTTTTTTGCATACATTTGTACTATTCGAGTAAGTTTTCTGCACAGAGATGCCACATACTCGAACTGAACCGTAAAACTAGGAATTTTTAATTTCAAGTTACGTCTTGCAGCAGATTTCTTTGGGCAAAGGAATTTCTACTTTCTAGAATTTCTGAAAGGACTACCAAGGACTACTAAACATGATGTTTAGTATTTATTGTATTAATAAAGGGAAATGTCAGTCTACCAGAAATACTTTTTGTTAAAACATCCTCAATAAAAATTCATTTAATAACTTTTTATCGCCTTTAATTCTCAAAAAAGGACTTTCAGAATTATTCTGTTAATAAAAAAAATAATTGATTTTTACTGTTACTAATTTGAACTTTCTGCTTTAAAGAGATCCTGCATGCAAAAAATAAATTATGAATGTCAGATTCCAAATGATTTTCGGTTTTATGTCGTTTTTAAATTTTCTTGCTTAACATGAAAGATTATATAAATTGTGGAAAAGAGTTGAATGGAGAATATCAAAAATTTATAAAATAATATTTTCTACGCAGATACTATACACAGTTACCAAGTGAGGAAAATTGGCTAATTATGCAGTTGCAATAGTGAAATTGAAATGCAGCTAATCAAAAAACCAAATAATTTTTAATATTCTCATAGTTTTTTAGTGGGGTTCATTAAGTAAATTAATATTTCACAAGTTTTTCATTTAGGCTCCCATATGCAAGTAACTATTTTGAATAAAATATAATTTTAACAAGCATTTAAAGTTTATACGGATTAAGTTTCCAAATTTCCGAACTACAAATTCCCAATTTTCCTCCATTAGCACCGGAGAAAGTCAATTTTTCTACTTCAATCATTTACTTATAATGCACTTCCCAAAAATGCAATTGTGTTTTATATTATAAAAACAATTATAAGATAACAAACACTATACGAATTTTACAAACTAAGTAGACGTTATTCAAATACAAACAAAATCGTTACGAAATATAACAAAACTTAATGTACGGCGTGAGTATCTCTACCTTTGCCTAGATCTTAAGAATGCTCCCTCGTAAGCTAAAGGTTAAAGCAAATTAGAGTTTCATTGAATGTCCATAAATTCCTACATGACAATAACATTTTTTTTCAATATTTATCACATAGTCTATATTATTTATTTGAGTAAGTTTTTCATCAGCTACAAAATTTATTTTTTGAGGCCTGTAATGTGAAAAAATCAATTTCATACCTTAACAGGAGTTTCATTGAATTATTGTATTGTATTGAATTATTTTTGGATTAAATTTTTGACAGGATGTAATTACTGTTAATGACTTTTTAATCCTTTAAATTTGAAAAACAAAACAACATTGTGGTAAAAATGTATTTTCCTTCTCAAACCCACCGTACTCACATGTTGTGCCGAGATCATTATTATTATGCTGATGAAGATAATAATGATGATGATGATGGCAAGAGAGTCGTGATACTTTTTCTTTTATTTCTTTATGGCGGTAGTATTTTGCTACTGGTACGTTCAATTGTATTTTATGGATTTTGCACAAGTGCATGCGCGTTTCACTGTTGTGAAAATTGTATATACACACATACATACATGCATATTTTCGTCGAGCGTAACAATATAGGCCTCTATTTCTTTTTTTGTAACTTTTTTTTTTTTTGTTTCTTTGGTTTTTCTTATTTGAGTAAAATGCTGCTTCTTAGCGAACGCTTTCAGTTTTGTGTGTGCCAATATTTTTATATTTTTCTACGATTATATATATACATATATAGATATGTTGGTATATATAAAACTAAGGTGTGTTAACCTCCACAAAAAAAAGTAAAATAAAAATTTGAAGTTTATAGGAAAAGAAATTTTAGCAAACTAAACAATATTAATGCCAAAATAAATATTTTCAATACCACGTAAGCTTTTTTCAAACACTTCAGTGTGCTGTATAATGATATTTTCTGCTCAAAAAAATCTTACTTCTTATATGTTGTTCTTTCGTTTTTATTATGTCCCGTTTATTCCTTGTTTAAGTATCCTTTATTTGCTGCTGTTAATCCAAATTATTGATTTTTTTGCTGGATAATGGATTTTAGCTATTAATTTCTAGTTTTACTTTTTTTATATAATTTAATAGTTTATTTATGCTTAAGACTTCAACAAGATAAAAAATTTTAAATTGAACACTTTACTTTACAACTTAAAAGGATTTAATTTGAGACACATCAAGACAGTTTTATTTTTTAAATCAATTTAAGAATTTAGAATTTTTTATGCAAATAATAATAAATAACACACTCTTTAATTTATATTGTGGGCTGCACAAAATTCAAATTGATTTGTATTTCCAAGGAAAATATTTTCCTTTTTTCTTGCATCCTTTTTTCTATAACTGCTCTATAATTTAATTCAAAATATCTACATACTACACTGTGTAAGGTACTTGGTATACACACATTCATACGTTTGTCTGCATGTATAATGAAGAGAATTGCTAAGAAATATTTTTTTGTATTATTTCCAATTGAACCGCACAATGTTTAATTTTAAGCGTATTTAAATGTTCACAACGTCCTGACTCTAGCACCGCAAACGACACAATGAGAGTGCAAGAGTGTTAGAACTTGAAAAATCCTTTAATATAACGGCAGTGTTTTCACCACCATGCTGTTCCACTAGTCACAATAGACAGTATAAAATTTCCCACAGACACAAACTACCCTTATTTCAGTCACACTCTCCCTTGTATACGCTGTTCTCAAAACAATCATTCGTACTCAATTAGACAGAAAAAATCTCAGAGATTATTTTTAATAAATTACCGTTAAATTTCGTTGTGTAGGTGCGAAAGTTTGTGAAAAGTTACAATAACAGCATATCCCGTGCTCCATCTTTGTTAAACTCATTTCGTATTGTTTTTGCTTTTTATATATTCTCTCTGATGTTTGTTTTTCTTTCTTCACTTTCTTATTTACTCTTCATAAGTCCCCTTTAATGATGATTCTAACAAAACTTACTGAATATCCTTTAGATTGTGTGCAGGGGCGCACACATTTATGGATACACCTCCACATGCGAGTATGCATGCATATGTGTGTATGTGCACAGAACAGCAATAGAAAAAGAAAACGGGAAAAGCTAAACCGCAGACGGATATTTTGTTTTCACGTTTAATTATATTTGTATGCCTTCCAATGTTTGCTTTTTTTTTTTTTTTTTGCTTTTGTAGGTTCCACCATGTTCCCTACGAATGTGTGACTTACACACGCATACATTCAAACGCTTCATGCATTTGCCATGTGTTTCAATTTGGTTTTTATTTGTAAGCTTTAACAGAACTGCATGTGTGCGTGCCTCAACTCTTGCATTTTCAAGAGATTTATGGTCGGTTTTTTCCATTTCTCCATTTCCTCCTTTTTTGTTAATGTTAGATTTTTTCACACTTTCCAAATGCAAAATTTGTGTGGTAAAACGAATACAGAATATTCTTATTAATGAAATGTTTTTGAATTTAATGTGTTATTTTTTAACAGTACGGATAAATAAATAGTCACATAGAAGGGGTCGCAAATATGGACCACTAAAACCATTATTTAAGAAATTTCCGAAAACAAGACTGTCCCAAACATTTGTTGCACAGATGAATCAGTGTTTTTTTGTTTTGCAATATTTCTTAAGCAATTATTGCTAAGCAAGGACAGCTACAGAGCAAAATTCTTCAAGCTGTTTTTTGAGAGCAACCTTTTAACTAATTAAGGCGTAACTTATCAGTCTGTTACTAGTCGTATGCATTCACAATACCATCCGAAAACAATTTCATATGATAAATAGGAGGAAAACTATATTCTAATGGGGAAATCATGCTAGTAATATATACGCACATCTATATGTTGTGCAGCGTTGATGTGTAGGTCTAAAGATTACAGTGGCATTATAATATTAAAGTCTTCTTGCAGAAATACTTTTGTGTTTTTTAGTAAAGAAGATGGAGACGGGTTTAAAAAAATTTTTTTTAATTTCAAACCTTTAATAACAAAACAATATTTCTAATAGAAAAATTTGTATTCCTTTGAATTATGGTGAGCCTAAAATGTTTGCCAACTAAAGTCTCTAAAATTGTAAGTCCAATGAATAATTCCAGGCTCAGGCATACATTCTCGAGTACAAAGGCTTGGCCTTGCTGTTAATTTAAATTCGTCTGCGCTAAGCAAATACAATAAAGATAATGCTGAGATATAAATATAAAAATAAATGCATAAGATATTTGTGCATTTTAAAACAAGACAGCTTAATAATAAATCGTAGAGTCGTGTTTAATTACGGTGGACGTTGATATTTTTTTTTTTTTTGAACATGAAAAATATGAATGGATCAATACAATTAAAATATATTGAAAGTGTGATAAACTTACCAGCCAATAATACCGCTGCGTAAAAATGATTCCTACCAAATAGCATCTGTTGCAGAGGCCCAGTGTGTTCTTATTGGTCCACTGAAAAGAAGAAAATAAATAAGGAAAAACTTATAAAAGAAAAAATTAACGGATATTTTTGTTTCAATAATGCTTGCAAAGTATACCAATTCAAAAAAAATTTTAGAAAATATATTTAATTTTTTTTACTGTGTAAAAACGTAAGTAAGAAAAATTACTCTCACGTTCAAGCCATTAAAATCATTCTTTTACTTTAAGAAAAAGCGAATCAAATGGAACAGCCATTAGTATTGTTCTCAGTCTTAGCAAGGCTAATCGAAAAAAAAAATTAATTAAAATATTATATTAAGTTAATATTTAAAATGTATTAATTCTAAAGTGTAAAAGTAGAGTTTAATTTTCATATTTCTTTTTATTATATCGAAAAAATTTTAAGAAAAAAAATTTAAAGAATACTTAAATTGCAATGATTCAAAAAAATATTTTTTTTTTCTAGAGACAAAGATAAATTATTGAGGGAAAAACTGGCTTTGTCTGATAAAAAAAAGTATAGTTACTGAACAGCCGAAAAAAAGAATCCGTATAATCGTACATTAATTATGTATATCAGTTGATGTCGAATGAAATTATGACTACAAGTTTTATTAAATATTTTTGCCGGGCTCACGTTTTGATTTTAAACCATCAACCACTTACTATCGCAGTGAAACACAGCAGTAAGACAAATCCTGATGGAGCATTAAACTGCAATTTAATATATTTTCGCAATTCTCGGTTTTGTTTACTGGTCGGAAAACAATCGCAAACGGAAACAATAACACACTATACAAATAACACAGCCGGACACTTGTAATATACAGTGCGTACGCACTTCAGGAAACGACTTAAAAATTCGAATAATCATGACAAAAATCAAAAGGATACAAAAGAACAAACACTCAACGATTCAAGGCACGAATAAAGTAGTAATAATAATTACATGCAGGGGAAGGAAGGAAGAAAATAAAACAATAAACAAATAAAATCTTATAACAATAGCGCGAATATAAAAAAATAATGAGGACATTTCAAGTGTTTAAGATGTCGAAATATAAAAAATGCACAAGGAAGCCAGCCAGCAGCAGCATAAATGTGAAATGAAAGGACTCAAGTGATTTAAATGTAGTTGCGAATGTTGCACATACTGCTTGAGAGGACATTCATAAAATAAATATTTGTTGTTGTGCCATTTTTCATTTCATTCAGTTTAAGGTATCATCATTCACACCACCTTCACTGGCTTTCATTTTTGCACACACAGTTCTTATTTGCTTCCGTCTTACTATGAAAACAACAACTCCACACTATTCCCAGTTAAGCATAATTACAATGATAATTACGACGTCAGTGTATTGGTGGCAGAAGTAATTTTAATTTTCTTTTCTAATTTTTCTCGACATTTTTTAGACTTTTAACTTGTGTATAACTATTGCACTGTCTTTAATATATTTTTTGTGTTCTTCACTTAATCACTGTTGTAGTCACTGTCTGTATACGTGCCTCATATTTTACTTTGCTTCAACCACTTTCCCGACTGTTCGTAGCGAAAGCAAACATTATTCTGATTTCTTTTAATTGAAATTAAAAAGGATATAAACTTGCATACTCTGCCTTGCCATAGGAATGTAGTGGCAATGATACAGACGATGCCATGGTTTGCAGATATTTTTACTGTAAGAGATGTTTTGTATTGTTTTTGATTTTATTTTTTGTTCTGTTAATTTACTATTAAGTTTTTCTTATTCCTGCACTAAGAGTATCATACTGAAGTGAAAGTGCAGTCGGCTGTAAGAAATGTAGATCTAAAGGACCATACAAACCAGTCAACGCAAAAAATGAGTTTGTGCTAAAATGGAAAAAGTGAATGGATAAATATAAATTACTCGTATTATAAATCACATTGTCATAGTAATATTCTTAGAAGCTACTTTTCATCCTTTAAAAGGAGTGTAACATTAATGGCATGTTTTTAAATGTTTTACACTAAAGACGGAGTTATTTAAAACTGGGAAGGATATCTTTAAACATATTTATTTATTTTCATTCAATTTATTACAATTAAATATTTATGAAAGGATTGAAAACAGGATTATAAAATGAAACTTAAAAATGATTACAAAAATATAACATGAGGATTAAAATCGAATCAGCTCGCTCAACTACACATACAACAATTTAAAAGTTATGTGTACGCTCATTTCGCTTCATTTATCCGATATACGAAATTGGTGGCCCAGGGTTAAATGAAAGCTTAATGATAAATCCATCTGAAAGATTCATAAGCTCCAAGTGATTACAAAACCAAATACAGTACATTTTGTCAAAAGTGAACCAAGTGGTATTGTAGTAACATACCCCTAAGAAATATCGAGAGCGGATACATCACTTACACTTAAATTGTATAAGCGGGAGAAGGAAATGTGTACTGTCTAGTGGTCCAGTAGGATGTCAGATTCTAGATAACCACAAAATGACAATTTGTTGTATTTTTAAATAGTTTGGAAAATACTGAACCAACTGTAATTAGGCTAAAAGCAGACAGTGCCTTACAATAATACAGATACCCATTACTGGATCTACTGCATATTTTACACACTTACAAAAATAGTGGGCAATCAGAAGTTTTCACCATAAGAATTCTATATGACGTTCGTCAAATCACTAAAGAAGAATTAAAGACCTTCGGCTGCCTAGGACCATATAAGAAATATGTTATAACTTTTGACCTCCGCAATTCCTACGAGTATAACGCCTAAATTAAAATGCAATACAGCTCTCATGTATGGGGAGGCTGCAAAATCTATTGAATTATTATATGAATGTATTCAATAGAGGGCGAAGGAAGTCATCGGTTTCGCTGGAACAACGTCGAAATGTCAGTTGCATTTCATTCTTTTATTGTTGCCACAATGGAATTTGTAATTTTCATACAGTCGAATGACTAAAAATTCTACTTCCGACATCCTTCACCAATATTTTTTTTTTTCATTCAGTTACAGTGTCCTGCATAAGTAGAGGTAGCCTTTGACTTTGACTTTTAGAATAAATACTTTTTGTTACTATTTTAACAGTACTGTCGCAGTTCCGGAAAAATGTTATCTTATTAGGGCTTAGGAGTTGTTTAATAAAATAAAACCATTAATAAACAATAGTAATTAAAAGAAAATTTTTTATTTTTTTTTATTAGGTTTTATGTAAATAAATAAATTAAACTCTTTGAATGTTTAATTAATTTTTTTATTATTTTATTATAAAAGTTCAGTATTTCAATACAACTACAAAATTTTTTTAATAATTAAATTAAACAATTAAAAATTAAAGTAATATATCCTTACTTGGAGTAAAGCCAGCTGCTGTTAATCTAACAGTTGTGTTTACTAAACTAGAAATTTATATTTGCTTAATATGTGTCTATACGTATGTGCACAATATAATAATAAAAAAATATTAAAAAAAAATTTTAAATAAAAAAATTATTTAAATTGAAAAAATTAATAATTATTATAAAAATAAAAATAAACAAAAATTTGAGGGCAGTTAACAATTTTTAGCAATTAATTGTATTTAAGGTAACAATTAAATACAATTAATTGTTTTAATTAAGCAAATAATACCTTTTGTGACTGCCGTTCTAGTGCTGTAAAAATTAAAAGAGTTTTATTACAAGAGCCCTCAGAGGAATAAATGCATTGACGAATATATGGTGAGGTAAACTTTCGCATGATTTTGAAGAAATGTGAAAGCATCACTAACTTCTTTCATACTTAATAGCTTTCAAGTGAGTGCCCAAGATAAAAGTTCTCATGCACATCGCCGAGGATAGTGAGCATGTTTCAGAAATAATACATTAGCAATAAATATAAAAGTTTTTCGAAACTATTAAATATTTACAAGCGTGCAGCATGATATCCAAGTTGTGGTTTCATTGCAAATTTTCATACAGTCAATTCAAGTACAATATCTTGAACTGCATAATTATTCAACTTATTGCATTTTAAAACTTTGCCATACTTAACCTAAGAAAGCTTAGGAATTTTGTGTATGAAATTTTATAATTTTTAAAGCGATATATCTGTTAGCCCGAGGAAGAAAACCTTGATAGAAAGAAATGGAAAAACAAACCAAAAAGCGTACGAAGAAAATTAAGTACGTGCTTCAGAGCAAGAAAGCAAATACCTCTCATACATACTCGACCACTTGCATGATAGAACGTGCAAGTGTGACGGGTGGAAATGCTACCTTTTATCTTCGTGTAGGTTTTTTGTTTGTTTTTTATTATTTGAGTACATGTGAGTCCTCTGGAACAACACCAAACCAGCAACAACTACTCTAAATAACATCTTGATAGACACTGGTGAAGTTATAACATTTATATTTATTTTTGTTGAGGGTTGTTATTGTTCTAGTACAACTTTTTCTAGTGCACGTTTATATATGAGGTTTTTTTCCTTTAATGTTTTTTATTCGCCATCATGCATTGCATGGACACACAATTAAGATAAATGTCGACTTTCAACAGTTCATAAGAACATGTTTTTTTCTTGCAAAATTGGCTGTTTGCTGCAAACAGGAGGCAAGGATATGGATATATTTTATTTAGTATATATGAGACAACAGTTTGCAAAATTATTTCCTTATTCTCGTTCTACTATTACCTTTAGAAAATTTTCCTTCCAACAGAGCAATTTATGATTGAAATGTAAATACAATGTAAATACAATTAAAATACAATCATATTTTTATATTACTATTCATCGCTAAATTATAATCTGCTCGTTTTTATTTTTCCTTAGCAATAAAGCTTTTGCTACACTCTTTACTTTGCAAACATTTATTTAACAAACTGTATAAGCATGTGCTTGTGCAGGTCGACAAATTGTAAGTACTCACAGTATCCATACTGAGCATGTATTTAAAAGAATGTCTTATTTATCAGTCAAAGCATTAAAGATTTTATATAATAACTACAGCAAAATAGTTGTTCTTTTAACTGGGTCACATAAAATTATGTTAAAAAATGCTAAAATGTTTAAAATGGGATCAAATACGAAAATATTAAAATAAAAATGAGAAAAATATATATATGTACTCATATGTGCTCATATATATGTACAAGCTGAACATAAGTATCTGAAATATTTATAATGTCTGGGATATGCGAAGAAATTAAACGTTGAATTGAAACCAGTTTTGTCAGGATTTGATCCTGATCAGTATGGAAATTGAATTAAAGCATAAAGTCAACGTATTTAAATCCACTTGATCCAAATCTACTATATTTTGTGATATGTATCACGCAGCCCTCGTTTCACTTTAAAAAAAATTTAAAAAAATACGAGAAACATATTTTGATTTCCTCACTCGACACGTATTAAACTCGATATTGTATGTGGCGTATTGGCGAAATATAGAAAAGCTATACATTCGCTCTGCTTGAAGTCCACACAATTTCAAATACAAATACAAATAGTTTTTCAATTATTTTTTTATATCGTTTATAGAATTAAAAACTTTAAATAACTTTTTATTCAGATCCGCTTTTATTGCCAACCAAAGGATTACTAAGTGTGTAACGACTATTAAAAAAATTTAATTGATTCATGCCGAATACAATTTGTGTGCTCTATAGTTTTGCAAAATGTTTGCAACACTTGCGGTATTTAAAGTTTTGTAATATTCAATTAGTTTTTGGGAATAGAAACAGTGCGTTGTTAATTACAGAAAATTTTTACGAATATTTTTCAAAAGTAAGAGCAGGCTTATAGATCACTTTAACCAAACAAATGAAATCATTTGAAATATGAAATCAATGAAAATTTGGCGAATGTCCTAAATTATAACAAAAGCTCCTTAAATAATTTTTTTTTAATTAGAGGAATTGAAACATAAAGCAGAAATAGTAGAAACCGAATATGAAAATAAAGTTTGTTATATGGATTATTGAGCTCCTTTTACAAATTTGATTTCAGAGAACCTCCAGCTCATTTTAATTGCGTGTTACTATTAATGATAATTTTCAGTCAATTCGCCCGATAATCTTCATTGCCCATCAGTGAGACTGATAATATTTGAAAACAATTACTTTCGTTGAAAAATTTAATAATATACATATTTTTTTAATTTTTTTGGTTTATTCTTGCCAAAATCTTTGGGGTTCAAAAGCGGCAATTCAGTTCAAAATCAGTCTAAAGAACTTTTTTTTAAATGATTTAAGATTTTTAATTCCAATTTAGAAAATTATATCGTACCCAGAAATGTTTTAAAAATAACTTTTTTATCATATTTTTGAATTTAAAACGCATCAGCGGTCTCTACAGTTGGAACGTAACTTTCCACCGCAAAGGATTTCCTAGAAATTAGAATATTTTAATAGTTGCAGTAAATTCAAAAGTATCTGAAGCAATGCAAGTATTATTACGAATGTACGAGTAAATACATTAAAAAAATAAAATAAATAAGCAAAAGAGGAGCAACCAGAAGGAAGGAGAAATAAATGCATTGAAGTAATCTGTGATAAAAAAGCATTAAATAATCACCACAATAAATGGGAAAAAAAAACAAACAACAATCCTTCGACAGTGAATTTAATCATTTTTAAATTTTCTGCAAAATAATTTAAAATCTTTCTTGTAAAAGAAAAAATGTGACAGATGGAGAAAATATTTATAAATAACCGCAGTTTCATTCAATCCATATCTTTTGCTCAGCATCTCTTAAAAAGTATTAAAGCTTGTTAGCACGTGTGCAACTTTTATTTTTCTTGCATTTTGAGTCATAATAAAAAAAAAAAAAATTAAAAAATTATGCATTATTACAGTTTCACTCGATATCATACTAGAAAAAAAAATTTTTTAATTTTTTTATTTATTATTCTCCTCCTTTTGATTTGAGCCACAAGATGATGATTGAACAGAAATTGTTAGTTTAATTAAAAATTAATATTTTTAATGGTAAAATAGGTGCCATAAATAATAATTATAATAATATCATGAGCTCTCGCATCATATTAATTGTCCAAGATCAGCCATGTGTGTCTGGTGCCAAAGGAAATAAATTAATTCTTCTGAGTTTTACTTTCAAACAGCCATGCATACTTCCTATCCGCCACACACAACTGGCAAGTATGGTTCGCGACTTTTGCATAATTTTAGTAAACTCGTCTGGTAATAATTGGAGATAAAATGCGAAATTAAGAAATGCATTATTTCTACCAAAATAAAATCCCTACCTACTCGTACATATATTCCATTTGTACATACGCGTGTTTGCGTAAACATGTTTTATTTGGTAAACTACAACGATTTCAGCATGTATCTTCAATTGAATATCTGTTTAAAATTTATGAGTCTGCGTTTAATTTGTATTGTAAATTTTGTGAAGTGTAAATTGTTTACACAGCAAAATCCAAATTAATAATATTGCATAAACCAAAGGATTTTGTTTACTTGGCTGTTTTGACCTGAATGCAATTGCCTGCTTTCCCACAAATATTTCATTTATTTGCAAATCATACGTAAACCAAATGCTTTTCATTGAACATTGAAAACTCAATGAAGGTTTCAGAATTTGTAGGAGATCTCCTACATTTTTTAATATCTGTTAATCACTATTTTTAATGAAGCTTTAAAATATATTCACAGGACTCAGCAGTAGTTGAAAATTATCTTACAATGGAGCAAGATTTTAAAATGTCAATTATTTTTGTCTTTGCTCTCATGTTTTCCAAAACAATTTACAAATTCTGTTGGAAAAACCTAAATGTGGTTTATTTATTTTATAGTTAACATAGACGTAACGCAAATGTTGTTGTACTTCCCCGCATTTATTCAGTACAAACTTCATAGCGTGCTTATACAAAACATGCATATTTTTTCAGGCCAAAAAGGAGGCACTTAAATGCCTATCAAAGCAAATGGCCTTTTTTTTAAAAAGAAAGCTGTCTGGATATTTAATTTAATATTTTCCTTTTACTCTTCGCACAAAATTCCATCTTTTAAAATGAGAACAGACAACACTGAAGTCATCGTGAAAAGCTCTCTTGGTATTTATAAAAGCACAATAATATATTGAAGTGTAAAAATTATGTTTATTTTGTGGATTAAATTTAATACAGAAACTAAAGAATTTACTTTTTGTCGTTGCAAAATATTTTTTCGAATTTAGTACACCAATGAAAATAGTTTTCACAAATTTTAAATCAATCAAGCATTCTCCAGGTACCTCCAAGTGTTTGTACTGATATTTTTTTATTTTTTTTTAAATTAATTTGCAGTGTATTTAAGTTTTTTAGGCAATAACAATTTTGCGACTAATTTTTCTATATAATCTATTCCATACATGCACCTATCAGATACAATCCCTTCTTCTTCCAAATCATTTACTACACGAAAAGTAATGACTCTTGTTGGCATGTTGTTTCTGCCAAAAATTTCACGTAACTCTCTCCCCGTAACAGTAATCGATGATTGGTTTTCATAAAATGTTTTTACGATTAAAACACGTTGCTTTGCCGAATATTTTCCCATAATAAATTGGCCACGCCTCTACTTTACGACTGCCAAATATAAATTGCTTACCGAAACGGTGGCAAAACAAATTAGTATACCTTCGCAGCAGACACCCTGTAGTTTTTAATGGCTTTTTTTGCAAATAGCTTACAAAAACCTAAGTTGTTAAGTTTTATAAAACCGCATAAAAAATGGTTGTATTTTATTTTAACGAAAATATTCATCGGAACGGCCTACATCAATATCGTACAAAAAATTGTTGCTTGCTAATAATTAACAGGAAAAGTGCAGTTTATTGTGGCGAAAATAATCCTTCTTGTCAGCTGGAATTAAACAAAAAGTTCAGATATATAAAATATCTTTGAGTGCAATTTGGCATGCAGGATATACATTCACTATTAGTTGCCAGGTTTTAAAGTTAAGCGCAAACGAATATACGGAAACGTAGGAAAATTCACAAGGATCATTTTATGTAAAAAGTTGAAATATAGTTTATCCGTATGTTCAAATTTCCTAAAAATTACATTTTTTTATATCCCGATTAAAAGACTTTTTACATTGAATGGAAGTCCTAAACGTTGAAATATTTTTTCAAGTAACAAATTTACTTTCACATCAACAAAGTTGTAAAAATTTGAAGCCGGAATATTCTTTTATAAATTAATTAAACTAATTTAAGTTGAGCTTTTGCTAAATACGTTTTTCTTTTAATAATTAACCTTTTATACTTTTATGCATGTATTTGTTACAATATTTTAAAACTTGTCTATAACAATTCTCTTATGCAATCGTTCAGCACAATGCAAGACAGATGCATGCATACACATGCAGTAGTACTATATATATTCTTGTGTGGGCATATTTGCCTTATATTTTCTGTTCGTTTATTATTTATCCTGCAAGCGTCCTTGTGAATAAAAAAGTTTGCAAAAATAACTTTATAAATAAATGTATGGAAGAGTGCTACACTCGGCAGCTCCATATCTTATGCACATTTCATTAATATATTATTTGGGCTCATCTATATATAATACATTTATAGAACAAAGAAAAGTGTATTTTTATATATTTTGGGGAAAATATATAAAATGATAATGATAAAATATAATATGCTATATGCTATATGCATTGAGTGCATTGAACTGAGGCAAAAGAATACAACGCCACTTCGTATTTCCATTAATACCGGAACTCTGCTAACAATTCTACTAAGGAGGAATGCAATTAAAATGGAATCTCTTTTATATTTATGATTTTATATTAAACTTATGAGATAATTATTAATTAGTATATAATACTATTTTAAAAACTTTTCAAGTATCCTTTTATGTTTCATTTGATAGATTATATATCGGGACGATACTAGGAACCTTAACAAACTTTGGTGAAGATTTTGCTGATGGTGATTGCGATATGGATACATAGATTTTTTTTTCTTTTGTGTTTTTTTTTTAACCAACTTAATATGCTTAGCTTTCGGTTTGCCCTCAGGAAACTAGTAAGTGTCTAGTCGGGAATCGAACCCGCGACCTCCGATGCATTAATAATATGAATAAAAGACAATACAAAACTAATGGTTGATTATTTTTAAATTTTTATCTTCTTACGACGCACAAAACAATTAAGAAAAAAAATATGTAGTTAAATTGACGTCTAAGGCAGTAAAAAAGTCTTTATGTTACATTTGATATCTTCTTAACAAATTAAAATAAAAACATTATTAAAATAATTTTAATTTCATAAGTCTTACTTTTATAAGAAATATTAAAAAGAAAGAAAAATAAAAAATTAAATCTTGAAAGCAAAACATTTTGCACTTAAATTTGAAAAGCAAATTTTTAATAGACTAGAAAATGAAAATCAACAATTTAAATCATTTCCTGTTCAGCTTTATAACCTCAACACTAAACACATTTTTGCACATGACTGCAATTGTTGCAAAAATAAGAAAAAAAAGAAGGAAAATGCACATTTATAAACTCGATTTATTGTTGAATATTTTAGAAAAATTATACGCACTGCAATGAATAACCATTTTTAATATGAAAATAAAATCAGTGATAATAAAACCATATTTTCTGCACATGTTTTAATTAAAAACTAAATTTACATTAATGCTGTTTGCTTGTTCCTCTTTCTGTGCTCATTTTATTATTTTTTAAGCTGCCTTTTCCAACCGATTGTCTGCTCACTTTTTATTATGTTCATGACCCCTTTTTTCAAAAAGAGGAATTTTTTTTTCCTACACGTTAAATAAATGTCACGAAAACATCATTTAGCCCTCAACATCGAGAAGAAGAGTAGAATTGATTTGAAAATAATAAAAACAGAAAAGCGAAATGGATTAAGAGCTTTTTATTCTAGATAATATCATATGTGTATATAATTTGGAAAGGAAGTTGGTTGGCAAAAGTAGGGCTTCTTCATTTTTGTATTCCATGAACTGAAGAACACATTTGCCAAGTTAAGATTCCGAATAAAAATTAAAAAAATTCTCTTTTTCTGTAGTGCATATAAATGAAAATAAAAATTAGTTATTGAGCTTAAAAATGCTATGAAATATCTAATATTTTGTCCCAAGAGTTCCCCAGCTCAATTTTTTAGGGAAGAATTCTTAAAGCAAAAATTATAGAATTTCTACAAATTTGTGGACTTTGAAAATATTGTTGTCAAGTACCAGACTTCAAGTACAAGCTGATGAATAAATATTTGTATTGGCATTCATTGTTTAGATTGTCTGTAGCAGCCCTTAATGTTGGGCGTGTTTTAATGAGTTCAGCGCTTTTCTTTTACTAAAGGAAGTAAACTAAAGAGTTGGTATAAAATTGAAATCAAATCAAACGTAAAAACTTTAATAAAGTCTAACAATGTATGGAAAATGCATTTACAGGAATGTTGGGAATATGCCACAATTAATAAAAGACTTTGAAAGAAAAGAAAAGTGATAAAACTGAAGGAAATGGTTACAACTTATGTCAGTATACTAATTAGAAAAGTTGCTGAAAATGTTAAGATATAGATTAGGGTTGCCAAACAGGAAGTTACCGGATTTGTGATATAAATATTTCTTGTTCCTGAAGGATGCAATAATGCTGAATCCTCTATAATTGAAAGACAGGCGATTCACAGGCGACCCCTGTGAATCGCTTTTTCCAATATACCCCATCGCTTGTACAATGAAAAGAATCGAGAAAAGATCAAATTTGAATTATGTTTCGAGGATAAATCAATAGTATCTAATGAAGGACCAATACTAGTGTCGGCGATTGAAAAATAATTATTCCTAAAATATAAAAATTCTCGTTATTTATTCAACGCAAATACCTCGTAGATATTTCAAATAATTCATCAATTAGTCTTATCCTTGTCGTAATTTTATTAATAGATACGAACACAAACACAAATTTAATTGTCTTTTAATTTAATTTTTGTATGTAAAATGCTTTGCAATGAATTAGTAATTTAACATCCTTTTAGTCCTTTGAATTTAGGTATTTTTTCTAAAAGATATTATTGGGCACTTCAGTAAGTTAAAAATGGTTTTACAATATTAGCTTTAATTTTTATTCAAATACTGAAAAGAATATGTTTGATTACTCAAGCCAATAACCGCAAAGCTTTAAGCTTTTGTTGTGAAGAATCATTTAATGGTACTAACTATTGTTAGTAATTATAGTCTTTGGTTTTAACTAGAGTGAAAAATAAGTTGCAGAAAAAAATGCCAGTTAGGACCTTCTACTTGACAAAGGAGTTTTCCTTGCTTTCTTAAGGAGCTGATTTTTTATGCTACACAATAGTGAGCGTGTCAATAAGGATATACTCGTATCAAAATGCATCTGCTGTACAGATTTTTTAACAGCTGATACGACTTGCAAAATATTATAAATATTACCATAAAATGATTTTGCTTATGGATTGATATACATAATCACACTGTAATTAAGTAATAAAAAGAAAAACTATAAAGTAATAAATAATTTTTGTTTTGTTTTTATTTGTAGTGGGAATGAATGGCCCATTGATGTATTACCCGCCTTGTGTATGCGGCAGTACAATTCTGTGTTTGACATGCATTTACTACTCCATCTCCTCGTACTTTGTGCTGAAAACAATCAAATAAACTTCACAGGGTTAATCGTTTGTATAAGAACAAAGAAAAATATTTTATTATAAGGGAATACATACGTACAAACATATAAAACAAAAGCCACAAAAGGGTAAATAAAACAACAAATAAATAAATGAGCACCATTATTGGCTCATTAATGGATTACATATTTAAAGATAAATTTAATTAAAAAAAAACACCCCTACTAAAGGAATAGACGTGCAGAAGAAGCATTCGAACTGAGCAAAAAATTGAAAATTCAGGCACAAATTTTAAATATAGTTTAAACTCTTGCAGGAGATAAATGAACAATAACTGCGTTGTGAGAAAAACATTTTAATTTGGAAAAGAAATAATAGGGGCATCATGCAGCGAATCAAGAATCATGTCATGAAAACCAATACATTTCTATTAGTATGACCGCTATCACCAGCATCCAAACGTAAAATACTATACATCGTTAGTCATTAGTGATGCAGCGAATTTTGTTGAGAACGCTGAGGAAAAATGATGATGCCTAATGAACTTAAATAACCCACCACACCAATGAGCTGCGATATCAATTACATGTTTGACTATACTCGTATATCAAATCAACAACATAAATGAATAATAATTAACAGTCAATTTTTCTTTTATTCTGTTTTTCTTGTCGAAACTTTTGTTTTCATTACAATTACACGGTGACATGCAACGCATAATAAAGTGCTCGTACATGCATAAATTGTATGTGACAAACACTAGTCTTTGCATCGAACAACACGATATGGAAACAAGATGGGAATGGTTTTAATTTACACTGGATTCTCTAATAACAATAAAAAAAAAAATTTATAATTTTACTTTATAATGGAATTTTAAGGTACCCATACTTTCAGTTCAACTTTCATTTCTTTTTACAAAAGTTGTATATTTTAAACAATTTATTAAGTTTTTCATTAGTCAACCGCGAGAGCCACTGCGGTTCATGCGAGCGTGTTTTAGGATCCCAGCAAACTGTTCGATGCTGTTGGTCTTGCCGAAATGGAAAATTATTTTAGTTCACAGTCCTCACAGTTTCTTCATCTGATACGACTAAATTAAAAAGATTTAAAAGAAAGAAATTGAAGGATTAAAAATTCATCTGCTCACAGTTAAGTATTTTTTTATTTCAAATATTAAGTAATTTTTCTAAAAAATATTTAGCGGAGCTGGATATCTTGCAATCTAAATAATGCTAGCAATGTTATATAATATATATTGCTTTCAAAGTTTGCTTTTTCTTTTCCTTTTTTTCTTTTATGAAATACTGCATGAACAACAATGTCCTGGACAGGACATAGCATTATTGACAGCTATGACATTCGAATTTATTCAATTTCTTAAAAATATAATTAAAAAATCGATAATAATAAATATAAAAAATGCAATGGGCAAAATATTTCTGTAATTATTGTCTTAAAGGTCTGTAATAAGCTTAAAATATTGATTGGAAATTTCTTTTGAGATCGGTGTTGCAAAAGAACTGCATTACTATGCAATATATTTTGTCTTTTCTCCTCAACTTAAAGGACATAAAGTTGTAAATAGTTCACAGTTGGTAGCTGCTTAAAATCTTTTTCCTTCCGCTTGAAGTGTTGAAGACTTCAATCCCAATTCGTATAAAATAAGATGGCAGGAATATATTTAAGCAGATTTACATAATTAATTAAATATTGAATAACTGTTGCATGGAACATAAATAATACAATTTAGAAAAATTTATTTATTTCGGGCATAAGCCAGCCAGTGCAATAATTTTAGTAGCAAATTGAAAATAAATACAAAAAAATTCCGATAAATATTTAGAAAACTTAATGCTATAGAAAATTGAAAGAAAAATTATACTCACAGAAACTAATACTATGTACTTAAATTTATTGAATATTTTTACAATAAGTAAACGATTTTTTATAAAAATCCTCTTTTCTCTCGAAGTAAAATAATTTGGTACTTTAATTAGTTAGAAGTTTCTAAATTTTTGTTGACCAATTTTTGAAAAGTACTTAAAAACCATTTTAACTTTAATTCGAGCTTAAATTAAAATGTTTTAAAATCACTGCGTTTGTTTGTTGGGTCTGGTTGTTCACTTTGCAGTAGGAGTATTTGGGTGTGTAAGTATGTTTTATAATTAAGTTTAATAGTCATAAATTTAATTCATATTTTCTTTTTTAAGAAAAAACTAAAAAGTTTAAGACTTAAATATGATTAACAAATTTGTCAACATTTTTATTGAATGTGTCAGTAAGCAGCATATAATTTTTTTATATTAATTATCAGAAAAACATATGTGTGATCAACAACTAACGAAAGCTGTTTTTAATGATAATAGGTTTTCATGGTAAATTATTACAAAATAAAGTTTTTATCATTATGAATTTTTTATAAATTTAATTGCCAAGACTGTCATAAATTCAACTACTAAAAGCATTTACGCTGTGACAGAAGTTTAAGACAATAAAATTATAAAAAAAAAAAATAATGTTTATGTAATTTGCAAATATACTCGCATTTTGTATTATAACAAAATAAATATTATAAAATAACATTTACATAATTATTTATAGACTCTGTCTTAAACATGAAAAATTTATAAAATATATACTTGACCCATTACGCCCAATGTGAAGGCATTTAAACCACTTTAATGCTCCCGTACAACATTTGCGACTACCTTACAAAATATGACATACAAAGTTAAAGTTACAGTTCATAAGGACAAAGTAACTACTTCATTGCCACAATGAAAGAATTCATTCGCTGTCAAAATATTACATACAAAGTTAAAATTTCAGTTCATACGGACAATGTAACTACTTCATTGCCACAATGAAAGAATTCATTCATTTTCAAAATATGACGTACAAAGTTAAAGTTACAGTTCATCAGGACAATGTAACTACTCCATTGCCACAATGAATAAATTCATTCGTTTCCAAAATATGAGTAATATAGTTGAAGAAGGAATGCTTGTTTGGATGATAAAAATAAATATTAAGCAATAATTATATTGCGTTCCTGCGCGATCAATGAAAAAAAATTGTTACATTGAAATGATTTAATCTTGCACTACCTTGTTTTCCCCCCAATTTTTGCCTAAATACTCAATGCTAGAAACAAAGGCGTATCAGTAATCTCTTCTATTCACAGCAATCTTTTTTTAAACTACAAATTTATACGTTTCTTAAGATAAAAGAATTTGGATTCAAATCTAGATATCTAATACCGGAAGGCCCTCAATTAAAGTCTGCCAATTTTAGTTCTTTTAGTTTTATCAACACCGTATAAATAAGTATGCAACCTTCCTAGAGCATTATATCACAACGTAATATCTTAATAAACAAAAACAACTCTATAAATAAATTTTTTTAACTTTTGACAATTCCCAGATCACTTTAAATAAATCATAATAAAATTTATAATTTCAAAAAAATTATTTTCTCTAAATTAAAAAAAGAAAGAAAGAAAGAAAAATGTTCCAACCAATTTGCAAAAATTTTTTTTTTTTTTATACAAAAATATGGTGAATGCTCTTAGGAGAATTAAAAAAGAAGCTTATAAAAAATAGGAAAAATATGTAGTACGATTACATACGGAAAGAGGCATATAATCGTACATACATACGTATGCACGTACATATATGCACGTGTGTATGTGTATAAATGTCATTAAGTTATTAAGAAGGGAATAATGTGTATATCGCAAAAGATATATACTTACATAAAAAAAACAGAGGCAACCGTATAATAAATAAATCATACAAATCATAAATAAGTTCCACCAGGAAAAATTATGTACAACATAATGACAGCAGCGGCTGCGACATCAACAAAAAGCGCAAATCAAAAAGCCACAAAAAAGATTCACTTCAGCAGCAATAAATTTTATGATTTTTTATAAGCCAATACAGTGGGTAAGCAATGATGCAAATTGCCTCTAACGATATCGGTAGACATTTAACGAAATGAACTCCAGTTAATGCCAGTTTTAAGAAATGTGCCATGGCAAATTGGACGGCAGAAGTCTTCTTGCTTATTTTTATATCAGTATCATATTTGCTGAAGACGTAAAATAGTAAATTGTTAAGGGATATTGAGGCTGCCAGCTCTGTTAGATAAATTGGAAGCAAATAGTCAAGGACTTTATATGTTTACAAAGATTTTACTTGATTTATGATTTAGCGGGTTTCCAGCCGGGTTTCCTGACATAACCATTCGCTGAGTTCTCTGCTGGCTACTCAGCCTCACACAGTTCCTAACAATGACGAGAAAGCTTATTTTTATTAAATACCCTGTTTGAATTTAATACCTCAAATAAATGATTATCGAGTCAGTAGAAGTGCTTACAATTTAATAGTTAATAATATATATGAAAATAAGTTGCATTGTGTTAGTAATTGATGTTCTGTGGAATGCGTAAGCCGATTTGTATCTGTAAAGTTCATATGAAAGGTGACGTCAATACTAAGGCATTTATGTATAAATGGTCTCTGTATAAGTTACAGCCATTTTAGTGAACGCTGTATTAATTTCAAAATATTGGAAAATATATCAGATAATATTTTGAAAAACTGAAATAGAATTCGTTTTTAAATTCATTACTAATCGCTTTTAGTTAAATCGTTAATTTAATTTCTATTTATAAACATTGAAACTCACTAGCAACATTCGTGTTCTGTTGCAGAATGATCCATCTGCTGATAAGTTCTCTAAGCAATTGCTGAAAATTGGGAATGGTGCAATACCTGTTGATGACACTGGTTTCATAACATTGCCAAATGATTTTTGTCGTTTCGTACAGTCAAAAGAAGAATAGATTGAATGCGCGTTTTTTATTTTACTTTTTGCATTACACAGTGTGCAGGGGGTCCACTAGTATTTAATAATTGCAAGCTTATTATATCTAAGACCCACTGTACAAATAACACAGAAACCTCACTTCGACTTTGCTATGAAAAACGCAAGAAACAAACGATTTTAAGAGATTTTGGAGAGAAAAATTAAAAAGAAGTATGTTTATTTTTGATCACTGACGTAGAAACCAAAGCATGTGACTTTCTCTTATCGTATCTTCAAAATTTAATTTAAAAGCTTTTTCATTATTGGACAGATAATTAGAAACTAAATTTAAAAAAAAATAACACAAAAAATTATGTTGTTGTTTTCAATTTGTTCAAAATCATTTTTTAAACCACCACACCTTTTTATTATTTATAAATAAAATTAATATTTTAATTTACTGAGCTAATCAAAGTAAAAGTATGTTTATGCAAATTAAAAGTTTCAATTGTCTGTTAGTATTTAGTTTCTATTTTCAGTGAACATGCATGAGCATGAAAGTGTAGCTAAATTAACACTAAAACAAACTGTTCGTTTAGATTTATAATTTTATTAATTCAAGTTAAAGGAAAAGTTTAGTATAGTATACTTTAGTAAACTATTAATATTATTGATATTTATTAACTTGCTCTAAAAATCGAAGTCAGAGCGAAATACCATATTTCTTCTGTATTTGATAAATCATCCTTTTCTTGCGATCCTTTAAACCAAAATATAATCAAATTTTAATAACACGTTTAAAAACGGATGACGAAGAAACCCAGGTATTCACACACATGAGAAAAAAGTGCATAAACTGCAATTAAAAGTTTAAATTATTATTTAAGCAAATATTTCTACTCGCTCATTTCCAGTATTAGAAGTTGAGAAGAAAGAAAATTATTTGTGTCCTATTTCACACAGAATTTGAACTGAAAATAAATACACTCCCGTCGAAACTAAAAAAGAAAAACTTTTGATTACCAGATTCGGCTACAATTGATTAAATATGCCAGAAACTTTAATGGAAATCAGTGGGCTACGGGGTAAACGGTATTTATTATTCCTTAAAATTGTGTTATTTAAAGTTAAACTTGGATTATTTTGAAGGATTCCGGGAAACTGAAAAAATTTGGCTAAAAATAATGATCTCTTAAAGACATTTTTATTAACCCTTTTTAGACGCTCACATTTATTCAGTTTATTATAAAAATACACTGCCTGGAACTAAAAAAAGAATTTGAATTTATTTTCTGAAATTTGTTTGTTACTAAATTCAGATTTACGCTTTAAAATAAAGTCCTTAACATCTATTTAAAACTTTTTTAAAATTAAGGTATTAACACAATGAATAGAAAACTCTAGATGTGCGAATGAATAAAATTTTAAGAAAACAGTTGCAAGGAATTTTTTAAAAAAATGTGCAACTAAAATTTTTAAGTCTAATTACTTCTTGTTTTCATTTTTACATATAAAATAATGAAATTATCCGGCGGGACGTTAAAGCAATATTAGTTAGTTAGACTTTAATTGCTTGAACAATTGCTGGCAATATTGCCGCTAATTGATAATATAATAAAAATAATAATGATAAGTTTTAAAAATATTTCGGAAGACGTTTTTCTATTCAAAAATTCCTTGAGGTTTTTGTAATAATATTTTTTATAATTAACTTTGTGAATTGTATTATTGAAACAAAATTTCAAATATATTTTCCAAATTAAAAAAAAATTAATTTTAAAGTGTGATTTTATAAATTTTTATTACATATTGTAATTAATTGTTTTTAGTTAATAATAAATAAATGATTATAATGCATTTTTGGTTAATGCTTTGATAAGTTTACAAAAAATATTTTTAAATATTTTTAGATATTTTTACGTTCTGAAAGCAAGAAATTTTTTTTTTAATTTCGCAATTTTTTTTTACTTCTAAAGTGTTTTTAAATGTGTCCAGTTTTTTAATTAAATAGCTGGCAGTTCCAAAATTTATTTTAATTAAACTATCGGAAGATTTTTAAAAAATAGGTTGGAGCAGAATGAATGAGAAAATCGGCAATAGAAACACTCCCCATTTCCACATATATAATCCCTTTTACGATTCACAGTTTAAATTTGATTTCCTTTCTTAGCTTTTGCATTGATGTCTCAAGTTTAGAAAATTCCTTCTAAGATTTATTAAAAAAAAATTCTCTAACTATGTTATAATTATATCAGCCATATATTATTTCAAATATTGTGTTAAATATAAAAATACAGAGTAAAAAAACTCTTGTCTAAATACCTCATATATTTTTCTGAACAACAGCTTTTATTGTTCTTTACTTTTCTATTTTCTAACTTAAATTGAAAACTAACTTATAAAAACTTGAGGTTAAACTTAAAAGCAAATAAAATATGCCATTTAACCAGATTCATTTAAAAGTTTTATATAAAAAGTATTTTTAAACGAGAAATACAATTAAAACTAAAACAAAAAAAAATTAAAAAGTAAATGTTTGCTTGTCGCTAATGCTATTGTTCTGTAAAAGAATGCACTAAGAAACACTTCCTAACTGAGATGAGCATTGCTTAAGGGATTAGAAAGAATATTCTGGTATTATTACGAGAATAAAAAGTAAAAAAGCATTTATTAATTTTGTTTTACTTGGCAATAAAAACAACAAAATGCCGTTCTAATAAAAGTTTCTTTTAATCCGTTTACTTATCAGCTTTAATTATTATTAAAGCAGTCATCAATTGTTTGAACTAAAATAGAAACAATTGGATGTTGTGAAAAAGGTTTGGGAATGCTATTTAAAGAATACTAGAAGAGATGCGTTTAATGTATCCTGGCAAAAAGCGGGATAAGTTTTTGTGGGCTGATGTATACTTGTTTCTAATGCATTGCATTGTGCAAGAGTTAGGGGAAGGGTATACTAATAGAGAAATGCATAGAGCGAGAAAATTCCAGAACCTTTTTGAACGCAGTAGCACAGTAAAGCATTGAAAAAACTCTTGGCAGAAGACCTTCAAAAGGGACTATAATTGTCGGTGTTAATGCATTGGCTGGGACCATTGACGTTGCCAAAGTCAGTTAAACTCTCCACTATCAGGAACATATTCAATAATTCTCATGAAAAAAATTTATGAATTGATTCCTATGAGACTGGCAGTATTAGGGTTTGACTCGACTACCTTAGAGATTGGCAGGGGACAAACTTTCTACCAATGTGTAACACCTTCGGCCCCTGCATGGGTAGGCCTGTGCAGGTGTAGTTACCTGTGTAAATGCGCGCATCACAGGCACCGATTCCTAAGTACACTTGCACATATACAATCCCAAACATATAATAATGTTGTTCAAATGCAACAAACGTTTTCTCAGTGTCTGGAATAGAACAAACTTATTCATTCTTATCTAAAGCTACTCTTTGTCTCTCTTCTTACAGCATTGATCTTACTCTAATTTCTCTTATAACTAAGTCTTACAATAATATATATATACATATATATACATATATATATTTATTTGTAAGTGTATGCTTTGAGCGGGTAGGTGTGATATGTGCGGATATATAGGTATATATGGAGGGTTTCATCACTATATACATTAAAGATACAAATTCAAAAATTTTTTTTTTGTTGTTCTGGCAAAGTAATTCTATTCTGCAAAACACAAGGTCATTCCGATGAACCGATTTTATTTTATTCAATTAGAATTAGATGTATTTCTCAAAGGACCGATAATGGTCACAGAGTTTTTCATATTTTTTATTTGTTTAGTAGAGTCCGTAAATATTTTTCCTATACAAAATATCAGTTTTACAAGCGCAACAACCTTTTATTTATGATAAGTATGAAAACTAAAAAAAAAATTGATCGTGTAGAAAAAATAATTATATTTCTTTGAAAAATTGTTGCACTGCTTTCGAAATATTATTCGCTATATAAACGCGATTCCAAAAATATCGTAACTTCCATAATGACTCAATAATATTGAGTCAAATAGCTCTGTGAGATGTCATTCAAATAAT
This sequence comes from Ormia ochracea, assembly GCA_963402855.1. Taxonomy (NCBI): domain Eukaryota; kingdom Metazoa; phylum Arthropoda; class Insecta; order Diptera; family Tachinidae; genus Ormia; species Ormia ochracea. The sequence goes on along the minus strand of OY727108.1, from coordinate 55,682,933 downwards.
ATTTTTTTAGTACCGAATTCTCACATGTCGAACCCTTCGAAGCCTCACAACGCACAACTGGAGATGGATCTGATTCAATTTGTTAGTTTCAAGGCTTTATCAAATTGCAACTGGTCTACGAATGTGATTGGATCTACTACCCTTCAAAACATGCTTAGATGATTTACGAACAACCTGATTAATTCCTTTAGCCTTCAATGTATCATGATCACTGGAGGCAGTTTTTACAAAATTATTATGGATTTCATAATCACATCATCTGTTAAAATAAAATTTAATTTCCTTCCCAGCTAAATCAAGCATTTTCTTATGTGTATTTTATTGGGTACGAATAATAAAAGCGGTTACATAAATTTCAGTCAGACTGCCACCCTAAACTTTAATAGCAAAATTAAATGTAAAGAATAAGAAAACTTTCTTAAAGAGATTTTATCTTTCAAAACTTTCTATTTACAGACATACGCTAAATCTTTTCTGTTTTTCTTCCTTGTCAGCAATTTTGTGTATCCGTGCGTCTGGCTGTTTTTTCTTTATTGCCCAAAATAAGTAAAAAGTTTTTCTTGGCAATAGTTATTTGTGTTGAAGAATAAATTGATTTTGGTGATGGTTTTGGCTGCCATTATTGCTCCTCTTAAATTTGTTTGCATAAATTTAACGCGATTTAATATTTTTTTAACATTTTTTTACAATTTTTAATTTTGTACTTAATAAATATTTAACAATTGATGACTCTAAAGACTAATATAAATGTGGTTGCTTTTTCCCATTTAATAAAAAAAATTTTTTTTATGTTCGAACAACAGAAATTCAATAAAATTGAATAATAAAAGAGCTTTTGTTTAAATCTAATAATGATTCATCGAATAGCAGTGAGGCTGGCAACCCGGCAACACCATCAAAACAGCACATGCCAATACTTGCCTTCGATTGAGAAATCCATGACGAAGAAAAGTAATGGAATGTGATGTCAATTTAATTTATGAAACAAGCAAAAGTGAAGTGCAATTTGTAATAAAAATTCAAAAACTAGTATGAGGAATAGATAATATCCTTGAAACTTTGGAGCTCGGCCAGTTTAGTGCTTTTTTTTTTTTGGATTCGTTTAGTAAATAATTTTCGGCTTTTAAAAGGCTTTTTACTATTTTCATATCACCTGTTAACTGAAAATTAAGTCACATTGTTGACATCAATAATAATATTCCAATTTATTTGCTGTTTAATATTAATTGAAGATTCAGCTTCTTATTCCCTCCTTTAATTCAACTATAATTCTTTCTGAACCTTTCATGTCCTGTCGCTTATGATCTAAATGCCATTACTCACTTCAATAAGTAGTTTTTGGTATAAATGTTATTTTGGTTTGGTTTAATATAAATTGAATGTCTTCCAGACTAGACGTCATTCCTCATGCCTTCTTTTATAAGCAAAAAATATTACTACTAAATGAAGCTGTCCGACCAAACTTTTAGATATAATTTTACTATCAAAACTTCAAGAAATAACAGTTTTCTAATTAATAAAATGTTTTAATGGGTTATCCACTTTAGGAGGTAAGAAGTGTATATCTTTGATTTCTAAAAAGCTTTCAATATCCTACAAATGAAATATAATGTCGAATGCTTGTATCAGTTAATCCTTTTGGGGTAGTATTAGATAACTTCACGGATATAATTCAAACATTTTTAGACGATGCTTGATAGAACACTGACGCCCAAATAACGTTATATTTCGTAACCAAAAAGCTTTCTACGCAAAATTGGCTTTTGAAGTCTTCGTACAGTTCATAGTCTTCAATTTCATAAAAAAAAACTGTTATTATACCCCACAGCATTTTGAATTCACGCCAATATTTCTTCGAATGCCATTTTAGAGGTATTGTTTGAAATTTCAGCTCCAAAATATAATTTGCTGTAAGCAGTAATTGTTTCTGGATTCTCCACTACCCTGTCTGAGTTCTCAGCACCTCGGAATATATTGTTTGTTGGCTTAACTTCCCCCAACCGAAGAGGTTCAAAAATTTTTGTCTGTAAAATCAGGAATCATTTATTAAGTGATCCATGACGATAAATTGCAACCATTCGAGACATTTGACTTTTGAACATTGCCAATGGAAAACCCTTTATATTAAAATACTTCATCCCTTCAAATAAATTTATACCATTTCAGTCACTTTATATCTATTTCAATTGAAAAACTTTATGCACCAAAAAAAGAAAAACTTTGCTGAAAGCCCACACTGCCCTAATGAATCTAAAAGGAAATATTAATGAGTATAAAATACACTTAGTTGCCATGTTACTAAAAGGGGATATAAAGGAGGTTTCCATGCTGGTCATAAAAAACATTCACTAATAGCTCAAGCAAAAATTTGCTTAATAATAATATTTCAAGTTTAAAAATTTTTGTAACTTCTGCTGAAAAAATGAAATTTTGTAGAAGAGTCCTTACGTGGAATTATGAAAAGGTGTTACCAGCTGAAAAGGAAATACTTTAAAAAATATACGTATTTACATTGAATCGACTAGAAGTTTGCAAGATTAAGCTTGGTATAGGTACACATTTACTCAGAATCCTTCCATTTATAGCAATACGTCCTTGACAGGTTTCAGGCTAATATTTATATATATATGTTTTACGTAATAAAAACAATTACAAAGATTTAACAACTTTTTCAATTGCACAAAAAAAAAATAAACTGAATACAAAATTATACTTGACCATGTTCTGTTCAAAATAAACTCAAATATACTTTAAAAAGGAGACCACGGTCAAAAGGATTAAAAAGTAAATAAAACAGAACAAATCGACATGTGTGTACACATTACAAAGGATTAAAATACATGCATTATTAATTTTAAATAAATTGTTCCTTTAAATTATTATAAATTGATAAAGATTGTTCAATAATGATTAAAATGATCTCATACAGGATCCTAAGTCTATTTGTAATTGCTACACTGCTTAACAAATCTACTGTCATATCATTCAATTTTCATATCATTCCTTCTATTTAGAATTATTATTATGAACCTTAAAAACTGTTTTTGGAATAGAGGCTTTAAGTTCAGGATTATTTTAAACGTCAGTAAAAGAAAATAAATATTTTTAGAATCTTCGAAATTCTCTGTGTTGCTTATTCTACGATAAGTACCCCATTCAGATATATTTATATTTAAAATTATTTAATTTATATGAAACTTTTAGTAGATTAAGAAACAGAAATAAATGAAAACCACTCTATCTTTCTGTCACTCTTTCTGACATAGAAAGTCCAACAAAAAATTAATTTTTTTACTAAAAAAAAAATTTGTGGTTTAGTAAATGATCCTTCAGAAAGCCTTACACACTTTATCTGACAATTTATAATACCTTGCATAATTGAAAATTGAATGATCAAATTAGAAAACTTGTACAAGACATCCAAGACACCGGGGAAGAATGTTAGGACAAAATAGCAATTTTTTAGATTAATTTCTATTAAAGTCAGAAGTAATAAATTAGTAGGAGAGTTTTATAATTGTATACACATTGAAACATTTGTTTTATTTATTAAAAGTCAAGCGCGTATTTGATTTCATACTGTTTGTTTCGTACACAATCCAATTTATTTTGTTTTGCAAACCAATTTTATTTTTTTTGACCATGATTTCCTTTCAACAGGATTTTTCAAGGACGTATAAGATTAAGGAGACCTAGTAGCTGTATAAATAATGTCTTATGAATGAAGGAATAACGTTCAAGTGTGTGCACATGTAAACCCTGATCTTACAAACATGTGTTAGTTACATCAGTCATGAAATCAGTGGAAAAATCGGAATCATTTTTTAACTGAATCAGTAATTTCCAATCACCGATTTAAATTACTTTCTAGTTCTAACATGCACAGTTCATAAATCGTGTGAAAAATCAGAAGAGGTCCTTAATCCATTAAAATATTGGAATTAATAGATAATGTTTAAATACAAATTCGGTTTAAAAATATCGATTGGGAAAAAATAAATGAGACTGTATATTATTCGGCCACAAATCTTAATACAAATAAACTTGTAGGATTAAATATCATGAGTTTTCTTCCTTAAATTACATAAATATTTAAGCAAAAAATTATATTTTCGCCCAACGTGGGGCTCGAACCCACGACCCTGAGATTAAGAGTCTCATGCTCTACCGACTGAGCTAGCCGGGCATATGCGTGGCAAAGACGTTCAAGTTAGGAATGCTTTGTGGATAAAACTAATAATTGTTTGGTGGTGTTTAGTGCTCAGTGATCATGACGAAATGATCAAAATATAATGAAGGTGAATGCTTATTTACGACAAACACGAACTAAATTTCAAATTTGATACGCAACACCAAAGAAAATATTTAATAGATAGACATATTTTAGAGATCAGTAACATCTAAAAGAATACTCGTTTAGTGGTTTATTACACAATTCACTTAACCATGTAACTGATCATCTGTGTAGATCGATTTATTTAAAAAATTGTGGCTTGGTGGCAAGCAAGAAGAGTACTTCCTTAGATTATCCTTTTAGTTTCTTATACATATTACATAATTAAGGATTTATTAGGAAGACTACCATTAAACAAAAACCCATATTTTTAAAAATGTTAATGACAGTTTTTAGAAATTTTGTTGGTCAAAACTCAAGGTAATCGTTTTGATAAGAAACCGAGACACACATCAATAAAAGATACTTCTGCTAGATTTAGATATTAAAAAATAATAAATGAATAATAGAAATCTGGTTAATTCTAATTTATTTTTACATTTGTCTTACGGGAATTTCGATACTCTTTGCAGTTCTCTGATACAAATTGTGTGTGTGTTTTTTTTTTTTTGTATAAAGCCCACGTACAAATAACCACGTGCTGAAACACTACTTTGAACTACTATTTATAAATATTCATTTCGATGCATCTTAAATTTATTTATTTTTAACACAAATTTCTTTTTATTTATTTTTTTTATTAATTAATTCATAACTAAATAGTTTGATTTCGTTTTCCCAGAGGAATAGGAGGAGTCTGTCTTTTGTATTGCTCTTAAAATAACTCATAATATTTATTAAAAAAAACACATGAAATTTTATTTCCAATTTGGTTTCAATGTATTTGAATATTCTCCGAACATAAAAAGGGATCGATATAAATAAAAGTCACTAAAAATTCATGTATTCTATTAAGCATGTTGGTTTTTGAAGATTTTTTGAAAAGTTATGATGATCGACACTTTAAAAATTGTAATATTTTTAATTTTAAACAGGGTGATCAACAGAACGTATTTCCAAAAAAAAAAAAAACTCATTTTTGTTGTAAAATAAATCAGATTATAAAGAGATATCGCGTTCACATTTTTACAGTAAACAAAATTTTCTTTTTTAATTTCAAGTGGTTTTATTTTTGATGGCCTCTTTTTTTTGCTTGGTGGCGTACAAGTAAGAATTTGTTTCTAATCAGAATTTTGATGATTAAAATTTTCAATAATTTTTTTCCGCATAGATATTGGATATTGAGAAGCTCCTAACCGCATGCTCGACGATATACCCAACGATATTAGTCGATTGAGAGTAAGGCTCTTAGTTTCAGACTTGTGGGTGTGAATACTATGTTGGACACCGAGGAGGTCCAACATAGAAAAAAAAAATTGGCTACGAATATGAAGAGATATGATAGAAAATTCTTCTAATTGTTTTCTATTAAAAACCAAATGAGAATTACAATATATTTGAATAACCTGTGAGTTAGGAAAAAAGATTAGGTATGAGTTTACAATTTCAAAGCACAATTAAACCATTTTGGTTTTCTAATTTATATTTATAAAAGAGTTAGAATTTTTTATCGTGTTAAGCATTATAAATTGTTCAATTTGAATAATCTTTTCAACTCTACTTTTTGATAACATCAAACAATATTTTTTTTCCAATAGTCACTCTTATTTGTTTTTCATTTAACATAATTAATTATTTCTAACATTTTTCAACATGTGCCTTAAATTTTTTGGCGTTTTTCACTTTTGATATTTGCTCTCCACTTTGTTACTGACTTTCATTCACTGGCAAGTTGATTGCCTCTGAATCGACGTTGTGTGAGCTGAAGTTGAAGAATGTTTTAAATGTTAATCAAGCACAAAGTAGTTAATTAGTTTTCAGGTACCGCGTGGATAAATATTGATTTATGGTGGTAGTTTTTTTAAAGAAACCAACAGAAACAATGAAAGTCAAAAGAAAACAAAATTTAATAAAATATACAGTATACTGTTAAAGCCGAAATATCCGTACAGGGATGAACGCTCACACTCGCTGCATGACAGAGAGGTATTTAAGGAGTGTTAGAAATGGTGTTAATCCAGTATATGAAAAGTATTGGAAAAAACTCATTTCAGTTGAAAACGACAAACACAGACTATAAATCAACTGCTTTTAAGGTTCTTTAACTCATGTTTTTATTTTTTATTCGCTTTTTAGCTTGCAGGAACAACGGAAGTTAAAGGTTTGGTTTGGTCTAATCAAATGAGATTAATCGTAATTTATATTAATTTTATGTTGAATAGTCGGAAAGAAATTTTACAATTATTGAATGTATTGGAAATTAATACCACTCGAAAATGCTAAAAGGGATTTTATTGAAATTTTCCGCAGCCAAAGAGCAGACAAATTAACGTTTTGATGCGGTATTAGCACGCAGCCTAAAATATATTAAAATTAAATCAAAGAAAAAATACTTGCCGTCCAATTAACAAGGATTACGATTCCTTAGTGCTGCTTAAGGCTTAGCTGTATTGAAATATTTAACAAGGTGAGCTTAAGTTTATTTTAATAACTGCAGATTTGTTCTTTTCTTAGATTCGAGTCTTCAGCTTCAAAGTGTTGTGAAACTTGAATAGAATAAATAGAGCAATAATTGTATGCTTTATCTTTGCTTAATTTTAAAATATACTACATTATATATTTAGTTGAATATATATATATAATTATTTATTTATTTTCCTGTGTGAGGTTCCTTTTTTCATATGAGTAGAAACGTCATTAATTTAATCCAATTTGCTTTTTATGTCAGGGGCAGCACTTGGGCGAATGACGAATTTTGTCCAACACGATGAACTAGTAAGTGCAGATTATCCTTATAAAGCACAAAATCAATGAAAATATAGCAGTGTGAATATATTTAAAAAAATTCTCAACATGAAGACAAATGAGGGTGAAAACAATTGTAACATTTATTATATTTATTTTGAAAACAATTAAGTAAAAATAAAATAATTGAAAAATTAAAAATAAATTTTTATTGTTTAGGACGCTATTGTCTTCATTTGTACTCTTAAGAAAGAGATGACAGGTTGGGCCCAAGTTCGTGTAAAGCACATTTTCGCCATGCAATACGCTCCCCAACATTTTAACCCATTATGAGATATTTTTTTACCATATTCGGTTCTTAAGTCTTTGATATATTACCGCTTACGATTCCTTTTCTCTTTGTCTTCACTCTCTAGCTATGCAGAATTTTAATGTTATTATGAAATCATGCACCCGACTTTGGTTTCAAAAACCCTTTTCTGTTTATTCGACTTTTTCTCCAACAATTATGAACAATTATATTTTTGGCAGATCTGCCGACAGCTTTTTAGTTAGAAATGCACTTCAATTTTAGGCTATTACCTTCAGATTGTTATCTGTAGAATTAGTTCCTTAAATAAAGCTAAGGAGCTGAAAGGTTTATTAGACTACTCGTTATTGAAAAGCAGAACAACTTTGAAAAATAAAACAACTAGTTTACGTTTTTAGGACAATTTCCTTAAAGTGACCGCAAAGGGTGCGCTTAACATACTGCACGCATTACTTTCCATTCAGAAGTACTTTCGCATAAAGCAGGCTACAGGTCACCCAGGATACCTTCAATATTCAGCTCTAATGTTTTAGTTGTTTGTGGATCGATGGCATAAGCCAACAACTTCATCAATGTAATCCAATGCAGAAGTACTCACACGATCATGGTGGCCAACTCACTGGCCCAAAATAGTTGAATTTTTCACGCAATAGATCGATTGTATCGCAAGCTGTGCCTGAAGTTACATCGTCTTGTTGAAGGAAAGTGCCATTAAGAAAAATTTGATCGATTTTTGAAAAACAATAATCGTTTAGCATTATTATTGCCTGTTCTTTGTGGAAAAAACTATGGCCGCATGACTCCAGCAGCAAGAAGAGCGCACCAGGAAGTCACTTTTAATGAATGCAATGATGTCTTTGTTCCAAATGCACTTATTTTGCTTATTACAAAGCCATTCAGCTACAAATACTTTTTTTACAAAAACACAATTTTTCGGTACAAAATTTTGATTGAATAAAATTTTCTTCAAAACTAAAACTAGTAGTTGCATTTTTCAAAAAAACAATTGGTTTTGTATAACAGGCGTTAGCTTAAGCCTGCATCGTAAGTGATAAAAAATGTTATTCTTGTAATTCAGCTCCGTTACACTGACAAGTACTTTTTATAGAAAATGATCTGTGTTGGAAAAGGAATTTTTTAAAAATATATTTTTTTTTGATTTCATTTCTGTTCCATTACTTTTTTTTTGTAAAATTACTTGGTATGTAAAGCAAATTGTAGATTATGTCGACACATCAATTAATTATATGCATGACATCGAAAAAGTGTAAATTTTTACAACATTTACTTAACTTTTCCTTTGTAATTTGTCATGAATTTAAATTGCTTTTTTATTAAAGTTTGTTGAATAATTTATTTTCAACGCTGTTTTTACTTTATCACTCACTTTATTTGATGTTCAATCAAGATAATGATAAGAAACTTCTGCATTTTATTTATTAAAAGTTTTTTTTTTGTTTTTGTTTTTGTTGGTATTTTTTCATGGGTAAACGTCGTAAATGTAAATGATTAATCAATGTTACAGTATAAACTTAAGCTATTTAAATTTAAAGAAGTGTCGCATATGTAAACAATTAAAATTCAAAAACCAAAATCTAAAAAATAAAGCTTTAAATTATTATTATGCAAAGATATATTGTGTGGAGGATGCCGCATTAAAGTTAAATAGTTTTAGTAATTTTGTATTAAATTAGGAGAGTAATTTTAAGATTTTCGGAAACATTTCATTTTCCTTGTTTTATATTTATTGCTTGCAGATAGAATTAATTCTTTTAGCTTTGGAAATTTACTTGCTTTAAAGAAAATTGAATTTTATTAATTCTTTTAAGCATTCTGATATAAATAAATAAACCGAACATAAGCCACGAGTATTTCTATTAGAATACTACTATAATGCAATACAATTTTGTAATGTGTATTACGACGAAATATGTACATATATCCGGATTTAAGAAAAATAAAATAAGAATTCGTCTGCCAATAGTGAAACAGGTATTTTAAAATTCTTACAGTTTTGCTTTATGTTAGCAAGAGGATTTGATGAGATTTCATACAATTTCAATCCGTAGCGGGAAAGGTATAGAGGTGGCGGAGAGAGCTGCTGAAGAAATTGACGGAGCGTAATGTTTGAGAGCTTTGGGGTTTGTTTTATATTAGTTGTTTTACTTTACCGTAAAATACTGCAGCAGAGGGCTGCCGATGAGCAGCCGCGGAAGTCAATTATTGTCAATTAGTAAAAATAAAGTGGCCAATATCTATGCCTGCGTTACTTAAGCATTTTAAACACATGAACCCAATTAGTCAGCTCAACTTTATTACTGCCGGATATAGAGAAGTGAATTTTTTGTTAATTTTCGCTGATTTTTGTTTTTAATTAAAGGATTAAATAAATATGAGCTTTTTAATTAAATGTGTATGTATGTATTGTAAGTTTCATTTTTACGATTCAAATTTAACTTTAGTTATAATTAAACTTTTAATTTAGTGAGAATATATTTTGAAATATTTTCTTCAATATGTAAACCACACTTTTGTTTTTGTAGTATAATAAACAAAAGATACCTGAAATTCTTTACATCAATTTTTTAATCAAAATTAATCTTTGCAGGTTTATAGTGGGGGCAAGAGTAAGTACGACACAGTATGCTCATCTCATGATTGTCGACCTCCAGCTAGGAAAAACAAAAACAAAATAAACTAAAAGTTAAAGTAAACTTTTCATGGCTTGCAGTTCACTATTTATATTCAGCAAGAATGAGAACGCATACAAACACATGTAGTGTGAACGTACAAAAACAAAAATACAAATGTGAACTTTTTCGTAGTATACAATAATATTTTTCCATGTCCTTCACATTTAACACTTTTCACAATACAAATTTACAGCTTCACTCTCATATACGAGTATAAAACTAAAGCATTATTTTAAAGAAAAATATAGGAAAAAGTTTATTTTCGCAAACTGATGTCTCATGTCATTAGTTTCAGCATTAAGAAGTTCATATGGGCAGTTGCAAATTGGCAGTAGTCACTAAACTGTTATCCTTGTAATCCTGCTAAGATGAATTTCTCACATGGCCGAAATACAAGTTGCAATTGTCTGAATACAAAAAGTTGCTTTGCAAGACTTATACTTATGAATATGAATCTAAAATTTCGGATCCAATTTATCTAGTTGACATTCAAATCATTTAACTTGCCTACACTTCATGGGAATCCAAAGTCAAATTAAGCTCATAAAGTGATCACATTAGAGGAAGTACCCTTATTGTAAGTTTTCTTATAAGTGTATTTATTGGAAATATTTTTTCACACTTTGTGATATACAATATTTCTATCAATATTCCATATCGGTCTACAAAAAAAAAAAAGGATGCTATGATTAAATAATGTAATCATATCAAGTTTTAATATCAATTTGAAGAACTAAATTTTTTTTTTTATTTATTTAAGTCTATAGAAAAAACATTCCTTACAGACTAAATTCGTACAAAATTGAGGAATAAATTAACTTAAGGACTTAAAAAGAGAAAGTTTTTTTTTTTTTGTAAGATATCGTTACTCTCACATAAATCAGTTAAGTGATAAAGATTACTAAAATTTAAGCCAATTGTCGTAATAAATTATTATTAGCATAAATGATAATATGATAATATTTTAAATGTCACAGCTGGAAATTTCGAGTGGGTCTAGTGGGTCTAGATTTTGTTCAGCAAGAAATCAAAATCCACATTACCAGGTATTAAGCCATACAGAAACGTGAGACTTGACCTTTTTCTCCTACTTTTGATAAGACACAGTCTGGCTTCATTCGCAGGAAGAAGATATGAGTTCCACCCAAAATCCCATTAAGCAAAATAACAAAAACTCTTTTTGAATACACTCGATTTTATTAATTTATGTGTCGAAGGAAGGATCCCATTTGATCGATGCGAAGGCTTATATAAATTTTTCGCGATATATTGGCAGCAGAATTTATATATTTATATAAGAAATATGAATTTTCCAAAAAATCCAGTGGAATATTTTCCAACTGATTATATAGTTTTATATTAACAATTACATAGAGAGCCAAAAGCTTCCGAAGAAATACAAAAAAAACATACTTGCATTTCATACCTGATGTTTTATTTTAAAAGATTGTCAGAAGATTATCAGAAGACTTTAAAGAAATTATGTTCGCGGTAATAAATATTTTAGAATATTTAATAGAGATTAAAGAAGCATTTTACTGCTACAGCCCTGCCTAAATAGTGTGCCCTACAGGAATTTAATTAAAAATAAATTTCAAACTTACCATTGTGGATTAGATGCTTCTCAGATATTCTTAGCCAGAACATTATTGGATCTAAAAGTTAAAAAATACCATGATTAGGATGTTCTACCTTTAAAAATTTAAAAATTATAATTACAAAAAATGTATATACAAAATATATTATATGTTCCCATTCATTATTACTTTCATTACTTTACATTTTTATGTCGACTGCACTATGGGCCACATCTTCATGGAAACTAAGTGACAATAAATCTTTCATTTACTTTGGCTAATAAGGTTGATTTCGAAATTTACTTCTGTCTAAAATAGATAAAGATCAAATGTTCGCTTGTGAACTACAATACTGCATTTTACTACATAATTTTGTTGAAAAACTTTTCTCTTTACAAAAGTTCATTATTTAGTCAAGAACGAACCAACTTTTCATTTTATAAGAATTTCTTTTCGTTACAAAGTTGTTCAAGTGAGCTGCCAACATCTTCCCATGTTTAAATATTCTCATGTATTTTTCTATATTTGGCTAAGACAGCGATTATGTTTGCAGTCTATCGCACATCGTATAGAAGAAATAAATATTTTCTTTAGTTTTGTGTTCTTTGATTATTCTACAAATTTTTTTTTCGCAAATTTGCAATCATTGAATTGCTAACATGTATTTATTTCTCATCACAAACTAATGACATTTAACATATTTGTAAATGTTTAACTAAACGGTATCAAAGATGTATCTCGAAGTACGAGTACATGTCTTTAATGCAATTGTTGTCTGTTCTTGGAAGGAACTCAAGAAATTGACGGATATAAACAACTACTATCATATTGATGTGTGTGTGCAATTGCCTTGATCTTGAGCAAAAGAATATAAACTTGTAAAAGCAACGTCAGATATCAATACTTTATAGAATTAAATACGTTACAATGTTTACAATCGTTCAACAATTCAACTATAAAATATGCCCACTTTGAATCATTATATTTTTTTCTTATGAAGAAGGTTTTGAAAAGTAAGTTGATGGCAGAGCATACAAGTTAAATATAATAATATCACGATCTTTATAATGACGATATTTTATGTAATCTAAATGCATTGCACAGTGGAGCAGATTTGTGTTTTTGTTACTAACAAAATATGCCGGTAGACCCAAATTGCTATACTGAATGTTTGCAGCGGAAGGCAAAAAGAAAAAAACCACAGGAATAAACATAAATTTCTTTTAGAGATCACATTGAAGATTTACAGATAAATTTTAAGGTTGAAGTGTTTATATCTTTAATACTATAATTTTTAGTGTCATGTGTCAACATGTAGGTATGCCTTCTTATTATTGATCTCTCTGCAGCTCAATAAGCCAAGTTAGCTTATATATAATTTAAGATCGTTTGCGTAATGTTTCATTAGAACGCAAATAAAGATTCTCATATTGTATTTACAATAAAGATACCTGCCTGAAGTCTCTTCCATAGTCAGCCCAATGTTATCAAATGAAATTGAACTTTTCTCAGAAATACTGCTTGAGAAATAAAAAATTAATAATTCTGGAAATTCTTTCATCTTTTTGCTCACTGTGAATCATCAAAATGACAACATATGTTGTTTATATCAATGCGCTGGTACTTGATCACTTCTTGTTCAAGTGAGATCATTCGTAAACTCAAAGAGTTTTCATAAGGCAAGTGATGCTGCTTTTAAAGTAGAAGCACTCAGCGAAAAAATTTATAAAAAAGGGGAAAAAAATAAAACTTTAACCTTAAAGAAGATGGAAAGCAGACAAGTCTCTTTTGTGAGATCAAAAGGAATACAACTCATATGAAAGTAAATTCTAAGCCAGCAACATTCACAACAATATGGTTAAATTTTTTTTTGTATTTCCCAATATGTTCTTAACTTGTTACAGATTTGTCCACAATAATATAAAATAACAAGGCCAAGGAAAAGGAATGTTGTATTTTATTTAGATTGTTGGATAAAATATATTTCCCAGTCAGTAATTTTTTTTTTTTACAAGAACATGAAACTTGTCTACAAATACGAAGTGTAGTTAAATTTGTATAAAAACAACTTAAAAAACTTTTAATCGGTTAACATGTTCCCACACTTTCATTACAATATTTCCTCACTTTAGAGGACAATTTTACTTTTACAGAACCCACAACTTCAGCGAACGTTTCCATACAAAAAAAATGTTTGTGCAAGCAATTCCCAAATGACAATTTTCAAAGTGAAAAGGATTAAATTAATATATTGCTGCGAAAGGACTGAACTTTATACAAGTAATTTTTATTAATTTTTAATAATTTTTTTTACATCTGAAAGTCTTATTGCACAATCCTACACAGTCGTACGATTTCTCAAATTGGGCACGTGTGCTGAAAAGTGTGACCTAAAATGTGCGATTTTTTTCAAATGATACTTTTCGACAAACTAGAAAAAACTTTTGAAAAATTTAATACTTTTGTATAGTTTTGCTTATAGTTTATTTTTTAAAAATTTATTCTTTTTTTTCAATTTTATTAATTTTGAATACAATTGTTTTATTTTTTGCAAAATTCATTTTCTAATATTTGTTTTCATATTTTTAAGAATTGCAATCAAACCTTTTCTGCAGCACTAAATATAATGAATTATATTTGTTTATATTTTACAACCAAAAATCCCAAGTTTTTACAAAAATGTATCACATTTAAATGATAGTGTGATATCAGCAATGCCTTTTTGATGCGATTTCTTAAAATGGGAGGGTATCACTATCACTCCTTTTTGAGGTACCACTGTACCTAAGATTGAACTAAAATTTCCAAAAACATAATCGTATAACAATTTTTCGTTTGAGTCAAGTTGTTAGCATAAATATATATATATATATATAGTTATAATGCAATATATTTATTTATTATACATGATTTTATTATATAGTTTTATATAATAATGCATATATATATTTAAATTTATTCAAATTAGTAGCAAAATTGGGGAAGTATCCTTAAAAGTAAAACCGTAATTTCAAAATTAAGAAAGTTTACAATTTTTCAATTTAATTTAACAACAGACAAGTCGACACTTTAACCAGAAGGCGATTTGTTATTCAATTTCAATACTGGACAGGAATACCAAAGAAAAAAGACATTAAAAAATTTTTCTCTAAAATAGAATGTCTGCCGTAAATGGTTGAGTGCCCGTAAAGATGCGTTGAAATTCTTTCAATTGCTAATTCTCTTAGAAGTTGTTCTTTTCAATGTTTTTTCTCCTGCCTTTGTAAGTCCTACTGAAACACACTTTTTCTGGTCCTGCTTGCGAAAATATCACATATGAATACAATTTTTCATTGCTGCACAATTATGCAGACAAAAGCATGCTTGTACTTTTTTAATGCACAGCTTGTATAGTAGTACGTCTTTAATAATATGATTTCTGTATTACTGTTTTCAATTATTATTGATATGTGGATGTTTCTGTCGCCCAATCAATTACCTCTGTAAAACAAGAAGTTGAGAAAAGTGATAAAATATTATATTTTGTTTTGTAAGATCCTTTTCAAATTACACATTCATATATACGAAGCAGACTATATTGCTGCAAATGCATCCTTTATCTGGCACAATATAGAAAGTGCGATATTTTATATACTTGGAGACCAATTTCTTGGTGATTAGGGGAGTTAGCCGATTTATCATAAGCAAGTAAATTCAATTTGAATTATTCTTTTTTAGCAGAAAAATTTCATTACACATTAAATATTTCATCAGAACTGAGTAATAACATTCTGTTACTATTAACATTCTGTAGTCTCGTTATGTTACTGTTATACTTCGAAAGCCTTTCTTAAAAAATATTTTATACAACTTGACATTTAAAATGACAAAAGTTTGCCATGGTAGCTTTTCTCTCATCCGACCTCTACATGGCAGATTTGAACATATTTTCAGAAATTAATCATTCAATATGAAGGAGAAGTCGGTTTGACGTAAGGTATGGGCATATGTATATATGTAGGTTTACGCAGACCAAAAAAAGCATAATGTTAAAAAAAACTTTCCTTTAATAAAGAGTCGAAGGGGAAAAAGGGGACCCATGCGGGGTTAGTTTGTTAAGCAAACATATGGGGTTGTTCTACTACAATGAAAAAAAATCTATTACATTTCTTAACAAATTTCGATACGAATGCTATCGAATGCCGCGATCCGGTTATTCGATACGTCACGAAACACGAAAGCTTACTCGATCACGTACACAACGATTTGGGCCTAGGGGTTCCGTTTATACTGACTTACTTTGTCTTTTTATTTTTTCTTTATTGCCTCCCACTTGATTCCATTGCAGTTGCATTATATTTAAGAAAATGAAATTGCATGAAAGTTCATGAAAGAGTTCTTTAATTGTGCACACTAATCAGATGACAATTTAAATTGAATCAATTTATTTAAAACATTTAGATGTTCAGAACAGATAATACGAATTTAATTTATTAAATCATTATTGCACACATATCACAAGAGGAACTTCTTGTACTGCACTGCATATACCTCAAATACACTGCAAAACAAAACTTTAGAAGAGATTCATAATTTTAAATAAAGTCAATTTTGAATTTGCATACTCTATGCATTTAAATTAGAAAAAATATTAAATTGCAAATTTTAATTGGCTGTCTGAACGGGGTAAGTTAGTGTAAGTGCTGTCAGAGTTGCACGTGCTTATTAATTCGAATTTCGGGAAAAATTTGTTGAGGGTAAATGTATTTAAATTTTATATACAGTGATTCTTAGCAAGTTTTTTTTTTTTGGTTAAATGCCACAATAGAGCATTTAAGTAGGATTCTGTTAATTTTTTTAAGGGCATCCTCTTTTTAAGGATGTTGGGTGTATTTGTATTTTCCACCAAAGATGCCTTTGTCCGTGAATTCCTATTAGAGATTTTACTCTGTCGCGTACCTCTTTCGACATACGAAGAATACTTATCATGCAGCTTTTTAATTTATTTTGATAAAAATATTGGTCTTTTATTTGATTAAAATACATGTGAAAGGAAAGTAATTATAAAAATAATAGATGAATCAAGTGAGTGTGCAAATCTTTATAGATATATTTTCTTTACGCATGGTTTGGAACACTGGTATTTAATTTAGATATTTTTTTTTTTTTTTTTTGCTTTAATTCTCTACTTGTGTAGCTAAAAAAGCTTAGATTTCATGGCTTGTGAGATTCAATATTCGATTTCCTTGTTCGCTGTCGTTGTCACTAAAAGTAATGAATTTCATTGTTTATTTTGGTTTCATACATACATTTTCCGTCTAAATCCAACTGGGCCATTGAAGCCGAAATAGCGAGATCTGGTAGATGGTTGTCATGTGAATTAAAAATCAATCAGTTAAAAATGTCGTTGCTAAAATTATTTGATGGTAATAAAAAAAATCGTATACTCGCAAGCGTACATACACTGCACGTTGCTGTTAATTAGGTTTGATTACATGACATTAGCAGCAAACAAGCATGGATTGATTTTTCTGTTGCTTGTTTATGTCTGGTTGTTGCAACAATTACAATTGATCTCTTTCGTTACCAATATTTTGCTGCAGGCTCCACTTTTGTGTCTGCTTGATTTAAACATGGCATGTTGCGATTGATTTATGTGAAATTGAAATTTGTGGGAATATTATTGCCGACTAGATTTCATAGATGTGAAGGGAAGGCATACAGTATTTTTATAACATCTTGTTTCAATTATTTGTTATTGCATTAAATAGAATTATATTGAGGCAGGCACAAAAAATTATTAAATAAATATTCTATTCTAATTAAGAAAAGAGCATTCATAGAAAATGATAAGAGAAATTGTTTCACAAATAAAGTTAACTCAAACAGAGTTATAATATTATTCAAAAGCGATTTATTTTAAACAAGAACTTCTTCAGCATGGTAGATACAGTAGAAACGCACTTGAATCAGCATTGAAATACTAAATTTACAAGTAAATTTTTGATATAAATTTAATTCATTTAAGAAATATAATTTCTGATTTTTTTTTTCAGCGAATATTCTTTTTTTACATAATAAACTCTGCCAGAGAAAGTGTAAAGGCAGAGTAATTTTTTCCAACTGTGTCGAATTAATAATACTGAACACAAGAGGTATTCCAGAGCTTCACATCAATTTATGAGAATTTTTAATGTTGTGGCTGCTAGGTTTGAAGACACAACACATCGCCTGAGAAAAAGACTGTGAGTTGAATTATTATTTTTAATATTGAATATAATCGTTTATTGAAAAATATCAATATTTTCCACTTCTGCTCAGATTGACAATAGAAAGACTCGTATTCAAAGAAATGCTATTTTAGTCTATTGATCTAGTTCTTTTGCTTATTGGCTGTCAATAGGAAAGTCACCGAAAACGGTGGTTTTCTCAGCATGTTATTTCATTTGGAAATTTAATTTTCATTTCAAACAACAACAGAGCAACTTCAATATTCGTTTTATGTCTTTCACTTTGAATTCCAATTTGTTTACGTTGTGCTTGTTATCATCCCAAGTGTCCACTCCTTTTAATTTATAAATATTTTTAATAGTTCAGGTCTTCAACTGATCTAATCAATAACAAAATTAAAATTAGGCGGTATTTGTAACAAGAAATATAAAAAGTGATTTGAAATTTATAAACGCACATTAAAAACGCAATCTCGTATACAGTTCCTATGTAACTTTAAGCCATGTACATATATGGATCTGTATTAAATTGTGGGTCCAACCGTCGTGCTGTTTATTGTTGTCGCATGTATAGTATAATCAAGCGTAGCTTAATCAGGACTTAAAAGCAATCGCATAGAGAGTAAAAACCCAAAGAAGGCTGCATTAATTAATTAGTTAGATGATAAAGGTATACATACATGTGTGTCTGCCTAGCAAACACTTTGATATGATTTTAAGCTGTAAGTGACTACGAATCATATCTTAAAAGTATATAAATTTATAAAGACCAAAATGAAAATTAAAGAAACATTTATATGTCTTGATATATTATTTGGTTTTCATATAAATAATTTTTATTTCTCGAGCATGCCCTGCAAACATTTCGATGTAATTCGAAACTGACGATAATTGGGAAGGGAATTAAATTATATTATAGAAATATACGCATGAAAACGATAATACTATGCAACAGCTTGGGATCGATAAAATTTTAAATTGGAAATAAAGATTATGCCTTCCATTTTCTATTGTATATATTATGTTTGGCTTAAATTTTATGATTCTCAAAACATGCAGGAAATTCTATTAAACTGCATTGTCGTAATGTTTTCATATTGTTTTGTTGTGTGTTACAGTTTGAGAGAAAGCCCCTGCTTTAATTTTTTATACAGATAAAAATAATAATATTATCAACAGAACTGACATCACAACTGCTGGTGATAAACAACATTTTATGTTTGGCTTAAAATATAAATTTGTTAACCACCATCCAATTATTCACATTTATCAATCCAAGTACGAACACTTGAACCAACCATACAACCAATCCACCAATCAACGAACCGTTCTTATATTCTTTTTTAAAGGCCGTGCATTAGTAAATGTAAAAAAAGTGGAGTATCTGAAAGAATGCCACAAATAGAGACACAAATACTAGAAGTGGGGCTTTTTCGATATGATAGTTTGCTTAATAAAATTTTATTGAATAGCGTTGCGAATTTGCATGTTCTTTGTTTGTTTCCAGTCTTATAAAAATAAACAAAATGCTTAAAATGAAAGCGATTCAAAGCATTCATTTAAACTTTTGTGTTGGTAAATGATGTGTGATAATAGAGCTTAAATTAAATCCAACTATAAAATTTATCTACAATAAATATTCAACAAATAACCTGTTTAAAACAATCAACAGACCATATCGCCCATTATGTAGGAGCTAAAAGAGTCCAGTTAAGTTTTCAATTTAACGACAAAAAATTTAATTACAAGTGAGTGAGGGCGATCGAAAGTATAAAAATACAGTGGACTTATTTTGGAAACAAGTTCACAAATAGCAACAATTATGCAAATTATATTTTAAAGTTTTTGAATCAAAAATTTCAATAATGAAATTTTCTGGTAGTCTCAGCTTTAATGTAATAAAAAGGAATTATAAATTATAAGTGTTAAAAAATTTATTTTTTTCATAATATATAAAATAATAATTTAAAATTATTTATATTTAAAAATAAATTTTCTTTTCATTTTGACTAAAATTGAAAAAAGTATGCATATTGAAAATAACCATTTTAGATAGAGTAAAAATATATTCTCAATAAAAAAAAATACAAAATAAATAAAGATCAATATAATTAATTTATATTACTTAAATTAGTTTAACTTAAAGTCTGTGCATAAGTAACTATAAAAAGATTGCCTCTATAGGCAAATGAATAATGCACAGCCTACTAAATCGGAGGTAGCGGGTTCGATTCCTGCCTAGAGCCTGAGTGTTAACCTTTACAGTTTAAGTTTAAAAAAAGAAAATAAACATTTCATACCTATTTAAAAAAAAATCAGTTCCTTTGACAATATCAGAAATGCATCTGAGAAATCGCCGAGTTATAAATCTGAAGTTGGTATTATCCCAAGCTATCATACTTAATTCAAAATTTACGAAGAACATTTTTTTTGCTGAGCATTCTCTTTGAGTTTCCATGATTTTTTAGAGTTAATCATGCTTGAAGACTTGTAAGTTTTGTGAAAAAATCAAAACATTGTAATATGTGATGTCCAGGTTGCATATACAACCTGCAATCCGAATAACTCTGAATATTTGACAATAAACCCAGATACTTCAACAAATTTCAAAAATTCTTTCTGGTCATTAATTTCGCTGCTCGTTTTCTTTGACGAAGCTTAAAATACTAAAACAACAAATCCGCAAGAGCAAAGGGCTCTTTGTAATGGATATTTGAAGATATCCTTATTCAGTAAAGCCAACTTCCAGTATGACCCTTAAAATAATCTTGAATTCAGCATGAGCAGAACATATTCATATATCTCTGAGCCCAATGGCTACTTAAAAATTGAGTTTTGAAATCATTCATCTCTTCGATTTATCCGAAATGAATGACAAGATATTAACAGCTTTCTGCAATATCAATATACATCAACTACAAATAACAACCAAAAAATATATAATTGAAAAACGAATTTTATTATGGCTGAGCCCGTGAATAACATCAAACTTTGACATTAAAAAAATGGCAACTGTACACAAGAAAACACTAAAGCCAATTGCCAGGGGACATTAAAATAAGCCAAAAGCACAGGGGAGCATCTTAGAAAATATACGAATAGAAAAGTTAATATTGAATTCAAATAAATACTGAAGTTGGTTCGGCCTTATTAGGTCTCGGTAGCATACTTTCAAATTTTTCTTTCCATTTTATATACAAGCAATGAAAATCTACTGCGATGAAAGAAATAAATACGTTTACTTTAAGTTCGTCTGTGATGATAATGATTCAGTTGCTGGAAAATATTTCGCAATACAGAATAATAATTGAAAACAGCAACAGCAAGAAACATACATATATAGGCCTGATGAAATTTTTGTTTTTGTATTCAAGTTAATTTTTTGGAACGCATTTTGCCGGAGACTGCGTTTCACTACTCTTGATTAGTATAACCCTTTACTGCTTGTCAATGAAATACAATATTTTGCGGCCAACCTTGAATGCCCATAATATTTTTGGTATTACAGAATTCCACACAATGACCCCGATAACTAGAATGGTTTGTGTTAATTTTTTATTGTTGACATTTTTAATATCAGACAATGAAAAAATATTTAATTAATTGTTTGTTAATTACCGCTGACCGTTTGAGTAATTGTGCTTCATTTAGATTGTCAATAATGATTCGCATTAGGGAAACCACATTATTACAATAATTTATTTTAGATCGTTACAGTTGGCGGCAAATGTCATTTGTGAGACATAATTAAATAATGATTCCTCTGATGGATAATTCGTGCATATATTCACTTGACGTCACTTGAATAGAATATTCAAAAAGCAAATAAAACGCCAAATAGAGACCGGATATGCGGAATGTGATTTGAATTTACAAAATTTATATGTATTAACATGTATTTCTTTTTTGTTTGTTTTTTTTTTTTTTGGATACATGAAATCCAGTAAATTTTTTATTGCACATCAAGATAGCAATTGGCAACAAAAATTTACTTTAAGCACTTTAAAATATTTTAATAGCCAAAAAACGTGATAAAGTTTTTTCAAGAAATTTTGTTTTTAAAGATTTTGCCTAAAAACCTAAATTTTTTCATTCTTCATCATTATCGTGCAAAGCATTCATAAATTAAAGAAAAAAAAAACTTGAAACTTTTTAAATGCAAACTATTACAGTTAAAATTAATAAAGAAGATCATTTACTCAGATACGTAGGATATCTTTTAAGCTCAAAAGCATCACGTTAAAATAATGCCCCTTGTATGTACAAGTACGTTTACATATAAAACCACTCAATAAGCATAACTGCACATACAACGTGTATTAACGTGCCCATGCATTAAAAGCTCATAAGCAATACTACAACAGAAATAAAAAAAAGGGAAAATAAAAAAAATTCGTGAGAATTTCTTTTGCCAAAATAAAAAATCACGCTACAAGTAAAAGCAGAGAGCACACATGCACAACTTGCTTTAAATATGTGTAGTCACCGAATTTTTAGCAAAACTAACAAAATCAAGAGTCAGATAAATAAGTTTTCTTGGTACATGCTTGGAGGTAACGAAGATGATGAAGAAGCTTTAAATTCAAATAAAATATTTCCACTTTCACAATTTGTTGGATGAGAAGAGTTTTTAAGAGAAAATAAATCTTATAAAAAGTTTACCGAATTCCCTCAGCTGATAATATTTTCTATTTTAACGTATTTGAAAGTGGATAGAAAAAGTCATCTACACTGACAGATGCAGTGCAAAACATTTACAAAATGATAATGATGATTTTTGTTACAAGGGAATGCTTTTTGTACATGCCCTCCTTTAAATGGAATTGTGGCTTTGATATAAACTCAGCTAACGAATGATCTCAATTTGTAAAAGAAAATTATTTTTAAAGGCAGCATTTGCTGGAAAACCGATTTTAAGAATAAAATTATCGTATATCAACCAGCATTAAAGACAAGTACGGATAGTGAAAATGACACCAGTAGGATGCATTATGGTTATTGCTTACTCTACAGGTGGAGTCCTTTTGAATGCTTTTCACGGGAGAGTGAGGTTTTGGCTCAGGACTGTACAGTAGAATAATCTCAGACAATTTTGTTACTTGTTCAGCTAAAAGTAAGGATCGAGTAAGATTTAGTGTGGTTCCAAATAATAAAGTCCTTATTAATAAAGTTCTAACTCAATAGACTTCTATACTATTGGCGCAAATTATCGCAATAATCGAAGCTATAAAAATGGCTAATAGCAAAATAAAATTTATTTGCCATCTGTTTGGACTCACTTTCATTTCTTGAAAGAATAAGACCCATTTCTAACATAAACATTTAAACAGAAACTATAAGAACTACTCTTATCAAGAAATATCCACACTTAATACTGGATCCCGGTGCTATGTGCTGGCAGGCAAAGTGGATTAACTCACCTGTCTTAAGCGTCGATTAATACAACATATCTGAAATTAAGAAAACAATTTATCTCTGTTGATAACTTCCTAAAAAGTAATACCTGCAGAACAAAATATATAATTAGATTTACAAGGCTTTGTTGGGAATAGTCTAAGCTCTCTCATGGACAAAGATTTGGAATAACTACATTACAAGCATGTCATCTTAACATCTCCTCCAGTAATATTTTTAAACATGTTTTTATATCACGCGCCGAAATTTCAAAGAAACCGAAAAACAACAAATCAAAGTCGTTGTCCTTATTAACTAATACAAACATTAGTAGTGTCATTTCCGTAACCCCCTCCTGAAGAAAACTATTGTATTTAACTTTGCTTTAAATGGTTACATATTATTAATTAGTAATTAGTTATTGTGATTTTTCACACCACGTAATATGTATAGAATTAGTGTGACTACTGATTATCATTACTTGATTATTATAGAGTTAGTGAGCCTAAGGCACAGTTGTCATGGCCTATTGAAAACATTAGTAATTAATTCTAATAATTCTCTAATGGTTTAAATATATAAACAAAAACATTGAAAAGGTAAACTAAATACAAAAAAAAAAATTTATAAATTAACAATAATTAATTAATGTTTTGCATGTCCTATAACTCCTCCAATTTGTCCTTCCAAACAGTTTTGGTTATATATATTTTATTGGAAAAGTTATAAACCGATTTTCGGCTTTCAGCATTTGAAATCTGCTGCAAGTGAACGGCATGGTTAGTAAACTCTAAGTTGTTATCCTGGTGCAAATGCGTCATGTAAATAAAAAAAAGGCAAAAATCGCTGATTATTTTCGATTTTTCCTGAATAGCTTTACTGCTGAAGGAATTCAGTAAAATTATATTCTGTATTTCCATTTCTTTGTAAAATTTAAAATATTTTATTCTACCATTAAGTGCAGAATGGCCTTAAAATTGTATTTGTTGCAATAGTCTTGTGTAAAATTCTTTCATCTGTCTGTATGGGCAAAGACTATAAAGTTAAAATGTAAGACAATCTGTCTGTCTGTTTAAGAGCTTTTCCGTAATATCGAGGATAAGAAGAGGAAGGAAAATAAATTTTGCAACAATTACTCACGGTTAGTGTTTTCTTTATTTCGAACAGATTTTATTTCCATTTGTTTTAGCAGTTTATTTTATTATTGTTTATGTAAGACGAATGCACAAAATCAAAGTTATTGCATTGATGATTTTTATGGCAACAAGCATATACTCGTACTTTTCGTACGCTAAAGCTGCATTAGCACCAGAAAATGTGATGAAATAAAACTTGTATGTTGTCGTGCATTAGATTGTCTTTACGTTAACACATTCGAGATGACCTTTTATGGCAGATAGTGGGTTACACTCGCAATTACGTTACTTTGCAGCATTCTCATCACAAACCAAAAAAAAAAAAAAAGATGCACACATGCGATTTTATTTCTTTCCACATGCTTTTAGCTGTGCTTTTTACAAGCTTCAATAGATTTATTGCATTTCTTTGTGTTCGGTGGGAAAATAAAGACGGATAGTGGAATTGTAAAGTTTCTAAATACAATTTAGTCATCAGTTTGACTTTCAAAATCATACTGTCTATTTAATATTGATGTGTTATTTGTTAGTTCGAAGCTGTAATTTGCTTGCTTTAATGACTTGTACGTACGGTTTGTTTCAATAATTATGTGATTGCACAGGAATCAATTCGATTGATAGAACGAAATTTTATTATTTTTCAATTTGCTGATTTCAAGTTACGGTTTTCGATTTTGCAAGGTTTTCTTCTCGGAAAGACTTTCGTATCATCGCACTTTTTATAATTATGAAATGGCTTGAATAAGAATAAGAAACTATTAAGGATGTAAAGAAAAATTTGCTAAAAAAATAAGAATGAAGAATAGCGATGCTAAATTATTTATCTTGTTTTTTCTACAAAAATATACAAAAAAAATATTTTTTACGCATTTAGATTTACAGTCTAATGCCATTAGAAAAATTCATATTAGACTGCTTTTAATAATAATTTTGATTAAAGGCAATATATATTCATAAATCGATTTAAAATATTTTTTGGGGGAATCCCTTCGTCTCTTGTTTCGGGTTTTCAAGTTTAATATTATTCTTTATAAAAAAAAGAAAAAAATTAAAAATGATTTAATAGATTTTAGATGATTTTAGATTTAGTTTTCAAATTACCACACTTTGTGTTGGTCATTTGAATTTTTTTATACAATCAGAACTGTTGAGTAGTGAGCGAGAAAAGTATACCAATTCTTTCCCAGAGTCCTTTGAAATTTATTTAAAGTTTACTGGCAAAAATTTGTTATCGTTTCGAAAATAACTTAAGAAATATATTAATATATTATATAATACTAGTTGGCCGGGTCCACGCTGCTGGTCCCAAGTTTTTCTTTTATTTTGAACTGCCTCTCGAAGAAAATCAAAATCAGTGTTTTTGGTTATTCATAACAGAAAAAAATGTTATGTATGAGTCTGTGTCAGGATACGCCAGCATTAGCGAAACATAACATAGACGTATCGAGCAAATAGAGTTTAACATAGAGATATTTATATGCTTTTTTTTTAATTAACTTTTTTCACGAAAAGAGGTCGTTTTATGTCGGGACTCAACGCCTTCAGCGAAACACAGCATAGGCTTATCGTGCAAATAAAAATTAGAGATATTTATTTACTTTTTCAACTTTATTTTTTAATTTACTTTTTTTATGAAAATAGTTTAGGTATGTTCCAATATTGGGCTAATATAGGGTTATTTAGCTAAAAAACGGAAAAAAACTAAATATTGCGGCAACTGTCAGACAAACACTCCTTACGGCCAATAGAGCATGTACATATATACAATTTGGTAAAAATCGCTGGAGTTTATCGATCACGAACATGCACGTCATTTTTTTATATATATAGACTCATTGCCAGTTTGGTTGAGAACATATATTGAGCCATTTAATTCTGGAATAATTCCATTAAAACAACAAAGACGATGAAGCATGTGGGAAGAGGAATTATTTTAATAGTCCTGTTTCATAATTTAGGGTCGAACAGCCATATTTCAATCTTTAACCTTAACGAATTTCTTGAGTGTTTCTGATCCATGTTAAAGATTATTGCGAAGCCAACGAGTGTTTCAATACGTACTTGCTGTGTTGTTCCGAAAGCTCACAACTGAGTTAATTCTTCAATTCATGTCCAGTTACATCTTTACGTTCATTGTGCAGTTTCTGTGAAACTTTAGTATTTTATTCAACTACTGCACAGAAATCCAACCTAAACAAACACAAAAAAAACCGGAATAATTTTTTGACATCAGTCTGATGCAATTTAATGTTATTTTTATGCGCTCGTTGCTGCACTTGAGCCGTCATTGTTTTTCTTCGTTCGTTAATAACGTCTTCAGCAGCGCAAATATACGAATGTACGCAGTTGTACAATGTTTTCGAGTGTCAATGTTGAGTGTTGATTGTTGAATGTTTGTGTGTCAGGTTGACACTAATGACACTTGAAGACTTATTTTCAGTTTGTTATTTCTGCTTTCTTGCGTCTCCACAAGAGGAATTTTAAGCACAAAAATCCTGAGAATTTTATTTATTGCAGGTTCTACATTTTGCATAATATATTTGTGATTCTGATTTTTTGTTCGTACCTAAAACGCTTTCAGCAACCGCAAACTGCACGAAAGTTATGCCAAATTTTATTTTATTGTTACGCTAGTTACATGTTATTTTCGTTGGTTTGTTAGGATAGTGCAATCAAGCATGTTCAACTGTCAAATAAATTGTGCCACCAGGGATTTACGAGATAAAGTTATTGCTACAACTAGAACAACGTGAACAACATCGACAACGACAACTATAAATAGCAACAAATTATTCCCACAGTTACATCAACCGCTAACTTCGTACGTTTAAGTGTTTTTCCTTTGTCAAAATACTTTTGCTTACTTGCATTAGCATTATTAGATCGTTGTGCTTATTTCTTAAATTACACCATCAGTTTTTCCTACAGCACAACCACTTACTTTTGTAAATGCATCTTTGGGTTTCGTCTTCTTTTCCATTGCACCTTTTATTATTTCTATTTACCTCTTCTTGCAAGCAACATACAATAGCTGAACACAACTTAAAAGCGAAATTGGCTAAATTGGATTACAAATGCGACTGAAATGTATTGAATAAAATATGGTGTTCTCCACAGATCAGCATGTGAATAAGAGATTACAAAATAAATTGAGAAGTAAAGGGTGGTTAAATTTTAAGGTCCGATTTTGATTTTGAATAAATCACAAGTTATTCATGAAATTATTGTCATTTCTTTTTATTATAGAACAAAATATCGGTAAAATGGCCGCTGCGGCACGATTTCATCCGATGGTCCAAAATTTCGAAGAGTCTGAGGTATAATTGAGGTTCTATGCCATTAATGTGCAAGATTACCTCATCCTTTAGCTTTTCAATTGTTGCTGGCTTATCGAAGTACATCTTTTCTTTCAAATAACGCCAAAAAGAAGAAGCTTGACGGCGTCGAATCACAACACAGTACAAAACATTGTGACGGTAAGTATTATAATTGAGTATGGCTGGGATTTCCTATACAGAACTACTAGAAGGAAATACTGAACTAAGATTATAGATTTCTTTGTTAGTTTAGCCTTCATCTCTTCTGCATATGGACGTCCTCTATCATTACCGAGGGGAAGGAAAAACTCATCTCAAGATACCCTATTAAAGCAATCTAAATACAAATATTATGAAAAGAGCAAATTCTTTCATATCAGCAACTGCATCAGCAATTCTCAAGTTCTCTCCATACTGCCTTATAAGGATATTATAATGCATTTTCATAACAACAGATATATTAATTTTATATATTATTTTTATATATCAATATTTTATTTCATGTTATATTGCAAGTGGTATTTTGTGGCTTCTGTGCGCATTTAAGTGCACGATAATGCAAATCAAAAACGAATCCTTGCGCTACTAAATATTAATTTAGGAAATCATATTGCAAATGAAGATACATTTTTATGTATACAAAACTTTTTATAATAATTTTATAAAACTTGAAGAAAACTTCAAAAACATTTCAAAGGAAAAGAGAAAAGTTTTTGGTTGTATCCTTGTTAAGTAGAATTGATAAAATCACTTTTTACTTTCGTGTATGTATTATATTTTCAAGACTCTTTATGAAGTTACTGGAATATGGCCTATTAATATAATCTACTATTTTCGTTTTAATGCCAGTATATCGTATATCTTTCTCAGCATCCTTGAATCAGTTATGATTTTGAAAGCCACTACAGTGTTAATCTTTTCTTTTTGCTTAATGTAAAAATTACTACCATGTTTTTAAATTTTTTTTAGTACAGGCTGTCAAAATTAGTAATTATTTGCTATTGTGTCCTAGTAAATTTTTACAGGATATAATTTTTTATTTGCAGATACATAGAAGTTTATTGTCTCGGTGTATCACCTTTCTTCCGTGCGTATGTTACGGCATAATACCTTATATTGATGTGTTTCAAATTTCTAATCTTTATATTAAGGTATCCCATATATTGGCTTTTATATTTTGACAAGTCCATTACGTTTAGTGAGTCACTTTAAAACAAAGTAGAAACCGTTTTTATAGCAAAACCTCGGACGCTGTTGTATTTTTCCAAATGAATTTGTTATAAAAAACTTAAAGGCATTAATTTGCCATACCATACCATAAAATAGCATTAATTTGCATATAAAATTTCCTATATAATTCGTTTGTATTGCAATTAAAACGAATTTTAATATGCACTTAATATTATTAAATAATTCATTATTTAAGAAACTTCAACTGAATTCTACGTATTCAGATATAGAGAGGAAATAATTAGCAGTGGAGTTACCTGTTGCATCAGTAATATCTATGGCTGGAGAATATCTATGGAATGCCCCATACATATAATTTTCACAAACTTTTAAATACCAGAAAATTTTAGTTTACAAAATTTCCCCTCTAAGGTCTCAATTTAACATTGTTTTTTAAAACGAATATATAACTTTTTATAATACATACATTTTGCATGAGAATCTAACAGACTACTTATTGCATCAAAGAGCGAAGTGAAAATAGCATACAGTATGGGGCATACGCGTTGCAAAAGTGAAAAGAAAAACAATAGTATATATAGAGATTTCTAAGAGAACACAATGCGTCTCATTGTGTACAATGCAAGCTTCCAAGCAGCACAAGCAATAACTGTATAATAATGGAGCCAATGGAGCTACTGCAACGAGACGCAGCGTTAAATATGCTTCAAGTGCAACCCTATGAATAATGTAATAACTAGAGAAATGAAACAAAAAGTGTCGTGCGAATCAACTGTAGCATTTATATTGCAATTATGCTGCAGCTCCATTCAAATACATACAAGTGCCTGAAATTACATGTTCTTCTTCCAGTTTGGTGGAGGCGAACGTAAGAAGACACATTTTGAACTGGACCTTTTGGCTTCTGAAGTTTTTAGCGTATTCATTAGGTTGCCTTTTATGCACTTGTTGGTGCAAGAAATAAACGTGCACTAGTTGTGACTTTTAAGGGCTCTATTTGGTGCCAAACGTAAAAAAATAAAGTATGAGCAAAACACTTTTGCTAATTCAAAGCAAAGTGTACAAATTTGGAGTTGTTATACACTCACTTGACTGCTGACTTAAACACCAGTATATTAATTCTGTAAGCAAAATAAAACTAAAGCAGTTCTTTGATAGCACAACGTCTACATTAGGTTGCTCACCAGAAATCTTAAAAGAAATTATAACACGGAGATTAAGGATTAGTGAATTTTTGTATGCAATGCATTGTATCTGGAATATGGATGTTTAGATTTTTTTTTTTTTAATTAACTTTGTCTAAGAAATATTGATATGTGCTCTCATGGATTTGAATTGGTTGGCTGGGAATTGTTAAGTAACGAGTGGTTTTTCATTCAGCACTTAAACACAATCATAAGAGATATTAAGGTGTCATGAGATATTCTTTGCGACTGCTGAAGGTAGTCTGGTACGAAATTAATAACAAGTTCAGCCTTCAACGTCCTCAGCAAAAGTGTAATTTAGTTTTAAATAATGTAATCAAGAAATGTTGCGCTCATATGTTGGATCAGAAAATTAAGAAGGGAGTTTCATAAAATCTGAATGAGAATAGTACTTTTTTTTAACTTGGACATCCCGGATTTACACAGGATTCGAACCCGCGACCTTCGGTTTAGTAAGTTTTGCATTATTCTGTTCTGCCGGATAGAAATGCAATATTTTGTTACATGAAAAAGTATATTTATTGCGACATTTAAATAAAAGAAATCCAGAGAAATTGCTTTACACAATTGCTGGTGTTATAAAAGAAAGAAATCAATTGTATGTAATTGCCGGTTAAAATAGCTGAATATGTTTAGTTTTAATATTGAAGAAGATAAATTTTGAGCACTTTCTATATGTAAACTGCAAAATTAAAATACAACTGAGGATTCTTTTAACGGACTGCATTTTTTCTTAATTAATGTGTTTGTTTCTTATAAAATTGCACTCACTTGAAAGTGGCTCTGAGCAGAACGGAAAGAACATGTTTAAGTAAAGAACAGAGACGCTGTTGCAGCTGTTCAGTGTTTAGCCAAATCGAGTCACAAGTGCATCTTGTCAACCTAAGCCGAGCATATAAAACTTTGAATTTATGCTTCTGTTCATAATGCTGCTGTATCTGTTGCCCCATCCGCATCGTCATTCATTTAGAGAATTTCACTCCTTCGGTACTATCATACTGTTCTGGTGCATTGTGAGTAATTGTCTCTTATTGTCCCATATCCCAATACGTAGTACATGTTTGAGGTTTTAAGTATGTGCACCGTATAATATATTATATCTCTGTGTTATTATTCCAACGATTTCATACAATGTTGATTTTTATAGCATGTGCAGTTGTAATTTTTCTCGCAAGCATTTATACTTGAGGTATGCTCGCTTTAATGCAGGAAGGAGGCATTCTGTTTATTTTAACGTTTCACTGTTTCTGTTTTTTTTTTGGGAATTTATAAGCAAGCATTGATGCGGAGGATACTTGGATAACAGATGTGAATTCCTTGCATTACTTTAAATATGCAAGTATTAATCATTAAATAGTTTTAAATGTGACTTGAACTCACTTCTTAATGCTTCTTAAAATTATTCAATTTTTTTTTCGTTTTATATGTTTTATATGTGTTAGAAATTAGATGCACAACACAAATGACTGTAAAATTGTAGCGCGTTAAATGTTTGAGAAATTTCATAATAATAGTAACACAAAACTGAGATTTACAATCTAAAATATTTTCCATTTATAGTGAAAGATCAGCTTGTACAGTTCGTTCATGGCATTTATAACATCCATTTTACTCAAGGATATCATTTGGAACTTTTCAGATTTTACATGCTGCTACAAATAATTTATTAATGATAAATGGCTGTTGTTTAGTTGAAAACAAAACTATAATAATAAAAACATGGAATTAAGCAAGCCATTTGAGCAA
Organism: Ormia ochracea; assembly: GCA_963402855.1. Classification (NCBI taxonomy): domain Eukaryota; kingdom Metazoa; phylum Arthropoda; class Insecta; order Diptera; family Tachinidae; genus Ormia; species Ormia ochracea. The sequence continues at coordinate 55,651,077 of OY727108.1, read as the reverse complement.
CTACTAACACTTTGAAAAATTTAAAAATTTTTTAATGTTAATTATATTTTATACTTTTATTAAAATTTCAGTAGTTCTTGACTGATTTCTCTTAGATTTTCGATATATCTGTATTAAAGCAGGGTAGGGAAATATTTCTGAAAACCCTACTGATAGCAACATATTATAATAAAAAATAAAGAAAATATATATAGCATACCTACACTTTAAATATTGAAGTTATATTCGTACAAGAAGTCGGAGTTCTAAGCTTAACAAAGTTGAATCTACACGTTTTGCCTCTGCGTTTTTGTTCTAAAAATATTTCAGAGCTGTTTTTAAAAAGCAAAGATAAAATTTGAATATTTCTTCGAGAAGTGTTTGAATATCGCTTAAAGTTGTCAGGTAACTGCTATATTAAATAATTATTCGTAATATATAGAGTATTGGTGAAATCCCAGAGAATCTTTTACAAAAATATTGCAAAGGTCTGCTTTAATTCTGATGTATGTTCCATTTTAATATCGATCTTGATGGCTTCTTAAATATTTCACCCTAAGATGAGGTGTATATTTACCTTAATATACTATTAGTTGCGAGGTTTTACGATTTAAAAAAATGCCCAGTTTCTTTATCTTGAATCTTTCTCTCAAAAAATTTCTTGAAGCCATAAGAATTCAAATCCATATAAGAATACGAAAGATAAAACTATGGCCAGTTCAATCACAAAAACGGAACTAATCGATAATTGCAAGAGCTAAATTGTTAATGTTGCTGACTTTCTAAAGGTAGCTTATAAAAACATTACACTTTAATTAACCCAACTTTAGAAACCAAGTTTTAATATTCCATTTCAGTTTGATATTTACTTCACTTTTTATAAATGAATTTAAAACCCCAAACGTACCTGCCACAAGAATATTAGCAGTTTTAATACTGTATCCCGCATTGTGCCAAAACCAATCGTATCTTTTCTGGCAAGGTAAATAAATATCAAAAAATAGGAAAATAATTACAGCATTGGACTTAATCAGTGGCGGATATAAATGAGTCCAATGGAATACTTCCGTGTATTGATGGGATTAAATGACACGCAATTACTTTTATCAAGAGCAGGTTTTGATAAACTTTGGCCCATAAACCAAAAATTTTAGCAGTGCAATTCAATTTTATCCGTAAAATATTAATAATATAATTCGTGATTCCAGCTTAATTTCCGGTCATTTTAGGGATAACGAAGTACATTTGGTTACTTTCGTTCACGAAACCAAATCAGTTTGTGTAAGAAAAACCACTTTTCCCCAAAAGTTTCCCAATCGAAAAAAATATTAATATAACTTTTGTCTAGGTTTTATATCCGAAATTCTTATTAGCTGCGTTAATGGAGGTTACACTAAATTAATATTATATACTCTTTAATAATCTGATGTACTCGTAAATTATTGCTCGTTCATTTTTAAGCCTCAACAAATTGCCACAAAGTTTCCTTTCCAACGGCATTATTTTTAGCATGTTAATTTATATTTTTCCTCTTTTCCTTTCAAAAGTCTCAGCTATTTTATGGTTATTTTTTTTTATTTCGAACATGTAATTTTAAATACTTTTAATGGAAGGGTGTTCTTGAAACATACTAAAGCACGGCTAAACACAGTGCTCAGCAAAAACCCCAAGAAAAAAATTAAATTTTCAGTAACATTTAGAAGAAATTCGCATTTCTTCTTTATTTAAACTTAAATTTAAAAATTGCTGTCTGAAACGGAGGGCACTAAATGGCTAAAAATAAATTATGCTGTAAAATCTTTTACAGCCGCCACATATTGTTTGTACGTACACATGCGGAGAAGGGTATTTAAATGTGTATGCACACTAGTGCAGTTACATACACAAATGTTCAATCGTATGTGTGGGGATATATACATAGGTAAACATAGATGGGGAAGTAATAACTGTAAGTATTTATACATACCTTGTAGGATACGCGGGCCTAAATAATCAATTGTGAACACTTTTTGGTGATATAATAAATTTTATTGAACATGTACTTTTTAATTATGCAATTGTTTTTAATAATTTTTTAATAAATCCATGGAGTATCCATACATATGTATGTACGTACATATGCATGAGTGAATAAACTTTGCTTATTGCATTGCCGTACCCCTAATGTTGTTATTATCTTAGATTTCTAGTAGAAAATCGGTTATTGCATTATGATTCTAACATCTAAGATTTTGAATTAAACATGCATTTGTATATACATATATGTATATGTACAAACATGCATATTTAAAATGTACTGTCTATATAAAAATCATGGTATTGTTTATAGTTGATCACTTGTGCTGGTGACAGAGGGAATCGTGATTCAGTACAGTTGTACTATTGATATTTCTTTCAAGAAATGTGTACACATGCATGAAATACGTACGTGCATATGTAGATATATAAATATATTTATATATACAGGTATTCATAATATAATATTTAATCGTAAAAACATTTCCCCATCCACACATGCTTACAAAGCTACATACATACATATGTGCATACATATGTATGGAGATGAAGCACACGCTCCAGAAAACTCTAAAATTGTAAGCATTTGTATATAATATTTTTCAATAAAGAATGAGTAGATTAAAAAAATTAAATCGATATTCTACAGATATTTTTTGTATACAAATGCGTACATTTAGGCGAGACGTACTTATTTCTACGTACGTATATTCACATACATATATACATATGTATATACATATGTAAACACATTAATATATACATATATTTATATACATATGGATAATATACAGAAGCGTTAATTTCGAATTACTATATAAAATTATCGAACGAAAACATAAATATTCACTTTCTTTTGAATTGAATAGGAATGAAAATATACATACGTATGTATGTATGTATGTATATACATACATATGTCATATGTATAAGGTTTGGTACCTAGAGACGTATCATATACACCAACTTCTAGTCCTTTTTCGAACACATTTTTTAAACATCATTTACAATTAAAATAATACTGCAATATATTTTTATTTTGAAAACGATTTCAATTTTGCATATTTCATTTACATTTTATTTCATTGAAATTCCACACAATTTCTTTAATTTTCATGTTTAACCGTTACAATTTATTTTGTGCAAAACGTTATTTTTATATAACGCTCATTCCCACATCACGTAGAGAATTAAACAGAAAATCATCCGAACCGCTATTTTGTAAACCATTCGCTTTGTTTGTTTACATGCAACTGATGTTGGAAATAAAAAAAACTTGTTTTGGCGCCCCTTGCATTGATCTTGTATGTGCATGGTTTATATTCTGTAGCGGCAGTTTATTGTCGTGTGTTTATTTTATTACCCCGAAGATGCTACCATTGATTTTGTTTTTGTCTTTTATACTCATTCTCCCATAACAACTCTCACATTATTTAGATGAAGAGCTCCACGTTCTCGTTTATTGTAGAGATAATATTGCCGATTCGGTTATTATGCTGCCACATTGTACTCGTATATAAAAACATGCATATGTACGAAATAAGGTACATACAGTCATACATATATATTCTCACTGGAAAGATGTGATAAATCAATAAAAATGGTTTCACAGAAAACGGCTTATGACTTTTCACTTTACTCTCATCTTTTCAAAATAATTCCTCTTCTAAGAGGCGGTTATGAAATATTTCGTATAATTTATTGTCTACAAACTCATAACAAAAACAAATTGCCTAAAATGTACAAACGTGCGACGAATGTTCGATTTAACTAAAAACTTCAAAATTTTTCGTACAAATCCTAATGTAAATTATCTTCTTTGTTCTTCGAGCATTCAAATCAATTCTTCTCTGTAGATTCTCTTCGAAATGATTATTAAAAATCAAGTTCATTTCGTTTATTGCTCGCTGGTGTCTGTTAAGCACGTGTTTATTCTTGTTGAGTTGTAAATGCGTTCAAGTTATCGTTCTTACACATGAGTTTGTGCTGATAGTAAAAGATTTTTTTTTTCATTTTGTAATTTGAAAACATCCAAATCTATGAAATTCTAATTTTGCTTTCGTTTTATATGCAAATGGATCAGACTACAGTTCATAGTACATTTTTTTTGCTCAACCATCAAACCGAATAATTGAATAGCAAAATTACAAATATGTTGTATAAAAAATAATAAGACAAATTCCCGATTATATTACATTATCTTTCCAATTTTGTTATAAAAACTTTCATTTAATTTCTTTAGAAAATAAAAAATAATTCCAAATAGATTGTGATCAGAATGTTCCTAATTTTCAATATGGAAAGAACATAAATAATTTTCGGACCAGATGCACAATATATGTACTCGTATATAGTTTCAATTAATAAACTGGGATATATACATATCCCTTATATTTTATATATAACTCAAATTATTTATGTTTAAATTGTGAGAAGGATTACTTCAATTTAAAGTGCCACCATACCAGAAAAGATCAAACGATTTACCGGTTATACTGAAGTAAAAATTTTTTCATAATTATTCTTCTTTAAGTTTAGTGGAATTTTTACTGAAACACAATTTTAGTCAAGTTGTTGATAACCGGTTCTAATAAAAAGAGGAATCTTAAGATATCTTATGGGTAAATAAGTTATTTCCCTAATAAATCTTATATTTGTGTAAAGCATTTTATTATTCGTTATCTTTTAAAAAAATTGTCCGAACTAGTCTTGTAATTTCACACATATATTCAATTTTATTATTTCATTATCTCCTCGCCTAACACTTGCTGAGCTATTATCAAAATATTTATTAATGCAAGTCTACCAAAAAAGATTTATGAGCATTTTAATTGGAGGCTGGTTATTTCAATATTTAAGAACCAACCGCGCGAAGCGCTACGTGTAGCCAAAACTTGAAAAGAGGCCAAATTCTTGTTAAAAGAAAGTCTTTTATTTGTATGAAATTTGTCGTTTTTCTAGTTACAACAGATACCATGATTAAGCAATTCAAAATGACTAAAAACATAAGAAATCACTTAAAAAATCTTGTTAATTAAGAGACATTGGCTACCTATTATGTAGCCAAATGCTTTTTGATAATTTAGGCCAATTTTATACACTTCATCCTCTGGCCAATTATTTAGGAAGTTTCCGTCTTCTTGCAATCCTTCAAATAGACCACATAACTAAACAACAGCTAAGTTAATACCTTGTTATTAAACACAAAATATTTTCTTTAATTTTGTGTAGCTCCTGACTTAATTTTGCATATTTACGTAGCAACTCCTACAAGATTTCTTTTCTTTAAATGGTTTGCATTTTCCTTTAAAAAATTGCAGTAAGTTGACAACATCAATCAACAGCCAATTAATTTCAATTAAACCGGCTTTCAAATACAATTATATGAAATTCACTTTAGGATACAATAAAACTTTTGGTATGAAAAATATTAAATGAAGAGACTACATAAAGTGGTTCGCTACAATCCGACTTTTCCATGGTGTTAAACAAATGATTTTAGATGAATGTTTGAAAGGCTGTCACATTTATTAAACAATAAAATATACCTCCATCATAACTCTCGGGGCTGTTTTTTTTTTATGTACGTTCTGAATAAAGCAAAAGGATTGCCTTGTTTGCTGTGCGGTATTTGTTATCTGAAGCATCTGCAATACTACTCCACTTGTTAATGTAGGAATACTTTGCTGTAGCTTTAATTAACTGGGTATTAAAAGAGTCTGACATAATGCAGAGTTTATAGCGCTACAGCTGTGTCTTTACAACCTTAACACACAATGCTTACCATTCATATTCTTTCGCCCATACGTTCTCCCCAAAAAGCACTTCCTCCAGTTCTTTTTGGGGCACTCGTTTGTTTTCATTAAGTTGTGGTCAACATTGGTGGCTTCTTAAATTGTTGGCATAAAATAAATATTAATCAAAAAAAAAAAATAATAATAATAATACATACGTATGCATTTGTGCATGAATGTCTATACGGTTGCATGTACGCAGAATGCATGACAGCAATTTGAAAAAAAAAAAAACTATAAACAATTTACACTGTGTGTCTACATGGTGGTTAAACATGAACAGATATGCAAAATCGCATTTGCTTTCGGGCTAAAAATGCATGAAAAGGAAAAAGGTCGTCTGGTAACGACCAGGTCATTTACCATCGACAGTGTGCGTTTTTAGAATCAACAAATGGCAATAAAAAAGTTAAAAATTTATTCATTGAAAAATTAATTTGTTTTTGTAAATCATAAGAATTTAATTTTGAACACTTTTATAATGCTAGAAGTAATTTTTGTTTAAATTGAACTCTTGCAAACATTTAAATTTTATTTCGCAGAAACGAAAGTTATTTGAGTTGAAGCCTTGAATGTTTTAATGGGTGGGGCAAATCATAAGGACTTTGAAAAATGCAGATTATTTGATAAGATTTGGTAAATACGGTTCAAGAAATAGTAAATTGTAATTCTATTTGAAATTATTTTAAAAATTTACTCTTCTACTGTGTTAGTCAGAAATAATGTTTCCTATGGAGGTGTCCAATTGGCAGGCAAAGTCGCATCGTGAATACTTGCATGTGGAAACACAAAATAAGTTAGTTTTGTTTACAGAAATTACATTTCAAATTATCTTCCTTTCACACAATGTAAAACCATACAATAAGGCTTACTAGTTGAGTAATCGACTCTCTAATCGATTACCAGAATTATTAAGGAAAGTTTCGAAAAAGTTCATCTTTATTTGTTGTAAATTTTTTAAAATTGTAGTTTTGCTTTATTATGGGTGCACCCCAATACATTATTAATGACTTCCCTTTTAATATTTGCCGTATTTTTAAATGTGCTTTAATAGCTCTTAAATATTAAGAAGCCTTTTGCTACTATTTTTACTTTTTAGTTTATAATTGAAATTTAAATTATTTATAATTATAAATTTATTCTTTACCTGCCGGTCTGAAAGCTGCGCAAGTTGTGAATTCTAGTAGGAAAATGTCAATGAGTCCTTTTGCAACTCGATTCATCGAACAATTGTAGTAGTCGTTCTAAATTAGTATACAAGTATTTGAAAATGAACTTTGCCTATATAAATAATTGAATTTAAATTACAATTACTGAAACTTTTCTAGGAATCAAAACTTACAAAAACAGACGACTTTACTTAAAGTAACAATATTTGTATTTTATTTTTTAATCGTTTAATTTCACTGCTTAAAAATTTTTCCATTTTTAATATATTTTTTATGTCTTTATTTTGTTTTGCTTGTAAATATAATTTTTAGTTGTTCCTGCAGAAGAGCACTGAAGGTGCTCGATGTATTGAACATATTATTCTAAAAGAAAATTAATTAAAAACCCTGAGAGTTTGATTTATTAATTGACATAAAGTCCAAAAAAAATAAGATCCTGTTGTTGTCATATACAAACGTTTTTCCATTATTAAATTTTAAGGTCATTACTAATTCTTTTCCTTACTAATAATTTCTTTAATTTAATTCCATTCAGGGTGTCTCAAAATAAAGTATATATTATTTTAAAGTAAAATATTTTCTAGTTATCAAAATAGTGTTTTTCGATTTCTTTCCTGAAAATAAAACCATACAATTCTAAACCTTCCGATGAAGCTTGGGCAAGATTTCTCCGTTTTGAGGGGAAATCCTTTTGTTATTAAAAACTTTTTACTTTCGATTACTCCGGTCTACAGCTGAATTCTATTCAGGACAGTTTATATCGCTTGTACAGCAGAACAACTTTGTTATTTGTTTATGACCAGTAAAGCCTTATAGTTCTCTCAACAGGAATTTGTCTAACACTTTCTTTTACCGCACGAAAGTTTTCCAAAGAGATGAAAACTTTTCTATTTGGAATGACCAGCAATTCTTAATTCTTCGAACTCCAACATCAAATTTATTACAATTTAATATTTTACTTTCTTAGGCTGAAGCCTACGTACAGGGAGTAACAACTGAAATAATGTTATTTTTATTTGTTATACATTTTTCTGCTTGTTCTTCAACAGCTTATTAATGTTGCTTAACCAAGTCATGTTGTCATGTTTCTTCGTTTAAAAATAAATGTAAATGTAAAATGTATTAAGCCTGGTTAACATGGCTCGAAAGCTAATAAAAGCACATTTATATTTAAATGCATATGCCTGTGAGTAGTCCTTCTTCGCAAAAGTTAACAATTTTGTGGTTTTCGTTATGCTGTTAAGTAGACTTTGCGAAAACTTTTGCTGCATACACCTGATTTCGTTACACAATTAACATGATGATGGGCTTCGCCTGTAGCCAATGATGTTATCGTGTGTAGCCGTGGCTTAGCGCTAACTGTTAAGACGTATGAATAAATGCATACAATAACAATAACTTAAATACTTATTATTCTCACAAGCAAGCAACACTAGCTGGCTGACCATCAGAAGACGTGTGGTAAAAATATGTACAAAAATTCTTGTGAAGACCGTACAGAATTTTTATAGTTTTCTTTTATTTCGCTCTTGCTAATAAGCGGTGTTGAAGTGTGTTAATTCATCATCATCAGCTGCTTTGTTTTGTTGTCGTCATCTTCTTCTTCCAGTTACGCAGCATCGTAACAGGGGAACGATTTATTTGTTATGTTGTTGCCTGTTCAGTATATCTGCGTGGATGACTTTGTTGCGGTCTCAAAGGCGTAACCTGTTGAAAAAACGTTTATCGCGTGCGGTGCCTCTTTTTGTAATTACATTTTTGATTTGTATGATTTCGATGGGAATTTTCGAAAGTAAACAGAAATATAGAAATTCTTCTTGGAAAAGATCGAAAGATATAAATAGGGCTTGGAAATCAATTTACTCAACAAGCTTGCATGCTTCTAAGCTCATGTGAAGACATCCATTTGCTTACATTATAAGGCAATTTCATGTGTTGCATTTCCAAAATATAATATTTATTGATACTCATTAATGATGGCTAAGCCCAAAAATAATAAAAATGAGATTAGGAACGCGGTTGAAGGCATAAATGATTTGATAAGTTAGTACGTTTTTGGTCTTAACCGATTGCGTCATATCCTTCCACTAATTAGTATCACATGCGAGTACGTATTTGTTGTAATATCTGGCAGAGAAAAATCTTTTAATTCCTTTGCAAGAAATTTCTCGCACGATCCAAGTACTTTTCATAAAAAAATTTTTTAATCAAATCACTCTCTTACATTGTCTAGGCAAGACATTCAGTAACCCATTTGTGACCAACAAATTCGATTACTTATTTGTTCTAATATCTGGCAGAGAAAAATCTTTTAATTCCTTTGCAAGAAATTTCTCGCACGATCCAAGTACTTTTCATAAAAAAATTTTTAAATCAAATCACTCTCTTACATTGTCTAGGCAAGACATTCAGTAACCCATTTGTGACCAACAAATTCGATTACTTATTTGTTCTAATATCTGGCAGAGAAAAATCTTTTAATTCCTTTGCAAGAAATTTCTCCCACGATTCAAGTACTTTTCATAAAAAAATGTTTAAATCAAATCATTCTCTTACATTGTGTAGGCAGGACATTCAGTAACCCATTAGTGACCAACAAGTTCGATTACTTATTTGTTCTAATATCTGGCAGAGAAAAATCTTTTAATTCCTTTGCAAGAAATTTCTCCCACGATTCAAGTACTTTTCATAAAAAAATTTTTAAATCAAATCATTCTCTTACATTGTGTAGGCAGGACATTCAGTAACCCATTAGTGAGCAACAAATTCGATTACTTATTTGTTCTAATATCTGGCAGAGAAAAATCTTTTAATTCCTTTGCAAGAAATTTCTCGCACGATCCAAGTACTTTTCATAAAAAAATTTTTAAATCAAATCACTCTCTTACATTGTCTAGGCAGGACATTCAGTAACCCATTAGTGACCAACAAATTCGATTACTTATTTGTTCTAATATCTGGCAGAGAAAAATCTTTTAATTTCTTTGCAAGAAATTTCTCGCACGATCCAAGTACTTTTCATAAAAAAATTTTTAAATCAAATCACTCTCTTACATTGTCTAGGCAAGACATTCAGTAACCCATTTGTGACCAACAAATTCGATTACTTATTTGTTCTAATATCTGGCAGAGAAAAATCTTTTAATTCCTTTGCAAGAAATTTCTCCCACGATTCAAGTACTTTTCATAAAAAAATGTTTAAATCAAATCATTCTCTTACATTGTGTAGGCAGGACATTCAGTAACCCATTAGTGACCAACAAGTTCGATTACTTATTTGTTCTAATATCTGGCAGAGAAAAATCTTTTAATTCCTTTGCAAGAAATTTCTCCCACGATTCAAGTACTTTTCATAAAAAAATTTTTAAATCAAATCATTCTCTTACATTGTGTAGGCAGGACATTCAGTAACCCATTAGTGAGCAACAAATTCGATTACTTATTTGTTCTAATATCTGGCAGAGAAAAATCTTTTAATTCCTTTGCAAGAAATTTCTCGCACGATCCAAGTACTTTTCATAAAAAAATTTTTAAATCAAATCACTCTCTTACATTGTCTAGGCAGGACATTCAGTAACCCATTAGTGACCAACAAATTCGATTACTTATTTGTTCTAATATCTGGCAGAGAAAAATCTTTTAATTTCTTTGCAAGAAATTTCTCGCACGATCCAAGTACTTTTCATAAAAAAATTTTTAAATCAAATCACTCTCTTACATTGTCTAGGCAAGACATTCAGTAACCCATTAGTGACCAACAAATCCATTATCCGATTTACATAACTGGTCTTCTAAATATTTATACTGATCTAAACATTGTCTCTAGTTATAAAATGCCTGTCGAAATATTTCATTATTTTTATTCATTAGGGAAACATAATTCGGTTGTTCGAAATGTAATGTAAATGTAATTAAAGATCAGTAAAACACAGATAAAATTAAAACAATATGAAAACAAAAAATATTTGATACAGAAATCAAAAAAATAAATATCCTGCCACTCTGTACTCCATATAAATTAACAGATCGCAATAGAAATTTGTTTCTGATAACAAGGGGAGGCCCTATTCTTTGCGCCATCAAAGTTTTTTTTGGGAGATTTCTTTTTACCCTTTTGCGAGTGTTATTTCCATTAAAAACTTTCCATATAAAAAAAAACACCCATAAGCACCTGTACCCGTAAGAAAATAAAAAGTTTTATTTTAATTTAAAATTTTTATATTTTCGACTATTTATTTTTTTTTACTTTGACTAGAATTGCTTTACTTTAGCTAAATTTGTGGCTATTTTTCAAACCATCCAGTTTTAAAGGGTTAATATTAAATAACAATTTAAATATTAATTTATTTGTTTTATATTCTTCTATTAAGTAAAATAATAATTCTCCTTCTACAATAATAATTCTCGAGTTCATTAATCAATTAAAAATTACTGATGTTTTCGCAACTGTCGTATCTGCTTTAATGCGACCGACATTTTTAAAAATTAAAAAAAAAAAAATGTGCATATTTGAAATGATTGAAGAACACAATAAGTATTGAAGTTGCCGATTGTATTGTATGTGAATACTACTCATGAAGTGTCAATGCAGAAGACGATTTGACGACTGGGAATGTATAAGCAAATTTTGGGCATCAATTTCTACATGTTTTATATGAGAAGTCTTGTGCAATTTTGAAAATAAGTTACAGCTAGAATATTATCAGCATGTACAGTATCACATTGCATCATAGGACGATTACAGGGTCATACTTGGTTTGTTAAGTAAATGGCTTGTCATCCTGACTGGATCCTTTTTACTGGATCCTTTTTACTCGTTCATTATACTAGTTTAATTGCAAGTTGGTTCCATGCTACGTAAATTCAATTTTCGTCTTCGTAAGTAAGGAGTATATATGCTTTGGGGCGTTCTAAAATAGTTTATGAATTGTATGAAATTCACCATGAGGTTCGACATACTTAAGACAGAGTCACACAGAAAATGTCAAGTGACAACTAATTTAAATTGTGTATATTCATACCGGTATGTTTACAATCAATACGTGCCCGTTTATACAAACTACTAAAGTTGAGTAATTTTTAACTTTTTGCATACGATCAATACTTTGACATATCAAATTCCATTAAAATAATATAGTTTAAATTTTCGATTGCCAAATTGGTGTCCGTTGAGAGAGTACAAAGTATACGCGTCGTGTATTCTATATGACTCACCCATTAGTATAAGCATCTAAAAGCCAAAAATCACTTTGATCGCACCATATTAATATTCCAAGTATGACTATGTAAACTTCATTAGCAATCAAGCTAGACCTTTTGGGATCACAAACATGTGATGATGATATGCGTATCTATGCGAATGTGACACATTTTTCTATTGCTTAAGAAATATTTAAGAGTTCTTCCAGCAAAGCCATTATTGACATTTAATGACTTATAGTTTTATTAAGCAAATAGTACCATGACTTGCTGCTGCATTTCTCAATAACTGAGAATGCAAGTACAGTCTTGAATAATTCTTTTTCACTTTTTCAATTTTCCAAATGATAAATGAGTTTTTGCCAGTAAAGAAAAATATGTAAAAGTGGGAAAATTTTTCAGAAAAATTTATTTCAATTTTCTACTTCAATTTCAAAAATGATGCTTTTTTGTAAGAAATAAAAATATCTTTTGTTTTAATTTTATTAAAGAAATTATAAAACTATTTAATGAACCGTCTTCTTTTAAATGCCAATTTTACCGTTTTTCTGTATTTGGGAAGAAACTGTAATTTTTCTGCTCCTGTTACCGACATACAACTTGTGCTGCTTCTTTCTCATAGGTTATTTCAAATCTTAGTGTTTAAGTGTGGCAGATGAATTGTAGACGTCATGTTGAAATAACTTGCTGGTTTGTGGATGAGATAAATTTGCAGGAAGTTGAATTTATATAATTTCCCTTTATATATTTATTAAAGTTTTCGAACACTCTTGCCATTGCTACGTTACCTGTGGCATATTATTTATATTAACATTTTCTATATCGAAACGCATTTCGACTGCAATCGAGTTACAGGAGACCTGCGAGTATTTCTTTGTCATAATTTTCGTTTATAAAATTATTGATAAAGATGAATGGAAACCAAAACAAAAGGAAGTTAAGATGTGACGAAAGTATCTCTAAAGTAGATAATAGCTTGCTGACAATAGCTTGTATAGAGTAGCCTCTATACAATTAACGCAACCTGAACCAGCTATACAAAAATTAAATGCCCTAATTTTAATAAATTCTTTCTTTTTTTTATTTTTCTAGAGCACCTGCTTTATTCATTTTTAAGTACAAAAAGTGAGAAAAGAATTCTTAATAGCTCTGCATTAAAATATTTTTAAAAGCAGGGGTGGATGGCATTTTCCTATTTCTAATTGGCTTTCGAAAATCAAAGAAAACGGAGAAATTGTAAATAAAACGGAGAAATAGTATTTAGTCCTGCGGCTGTAATTTCAAGACTAAAATCCATTTACATTATTAGTTTTAATTTCCAATTCAATTTTCTTTTCTCTTATTTATGGCTGTGAAATACGTTTCACGAAAGGATAATAGATAATGGCAGAGAGCTTAAAGGTAAGTTTCTTAGATCCTCTATTAGTTTGTTAGATCTTTAGTGGTTTTCAGCTTCCTTTTTGTTATCATATCAGGAATATTTATTATTTATATTGCAATGCACATTCTGGGAATAGATATTCTTCGCTGTAAGTCGAATAAACAATAACAAACAGGTATCAACTCGATGGAAACTAAAAAAAAACATGAAATATTTCATTTTATATGGAAACAAATAATATCCTTAAATCGGCTTAAAAGGTCAGTTTTTCAGGATATTTGATGTTAAGAGCACTTAAAAAAGCTACGGAGGAAGTGGGTGCTATAAAAACTTAGTTAATGGACAACAAATCGCAAAAAGTTGGGTAATATGATGATGAAACCCAAATGGCTGCTTTGAAAGCATCTGCTGGCCGTCAAAAGCCATAACTGTCCCAACTACAGTGGCTTCCATGCATGGAAACATATTGCTTGGAATAAAGCAATGCCTAATACATTCATTTTAATTTCGATGTATTGCAAGTTGCAAGTACGCCAACTGTAATTCTGATAACAATATGATATAAGTTTAGAAATGTCCTGCTGCAAAACTATCCTTTTTTTAATCTTACTTACCATTTAACAAGAAAGTTTTACTTTAAATAATTTCTAAATTTTGTACTTAATTATTTTTTTATTTAAATAATTTAGAATTATTTTTGTGTATTTGTAAGTTATTTATATTTATATTGTTTACATACTTAATTCCTTAAAATTTCGTCATGTTTTAAACATTTAAAAATAAGAAAAAAAACACCTTCTATTCATTTTATTTTAGATTTAATGTAAACCAAACAATTCATATTTAACTACGAGTACTTATCGAACGAAGTTTTTAGAATTTTAGAATTATTTATAAATGAAGGGCTCAATTATATCTGTATTTATTATTTGTTTGCTGTTCTAGCATTACTATGGTAGCATTAAATCGTAAGTACAACAGACTTGTATGAAATGCAAATTTGTTTCGCAAATATTGTTTTTGTTCGCCTTTATTTAATCATACTGATAATTATTATAATTATTTAATGTAAATTTTTACTAATCATTAAGTCTTAACGTAAGAAGTAAGAACTTTGAAAAATAATTAACTAATTTTATTTACAAGGTATGTACGAGTATATACAGTTTATAATAAAAATAATGTGAATTGGTTTGCTTGATTCTGAGCTGTATATTTTGCAATAGGTAAACCGAGTCCTGGAAAGAAGTAGTAGACTATAATAAATTTTATTTTACTTTGAAGATGTAGCTGGCAAATTAATTTCGCATACGGCTTATCTACAGGACATATATAAAGGAATAAAATCCTTACATGTCACAAGTACAAGAGGCAATAAAATTTTTTGCTTGCGCAACGACTGATTAAAACATTTTAATGTAATTGAAATTTAATAAAAGTTTCAGGCAGCAAATTTGTAATAAATAAATCGATGTCGGTTGAAAGCGGAAAAAAACTTTTTATACCAGAATTCTATACAACTCAGTATTTAAAACAGTTTGTACAATATTTAAAATGATTTCTGAACAAAACAGTGCTTGGATACACCCGGCAGGCTTAAACTACATGAACTAGGTTGAGCAATAGTTTCATTCGCAGTCATAAGAAAAAAATTATATTTATTATAAATATAAATACAACTGTTGTAAGCTTTTTTTACACTAATTTGCTAAATTTAAAACTTATTGTTTCTTTGCTATTCGATGTTCTTGTTCAAAGAAAAAAACCTTCAAAATAAAATACAAGATTATACGAAAGTCCTCCTCTGCATAATTTTTATTATTAAATTTAATTTTCATATTTTGCTTAAACAGCAATACAGAATTCCCGTATTAAATTTTCTTATGAGGAAATTATAAACTCTCCAAGAACTTTTTTTTGACAGGACATGCCCGATTGCCTACCTTTAGACTACTGGCAGAATATAATCATAAGCTACAAGACACTTTTGACAGGCATATCCTGCATACTTCTACTAACTGGTATTGTTGTTGATTCATGTGCTGTGTCTGCGTCCAACAGCCTTTGTTATTTGCTAACTACTTCCATTTTCTCATTTTTCTTCTAACCGTTGATTTTTAATTTTTGCCATTTTGGTGGGAACAATTTTTTTTTTGTTTTATTTCTGACTGATGTATAACAGTCAATGCTTGTTTTTACTTGGCTGAGTGTGTATGTGTGCTTAAATTATCCTATTATTTTTTTGTGTCATTATATAGATCATGATTATAAGCCCTTTTGTCTGTAGTTCATTCAAAATGTTCTTTTCCATTTCTTATTATATGGTGCAGTTTTCTGTCGCAGCTTGAGGCATGTACACATGCATATTTCACATTTTATTTTGTTTGCTAGTAACAAATTACTGCATCTGCATCTGCTTACTTTCCTTTCTTTTGTTTTTTTTTTTTTGTTCTTGTTACCCTGTATCTATTTTCTTAACAACTACATATAAAAAATTATTATAAATTTTGTAGTTTTTTATCTGTTCATTTTGATTTTCTGTACATTTTTGCTTATCTTAACATTAGATTTGATTTTGGTGTATTTTTATTTAATTTTTTTTTCAATTTACAATTGCCTAATTATTTCCATATTCTAATTATTCTAATTTTATAATACATCGTTTGCCAGGTTATCCACATGTGCTGTTGGTGTGCTTGTTTTCTTCTTATCCTGCACATATAAAGCCGCTAAAGCGTTGAAACGTGGACCCCACGTCTCTAAGAAATTAAAGTCTTGATTCTCATCTTCAGTGCCTAAAAAAAGGTGGGAAAAAATACTGATCCTTAATACTGATCCTTATTGATCTAAAGTTATAATATTGTAATTTTATTATTGTCATATTTGATATAAATATTAATTGTATTTTTGTGAAGAGCACATTGTATTTCTATTGTCTTGCAAATCGGCATTTCGAGGCAAAAAATTTTTTAAATTACTTCATGTAAAAAAATCCTTTAGAAAATCTATTACATGAAGTATTTAAGAGAGAATTTTGTGGTAAAGGATTTCATTTTGGGTGGAAAAAAATTACAATTTTGGCTTTTCGTGATTTGATGAGAATGAAAGTTTCCCCATTTTAATTACTTTATTTTGCCGAAAGAGATCAGAAGAAATAGTTTTAAAATTTAATGACAATGACTAGTTTTTATATATATGTTTGATATTGTCTGATATTTAATAAATCTTACCTGATGCCAATGAACTCAGTGATTCGGCAATACTTCCGCTACCCTCAAATGTGAAGTTTCTTAAATCATCAAATGGTGGAGCATTTAAATCTTTGTCGCAACGCTTTTTACGCTCTTCCATTAAATAATCCACATTTAATTCATGTCCTGGCATTAAAGTAACAACAGGGTCTATAAATTGAAGAAAAAGAGAAATATTAAGTTATAAGTTTTCCTGTTGCAGGAATTTGTAATCTCTTCGGAATATGTAAATATTAATTTTGTAATAAATTATGATTCCTAATTTTCCGATAATACTCACACATTATGGGAACTTTGCATGCTGCAATATCAGGTGGCATATTCCCCACTTGCCCTACGGGTATTTGCAAAGGTGTTATATCAAACGCTGTCATATCATCCTCCCCACCACCTTCATCATCGTAATTTATTACTGTTTCCCGTACGTCTTTTTCTGGGCCGTTACGTTTTTTATTTGTTGTTTGACGTTTACGATTGTACAGCACAAACATAAGAGCTAAAACTGATGAAAGGAAATACAGAAAGGATAACGATTTAATTTAATAACAATTTAATATAATTGAATTTTATTTCATATAATTTAATTCATGAATTCCGTTTTATTTTTTTTACTAATATGCACTTATAAGAAATTATCAAGATCATACTTTGAAATAAAACATACTTAGGATAATAATAAGACACACAAATATGGCTCCCAGTGCACCCATGCTTAGCTTTAGTCTTTGACCCTCCTGCACCAATTCGCAATTTTCACCCCAGTAACCCTCGGAACACAAGCAGCGATAACGTAAACGAGGCTCTAAATTTATACAAGTGCCACCATTGAGACATGGCACATCCAGACACTCATTGCGATCTACACATCCTTTTGTATCAGAAGACATGACACGTCCTTCACTACACCTGCAAAATGTGAATAGAGTAGGAAAGAATTGTAATGGGAAGGAATTTTACGATGATATCTGAGTATCGTATGCACTTCTATAATGATGATTATGATGTGAGGAATATACTGATCTTTAGCAACATGTAAGAAAAAAAAAATAAAAATTACACTGCTTTTATCCTAAATCTATTAATTTAAAATTCCTGGTATACATTTAATTGGTGGATCATATTTGGCTTTAAAGTAAGCTACTGAGAAGCAAATACATTCTTGGTCCAGTCAGTCAGTTATTACTATCCATGATCGACGTCGGAAAGCAGTTTGTTTGGTCCAGCATACTTCTGCTAAGAGTCATTAACTCGCTAATTCTGTGTATCGAACTGGTTACATTAGTCATGTCATTTTTCAAATGCAATTTATGATATAAGGAAACAGGATATTCTGCACTCTTTATAAATGATTATATTGATTTTTATTTTTCATACCTCAACAATATCAATTTAGACTTTTGCTGTTGCCAAGTAGTAAATATTCGTAATACTCACGTGCATTCGTATTCATTCCACAGATCAACGCAATCAAACGGATCTGGGCATATGATGTTTGAGCAGGGACGATTTGAAGGACAGTTACGTTCTAGATTTCTAGCCATTGTTGCTTGCCCCCATTGAGTGCCATTCATAGAGGGTGGCAAAGGTAACTGTTTGCCATCTAATCTATGGAGGAAAAATTAAAAATAAATGTTTTCATTTAATGATTAAACTCCTATAAAAAAAATGATCGTTTTATTGCAGTATTTTGTAAAATAAGATCTGATGATGTTAAAAAAAAAATTATTAAAATATCCACTTTTATTGGTTTATATAAGTCTTCCTACTCATACGAAGTAATTGTAAGATTATTTCGAATTTTTGTTATTTTAATAACTCTAATAAAGAAAATTATTTTCTGTTAAATATATTAAAAATAAAAACAATTTTATAATATTAAAATTGCTTCAATTGGCTCCTGCTATTGCACATATGACATCCTTTTATAAAAGCAAACTTTAATTTGCTGCCAACTCATTAGAGATGAGTAGCGGTTTAATATATGGAAAGATTTTTTAAAATTACTCTTTAAAATTTGTTTGAACAAGTGCTGGTTGCAAAGAGTCTGGGCTTTCACTAATTGTAAAATGAAGTATAATTTGTTTTTACCTGATATCATCTAGACAGGAACGTTGAAGATCTCCCAAAACTTCGAAGGTTTTAACGCCGGTATACTCCGCCTTGCCACCTGCATAGACACCCTCCTGTTTGTCTATTGCCAGCCATTGATGACCACTGTAGTTAAATGTTTCATTATAACGTTTGCCTTCACCACCATCGAGTTCAATGAATGCCGAGGAGCCGTAACGACTTACTTTTACGATGTGCCATTGACCATCATTCACTTTCACATAAGCCAAGGAGAGACTACATTCTTCCGCTTTTAGGGAGTTAAGATTAAATCTAAATTGTAAATGTCCTTGATTTATTTCTAGGATTGCATATTCTCGATGATGTTGATCAGATACACGAAATATTTCACCTTGTAGTTCTCGGGTGCGGAAGCGTAATTGCAATTGAGTGGAGTAACGATCGGGTTCAAAGGATAAAGCAAATTTAACATAACTTTGGGTTTTAAATGTTGAAGGTATAGTCGGTATATTGCACATGGATCCCATCCAGCCAGGCTGACAGTAACACTTCGCTTGTACTAAACTCGCTACGCAGTTACCTTGTTCCCAGCATCTGGCCGTATGAGCTGTTTTTAAACATACTTCATCGGTCGGCGGGCAACCTGGAAAACTGTTTCGAGCTAAAGCAGGAAACGCCAAGTCGTAGTGTTCAGAGTTAAGCACAACGTTTCGTATACAACCGTCAAACCCTTTAGATGTAAAAGCATATTGCCAGCGAAAAAGAGTTTGATCAAAGTGTTGTCTATAAAGACCGCCTAGCTGCAGGGGTGTATTTAAATTGAGGACCTCATTAAAAGGCGGTATAGTTCCTTGGGAGTGGCAGGAATTATCATCGAAATCTGGAGCAGAACCATCCTCCATTTCGTAGATATCGGCTGACCTACAAAAGTCTACTATCATACGAATATGCTCTGTATTCCAAAAAATGTCAAGTCTATGCCATACACCGTCATCTAAAGTTTTCTTAGCTTTAATTCTCAGCTCTAACGTTCCTGAGCCATAATCTATCAAAAGTCGTGGATATCCCCGCTCAAGTTCTATTGATATAAAATCAGTAACTACGGGTTCCTCAGCTTTGGGTGGTACGATTGGCCCATTGTATAGAATTAAGCCATTCGCTTCGTTAGTTATAAACTCTAAACTCAAATGTGAGTCTTCACAAAGTTGTAATGGCGCATACCAAGACCAGCCATTGCCTTTAAAACTGCGACTATTTTGCTGACATCTAGGACCATTGTAGCCTATAGGGCATGCCACACAGCGGGGGCCATTGCGCGTTTCTACACAACGGCCACCATTATAACATGTATGTGTACGGCAGGAGTCTTCCTTGGTGTAGTTGCGAGCCTTGCAAATACATTCGGCGCTTATATCCATTCTAACACCTACTAAAGCAGTTTTGTTCACATTGACTGTATAAGGAAGCTTGTTTATTTCTACACGATTAGAGCAGGAACCTTCGCATTTAGCTTGCTCTATTACACACTCATCTATGCCCACCATGGAGATATTAAGTCCCAGTTCTTTCTCTATTTCCTCACGCTGCATTAATACTACACCATTAAGTCTGACAGCTTTGAAATAAAGTTGTTGATTTGCGGGACGGGCAGCGAAATGAACATCTGTTACGCCTTCCATTTTTGTTTGAACACTGAAAACATCTACCACATCGCGCTCTGTGTACAGCAGCTCTGCCAGTTTATCGCGAAATTTTTCCAATTTTGAACGCACTTTTTTGTGTTGCATAAAATCCCAAGTGCGCACGAATTCTTCATCTGTAATCCCCTGTAGCCGCATGGAACCAGCTTGTTGTACTGCTTCCCGCGTGATATCTCTTACTATGACTGTCATATTCGATGGTATATCAACTTGACCTTGTTCACGATCGTATACTTTAAAGCGCAAGTTGTAGCGACCCCTACGGGTGCCACCCTTCATTGTCACTATACCTGTATCGGTGTCTAATTTAAAACGTTGGTGTTCTTGTTGTTCCCAGTAATACTTTTTATCGACTACGTCCCAATCATCTAGATCATGCACGTAAACTCTGCCTATAGCAGTATCAAATGACTGACCTTGATAGTTGTACACTAGAACTTCCTTGCTACCCGGTAACATTTTGTTATCATTAACATCGCCAATAACTACAGTTAAGGTAGAGGTGCCAGTCAGGGCTGGTGTTCCATTATCCTTAATTTCAATTGGTATGAGGTATAATTTTTGTTTCTCACGGTCGAAGGGTCGCAGGGAGGATACAATTGCTCCGCCGTTACCATTATCAGACTCTTAGATTATTAGATTTTATAAAAGAATTCATTTTTAGCAATTCATTTAATGTACAGATTTTAGTGACATGAAAAAAAGCACAATGAAAGAAGAAGAAATTAAAAGAATATTATATACATATATTATATAAGTATCAAACGATAATAGTGAATTTGTTAAGTTTATAAGCTTCTTTTAGAGATGTTGGAACTATTGAAAAATAAAATAACTCTCTCTATTTCTTTAAACACTTTGGTTTAATATGGATTAAACATACAAGTTATATTCTCTCTGAAGGTGAAGGTGAAAGGGTGGATTCGCCCTTTTAAAATTTCTACTTAATTTTATTTTGAAGGTTTCCAAAATTGTTCTTATTTTCTCTTCCGAAAAATATTTAATCCATGTTTAAATTAATTGTTTTTAAGCCCCGACGTACGCTTTTTAAACTTAATACATAGATAAAAATATTACTCACTTCTATCATAGTCCACCTTGAAACTCGATTTTATAACATCGCTGGCTGTGGGATCCATACGAAAGGTAAATGGACCACCATTACCGCGAGCTCTGTCATCGGCATCCTTAGCTTGTACTTCAATAATTTTGCGCGGTCCTACGTTCTCTTGTAGAACCGGTTGGTAGTTTTCTTTAAACACAGGGGCATTGTCATTGATATCTTTAATTATAATAGCTAACACAGCCGTTGCCGTACGTGGTGTAACACCATCATCTATTGCTAAAATCTGTAACTGATATCGCTCATTCATTTCACGATCCAACGATCTTTGCACACTTATTGCACCTGTATCACTAATAGCAAATTGGCGTTTGCGATTGGTGGCCTTGGCCAGTTTATAACTGACTTTGCTGTTGCCATTTCGGTCCGCATCCGTAGCTGTAAACTGTTCTAAAATGGTGCCAATTATTGCATCTTCATATATCGATAACTCAATGTGATCTCTTTCAAATTGCGGTGAATTGTCGTTTATGTCACGCAGCTTAACTGCTATCCAACAGTAAGCTAAATGATTTTTGTCTTTTTCATAATTACCATTATCGTTAACTTGTACTCGAAAACGAAATCCATTACTCTGCATAGGATCTTCGTAATCTAAAGGCTGAATGATTTTTAAGGAACCAGTGCCATCAACATTGCGCATCATGGTAAATTTATCAAAGCCTAAACCACTATTGGGTACGACTTTGTACTGAAAATCATTCGTCTCGTCTTCATCTTGCACTGTCACTGTCAATATGGGTGTCTCTGGTATAAAAGTGCCATTCGTTTCGTCTACTTCGGTAAACCATTCGTCTTTGGTGAACATTGGTGGCATATCATTTAAATCCTTAACTTTTATGGAAGCCGTTCCCGTACCTTTTAGGCCTCCGCCATCCATGGCCACTACTTGTATAGAGTAGTCGGGTGTTCTCTCGCGATCAAGGCAGCAAACAGCCGTTTTAATGACACCAGTTTCGGGTTCAATTTCAAAAATTGGTACACCCGTTTCTTCTTCTATGACATTCTTTTCTATAGAGTATATTAATTTAGCATGCGAACTTTCATTAGGGTCATCATAGTCAACAGCGGACATGGTCATCACTACCGAACCCGATGGACCATTTTCTGTTACGTTTCCATAATACACCCCCTGAGTAAATTGTGGCGTATTGTCGTTAATGTCTTTAAGATAAACTTGTATGTCGGCATAGCCAACAAGGCCTTCACCCCCTTCATCTTGAGCGAAGACTGTAAAGCGCCATTGGGGTCGACCATTTGGTTGGTCGCGATCAAGTGGCTGTGAGAACAAACAAGGCAATATAAAAAGAAAACAAAAAGGATTTTTAACATTTTGTTAACGATTTTTTGATTGTACTTCTTACTTTTAATTTTATAAAAACTTACCTTTAGAACAAAAATATCACCCGTCGTGCGATTTATATTAAATTTACTATTAGCTATGCTGTCAGGGTCTATGCCCTGGCCGGTGAGAAAGTATACAATATTTATAGGTCTATATACATCGCCATCGGTGGCAGTAACCTTGGAATAGAGCACAACAAAGTTTATATTTTAATTATAACATTAATTATGCAAACTAAAAAAGCTTATGAATTATTTATAAAAATTTAAGAATTTAATAGTAATTACACGCAAGCAGGATTTCATAATATTAAAATGTGTTACAGATTTTAAAGCTACAGAGACGTATTGTTTTATAAAATTCCCTTATGTAAAGAAATTTATTTTTTTCATTGAATTTCAAGATCCACTTTTTGAACTATAACTGTGGGTTTCATAGCAATAATAAATTGAAACAATTTAACAATGAGCTCTAAATTGGAAATTCTTTGTATTATTAATCATCTTCAGCGAAAAGGTTTCTTTTATCATTTTATGTATTTAATTTTGTGAGTTTTCGCTCAGCATTGGTGAGCTTAAAATATATAAAAAAATATTCTCTAAAAAAGCTTACCAAAGATGACCAAAACAAAATAACAAAAATGACAAAAGAAACATTTTTGCTCAAGATAATTAATAATACAAGCACGAACTAAAAGTTTGGAGAAAAAGGAAAAATAGCATTTAAATATTTAAATTGGAATAATTTTATATATTTAAGGAAAAGAACTGATTAATTTTAAAAAGCAGCGTCTTAATTATTTTAAAATTGTTTTTTTTTTATTTTGGAGCTTCCAACTTTTAAGGCGAAATTGATTTCTAAACGATTTCTATTTCATGAAATATG
Organism: Ormia ochracea; assembly: GCA_963402855.1. Classification (NCBI taxonomy): domain Eukaryota; kingdom Metazoa; phylum Arthropoda; class Insecta; order Diptera; family Tachinidae; genus Ormia; species Ormia ochracea. The sequence goes on along the minus strand of OY727108.1, from coordinate 55,627,165 downwards.
CTTAAAATCAATTTTAGAATTTCCTTTAACACTTAAATCATCTTTATATCAAAACCATGTCAGTGTAAATGCACTACAAAATATAATTTAAACCATCTAAAGATTATAAAAACAAAAATCAAGTGGCAATTGGCCGCATCATTGTTACTAAATTTTTGTTTGACAGAGGCAACATTTGATAAATAAATCATTTTATAATTAAATACAGTCTTACTAGCAAATGTTTGTTTCACGTTGAAAGCGCATATTCTTTTTTAAGAATTTAATACTTGTTAATAGTTCTTTATTCCCAATTCCTTGCTTTTGATACAATATTCTTAATTATGTATTATTCTATATTAAAAAAATTGTAATAAAAGAAATGAGCCTAGTAAAATTACATGAAAAAGCACAGAAAATAAATACAACAGAATGTATGCTTGCGCATTACAAGAAATAATATATGTAAAAATAAATAAAATATATGAAATAAAATATATAAAAATAAAAAAATATTTTATTTAATAAAAAAAAAATATTTAACTTGATAATTAATACATATAAAATAAAACTAATAGATTATGTGATACGTGTTAAAACCATTCAAGGAGTTACAACTGTATTACACGGCGTATGATTAATATTTATATGCAGTATAACTCATACGCCGTGAAGACCATGCAATACATACCTGTAAAATACGCTTCGGCAAATTGCGATCATCTTCTTCGGTAATTTGTGTACGATATGTTTGACGGTCAAATGTAGGTGGATTATCATTCACATCGCGCACATTTATTATAACGGTGGTGTAATTGGTTTTACGATTGTGGGAAGCTTCCAAGCGTAAGTCATACTAAATCAAACAAGATGGTGAGAAAAAATTAAAATAAAATTAATATATCCTGGTCAGACGTACAACAATAAATGCAGGAAAAACTGTCAATTTGAAAGGAAATAAAAAAGGAAAAATATCTCTACCCAAAAATAAAACCCTAAATAATACTCTCCTGCATGCAACATTAGTGCCAGAAAGTAATTCAGAATCACCTTCAGCGAAATTAAAAGGAATACGATTTCATATAAAGTATTGATGTGGGAAATATTAAAAGATAAATTTATACAAATATATAATAATAAATTAATGGCTAAGGAAGTATTCTGCCTTGATAGTACTAGGGCTTTAGTAATTATGATAGAAGAATTCTTTTTATAAATTAGCTTATTTTCAATTGCCTTACAAATTCAGTAAGCTGGCAAATGTGGTTTAATTTTTTGCATGTTTCCTTAACTGAGAAAAAAGCTTTTTTTTTGTGCGCAGTTTAACAAATACATACCAACGAAACATCAAAGATTGTGTAAGAATGTTTTGTTGGAAACTTTATGGTTTCAAAAAAATGTAAATGAATTGAATTTTGTTTCTCAAAAGCTATTTTTTTATGAATCTGTTGACTCCTTCATAATCATTACATGCAATAACATAACCGACATTGTTACTTTTTTAAAATAAATTATAACTGCTTTATATATATTTTTTTCTATATTTCTGTAATACTTAGCTGACATATTCAAGAAATATAAAATAAAAAAAGTAAATGACTTTTTTTTTCACAGAAGTTGTTTTTAAAAATTATTAATATGAAAGCTCTAAAATTGATATGAACACTATTGGAAAAGTTACAACGTTCATATTCATTCATGTTTTTACTCGTTGCATACGATGCTATGCTACCTTGTGAAAATTTCAAATATTTAATTTTTATAAAGTCGTAACTATTTTCCTTTTTCTTTTTCATGTTGTTTTTCTTCCTGTTCAGCATTGTGTGCGTATGCCGAAAAAACTCTACAAAAGGTGTCAGTCTTTTTGCTTTTGTGTCTGGAACACAATCTGCACAAAAGTTTTTATTTTTAACAAATTTATGCTTTTGTTTAGTTTTCTTTTTGAACTGTGTACTGCGTGCATAATAAATTGCTTTCCGTTCTTATACATAAAGAATGCTTCAAATTTATTTTGTTTTTGTTTACTTGTTTTATTGTTAAGAAAATTTGTTAAATCGCTAATATGTAAATAGCACTTAAGATTGCAAATAGCAATAGAAGAATATTATAGCAAAATATTTATGGATCTGGCATTTTTGGATCTGCAGCCAGGATGCAGAATCTGCAAAAATTCCGCAAAGTTTCATGCATAAAGGATATTTAATAAAATATATGTTTTCATAAGACAAGTAACATGTTCTCATACACGTAGAATAATTTTATTTTTGTGGCATTTATTTGTTTTGCTTCCTAAAAGCTGTCAGCAAAAAACTTTTTAATAGGATATAAATGTGCAGAGCATAAAAAATATCAAAAGTAAGAAATGCTACCCTCATGTCTCAATTCCTGCTGTTGTCATTTGCATAGACATCTGGAATGTGATTTGAACACGAAGTTGTTAAGTAATTTTGAACGTTTTACTAAGAAAAAAAGGTTGGCTATGAGCCAATATGCATACTCGTTCATAAGTGGCATCATAAATTTTTGAAATTTTGTTATTATAATAATAATTTAATTTTTAACTTTATTTTTGTATTAAACTTTAAAATCTAATTTTTTTTTCATACTTGAAAGTTGTGCTGGCATAATTATATATTTAGCTTCTTCAGTATCCGGAAAAAAGTGAAAATTAATTTGTAAATTAAAGTTTTGAATAAAAGGAAGATATCGACTATAAGTATATATTTGGAAAAGATAAATGTCTCTGCCCACAATTTTTATTTATTAATAGCGATGATACCAAACATTTGTATTTTTAATAAAAATCACGTAGTAATGGCAGACGTATTAAATTGTATTGCGGAGGATTGTTAAAAGTCTTTTTTTTTTAAAAAAGAAATTATTCGAAAAGTATTTGAATTATGGCCAGTACAGAAAGTAATTTTATTTTTTAATAAATTTGTTAAAAGTCCTTCAAACAAAAAACACTCAGATTGATTCTAAAAAAAAAATTAATAAAAAATTAATTAAAATTATTAAGAATATATATTTCCTTGGCCATGAAATTCAGTTATTTTTATTATTATATGGATATAATTAAAACTGAATTCTACGCACAATCAATAACTTTAACTTTTTGAATCTGAAATTTTCTCCATACGAAATCAAACAGTTGAACGGAGTAAATAAATTTGGTTTGTTACTTACCCTTGGCCTTATTTCATAATCTAAGGGTGATACTACGAATATAGCGCCGGTGTCATTATGAACACCGAAAGCATTGCCTATGTTACCGCCCGCGATCGAGTATCGAATATTCGAGGCTAAAAAGAAAATTATCATTCAATTGTTTAAGTTGTGAAAGTGGTATTGTTTGAAAATGCAAAGGAAAATTATCCAAAACCTCTAGAAACTAAATAACATAAACAAATAAAAAAATCTAAAAGAGCAGAAAAAGTAAAAGGATAAAGTTAAAATTCAAAATAAAAAGTTGGAAAATAAACCAGTAAATAACAAAACAAAAAAAAAATAGGATAAGAAGAGAGCAGAGCTTATGATAATTCTTTGCATTAAAAATATAAATCGGTTTTTAAGGACGCTTCAAACAATGAAATAAAGTTTTTCTAATGGGCTTGTAATATGCATATATTGTATTAGTGTCAATGTGTTAATTACTATCAAAGGGTGTGCCAAGAAGAGTATCTTGCGTAGAGCCTCTATTATTCTAATGGGCATATAAAATATATATAAATCATTTACTTTTCCTACATTTAAACGCTACTCACTTCACTAGAACACAACTTTTTTTCTTTTTAACTTGTTAAACTTTTAATAATTAATTGGAAGTACATATTTGCAATTGGTTCAAATTCACAGATATTACGAGCCCCAAAAAAGGGCCCCCTTTGCGGGATCTTTAAATATTGCAATCGAAAAGCTTACTACGCCTACGGATTACACAGATTACAATTAGATATTGCAGTTTTATTCCGATTTTTTGTAATTGTGCACCAAATCAAATTCAGATATGCCATTAATGAAGCTTAATAGCCTAAGCTTTTTCGTTCCTGGCCACATAGGTGAGATTTGATATGTCCACAGTAGCCATATTACTCCCACAAGGCATATATATGACTACTTTCCCTATTTTTTATTTTAATTCGTATTTTAAAATGGTTCTAAACAATTTCACAAATATAATTCAGATATTACTAAAATTGTTCTTAATACACCGAACTGTTGCCTTCATGGGCATATATAGAATTGATCTCGCTGAGAAAGAGTGACAGTGCTTGTTAAGCAAATCGGTTGAATCCTTTAGAAATTGCTGATTTTTTTTATCAATTTTTTTCTAAATTCATACCATAAGCTTTCGAGAATTGACAACCACAAACGTACCATATTTCGCGATTATCGCCTTAAGGCTTCATAGCACGTTTACTTAGAGCAGTCTAGACTCTTTGAATATACTCTTCAATCAATCTGGTAGTATTTTTTATTATTATGCTTGGGTGAGTGACAGGAAACGAAATATTATAAATATGTTTCCGTTCTATCACACACCTATACACATTCTCACAAATCAATTTAATTTAATACACTCTCACTTTTGACCAGCACACAATACCACACACACACTCCCACAGACACACAAAATACGAAATACAAGAAGCGTGAGTAGGAGTGTAATAAAAAAGTGTAGTAGGTACAACAAAGTAGCACATATTATATATCGTTGGAGAAGTCTCGAATTATAGTTTTCAAAAATTCAACAGCTTATTAAATTTCTTTCAAGTTGAGTAAAATTATTTTTAAAATTCCATTAAGGAAAAATGATTATATTATATTCCTCCGCTGTTATTGCAGCTCACTTTGGATTTTGGGCATATGAAGTGAATGTATTACTTTTCTTTTTGTATATCTAAGAAAAATATTTTTTATTTATTATAATTTTTCATTTACCATACGCATTAGCTCAAGTATTAAAGCGTAAAATTATAAGCATTAAAAAGTTTTTCTTTCTGGTTTATACTAAAACACAAAACCAGGTAAAGCTTAATGCCCTCTTTTGTTTTAGTATTTGTTTTACAATTGTACTATAAATATAACTACAAATAAAATTTATATAAAAGTTTTCCAAACTTAGTTAAAAATTATAAGGATTGGAATGAAATACTTTGGCAAATTTTTACAAACTTTAAATATAATATTTTGTAGCAATTTAAGCTAATGGAAAATAATAATTATTTAACTAAATAATAAATAAATAATTCAATATAATTTCGTAATATTGCAAAAGCACTTTTTAAATTCGTAAAAGCGTGACAAGAAATATTTTTTATACTCACTTTCATTATGATTTTTTGCATTAACTGTCAGTACAACTGTTTGCAAATCAGCATTTTCATCAATTTCAGTCTCATAAAAAGCTTTCTCAAAATAAGGAGCACCGTTTTTATCGGCTATACCAAATCGAACAAATTTCGTAACTGCAATAAAAAAAACAATTTCTTAAAATTTCTTAAAGTTTTTCAAAAGTTAAATTTTGTTATTTAAAATAAATACAATATTTCAATCAAAGTACAATCTAGTAATTTAGGTATTTCGACCAGAGAGGAAATGGCATAAAATAAAACAAAAAAATTATTTTATCATATATTTACTTACACATACTTGTATATGAAACAACTACAATTAAAAAAAAAATTATATTTAATCGTATTTCAATTTATACTTTAAATTGAGAGACAATTTTCCTATACAAATTGTTGTGGTTAGATGACATTCAATGCTCAGTTTATTTTAAATAATTTAATTTGAAAACTTTAGTTCTACTATAGCAATGCATAAAATTGTAAATTAATATATATTTTTGGTCAGAAAAACCACAAGCAAACAAAGAAATTTATATAAGCAAATAATGCATTCTGCTCTGTTTTATGATGTTGTATGGAGTCATTATTACTCTCCAGTAGGTTTAAAATTTAATTCTGATTTATAAAAGTTTTTTATTTTGTATATAAAGTCAGTTCAAAAAAAATCTTAGAAATCAGAATTACGTTTCATGAGTTTTTTTTTTAACAAATTTAACTTGCAAAGCTTTCGGCTTACCCACAGGAAAATAGCCAGGATCTAGGCTAGTTGGCAGTGCACTATTCATTCGCTTGCGGAGGCAAATGGAACCAGGTATTGTTTTCATACATTTAATTTTTTGCATATTATCTATAAAATTTTTAAAAAGCTGATTTATTATGTAATTTTAAGTAACAGCTTTTTTTTAAAAAAAAAAAGGTTTTCATTTTATTTGCACTTGTATTCCAAGAGTACTTTAAAGCTTTCTCATGCTTTTTGAAAACAGCGTATGTCTAGCAAAGAAAAAGTTTTTACATGTATTTATGGAAGGAACAGGATGGCGCAGGGAAAGGTGAATTGAAAACTTATGCATGCAAGAAACGCAAATGGATTGAGGAAACAATTGATTTCATCAAGAATTTTAGATGTAAAAAGATAGCAGAGTTAGTAGAAAGCATTTGAAAGCACGCAGTTAAGCCAGTTGCCATAAATTTGAAAAGTAAAGATTAATAAGAAAACATGTATGTTGTAAGAAAATGAATTTATATGGCAGATAACATTAATTTTCCGGCAGGTTCACCAACAAACATAAGAAGAAATTAAGGGATTTTTAGTTCCAGTTATAAAAATGTTAATGGTGGCTGCAAAAATCAAGTAGCTTTTCAGCATCTTAATAACTTATGGAATACGTGACATAAATTTTTATTCAGCTTTTATCACGGGATTGAGTGGCAATTATTCGTAATGAAATATTTTATATATTAAAAAAATCTTATACGCTTTTGCCACATTAATTTTCAGCAGTTAACTGATCAGCATGTTAAGGACAGCTTATACAGGCACTCTTGAAGTATTACTTTTAAAGGAAAACCGAAATCACTTTTTAAAGGCATGTCCTTTATTAAATACAAAGGAAATACTTTAGTATGCATTCTTAAAATCACTTAATTTATATGAGATGTGTTAAGAAGCCTCAGTCCAATCTTCTATGCAATTTTAGTTATAACACATCAGTAATGAGGAATATGGGGTAGATCTCTTTAGCAGGTAAGGGGTAATATTTCGAGCTTTTATAGATAAATTCAAAAGAACAAACTTTCAAAATTAAGCAACAGCAATTCGAGAATTACTTTACAAACGAGACCTTGTCGCGGTAAAGGTTTTATTTATATTATTTTTAAATATTTATTTTCATTTATTTTATTTGTATTTCGCATACTCTCAAAGATCTTTAAAATAATAAAAAAAGAGATAAAGATAAAAGTTTTCTAATTATTTTTAGTGTTTAGTATTTATTTTGCATTAAACGGGGAAAAATTCCAAAAAAGTTTTAAATCCTTAAAGTTTGCTCATAAATATTTTTTTTTTAAAAATATCTTTTTTTTATTTTTAATATGGACCAACGATCGAAATTTATGGAAAATACTTACCCAAATTGGTACTATTCTTAAGCATCCACAATATTCTAAAGGGATCCATAAAAGTATCGGACGCAGCAAAATTTATTACCACAAGAAAACTCAGAATTTAGTAAAAAGCACCGTTAAAGCCCAAAATCGACAAAAGAAGCACAGACGTCAATACAATAATAAGGATAATTTTAATGGCACTTTCAATACTACTTTCGTTCTTTCTCATTTAAAAAGACACTGAAATATTTCGGAATTGAGTTTCACTGAAATTCTTTAGGCAACTTTAATTAATTATTTAAAATTATTTTATAGCTTAACACGTATTTAATATATTAAGGTGAGAAATGCTTATGATGATGTTTAGAACTTTTAATAATTTTTATATTAAAAAAGTTCAGCATGATATAAGTTATGAATATTTTTGATATTCATCCACTATTTTTTTTTAACTTTATTATAAAGATTAAAATTTTTCTATATTATTATTTATTTTATTTTATGAAAAAACTGCTTGAACAATATAAAACTAATTTTATTAAATTTTATCTTATTATTAATAAAAAATTAGATAGCAAACTACATCCTCCCAATACGACTTTTCTAAGTATGAAAATTTATTAAAACTTTTAACATTTTGTTTTTAAGCGATGCAAGTCGCATAACACGTGCACCGTTCCACGTTTAAAATCAAACTGATACTTCATTTACTTGTAAGGATTAACTTTTTAAAGATTGTGGGCCCAAACTATTACCGTGATATATTTCTGTCTCCAGCAATCCCTTCGTCACTGAGAGTTTCACATTGTAACGATTCGCTTGTACATTTTTCCCTACATATTTAATTACTCTTAAAAACATTACCGGAAAACTAACGGAGAGATATTTTTTATGCTAAAATGGATGTAAACAGAAACTGAAAATGGTGGACAATTCTTTTCTTCTCTCTTTCTGGAAACAAAATTCATTTCGCACACCAGACTACTTCTATAATGGTTTGCAAATGCATTGCACATGTAGAAAAATAAAATTATTTATAAAAAAGTAAACTTTTAGCATATAAAGTATAAAACACTTTTCTGGTTTTAATCCATTTATAATATAAATTCTATAATATAAAATTTAAATTTTTTTCCGCTAAACTGTCGGCAGTGCATCTGTTCGCGGTTGTCCATAAAAGTAAAAATAGAGTTAATTTTATTTATTATTTTTTTTATATAAACACGTGCATTCCATGTTTCATATTTTAAAGCAGGCAGTTTGCTTTGAGAATGTGTACTGTCATTACATCTGCTGCATCTCACGATGTTGTTTTCATGACTGTTGCTAAAAAATATTTCCTACTTAAAGTTCAGTCCAATCTCATTTAACTTCTCTTATAATTTCATATTTTTCTAAACTCTTATACTATTACCAGTTTCATATAAAAAAACATATTAACTGCACTCTCTAAGTTTTAAAAATTGGCAGTAAACTTAAATGGCTGTTCATAGTTGGAAAATAATTAAAATTGTGTTATGAATATTTAACTGATTTGTAAGTCATATAAATAGTTATTAATTAATCATTATTAATTAATATTAATCCACTTGCTCTCTTGTATTTACAGTGCACATAAATTGTATCTTCAACTGCTCTTAAAGATTTACAAGAGCTTCAAATGAAGGTAATTCCAAAACAACATTGAATACATTGCTGATGCGCGTGGGAGTAACAATAACAGAGTGATAACAGAATGTTAAGAAAATGTTAAGTAAGCAAAGGAAATGAATGCATTAGATTTTTTACGCGGGAAATTGTTTATTATAATTTTTCATAGTTTTTCTCTTTTTTCAAAGAAAACTTTTTGTTTGGCCTGCTTTTTATTAATATTTAAGAGAATGCAAAAGCAATTCAGGGAAAGAATTTTTGTTTTTAACTTTTATAATTCTCTGTTAAAATAAAAAAAAAGTCTGTTAAATTGCTAAAAATTTTAAAATTTTTTTCTGTTTTATATTTGTAATTTATCTGTATGGCGTTTACTATTCACCTCCCCTTTAATTGTAAGACAAAATACTTCATAAGAAGTTCTCTTGTGGCTCCTTATCTTTCTATGTTGCTTACAAGTTTCTTTAAATTGTTTATGTATCTTTTATTTATTTATTGTTGTATAGCTAAAATATTTTTTTTTTTATAAAATTTCAATACTTTTTAAAATTTCATAAATAAATATAAAGAAGTTTTTAAAGAAATTGTTAGGCTTTTTGATTATGTCTAGATACATATTATCCTTTGAATAACTGTGCATATGCATTTTTGAAACAAATTTACATTGAATTCCTGTCATATAATACGAGGGGTGACCACAAAGTAACAGGCCTTACCTTAATAACATTTCTTTATTCGTAGAGATGAATCTGTGTGTTTTAAAGCAGTGGCCATTGTGCTCTTGTGCCAGGTCCTTTTCCTTCTCAAAACGATACTCCAAGACAACATTGAGAAAAACTTTAAACTCTTTGCGTTTCTATTTTCCTCTATAATTGCAAGTCAATGCACTAAAGATTTTGGTAGTGTTGTTTTTCCTAATTCTGTAATATGTAATAATTTGTGTGCAGATTTGATCAATCCATGATTTCACCGATTGTTGATATACAATAATGTACTTCCGTACATTCATCATTTTCAAAGTTTTCATGGGCGTCTTGCAAGCGCGTATAACCTTCGCAATCTCTTCTGTTCATTTATTTATGTCTTCTGCAACTTAGCCATTTATTATTTTCACAAGCTGCTTTCTGCGGTAATACATTTTATACGACCAGACCCACTGCAGGACTTTGTTAAAATTTTTTACACTGTCTTATACTTCATACCCCTTTCATAGAAAATTTTAACGAAAATGCCGTACTCTTTTTTCATTCACCGCAGATAAAGTAAAATAAAAGTACCGAATATTTATGGACTCTTTAAACCAAATTTGTTGCAACTGCAGCTTCTAGCCATACGAAATCTAATACACTCACTTCTTCTAGACTTCTGCTCCAGCAATTCCTACTGGCTTCAAACAATCTATATTTTTGATATGAAAACATTTATTTGTTATAAATATTTTATAAATAATGCTTTTGCAGTTTGATTTATTTTTAAGCAACTAAGCTATTTGCTATTGTTGAGAAAGAAATATTTTACACAAAACAATAAACATTTGAACGGAAATAAATATATATTTCTGTAAAAAATATGTATTTAAGATATCCTTACCAGAGAGAAAACACAAACAATTTTTAGTTTTATGTGAAGTCATTACTTAGCTACCTTCTCCACTCGGAAGGCAAAAGCAACATGATTTATCATAAAGTACTGAAATTTGCTTTAAATGAAACACGCAATTTATTGAAAAGGCATGTTGCATTCATATAAAACAATTAACAACCATCTGCACCGCAAACAAACCCTTTTTGAACATCAAAGAATCAAAAGATATTAAGACTATAAAGTAACGACCTAGAGAAAAAGCTATAAAAAGGATAATTTTTTTTTCATATATTCTTCTATAGTGTTGTTAGTCACATCTCCAACTAAAGATAAAGAAGCAAAAAAGGATAATAAAATGTTTTTCATTTATAAAAAATATTCTTCATACTTGTTTTCTCCAAATTCTTTAAAGTGCAGTGTAAGTGTTTTTACAATAAATAGTTTTGCTTTGACATCACATGTAAAACAAAAACCAAATTTTCCTTAACAAATAAAAAGTGAATGCAAGTAAAGAAAGTTGCTTTCCTACAAGCAACTTTCCTTACTTCTTTTGGAAATGTGAAGCGAGGAAAAATAATATTTTGCATTAAAATTTTATAAATTGTATAAAATGAAGTAATTTTTGTACAAACGAAAAATTTTAAATTAAGTTCTCAAGAAGGATGCGCTGGTACATGTATTGCTGTACAACTTGTCAAGTAAGTCTAAATAAATTTATTATCAATAAAACGGCTTTATCCTGCAATATAAAATATATTTTAAGTAACTTAAATACTTTCCTTATTTGACAATTTTCTTACTTTTTAGTAAAATCAAAAAATAAATTTATTTTTAGATTAATTTAAAGTTTGAATTTTAAAACAAGTTATGACTCGTTTCTCGGTACGAGTGCTTGACATAAAATTTGAAAATCAAAAGCCGTAAAATGATTTGAACTTCCTGGAAAAAAACTGTCCTTTTTGCTTATGTATGATTATTAATTAAAAGTTAAATTGAGAATATCAGGTTCCATTCGGCTCTAAAGCTGGCTACTAAGCCGGAGGTCGCGGGTTCTATTCCTACATAGACCGTGGGAGTTTTCCTGCGGACAAGCCAAGAACTTTGCAGGCTAAGTTGGTTATAAAATAAAAAAAAAAATAGGCCAAATTACTTGGGCCATAGGCCAACTAATTCTATAATAATAAAATAATGATATTCAGTGTACTAATATTCACAAAAAAGATATATAAAAGAGGTTTACTCATTCACACCTTATATGTGACCAGAGCCAAGCGGGTTAATAAGTCAGAAGTGGGTTATTGGATGGACACTACTAATGTTTGCATTTGTTAATAAGAATAACGAGTTTGTAATCTATTTAGAAATAGTTTTTTGGTTTCTTTGAAATTTTTGCGCATATTATATTATTTTTTGATATAAAAACTTGTTTTAAAATATTGCAGGAGGGCATGTTCCAATTGAAACATGGTAATTGAAGAAGGGGCGTGTTCCAATTACATACATACTTGTGGCATATGTAATAGAATATGAGAGAAGCCTTTTAAAACTCTGCATGCATTGTTTCTGGTGCAGTTTTCAATAAAGATTTTATTTGTATTTTTCTATGTGTACGTAATAGATGAACATCCAAAGATACCCCCATTTTTGAAATAACGTGCTTTTAAATACTTATTAATATCCGATATGTGGTAATATGGAATTACGGTTTTAAATAAATTGAAACCATTCGCATGTACACTGTAAAAGCCTTCAGGCTTATTTTTTGAATGTGTAGGCACATTATAAAAACTTATATAACGTATTATGGTTGCATCCGTAGGTGAATGAATATTGCACAGCCTACTAAACCAGAGGTCGCGAGTTCGATACCTGCTTAGACCCTAGGTGTTTTCCTGCGGGCAAGCCAACAACTTTGCAGGTTAAGATGGTTACAAGGAAAAATAAAACTTATATATATATATAATTTATGATTTTTTTTATGAATAGATTTAAAGCTTTTTTTTTGAAAACCTTGGCGAACAGCAGAGTTGTGCGGTTCTATTAAAGTTTTCATTTATTGGATAGTGGATCAGGGTAGTTACCTATAGAGCACCATAGACCTATAACATATATTAAGACAGTTTGCTCTACTTTCAGTTGTAATGAACTGTCTAAATCATTTTCCTTTTAAATTCAATCGAAATAGCTTTTTACTGGCAAAAAAAATTTTAGTATTTTTTTTCTAGTCGTTATTCATTCATAATTATGTAATTTCTGATTTAGTGATAAAAACTCGTGCTTGCTTAGCTACTTTACATTTAGATTAGTTTCCCTTTGTTTCCACATTAATTTTATGATTTATTAAAAACACCAAATTTTCCAACATTCATAATAACTGCTTAATTAGTTGTATAGTATTTTAAATAACTTTTCAGTTTCAAATGCCATTAAGAATTTTTTACTTAATTTCACCAGATACTTAAACTAATTTAATTGAGCCTTTTAGATTGGGAAGCAAACAAAAGGGGGGGAAAAATTTCTGTAATGCACTTGAAAGCAAAAATAATGAAATGTAATTAAGAATATTTGTTTGCAGATTTATTTTCACTTTGTAAAGTCAACTTTATGAAATTGTGCCTCCCAACACCCAGAAGCAATACCGAAACATTTATGAAAAACATGTGAAGCACGATATCACTGAAATAAGCCAACCAACAGAAAAGAATGAATGAATGGTCCTTGCAAGAGTAACAATTAAAAGTAGCCGCGTATTGAAAATCATATTAGAATAATTTGTAAGCTTTTTGCGATTTGAAATTACGGCTGCAGTACACTGAAAAAAGTATTGAACTTAAAATCGGAAAATATTACTCCTTTTTAGTTCGGTATAGTTCAAAAAAATATTCCTAAAATTCAACAATATTATTTTTCATATATTTATGAGACATTTTTCAAAAACCACTTTTCAAGTTGCTACTTGGGGTTCATTCCCGAAAAATAATTAATTTACATTTCGTTATGTCTCAAATACTAATTATTTTTATTACTAAATTTTAAACCAGTTTAGTGTAAAGGATTCTTAATATATATATATTAAATGAACAGAGTCTGAAATCGGCAATATGCAATAAATAAATAAAAATAAAATAGTCAAATTAATTCCTGAACGTGACATGCCAAATAAATAAGTTAAATCCATTAAACGATTCATTTTGCATCCGAAATATATATCTGTGTTCTTTTTTTTCTATTATTCCGTTTGAGATATTTTCTTATTTTTAGGAAAACTTTTCAAACTTTACTTACCTCAAACTGTCTTTGTTACATCTATATACTTTTTGTAAAACTTTAATTTTTCTTTAAATTTATTCAAGAGAAGAAGAGGAAGTATAGAAAAATTCTTCTTGAAAAAATATATGAAATTTTAATGATATCTGATAAAAAAAAGTAAGTTTTTTTATCCAAAATTTTGCGATCAGTAAATTCTTAATCTCTACGGAAACGTTCAAATACAACAAGTTCTATTTTATAATAATAATTTTAAAGCTTACCAGTATTTCAAGATTAGAAAATGTTTGGTTAAAAAAAGTTATGGAGTTTTGCATGTATGAAGGCTTTGCGGTGTTGGCAACACGTTGCTAATAATGCAAGAAAAAGGAGCAGGAGAAGGATTACATATATTGCGGATCCTTCAGACTAGTAGACAAAAATTTGTAAAGAGTTGACAAAAAATTGTATGCAAAACAAAAAGTTAAGGGAAGAACTAATTTGCCGCAGTGCTGCATAAATTGAATCTCTTTAATATCTAAACGCCTGACCCCCCAAAAAAAGTTAGTACTTGTGTTCCCATAAATCATGATCATGGGAACATTGATTGATGCGAAATGAAGTGGTAGCAATCATTTAACTACTTTTGTCAATTGTTTGCCTAATACTAGATAAATGGCATGTTCAAAGGTTTTGTTCCAGCCATACTCTTGCGAGATACAAAAGCTTCCAGGATTGTATTCAAACTCATTATATGCACTGCATTCTATTAGCTACATCCCTATACATGACTACTGGGATTAGAGTACTACAGCACTTTCTGCTCATTTCGTGTATTAGGCTGAAGAAAACTTATTAAAGAGCGTCTGCATAAATGTTTCTTTATAACGAGCAAAGCAGCCCTTCACTGCGACTGGCTATTCGAAGTATAGGTTTTTCATGCAATTTATTATTTTCCCTTTCTAGTTACAATAAAAGGAGATGAAACCAATTTAAGCTTTTGAATTGATTTTAGTCAAGTAAAGCTTTGTAATTAAAGGAAAATACTGGATTAGTTAATAATATTATTTATTTTGTATATTAGCGCTGTATTTTATTTAGTAATCAGTAGTAACACTTCTGCTTTCATCAAGTATGACATCAGCCATAGTTCGGATATAGTCTGGAAAGTTTGTTAAACAAATAAAAACTTTGTGAACTCCCTGCATTGTTTATTTATTCAATATTTTATCAAATATTTCCTATTTAAAATAGACTTTCGTTTAGATAATCATTCTCACTTGGCTTGAAAACTATAATGGCTACAAAAGGAATATTAAAGTAAAGCAAACCTTATTAAATCATCGTGCTTAAATCTGTGAATAATGTTTGGTGGCTTTTCTCCGCCAACAAGTAAATAAGAACTCTGTGTTGGTGTGTGAACTCTTATGTGTGCTTTACACTGATTTACAGCACTCGCCATGAGTTAGAATGCTAATATTTTTCACTTAAGTTCCAATAATTTATAACGCTCGTTTGCCGCACGCTTCACATTTTCTCAAGCACGTGTTTAAGCAAAATTTTCCATAACACATAAAAAACTCCTACCAAAATGGCTTTGGAAGAGGTTTTTCGACAAGCTTTAAAGAATTGAGGTAAAAGCAGCAATACAAAAATGTGTGCAGTTAATTACGCACACCTACTCGTATTCCACTTTGCCCCCTTTTTTTATACGTTTCAGACTTTAATTGATTGACTTGTGTCTTACAGTTATCCTTATTTTAACTGCTCTAAAGCTTTTTTTATACTTCAAGTTTTACCGAGCGTGATATATTTAAATGGTTTTGCTTTACCCCATTTAATATTCTTTACAGTTTAAATTGCTTTTTACAAATATTAAGATATTCTAATGGCATTAATAATTTTTAAGCAGAAAACGAAAGCGGTTATGTATTGCTTACAACTTATGAAAGAAGGATATGAATCCTTTACCTACTCAGATACAAGATTAGTTAATAAAAAAAAACCAAATTCTGTTTTTATATATTATACTATATAAGTATCAATATTTAGAAAAATAAATAAATAAAACAATTAGGAATATGTAATCGCTTGAAAGGTTCCAAAAATAATTATTTTTGCGATTAATTGGCCTAATTTCTCTACTTGGGAAAATTTAAAAAAAAAATTAATATTTTTTTAATTATAATAGTTTTTTTTGTAAAAGTTTTTTTAAATAATTTTTGCAACAGTTCTACTATTCTATTTTATAATAAAAAGTTATTTTTCATGGAACCTTTCCGTAAAGCTGCTTTCAGATTTTCATTTTCCTCTGTACCAGAATTTAACGAACTCTTTCAAAGCTTATCTTTACTTGATATTTGATATTTTAGCAATTTATTTATTTCATTTTTCTTATTTAATACTTTTTTTAAATTAAATATTTATTTTTCTTAAATCTGAGACTAATGATAGAAATAAATGCTTAAGTAAATAGAGCCCGTCCGCTACTCTTCCCCACACTTCTTATTTTTCATTTACTTTCTAACTAACAGGTTATTGAAGATTTATGAAGCTTTAAGTCACTTCTTTTTCGTTAATAATGTGATAATCCTCTCGTTTTCTTAAAATATATTTTGTTTTTTTTTTTTATATATTAACTAATCTTATATCTGTGTAGGTACAGGATTCATATGCTTCTTTCATAACTTATAAGAAATTCATAATTACTCTGGTTTTTCATAATTTTTCATCAATTAATGGCTATTTGCACGAACTACTCATTCATAAATAGTTGACGTAAATATTATATTAATTTGTATTTCATAATAAGGAGGGAAATATTAACAACACGATATTGAAGAATCATAATTTCTTGTAATGGAAAAGTTTCCTTTTAATGACTTCCTTACTAAAGCTTAAAGTGTAATAATTTTTAAGCTAAAATGTGGATTTACTGTTTATCTACATTATAATTTCTTTAGCATTTCATTATAACACAGTGCTTAAAATCAAAATAAAGCTTGCCATCCAAAGCTTATAAGCTTGTGCTATAAAACTTTTATATTAGAAACTATATTTTAGTTAATATTTTATCCGCATGCGCCCTCTCAAATTATGTTAGTCTGTCTTATTTCACTATTCTTTTAAACTGAATTATAAAGCCAAAGCAAAGTTAATTAAGCTTAGCAATATTTATTCTATTTTATAGCACAATAGAAATAAATATGAAAAAAAAGCAAAAGATTAAAGCGTGGTAAATACTATATTTGGAACGCAAGAATTTATTTTCCATATTTGTTATACAAGTAAAGTGCATTTTGCACTGCTGTTTGTATAACAATTATTTTTCTCCTATTTAACTCTTTATGATAAAGTCCACTTGAAAGCTTTACTGTCCAATGTGCTTTTCTTTTGTGGCAGCAATACATGCCAGTAGAAACTTTTCATTTGCAAGTTCGAATTTAGTTGAGGTTGTAGTTTTTGGTATCATAAGAAAATGTTTGCAATATATTATTAAGCAAAAATCATAGAAAAGGAAATTAAAAAAGTGGAGAATTTAAAAGTAAAATATTTTATTATTCATACATGATATCTAAAAAATTAAGCTTAATCGTGCAGACTGTAGAGAATACAGTGTTAAGATGCTGTTAAGTTTTATGCCAATGTATTGCAAATACTTCACTAACCAATTTATATAAAGAAAGTAAATTAAATGGCCCCACTTAATGTAACTTGTTAGTGTGTATGTGTTTTTAAAATTTCTCCTTTCAAACTTTGATACTGATATGTATTATAAAATTTAAATTTAGAAAGAAGTGTTGAAAATCCTATCTCTAGCATTGAAGCTTTACCTGAAATAACACAAGGATATTCATTTACCCTAATCTTACGATATAATTAAAGCAATCCGGTTGTGCATTTGCAGCAGTTCGTCCTTAAAAGGAGGAAAATAAAAAGACGAATGATGCCGTTACTTCGTAAGGGTTACTCTTTTCTGATAAATAAAGTAAATGTTAATCACTTTCTAATATAAGCGTGTCTTATATTATACCTCTCCCCCTTGCCCACAGTTGCCAAGCAGTAGAGTCGAATTTGAATATATTTGTGAATCTAATTTCCAATCATGACATGTAGAAATCCAAGACTGGTTTTTAGACTTGGCATAAAAGTATTTACTATTTCAAATATCATGTTGAAAGCAATTACTCACAACATAATTTCTTACAAATAATGGCATTTCAGTACACATTGTCCTTTTGCAAAAATATATATAGTAAAATACATTTTGTTTTTTAATATATAAAATTTAATATTCCATAGCAATGGTAGCGGCAAAGCTCAATGAGATGTTTGCACTTGCTTTTACTTTGTAAGTTACCAGTGTAGTTGGCCCAAAGAAGGCTTGCAAGGATGTGTACTTCACATCAACAACTACATTGTCAATAATTTTTGTATTAAGGGGCATTTGATTCTGAAAAACTTTTATAGTAAAATTGTTGCTAAATTAAGTTTTTATTACTAACATCTGTGAACATTTCCATACTACTATACATTTCTATACTATTTAGACCATCTTTATATATATTTCCTCCAGAAATTTTAACCAACAAATGAGGGAAGTGTTTAATATACAACCAGGACTACATTAACTACATGCTACACTTGCAAGAAATATTTTTTTATATTTCCAACTCGTGTTGAGTATTAGCATTATTTATTTTCTGTGCTTCGAAATTTTTTCAACTATTTGAGGCAAATAACTTTTAATATTCTTGCTGCTTAAAGAAGGAAACTAAAGATATTTTTTTTTTTTTTTTGTATTTTTGCAAAAATAACTTTCCGTCCAAATTGTGTGCAAAAAATGTTGATTTTATGGAAACGTTTCCTTATATGCTTCATTACACGATGTAGTGTGTGTTTCTAATTGTTTAATTATTTTTATCCTTTTTTTTATTTGATGAAGTTAACAGCATCTGTTAGAATTATACTAGATACTATTTATAAATACTTTGTAGATGTGCAAACATTCACACACCAATAAAGTGAATCTTCAAAGTCTGTCTATGCAGTCCACACAAAATGAACGAGATAAATGTGGGAAATTTTCTTTTTACATGCAGTCAATAATGGAAACCAACAATTAAATAAAAAGTGCAATCTCGTTCTCAATTTATCAGTAAATAATACTCTTTCTATTCGGCTTTTAAGATTTCTATTTTCTATGATATTTTTTATCTTCTTGGAAAAGTGGCTAACCAAAGAAAATAGAAAAAGCTCAAACTGTTTAGTGTATCTTATTTGTTTTGTACTGTCATTGCTTTCGGATTACTGTTTTTATTTACTTAATTTCTATAATCATGCTGTGAATGGTTTGGTTTGCATTTTTTAATTTCGTATCCAAGTGAAACACAATTTATTGGGCTTGAAATCAGGCAGCCACAGAGATAAGCTCGCACAGGCCAACACTGATATATAACGCATGGTTATAAAGCAAAACTTTCACATATTCTTAGTAACAGAGTAGTGAAACGTACAATGAGTTACAGTAATTCCTAAATTTCTTTTTTGTTTTCATATTTTCCATAATGATAAGTCAGCAGGCATGAGTTTGTAATAGTAAAACTTAATGGGTTTCTGCTTTCAGAGAACAGTCGTATTCGAAAGGTTTTCTGTTGGGATATCTAGTCCCCACGTGAAAAGTATTGCAAACCTCTCTGCATGCCTATTAAATGAACTTTATATTTCGAATTTTCTTGCATATGAACAATTTGGGAATTTTAATCCTTTGCAAGCAGTTTCACAATCT
This sequence comes from Ormia ochracea, assembly GCA_963402855.1. Taxonomy (NCBI): domain Eukaryota; kingdom Metazoa; phylum Arthropoda; class Insecta; order Diptera; family Tachinidae; genus Ormia; species Ormia ochracea. The sequence continues at coordinate 55,607,461 of OY727108.1, read as the reverse complement.
GAGAATGAAATTTAAAATTTTTTAACAATTATTATTATTATTATTATTATTAATATTATTATTATTATCATCCGAAGGCGAATGAATAACGCGCACCCTACTAACCGGAGGTCGCGCGTTCGATTCCTGCCTAGATTCTGGATGTTCTCCTGCAGTCAAGCCGAAAGCTTTAAAGGTTAAGTTATTAAAAAAAAGAAAAATCATAATGATTACTATTTTTAACATCTTGAGAATATTAATTTTTATTTTATTTTTAGCGATATTTTTTTTTTACTTCAGTTTTATACTTTAGAAAAGGACTTGTTGAAAATTTTATTTGAGCTTTTCTGCAAATGAAACAAACTTGGCTTTTAACACTATTATCCTTTTTGTACTAACACTATTGCAAATTATGCAAATTTTTGGGAAACTCTATGACCGCACAAATAAATTTTTGTATAAAAATTTTAATTTGTTTAACCAAGTAAGACAAACTAATGAGTATGGTCATCAAACATTTATACAACTTTTCATGCACTTGTGTCTAATATGTGGCAAAGCAAATTATTTTAAAAATTAAAAAAAAACCTTAATTTTCTTATGAAGAAAAATATATATAAATTACGTGGAGTTTTTAATAATTGCGTTTTATAAATTCATAAATAAATGCAAAATATTATTTCAAAATAAAAACGACTAGAATAATTGTAAAAATAGTGGAGAATACAACGTACCACATACACATATAGAAAATATCTGCTTGCCAAGTTTTACGTTTCCCAAAAACTTTTTATCATTTTAAATTAAAACTCTCTTAAGTTCTTAGTCGATATATATTTTCTCACTATAAATAAAAGGAATAATTTTTAAAGCAAAAGCACACCTGAAATTTAAATACATTATAAAGGAGATGTTATTATTTATTTAAGAAGTTTACCTTTTAACTGATATCCTATTAAAAAGTAATGTGAAAAGGAATACATTTCCCTCCTTTTTTAGATTTTGTTCAAAGCCATTATATATTATATATAAAAAGATTTAATGATTTGCTATTTCGTGTTAGAAAAGCATGTGTATTTTATACACTTTTACACTCAACTGCCACTAAGTATTTCATAATCTTTTTTAAGTACACGAAAAATGTGTGTGCTTAAATAGTCTTTTTCAAATAAATGGGCATAGAAACTAAGAGGAATGAAATATAAAACAAGAGCAACGAAATTTTATTGAGCTTTTATTGAAAAAGTTATCAACCGGAAAGCCAAAAAAAGTAATGATGGCGATTGTACTGAAGGAGTAGATAAAATAAAATCGGGAGTGTTTGAGATTTTTAAAAGTTATTTAGCAATAAAAGTAATTTGTTTGGCGGAATATGCTACAACTTTCTAACTGTAATTTATTTTATATAAAAAATGGTTGTTAAAATAATGCAAAAAATATTTAATTTGAAATTCCTGTGGCATTATTTTTGTCTTTATGCGGTTTTTATATCTTTAAATTTTTATAGAGCTGGTCCTGTTTTGTTGCGAAAACCTCCTTAAAAACTTATTTTAACTTTATCATGCCCTAAATATTAAATTTAACTATTTATTAAAAATTTATTAAAATTTGTATAAATTGCTTTCTCACAAGATCCTAAACATTCTTTATTCCTCATTCCTAATCTCTGATTTTAATGATGTCATCGACATTTCACGATTGACAGTATATTCACAAGTTTTGCGTACAATAATATAAATTATTTTGTGGTTTAGTAATGCTGAAAAAATATATAATATAGTTGTTTCAGAAATATTATAAAAAAATTACTATAATGTAATTCTTACAATATTTATTTATTACTTGTAATTGTACAAATTGCAATATTAAATATGTGAAAAAGATATCAATAAAACTTCATTGCTTTTTTGCCAAATCAATTGAAACCAACTGAAAATTTATATCAGAAGTGATTATTCTTTAAGTGATTCCCATGGAAATTTCCCGCCCAAACCATTTATCCGGATTATGTAAAGAGTGCAATAACAATATTTTGAAATGTTACCAACGTATGCTTAATATTTAATACGTGACAAACATTAAGTATACGCCACCTAACTTTATACTATTTAAAATGTGTAGCATACTTTTCGGCCAATTCACATACTATGGATTGATGTGGGTTTTACAATAAATAGAGAGAGAGAGAGAGAGAGAAAGTTTTCTTAATTTAGCTAACCTTTTTGATTCGGGAATTTTTGGCTTTGATCAACAAAGTAAAAGAAAATTTATTTATAAATTAAGGACTTGCAATATTTACACCTTTCAAGTGAGATAATATCACTGGGAAGTGTCTTTCTTTGCCGATGTTATAAAGTAACTCACTAAAAATGGTATTAATAATTTTCTTGTATGTATTGGCTTGGCTTTCCCGTAAATTTGAGACTGATTTCGGCAATAGGTATTAATTATGAAAGCTTTTTTTTAAAATGGGTTATATGTCCGTATTGTTTTTTTCTCATAAAAGCTGCCATCTCAATATATACGGTTTTTTTTAAATTTCCACTAAATATGCATTTATTTCAAAAGATATTTTTTAAAAACAGAGAACCACTATTTTCAGCGATAAAACTGTACATATACAGATAAAAATACTAAATTATTAAATAAAAAGTGGAAAAATAAATATATTTATATCTCTGTATATATATATATATATGTTTTTTTAGCTAATTGACCATGCAAAGCTTTCTAGACAGGAATCGGTCCCGAGAACTCAGATTTATTATAATGCGCACTATTCATTCGCTTCCGGAGGCACCCGTAGTGTTTATATGAACACACAAAGAGATGTAATTCTTTTCTAGGATAACCAGATAACTGTATTGAAACTGAAAAATGATTCAAATATCTAAATATAAATTATTTAGGCTACCACATGGCACGACTGTAATGTACACTCAACTTGTAATGATATACAAAGTAGTGTCAACTCTTAACGACTTATAGATTTCCAATTCCTTCAACATATTATTATTAAAAAAAATCGTGCTAAAAGGAAAGAGATTGCTTTTTTCAGCCCTCATTTTACAAAATTATGCAAAAAAAAATTTGGCAAATAAGGATTTGTTTTAAAACATATTATTTATTTTGTAACCCCTTATTTAAAAATCGATTATTAATTTAAAGCTTTACATAAACATTTTTTAAAATATATGATATACTTGTAACACTTAAATATGAATTCAGTTACAACAGATTATATTACATAAAATGGGCCTTTGAGGGACTTATAAACACCTGATGTGCTTGTGCAGGTTGTTAAAAGTCAACAAAATGAGCTCATCTTTTTTATTATTTCTTCCTCTTTGGAGTAAATATGTACTCCTATACAAATCAATAAAAAACTTAAAATACAATTTTTGGCATTAGATAACGCAAAGAACTTCTACATATTGACAAGAAACGATTTAAATTATTAAGTGAGAAATAACTCACATCCATCTGTTCCTTTTTATAAATTTAATACACCTAATTCTCCTATGATATGTCACAAATAAGTTCAACATTTCTTTTAAAAATCTTAGACTTTTAACAAGGACATTTGACATGTAGATGTTATCAACTAAATAAATATAAAAGTAAAATGTAGCAGCATCAACACAATCACAAACATTAGACACACACGCCTTTACCAAACACAAAAGAAAATTCCTTCATAGCCTCTAATACAAAGTTTAAGAAAATCCTGTGTAATTTATAACAACTTGTCGATGTGATCAATCAATTGCGATTGTGTGTATTGTGTGTGCTAAAGTATATATTTGTATTAATGTGAACGTAAGGCAAATAACTAATAAGATTAAGAAACACATTTTCTCATCCTTGACAAAATTTTGTTTATATTTTGCTTGGTAAGGAACAGATGGCTAAAATAAATGTGTTGCAAATAGAGTGCCAAGGAGCCTCTAGTATGGGATAAAACAGGACGAAACCATACAAAAATATAATTAATAATAATTTTTAGAAACTCAATTGAATTTCACATTTAAGTGATGTTTATTCCTTTCAACAGAAAATTTGAATATACTCTGTCATTTGTATGCCCCTCAAGCATTAAATTAAGATGATAAATGGCGCTTCTCTCTGAAAATGTATCACTTTAAGTTCTTTATCGCCGGGAGACTATTTAAGGAAATAATTGGACTTGCTTTTATACTTTATTGGATGGCTTGCAGAACTTGCTTAGTAGCCAGTAATTTACTTATTTATTTATTTTTTTTGGAATTTTTAAATCATTTTATTTTTCTTTAGATATATGGATTTATTTAGTTTAGTTGAAATCAGATATGATATTAATGTATTTAAAAAAAAAAAATTAAAAATATTTAAAAATTAATTGAATTGATTCAAATTTGCCATAAAACCTATTTTCAGAATTTCCGTAGTTAAAAAGAAAAAAAAATATATAAAATTCTATTGAGTACTTTTAAAATAAAAAAAAAGTAAAGTTAATAAATATATATTTTTGCTGCACATCAAATTCTTGAATTTTGCATTAATTTTACATTTGTTTTCTCTCTCTCACTATTTTTCATTTGAGCCTACAAATATTATTCAATACAAAACCGTATAGAAAAACTTTTTGATTAATTTGTAATCAATTTCAATGCAGTTTTAGTATTCTGCTAAATATTATTATTCTTGTACAATTACTTTTCGTTTTCGTCCACTGTTTAGTATTTTACTTTCCATACAAGTGTTTGCACAATGGAAAAAGTTGCATAATCCTTTAAAGAACATGACTAAAGAGAAAGAATAAAGTTTTTGTGATCGGATAACTTTTCTTCCACAAAATTGCATTAGAAGATGCACCAAATTTAACTATCATTAAATCATTGCCAAAGGAAGAAGCAACATTTTCATTGTAGTAATGCCAATATATTACTAATAAATAGATATGAACATTCAAAGTAATGCATGACTCAATTTGCACCATGATTTATTAAATACAATACAATGCAATGGAGAGTCAATATTAGGCAAAGGAATAAGAAATTTAAATGGATAGCCAAGCATAATTTTTTTTTTGGGCATAAATGTTTTCACTTATAAGGAATCTGAAAAGATCTCAAAAACTGTCCTTATGAATAAGAAAAATATTTTGAAACTCCTCAAAAAGCTGTTGTAATGATTTTCTTATAACCAGTAATAAAAAATTTACAAAAACAAAAAAAAGAAATAATTTTTACAAAATATGAACAAACAATTCCCAGCAAAAGTTCAACAACGATGTACAGTTAAGATTAATAGACTTTTCCCCTCAAAATATAAACCAGTCGTCTGCATCACGTGGAATCATTTCTACAATTACTTAATAATATAGAAACTCTTCTCATAATGGAAGAGGCGAAGGGATAATGAGCACCCTACTAAGCCGGAGGTCGCGTGTTCGATTCCTCCTTTGTAACTTGAGTTGATAAAAAAAAATACAGGGGCTACTCTCGTTTGCGATGGGGAAGCGTTTGCGATGCGTAAGTAAGATGTGTTAGTGAACTAATTTGGTACTCTATACCATGAACGCAAGTCCTTGCGCAAATCATATTGATAAAGCGGCAATACGGAGATAATAAAATTAAAAATGGCAATCTACGCACAATCAAAGTACAAAGTATGCAATCTCAAAGTACACATAAGAAAGCCGGCTAGAGATTTTACCAGCTGTTGACTTTAATGATTCCAGCAATGATCAAACAACTATAGTGAGGCCAAATATGAAAGGAAAAAAAATTTGTTTTTGAGACCATAAAAATCATATTAACATTTTTAATGGTTAAATAAATAATGCCGAATAAAAACACAAAAAAAATATTTTTTTTTCACTTTGTCGGCATAAAAAAGGCAAGTCAATACGATAGAAATATATATATAACTTTTAAAAATACTTAAAAAGGAACTTCAGTATTAGCTTATAATCTATGTTTTGTATAAAACAAATAAATAAATATCACGTATAAATATTGCGTTTAGTAGACAGCTGGCGCAAGATATTTGCGTTAATGTTACAGTTTTGACAAGCGCTTTCGCAAACCAGAATACGGTGATACCAGACTTGCGCAAATGAGATGCGTTAAGACACATGCGCAAACGCAAACAAGAGTAGCAAATGTTTTATTTTGCAAACATTTTCTAACACATCGCAAACGAGAGCAACCCCGCAGCTAAATATTATTTATATTGAGTCTAATTTCGGCTGCCTCCGTAGGCGAGTGAATAATGCTCAGCCTAATGAACCAGAGGTCACGGGTTCGATTCCTGCCCAGTTCCGAGCTGTTTTCCTGCGGACAAGCCAAAAGCTTTGCAGGTAGAGTTGGTTAAAAAAAAAAAAATATTTTAAATTAACAGAAAAGGACCCCTGTAAGAAATATCTCACCAACTTTACTTAAAATTTTGCTTCTCTCATGTGAACCAAATTTTTGCGAAATTTTAAATAATTTCGTTATTAAAAAATCAAATCATTTATATCTATATAAACTTGTTCAGACTTATTCTGTACTCACTTATACAATTTTTTATTATAAAACAGGCTGCTGCCAAATTTTTTATTGTATTTAAAATTAATGTTAAATATAATGAATTGTGGTTGCAAAATTTTGCAGGATTAAGAAAGAGGAATTGTAATCAAAATCTTCAGTAACAAAACACAACAGCATTAAATGCAATTAATTGGTTGCACAATCTTAGGACACAGTTGTCTAGAGCCACATGCTGCAATTCATTTGTTTTTATATCTGTCGATGTGTTGTACACGTACATGCATGATGTTTCTAGTTGACTACACATTCGTTTTGGCTAAGAAATTTCTAATGAGTTTTTTTTTTATTTCTTTATTAGTTATTCATGTAAAAGATTAGTTTTATCTTAAACACTTTTGATTATTAAATAAAATATACAATTGGAATATTCAAAATAAGTAACTTAAGGTAAAAAGGATAAATAAAATTTTATGAGCGAATGTACTGTACTGGAAAAGTATATGATGTGGCAGAACAAGCCAGCAAGGATATACGACAGCTGCATACTTCAAAGGACATTTTATCGTTTTTCTCTTGAGCCTTTAGTATGTCATAATTATTTTTGTGGCAGAAATATTTAATGCTTTTTTTGCTTTAAAATTTATTTGTTTATTTAATAAAATGTAGCAGAGAATAATAAATAATTAAACATTTAAAGAAAAGAATGATTATTTTTCTAAGAAACATAATTTCACTGTCAAGACCGGAGGAAGTTATGGTACATCGTATAGCAACCAAGAGAAAAATTAAAAGGATTCATACCAAAAAAAAACAAAAAAGGTTGCAGTGTAGTAATTCTTCATTGGCTTGTTCTGAATGCACTTTTGTAATTCTCAATTGGTTTAGGAGAACAATGATAATTTTTTTTAACTCCCAATTATTTTAGAGTTATTTAAAAAAAAAATTAAAGTGTGAAAAATAATATTGAAAAATTATCATTTTAAAAAAATTTTATAAATAAAATTTATTTTCAATAATATATATTTAAAATATTTAAAAATCCTTTATTACAGATTTAAAAATTGTTCTTTAAGATTTTAAAAGTAGTGTTTTTGGGACTACAATTTTTATTTATAATTTTATAGTAAATAAATTTGTTTATAAGTGCAAGCATAAAATAATTAAAGTTTGGATACTCACCAATTAAAAGAAATTTCCAAATATGCATTTGAATATTAAAAGCTGTTGAGTCCATTCAAAGTGAAAATAAAATTTCATTGAATTAATCGGTTTTCATGTGTTCTTTGCCATGGAAATATCAGAATCATTTTATTTAATCACTTTTGGGTCTACAGAGTAGAACATAAACTTTTACTCTTCCGAAAGCCTTTTAGTGTATGTGTGTCCTTTTGTATTACAATATTGTTGCACATGCCTCCTCTGATTTTATATGTAAATGGAGATTTGAAATGAAAATGAGTAGATTGCAATACGGTTTTCCATTCCTCTGTTTTAATAGTGGCAAAGCGCAAGGAAAATGTTTAGGATTTAGTTTTGCTGTTTGCGCTGTTTCTAATTGCTCAAAGGCATTGTCTTTCTGAACCAACAATGTAATTTTCGGTTGAAGCAGATAACAGATATTCTCCAATAACTTTAACTTTTGCTTCTGAAAGTTCTCGTAAACAGATAGTTAAATATATATTTGATTTCTGTTATTTGTTCTTTTAACATGATTTCTATTCCTCTTTCTTAGTCCTTCTTGCCTTAATTACTTCAATTAAGTGTTGAGCATTTCTTTCCTTTATAATTTTTGTTATATTTCCTCAACTCGCTTTTCATTTTAAGCACTTGAAGAACTTGTTTCTCTTTAATTATGGTTCTTCTTCAGTTTTTTCCTTTCCAGAGATTCTTTTTATAACTGACGGCATTCAATAGAAAATCTTGTTTTGAACTAATGGTTGTTGTAATTAAGCTGTGAAGATAAAATTTAAAATGGGATTTTAATTATTAAATCTTTTAAAGGAGCATACAGTTCTTTTGTTAGTAAAGCGGCAAAAACTTTATGAGAAATGTATGTAAATATTTACCTACGACTAGCATTAATTTAGTATTTATCAAACACGCTCTTCAAAAGTACTTTAATGTGTGTGTGCGTGTATGTGTGGGTGGGTGTTAAAATTGTGCTTTTGGTTTTGTTAAAAGGTGTGTTAATATCTTTTTATGCAAAAGAGCAACAAATCTTTTAAATTAAATGAGATTATATGATGTGATTATCATCAAAATCAACCTCCTGATAAATTAACATTTTTTTACCTTTAAATGAAATTAATTTAAATGAAACATTAATCGTCGAAATTAATTAGCGAAAAATCTTTTATAGTTCAGTATAAGCGAATTTTAATACCTCAGCTTTAAAAGTTAAATCTTAATTTAATTGATTGGAGTAGTAGAAGGAAGTACATTTATTTCACAGAATCAGATGTTTAAGCAAAATAAAATAGAAAGTCTTAAGGACAGACTGATTTTGAATACATTCAAGTGCAGCTTTGTTTCCTTACTTTACTTTTTCCAAGGTAACAAACAATTTAATACCATTTTAAATTATCACCACATTCAATGCAGGAACGTGTAAAAATTGCTTATTTTGTAATGTTTCCCTTCAATTCCCTCAACCGTTTTGTCTTCAATTACGTCTTAAATAAGAAAAATAAAATTCAAAGATCTCATTTTGTTTTCAATTTACTTTCTGACAGTAAAATTGTATACTTTTAATTTTTCGTTTTACGTAAAGAAAATAAAAATTCAAAATTTTCATGCACTATTAAATACGTTAACTATAAGAAAACTACCAGAAAAAGCATATCAAAGCAAATCTGCACCAACTAAAAGCTCTAGTTGACAGAAAAATTGTTGCTGAGAGATAGAATATTTAAAAGAAAAGTATTCGGCTGGCAAATGTTAAGAAATAATCTTTCCCCACCTCTAATATGTTCTATGGCTGCCTGGTATTTTCAACTATTATTTTTTCTATCTGCACAATACAAAACTTGCTGTATGATAAAAACTGTAAGTCAAATTTTTTATAAAAATCCCACTCAACAACGAATATCATGACAAGTACGTAAAAGCTCATACATTGTTAAGCAAAACATCAGCGATAAATTAAATAAAAAACAAAACATACCTCTATTACTAAACTACAGCGGCTTGATTAAAAGGCCTTAAGTCACAAAATATTTTTCTCCACTTTATGATGTAATGATAATGATATATTTTTATATTTAAATAAAGTTTTTTTGTTAATAAAGACAAAGATCGGCTTGGCATTCTAGAAAGCACTTCCTTAATGAAAAATAATGTTTGTAAGAGAAATACGAGAAAACTTCGGAAACTATTTGAAAGCGCATTCTTGTAAATGTGGAATTCTTACAACTAAATTTAAGTTATTAATTATGTATGTGTTTTTTATTAGCTCGGCAAGACTCTCAGCTTTTGTTTTTAATTTTTTTTGTTTTTTTTTTATTGATAAACTAATCAAAAAAAAATTAGAAGATAATGGCAACATGTCTAAAGTATGTACGCAAGCGGGCTTATAAGTTTCTTAGACTCTCCTCCTTTTCGAGTTAAATGCATTTACTTTCTTCCGATGGCTCTTTCGTGTCTTGAAGTATTTTTAGCGTTTCCAGTTCTACCATAAAAATTTTGCCCGCCCTCTAAAAAGACATTTTACATTTAAAGAGAAGAGAGTACAAATTAGAAAAGATTGTGTTACGCCCTTTTTAACAGCTGATAAAAAAAAACATTTATTTATGTTTTATGAAGTATGTAAAGCAAATTTTGAGATTACAGATTGTTAATTCAGAAACTAAAAATAGTTTATTTTAATATCTCATATAATTAGTACAGTCATATGGTTGCCTTTTGCCATACGATACTAAATATAAAAATAATTATTAAAATTTAACTTTCCGACTTTTCTGGCTATCTAGTCACTATCCTAGACAGTCCTACTACTCATTCACACAAAAATTTCATAGTAATACCCTCCTATTTTAAAAAATCTCATGAAAATGGCGTTGCTGATGCCACACTAACATGTAAAAATAATTGAAGTAAAATCAACTCTGATTGCATGAAAATTGTTCTTTTATGAAAATTTTTATAAACTTTCACTTGTCATAAAAATCGGAAATATTTATGTCATATTATTTAATTCTTTTAGCAGAGATGCCATATTAGACAAATCTTACAATTATCTAGGATAGTGAAACGAGGCCCACACATGATATTTTCTACCCAGTCCACTTGTAAGCAGGAAAAACTGCAAACCCTCCCGCCCTGATTAAGGTAGAAAGAACACATAACCGTTTATGAGGCAAAACCTTTTTTGGGAGAAGAACACAAATTTTCCCCTTTTGTGTAAAATTTTGCTTCTTTTTATTCAGAGAAAAGAAAATGCCATTAGATAATTGTCCTTTATACAGTCGTGGGTACAAAGGAAGGCTAAGCAAGCAATTGATTATTCTAATCTGCGCACATGATATCAAGTAAATGTGATTGGCAGATTTTGAATTAAAAAAATTAAGCAATAAAATTGAATTAATTAATTAATTAATTAATTAATAAATGTAATGTAAGCAAAGTATAATATTAAATTATTGTAGCAATTATGTCTGATCAGAAAAGCATTACTTATAACAAGGAAAAAAACCTAAATTGAATTAATATAGTGAGATTAATCAGATGTATTACACGCCTCTCGCATTATTTGTGAGGAAAAATATATAAGGTATACGGATTTTTAAAGTATGATCCGCTACAAGTCTTATGCAATGATTTGCTGACTCGGCTCGTGTCGCACTCATATTAGATATGACATAAGAACTCCAATGGTACTTTGTATACCGAGGTATGAGAAACATTTTGCGTTTGCTAGTGGCAAACTCCGAATTGTGGTTCCGAAAAGCTTTCAGCAGGTGCTCATTTAAGAATTTGCATCCTCATCTTTTTACGAAATGCCCTTTTCCACAGGTTTTATACCCCCTCGTATTTAGTACTGTTTTCTGATTTAAAACAGATTTCTGAAGGATGCAGTGAAAGTAAAAAAACGAGCAACTATTAAATATATATTGCCGACTCAAAAAGGCCCCAAAACTTATTGCCTGTTTATTGTTTGGACACACGACATTATTACGTTGTCACACGCACACAAAACTTTTATTTAAAATAAAAGTAAGAAAAAACATCAACAATGACAACTAAAATAATAACAGCAAACAAACAATGGCGGCAAACATAACGGCATCCGTTAGTCAGAGATAAACTCGAAGAGTTATAGTCGCTTTTTTTGTCATTTGCTTTTTCCCCGCTGTTGTGGCATGCGGTTAAATAGTTGCTGCAGCAACAAGAAATGAAATAGTCGCATATAAAAAATTAAACAAAATCGTGAAAGAATCTTTTATTTGGTAGAACAAATCCAGGAGAATATAAAAGCAATCATAGTATTCATTATTATGCAGACTGTATAAAATAATGAATACGAGAGTGCCATTGTCAAACTTTTTTTGATCTCCATCGGATTTTTCTAATTTGTTTCTGCACGTCTTTACTTTTCCACCACCTATTGTCGCTTTAAGTAGAAAATATTGCAAATGCTTTGAGTGACAACGAATTGAAAATTTTGTAAAAAGATTTTTATCGTAACATTTGTCTTGGCACATATTTCAATATTTTGATAAGAATATTATAATAATTAAATGGATGGAGGTGGATAAGAAACGTAGACTGACTGTAAAACGTTTCTTTAGCAAGTACGTGTTAAATTTCAATTAAAATAATATTTTCCCCACATTTCGTAAAATACTGTTTCCAGCTCAATTTTTCCAGCAATTCAATGTTAAGAATCTTATCTCGTATAGAAATATTTTGACTTAAATAGCCCTGCAAGTTACCTCGACAAGTAGAATACGAGTACTAAGTGAAATTCTTAAGCTGTCGTGTGCTGTATGGTTCTAGCAAGAGCTTTTTTAATTTTAAATCAGGCTTTTATATATATTTAGTAGTGGGCTGTCTATACATTTTTAATAAAGATATCGCGTAAACGTAATAGAAAATTAATAAATTTTACGGCCCATGTGACCAGATCTACGTGTATTTCGTATAGAAGTGCGTGCCTTTCAACGAATGATTCCTTCTTTCAATTTTGCGTGGTTTTTGTATTATTACGAGTATATAAAATTTATAAGGGAATAATAATTGAACCGATTTTAATTAAACCAATTAATAAAAAATTTCTCTCAATATATTTATATATATTTCTCTCAAGGAAGTATTTTTGTCTGTATCTTGCAGGGCTATTTAAGTCAAAATAATTCTAGGCGTGATAAGATTCTTATCTTGTGTTTAAATATTCCTTAATTCATAGCAGTCCATTCCCTTGGGAGTTGTGAATATCTTCTCAATGCCTGCTAACCATTTATAGTAATCGCCTCCTAACTGTGCACCAGGTGTTGTTAGTTTTACATCAAATCATACGATAGAAAATTTATGGTTCGTTAATGTTAACCATAGAGATTAAATCACGTAAGTAAAAGGCATTAGACTGATGCTGATAACCAACTTTTTTTTTTTGACAAGTTGGATTAATGCAAAATATACAAATCCGATAAGAAAAATATATGAAAAATGATGACAGATGCCATGGAAGGATAAGAAGGAAAGAAAGAGTCATCTGAGGTCTTAATACCGTCATATTTTGCTTATTTATTTTTTGTATTGATTTTCCCAAATCCTTCTGGCAGTTAAGTTAAATATTTTGTATGATTTTTTTTTTTATATAATTTCACAACGATTGTCAATTATATTCTTTGGCTTAAAGACACCTCTTTTTAAATTTCAACACTGGCAAGAAATTAATTTATCGAATTACTATTTGAACAGCTACAACATATCCCCATTCCCCTTTTTTAACTAATAAAATAAACCACAAATCTAAGAGATTAGAGTTTTTGTACTGCATTCAAACTGCTGGCCAAATCCATGTCACTATATCTCAATAAAAAATTCGAAATATTTTTCAACCGCAAAAATAAAATGAATTTTGTAAGCGTAGTGGAAATGAGAACAGTTTCAACCAGAAATGAAAGCAACACTATTGATTAAATTACTTATGTTGGCTTTTTTTTATATAAATTCCATTTTCTTTTATTTTTATTTTTTGTTGTTTTAATTTCAATTTCAATTTCTGTAATCTTTAATTTTGCACATGTTTTGTTGGAATATTAGAATAGTGTCACAAATACGCATTCCTGACACTTTGAATGGTTTTAATGAAAAAAGAGAAAGACTTTACATGAAATTAAGCTCTATTAAAGCTTTAAAAATGAAGTTAATTGTCTATTAGTCTATCAATTTCGTATTTACTTTGATTTAGCTAGAAGAAAATTTTTTCATTTTCTATACAAAAATGTTTTTCAATCAACAACTAGAGACCAGCTAGTTTCTAAGCATAAGGACTTGTATTTTTATTTACAGTAGGAGGATGAAGAGGAGTAGTACTAACTAATTCCACGATTGCTATTAAACTGAGATGAGTAAAATAATAATAATTTTTTCACAAGAAAAAAGAAATTTCCTTACATTGTCATGTAATAGTATTTATATAAAAAAAAAAATATATTGCTTTAAACAAATATTAGTATATTTTGCCAATAAAATTAAAGATGGAATAATTAATTGAAACTATACTCGTACATCCTGTAATAATAAACAGCAACATGTTTTATGAAACATGGTAATCATACAATCAATATTTACTTGCTCTTAAAACGTAAAACGTAGCGTTGAAAGGACGAATTGATATTGAAAATTATTTCAATGTAAATTTAAATAGGTATATGCACGAGGTGTGATCAAAAAATAACTGCTATTTTTAATTTTTTCCAAAAGTTTTATTTATTTATCAATAACTATCTTGGCCCCTTCAAAGTAATCTCCCTCAGCTCTAAACTAAAATGAAAAAGCTTTTTCGTCCTGAATATAGTATAATTATGGGCCATTTAAATAAAGAAAGATTATTTTTAAAAACTCTTTACAACTCTATCCTCTTTTTTTTTTTAATAAAAAGTGTCATTTAGAGAAAAGCTCCTATAGTGCTTATAGTGTGGCAATACATAAAAAATTCTTTCGTATTCAAAATCAGAACAGTTTAAGTAATGGCTAGTAATTAAGATAATTTTTATATCCAGAGAAAAGGAAAACAATAAGAAATGAAAAATGCTGCAAAATACTTCCTTCACCAATACATACATACATATATGAAATTAAACACAGTGGCACATGTTGTCTGAATAAATACTCTTTTGTGTTGCACTGAATGGATTTTATGTTTAACCAACAATTATTGTTGGCAGTAGAAAGTAGGTGAAAACATTTAATACCCTGATAAACAGCAAGAAATAACCGACAATGTATTACTTTAGGAGAACTATAAGGTGTTAAAGCTCTTTCTAAGAGACCTGTAATTGTATTTAATTATTGCTAATGTTACTACACATTTATTCTTTGATTTTCCTTATCTGGCCAATGTATAACCTGAATATGTTGGTTGCTGAGTTTAGTTTTTGCTTTATCCTTTTTATTTATGTCACATACTGGTATACTCTCCCACATTTTTTAATGCATGAGAGAAAATATCGTTGGCATGTAATTTATCATAATCAAAAATGATTGTTTGTAGCTTTTAGTGCTTAATTTACACAAAACTTTAAACTGTCCTACTACTTGTGTGGTGGCAATCGAAGATTTTACACCGTTTCTTATTTGTATTCTGCAAAATTTTTTTCCAACAAAGAAAAACCTACTGAGTTCAGTAGGTTACAAAAACTAACGTTCATCTCTAAATACTTCAGAAACAGTTACGATATTTCATTTAGATACAATGACTTACTGCTAATGGAAACTGCTGAACTACTCCTGAACTGCTCTCCTACAATTCTAAGGCAGCTGCAGATTTTGAGAAACTCCGTGTTTGTACATGATTGGATTAGAAATTGTGTGTCTTCAATATCACAACGATTCAAATAATCTGCATATTTTCAAATCAAAAGTTAAATAGTTTGCAATGTTTTGTGAAAAATCTTAAGCTTTAATCTTAATATTTTTTCTTTTAAGAAAATTGAAATTAAATTGAACAAAACAAATAAAAACAAGTAATAACACAATTTATGTCAGAATGTTGTAAAATTATCAAACACAAAAGTCATATTAACGAGCAATTTTTTTGTAAAATTAATTAACTTTTCCAGAATACAAAATGTGTTACATTAAACGAGTGTATGTTCATTTACCCAGATGTTCAGTTAATGTCGCAAACTAACAAAAAATTTAATTAAACATGAATTTATTGCATGTTCAATTGAGCAATGGGGGAATGTATGTACATATCTAAGCCCTGTGGTTCTAAAGGGTTAATTAAGCAATTTACATTATACTTCCGCTAAGCCGAAATTTTTTCATCTGTATAGAAACACTAGGAAGTGCCAAAGCAATTTATTTCTAAGCAGATATTAGAATTATTAAAAAAATTTTTTTCCTTGCAAAATTTTCAAAAATCAGTGTAATTTTTTGGCCTGACTGAGGTACCATACCATTAACAGATTTTCCTAAATTCTTTCGCCTAATGACTTAAATTATTTTCTTTTTCTACAATTAAATTTATTCAATAATTTAAATTTGAAACATCGCTACCTTGCGCAGCCTATTGGCTTGTCTGCAGATTTGTTACAGTAACAATATTATAAAGGGTTCTCCATTTCGTGGTTTCAAAAGTATAGGACTGGAATTCGACATCTCTCAAACTAAGTTGTTAAACCAATTTTTTTCTTTTCAATTGAAAATCTGACATTGATGAAAATGGATCTCTTAATTCTCACACAACGCATAAAAATGATCAAAATATACTACAAAAATGGTCATTCTGGCACAGTCACATATCGTGCTTTAAGAGGAGATAATATTGAAAATATCGGTACTGTAAGTGAAAGTGGTGCCGAAGATCCGAATGTGTTCTTAGGAATTAGAACTGTATTACGGCACATTATATGCCGTATTTTGCATTTAGATCTACATCTATAGAAAGTCCAATCACACAACAACTGAAGCCAGCTGACCATTTACAACGTCGTAGATACGTGGAATGGGGGCCTGAAGGCTGTAGACGGCTATTTTCAAAGAACATTTCCTTTAGCGATGCAGCACACTTCTCACTCGGTGTACATGTTAATAAACCAAATTGTCGTATTTCGGACTCTGAGAATCCTCAAGTAACTGCAGAGAAGTCATTGCCTCCAGAAAAGTCACAGTTTGGTGCGCTCTTTGGTCCAAAGTTGTGATTGCACCTTACTTCTTCGAAAACGAAGGTGGAATGACTGCTACCGTCAATTCGGTTGCGTTATGGTCATATGATACATATGATAAATTAACAAAAAAAAAAAATAAAAAAAATTCATATGTATATTTTTAGTTATTTATTGTAATGCTAAATAATGTTGTTCTGTTAATCTCGTTTCCTTCATTGTCTTCATTAGATATGAAGTTTTACATTTTTTATTTAATATTTTGATTACTGTCGCATTAACAATCAGTTTTAGTGGTTTTTTTTGTACTTATTTTATTTTAAAGCAATAAAGTTTTGTCGGCGACTATTTTGTTTTTTAAACAGATTTTAAATGAGTGTCTCCAGCAGAAGCGATTTTCAATTATCTGTTTGTTTTATTTTTTTTGAGTGCTAAAGACTTCTGCATTAATGCAGCTTAAACTAACTCACGTTAATACTCCTACTACAAGGGCATACCCAGTTGCCAATTTAGTATTATTTACCTGGATGCCCTATTAGAAATGCAACACAAATATTAGCAATCGCTAGAAAATCATGTGAAAACATTTTTGCATTTGTTAAATAATTTTGTTAAGTTTTTTTAAAATTGTATTTTTGCAAAAAATATTCTACTTCAATACGAAAGATTCGGTTTCAAGAAATTTATTCGAATCATCTCCAAACTCGCTATTACTTGAGTAAAGCACTTAAAATATTAAGAGAACTACCCCAAAAACGGCTTTGAGAACTACAAGGCTTTCGTTTTCCAAATTTCCATTTTTATGCAGGAATAAACACGTGTAAATTTAGATACGCCACATGTTCTTAATATGTACAAATAAGAACAACAAAAAAAGAAAAAAAAATAAATATATAAAACAAAATAATTAAAGAAAATAAAATGACTGGCTGTTGTAAAATAAAAAATATGTTCAGCTCATTGTCTTCACACACAGCAATTTTTAAAATGTTGAACAATATTATTACACAGTTAAACAGGCATAAAAGTCGTGTGTATCTCATCTGGCTTTCCTCCACTTAACCCTCATTATGCCGACACAAAAATTTGAAAATTGTATAATTATTAAAACAAACATGCATACATACACAATGAAACATATATTTTGAGAATCGAGGTTTCGGTTCTTCTCTCTCTTATCTCTATTGTGTTTTACTCGCTTTTAACATTATTTCTGTTTTTTATTTTTATTATTGTCAAAAGTAAAGATATTTTTATATTTTGAGGAGTCGTACAAATGGCAACTTTGCTTTTGTTATTCTCCCTATTTTTTTTTTTTTTTTTTTTTTTTTTTGTAATTTTTCATTGAAGAACCTCTCATATATCTTTAGAATTCATTTGATTCACTGAGGTTATTCATTCATCCCATGACAATATGTGGGATGTATTATGTACTGTTTTTGGAGACACATAATGGGTTAAGATTGGTTAAGATTGGGTTAACATAATTAACGATTGCATGTAATACGAAGTGCCTCCCAAAAAAGTGTTTTTTTTTTTTTTGTTCTAATACGTCCTCACAAATTTTCATTTACATGAAGGCATGCTAAACAACTTAATTTGTCTCGCAACCTTCTCTATTTCCCTTCTTCGGTATAGCTTCTAGACTTTCTTTAGCCGCTCTATAAAAAAGTATCGTCTACGAACGAGTTGATGTTAAAAATTAATTATTTTTCTTTCGGTTGCTAAAGATTTTTTTCAAGCATAAATAAACATAAAATAAATATTGTAATGAATTGACTAAAATCTTTATGTTTTAATATTAAATTTTAATATTATATTTGCATTCCCTGTTGGCGCTTTGTAAACACTATGCGAGTATTATTAAAGCCATAATTTGGGCGAAACAATAACTTCGGGAGAAAGACAACAATAAAATTGTTATTCATTTTTTCTTCTTCATATATTTTAAATGAATCTATGTCGCTGAGTTTATTTCTGTTGTGGACTATAATATTTTTTGTTATTGCCAAGTCTAGACAGTGTAATAACAAGCACATACTACATTTCTGTAGCTCGGCGTGAGTTCAATTTACTCGCATAAATAACCTTAAAAGATTCAAGTTTTTTCCTGATGATTGTTATGAGTATATATATATCTCTACAAATTG
Organism: Ormia ochracea; assembly: GCA_963402855.1. Lineage (NCBI taxonomy): Eukaryota > Metazoa > Arthropoda > Insecta > Diptera > Tachinidae > Ormia > Ormia ochracea. Next base: position 55,588,483 of record OY727108.1, on the reverse strand, counting down.
AAATGATTATTTCTTGTTAGTCGAAAAAGTTTTTTCGTATTTTGTCAATAGATGTACTGGCAGTCGTATATCTCCAGTGCGGCCAATCACATTGAGCATACCATGTAGTGAAGGAAAGGTGAGAATTTTAAGCTTCATTTGAATGCAAAAAAAAAATCAAATTTCTGGGAAATTGAAAAAAGGTTACAGCTGTTCAAATATAAATGAAAATTATGAAGAAATATTTTGAAATTTTTGCATGAAAAAGGGAAGAATGCTATGCAAGCCAACAATGAAATTTGTAAAGTTTATGGAGACGAACCTGTATCAGTTCACGTAGCACAACAGTGGTTCGCTCGTTTCCGTTCTAGAAATTTCTATGTTAAAATTACACCTCTGGTAAGTCGCTCTGGTCGACTGATCGTTGAAAAAGTCTAAGAATTGTGGATGGGCCAGGACCATCACATAAGTAGCCAAGACATCGCTAAGAAACTTAACATTCATAATTAAATGATTTTGTACTATTTAAAAAGACTGGCTACTGACGGAAGCTTGCTGTTTGGGCCCCACATGCATTGTCTGTGAAAAATTTAATGGACGGAATTAACCTCTGCGATTATTTTCTGAAACAGAATGAAATCAAATCGTCTCTAAAGTGAATGGCAACAGGAGACAAAAACTGCAACCAGTACGACAATTTAAAAGTCATTCAAAATTAGTTAAAAAAAAATCTATTGGCGGTTTTTTGAAAGGATTTAAAAAAATTAGAAATTAATTTTTATATTTTTTTTTTTTGCTGGAGAAAAATAAATCTCAGCCTACAATTTAAAAATAAATAATATTTTATATGCATATAACTGTATCCGCAAGTCCTTCGGCAGGAAAAAATATTTATGCAATAACATAAATATGAAACTTTATTAAAGCCAGTATGAAATAAAAAATGTATGCACATGAGTATAAGTTACAGTAGACTTAAATATCCTTTATTTGTATAAAAGTAGATCTGCTGTGCTTTTTGTATATAAAATACTTGATAAAATAAACTTGACCAGAATTTGTGACATTTATATCCTTATAGTTTTTTCACCAAGAAGTTTTCATTGACATTTTTAGCTGTAACAATTTCCATGCAGACTATATCAGAAATAAATATATGAGAAATTTTTCTAGGATATGTGTCAAGAAAGTGAACTAAATATTGTAAAGTTAGAAAACCACACATAAGACAAAATGAATTACATTTTATAACTTTTACAACACACTATTAAAAATAAATGCTAATATAACTTGCAGCTTTTGACATCTTTTATCGAAGATGTTCGTTACGAAATTAAAAATATTATTTTGAAAATTTATGTTAAAGAGAATATCTACTTATTGCTTTTGAAGTTAACATTGACTTAACCGATAACAAGTGATTTCTCACTGCGGTTGTAGCCGGAGGCCTCAGCAGCCAGAGCTTTCATACATATTATATAAGGAATGATAAATGCACTGCCTACTATACCGGAGAGCGCGTGTTCGATTCCTCCCTAGAACGTGTATTTTGTCGGTTAAAAAAAAAATAAATAACTGTATTTAATATGTGGAATATTAACTAAATAAATAAATTAATAAAGTAATCCTTGTAGTGGTAATGCTTTTTGTTTGCTTTTACATTGGAAGCATAAAATAAAAATGTATGGTATATTTTAATTCTATATCAGTTAAATATCCTTTTCATACTCTTTCGATATAAACTTTTTTTTGTTAGTTATTATGTATTTTCCCACAATCCTTGTCAAATTATCAATATTTCTTTTTGCTGTTTAATTTCACAATAAAATGTCGGCGAATAACATTTTTCTATTCATCGTTAACTGTACGAGTTTTTAATTTAAATTGAAAATAATATAAAATGGCAAGCAACAGAGCTTTCTAATACTTTTTCTAACAAAATTTTCTAAGTTTTTAAATGAGGATGTGTTGTCATATGCACGCAGTTTATTCAATTATATTGATGATTTACTTGATGCTTCTTTGTGGAAATTGTTTGGGCTCGTGCTAAGCCATTAAATACTACGACGAGGAACAAAATAATTTAATATCTTATAATTTCTTATGTACGAATATATATTTGTTTTAAAAAGTATTTCCCAATGAAGTCCTTTTTATTTGAAAAACTATCAGTTCTTATGCAATGAATTCCGAGAGAATTAAGAAAGAAGCCTGCTGGTAGCGAAAATTGTATTGGTTTGCTACACAGTAAACCGGTAACTGGCGTAGGGAAATACCTACGGATATGTAGCCAATCTTCTACTGTTTTTATCACTCAAACGTTCGAACAAATAATAGGTTTCAATAAATAATAAAAAAAATATCTATATGTAAAGAAGAACGTCCTTTCCTCTTTGTGTGCATATACCGAAAATAATGAATAATAAATACGCTAATTATTGCACGCATAAAGCAGAACCCAAATCAAGGACACGATGGAATATACCAAGTTGGCAAATATCCCACATATTCCACAATCCCAATCCCAATTTGAAAAATTGTCAAGACAATCAATCAATTAGATTTCTTGAAATTTGTATGCCGCTCAAATAAGGATCCTTCAGATATATTATTACGCTTCTATTAATTCGGTTGTAAAGGATGACGTCATGCAGAGAATGTTTCTGAAGACAATGACTCACTACCTTACAGAACAGTACGATTTGTCAAACGTGGCATTACAGCTAGAAAAATAATCCAATATGTAGTGAATATACATATAAGCATGAAAAGGTAATACGACGTGCATATTTTTATGAAAATTCAATAGAATTTCGATCCTTGCGATCGGCCATCCGATCCAACCAGTTTTGTTGGGCACACCACTTTCAATTAACTTTTTGAATTCTTTTAGAATTTTAACAAATTTTCTTATAAATGATTCGTGAATCGGGATATTTAAGGATACTAATATTAAATAAATAATACTAATTAAATAAAATATTATATAAAAATATTTATTTTCAAATTAATCAGAATAGCTGCAAGTACTGGAATTAAAAAATTGCTTTGCAATAAGTGATTTCCTGCAGAGTCATATTTTTAAAGCTCCATTTCTTTATCATAATTTTATAATTCTCATAAAGTCGTCAAAAAAAGTGATGGAATTTGTCTTCCCCTAAATGATCCATTGTAATGCATCTGAAAGGATTAAAGAAATACTGTATAAAAGATTTCGTGTATGCAAAATAATTTTAAACAATTTCATTCAAATTGCAGTCTTTTTCAAACAAAATATATGGCACAATTTACAAGACTCACGATATCTTTCCTTAATAAGCATTCAAAAATAATTGTTTATTAATTAGATAAATTTGAAATATAAATTATTTCTCTAATTGGTTAATAAGTCTGAAAGTTGTGCTTGTTAAAATACAAAAATATTTCAGAAATGTTTACATAAAAGTTATTTTTCTTATTATTATTATTATTATCCTTCTGCTGGCTCTCTTACCTGACTTGTTGTTAGCAAAAGGAGCAAAAGTTCTTTGCATTATTTTCATTTAATATACTGTGTGCTGAGTTTATGACCAGAAGGTAATTTTTCATAATGTCTTGTCAAATTTCCACTCAAACGCCTGAAAGTGTTTTGTATTCCTGCATTAAGTGAGAGAAGTTTCTTCACTTGCAGCGCACAACAAGAGGAAAGTCTGCACTCATTGTTACAAAATGCATTTATTGTATTTCTTAAGTGCCTGCCATGACAGGAAGACTGGTTTCAGTTCTAACCGAATTTATAAAAAGAAGTCTAAATTTTTTTATACGAACAAGTAATAAATTGCGGATAACAGTTTTGCACTAAAGTTTTGCAATTCAGTTTGAAGCTAAGCCATGAAAGGTGATACCTGTCGCTATTGCAAACCCTGTAGCCAAAGCAGAGGTTATTTAGTTTGTAGTCTGATTTTTTTTACATATTTAGTCACTTGTGGTTATAATCAATTAGAAATATATTAAATAAATATTACATATTTATCATTATATAGGATATGTGACCCGCATTTAAATTTTTTTATATATAAAAAAAAATTATTTAACTTTTCTCTTCTTTATTATTTAAAAAAAAAACCTTATATAGTTTAAAAATGTGTTAAAATCAAGAGCAACTCCTGATTTTCAATACGTAGAAATATTCCGAAAATCTAAAGGTTGTGCGGCTTTAAAGTCACAATATTTTTGAAACACTGTGATTCTCTAAATATCCTTTCGACCTCTGACTTTGTGATATTATCGTTTTAATTTTGTTTGATATTTTTCAACTTTCAAATTAATTCCACAAAACTTTTCGTCTTCAAAGTAATTTGTGAAACTAAGAAAAGTTTCAATTCTTTTGAAAGATTCCTTAGTCCTTAACTTCTACAAAATTTTCCTAGAGAAACTGCATGGAGTTTTAAAGTATTTACATACTGGTACGTGCTCTCACACTCACAGATAAAAATGAATCAGACGAAATTGTAGTCAGAGACGTAAGCAAATTATTTATATTGAACGAGGATTCGGGATGAAAAGAGGATTCCGGGTATGATCCGGTTTGATGATATTAAAGTTATAATTGCGAAATATTTTCTTAATGTTAAATGGCAATGACATCAATAGAGACAGGAAAGAAAAGATTTAAGTTAGATTTCGGTACTTATTGAAAAACCCTTCCATTTGTATTTATTGTCGACTTGACAAATTACTACCTGCAAGGATCTCGCAATACTATCGCCATCTAGCGAAATAAACCGATAAACTGCGAACTGTTTCCGAAGTAAAAACTAAAGCTCTACTTCAAGGTTAGTCTTCAGTTAATCACTTTAGCTTTAGAAGAGCTTGACGTAAAAAATACATTTCTTTTGTTTTTAGTTGGCATATGTTTGATATTCCTTCTTGTAATACATAGAAAATTCTTCCCATTTTCTAAATATTGCACAACCTTAGCCACGCCTCAATCTTTTTCAAACCAATTCCAAACTCTCTGCAATACTTCAATGTTTTCTTGTTTGCTTGACATTTGTGTACATGAAATGTTGTTTGCTAAGGGTTTAAGTGTGAGTCCTGTCCTTAAGGCTTTTGTACTAGGTAGTGTCTAAACATTGTTTTGTTGCCTCCTCTGTGCCCTAGTTTCCATAAGCTTTATTTGTCTTTAACTTGTGCATTGTACACATTTCTTTTTCTATAAAAATTTGATTATCAGGTTTCAAGTTTCTTTTGATTGACTTTCAACAACGGCATGAACATCTGTGTGATGACTTTTTTCTTGTTTGCTTTTCCTTAACATTTTTCTATTGTTGTTTAACTTTATTGATTTTTAACTTCGTTTAAAAGTAGTTCAACATGATATGAATAAGCAAAATCATATTAAGCTACTAAAAAAAAATAATCGTCTACTATAATTAATAAAAAATCCAACTCTATGGAATTATTATTTTCGATATGAATTTTATATTCTTTTCATTTTAATGAAAATTATTTCCAGACTTCAAAAAAAGAAAAAAAAAATGTTTAATTAAAATAACACTAAAGTATCGCGGCTCTTTTAATTGCTTGGGAATTTATATTAAATTCAGCAAAATATTAATTTGCACAAAACATTTAATTTTATGGCTCCGCGATAATTGCATGGCTCTGATTGTAAATTAACTTTCATATTTTTGAAATAGCTTTTTATTTCTTTCAGTTATTATTCAGTGGCGCAAACAAACAAGTAAAAGTGCCAAATTCGACTAGGCCGACTCCTGTATATCCTTCTCCAGGGATATGTTCTCTCATAGAAAATGAGCGAAAGCAAGAACTTAAATTTTTAATATCTGATTTGTGGCGCAAACAAACAAGTAAAAGTGCCAAATTCGACTAGGCCGACTCCTGTATATCCTTCTCCAGGGATATGTTCTCTCATAGAAAATGAGCGAAACCAAGAACTTAAATTTGTAATATCTGATTTGTGGCACAAATAAACAAGTAAAAGTGCCAAATTCGACTAGGCCGACTCCTGTATATCCTTCTCCAAGGATATGTTCTCTCAAAGAAAATGAGCGAAAGCAAGAACTTAAATTTGCAATATCTGATTTTACAATACGAACATATGCCATATTTTAATAAGCTAATTATATAAAATTATAATTATATGTAATTTCGTTTGGTAATTATGAAAAAAAAATCAAACAGAAACTCTCACTAAAGCACTCCGTACACGTCCGTATGTGCGCATGTGCACAAGTCTCTTCGTTTGTTCCACTTTTCATGCCACTATTCTTGCTTTGATATCCGTTGTGGTTTCAACAAGACGTATTTTGGCATGAAAACTATAACTAACTATATATGTATGAAATGATTTTTTCACCCGATTTTGCTGCTTTTTACTTGTGAAAAATCCGAATTAATTTTAAGCAGAGAAATTTTTATTTTTATTTTTTTTTTATTTTAGAAGAGATTTTAGATTTTAGAAGATGATTTAACAAAAATAAAGCACAGACAGATAATCAGATGGATAAAGTTCAATCAATACAAGTCCTAAACTCCATATTTTTTATGGGGTCGCAAAACAATTTATAGAAATTTAATTTCCTGTATCAAATCCACTAATAGCCTTTCATCCTTTTTGGAGAATCCTTTTTGGAGAAGGGCATAAAACCATTAATATTTAAAACTTTAAAAATAAAAACTTTTCTGTTATTGAAATTCAAGTAGAACAAGAAACCGAATTTAAAATGGTTAAACATAAATTATGAAGGACTCTAAGTTGTTAATGTTATCAGAAAGAGCTCAAACTAAAGTATGGTCTTATGATGTTACAATAAAGATAAACTATAAAGGATTTCATGAATTTTTAGTCATATAAGCGATTAAAAATTTTTTTTTATATAATTTTTCTACCTTTTTCATTCTTAAGTTTTTTCCTAAGCACAATGGCCTTTTTTTTATAAAATTCATTATCCCTTTTTTCAGGGTTTAAAAGGAAATTTATAACAATAATAATAATTTTCAATAGTTAATTGAATTTTATTTTTGAAAATTTTACATAAGAGCGCCACATTTACTATAAAGTTAATGTATTTAAATAAGTGAAAACAAACAAATAAGATATTTCAAATAGTTTCCATCAATCATCACTAGGCTCTAAATAATGAATATTATGAGATCGATGTAGTCAATTGTTTTCTTAAAATTGATCCTGTGCTTTCAAAGAATATGTAAATGGCTTAAAAGCATGAATTTTTCACATTATCTGAGTGGGGACGTTTTAAGAGAGTCTATTTAAATCCTTGAAATGCTTTTTATTTCAGCTTCTCTACAAGGACTTGATAACTAATATTGGAAATTTGGGGACCTGAAACTATCGTTATCCTTGTTGATATATTTTTCAAGTTTAATGATTCCCACAATGTTTTTACAGCCAACCTCAAATCAGAAATAAATACAAGTAGGTGGCAGATTGAAAGTTTACTTTGAAGTAACTCGACTCAAGAAAGCAGAGCATGAAGGATATATTCTCCTGGCTCATACTGGCTCTCCGTGCTAATTGTGATAGGTTGTTTTGGCTAGATGAACAATAAGTTTATTTATGATCTTCCTTCCTTTGCTCTCCCGCATAAATATAGGAAAGGTCAAATCAAATTCAAAAATCAAGCAAAACTAGTACTGCCACCCACTGCCACCCAATTCTCATTCAATATTTGAATTTCTGTATTTGAAAGTAGGAGTTGGAGAATTAGGCAATTTTATTTAATTACTTTTGCGGTGTACTGACGTCGCATCTAAATAAAATGTTGAGGTCTCTTCATATTATTACTATTGTTGCTTTAGTGGGCTTATTCTAGTTCTATTTGTATACGAGAAATTCAAATTTATTTATTAATACCTGAAAATGACGTCTGGCCTTTCATTTAATGTATAATAAGAATGTTTATACAGAGTAACTATAAAAGGAAAGTTGAAGAGCGGTTTTGCATAGCAACCCCACAGCATTATTTTAATTAAATTAATGCCGTTAATGTAAATGGAATTAATTATGTCATTTATAAATAAAATTGCAGTTAATAAGTAATTTAATTCCGAGCACAAATAAAGACAAATGTTTGTTCTTCTTTGCCATGCAAAATTGCTTTCTGTACAATTATTTTATATCAAGAAAGTGAGATAAACAAGGGGGTACCCAAGACAACATCAGCAGCATTTAAAAGCATAAAACATAATGAACGGATGGGTTTCTTTTAAAACAACAAGAGAAAAGCCTAGAAAATTTAACACATCAGCAAATTATTTCTTTATTACAAAATTGTAACAGCCTATTGAATGGGTTACACAATACAATTGAAATCATGATGCCGGAAAACTTTTGAAAGCAAATAAGTTTAGTATGGTTTGTGATGGTGATATAATAATCAATGATAATGTTGAAAGGAAAAGCACATGGTCCTTAAATGTAAAGGTTTATTCTATATAAGTGAGCATTAAATTAAACAAATTAAATTGGGGAGAGGGCACGCAAAACACAAATTATTTAGTTAATTTATGTAAATGTGTTGGCATTATATTCAGGAGAAGGCAATACTTTTGATTTCTGTTTGTTTCTTAATCTTCAATGTGAACTATACTTTCCTTGAAAGCTTTCCAAAAATCTTTGTTCACTAAAAGATCGCAAGCGGAGTAGACTGCAACCAGAAATAACATTTCTAAGCAAATAAATGTAAATTATTCATTTTTTTTTCTTGCTACTGCTGAGTTGGCTGTAATTAAATAAATTCAATAAATTTATGTTAATAAAAGGATTATCCAGAATTGTAGTCTTTTATCATTACAAATTGTGTTGGGCAACATTCTGCAATAGATAGCAATAATTTGAATAATTTGAATAATTTAAAATGCAAGCCGTTGAAAAAGGAAAGCCGTTTTAGGAAAAGTCTGCTTTCTTTCTGGAAAGTGCCACCATGTGTTGGCATAGGTTGTTGGTCCCTTCAACAATTAATTCATTATTCATTCAAGGCAAGCTAGAATTATTTTATATAAAAAAAGCTAACATTGAGGAATGTTATAGAGCTTTTGTTAATAAAATTAGTAAAACTAATTGTTTATTATAATATTATCATACCGGGGAATTGTCTGGCCGAACGGTACCAACTGTAACCAGAATATTAGCGGCCTATGCATGTGCGATTTAATACAGCCCATAAACACTACTGCGCAGACATTGAACTGCACAGTGAACACATTTTGGTATAGATCGTGTTAAGTGCTCTGTTTAGGTTTTGAGATAGGTTTTTTTTGGACCGAAATTTTATAGATGTTTTCCTAATTAAGTTTTCCAAATAGAAAACAGTTGCTTTTTCATATCGAAAAATAAAACGGCCTGAGTATAAATTTCACCAAACAGTCACTTTTAGTAGATAAAGTGGTGAGCGGGTAATATCTTGGGAGTTTCCTTCGCTCCAAGTAGAGCGATTTTGCTTATTAATTGAACATTTAAGTCGAACGTTGAATGAACAAAGTGCTCTTTGAAACTTGGCGTAGAAATCAATTTTTTAGGCTTGAAATGCTATTTAGTTCCAAAGCAATAAATCAATCGTGTTGGGGGATTGTAAATCTTTATTTAAAATTACTTGCAAACGCCTTTTCCCACAATACAATCTTGAGGTGATTTTGCACTAAAGCTATATTTATATAAAAATTTTTTACAATAGTTTAACGAAAAAATATTATCACTACAACACAGAACCGATTTTAAATCGCCAAAAATTTCCTCCGTCTCTGTATAATAAATCAATGGACTTAATAGTTTCAGTTTATTAATATTGTTTTTCTCACATGATAGTCAATGATAGTCATAATCCTAAATATGTAAGAGATCTAAAACATCTGTATTTGCCAACTTTTTTTGCTTTTTGTAATACGTGTGCGTTTTCCCAAGTGCTTCCAAAAGATTGCCACTACTATCATTTCCTAAGTGTTTAAAACAGAACATTTTCGGTTGCGTGCATTTTTTTAAAATTCTATTAACCCATTTTTCAGAATTTCCATTAGCAACATATTTTACGGTTGGTACGGTCGGATATATACCCGCATAAAGCATTAGAATGGCATTTATTATGCTTATCGTTGTTAACACGTTAACATATTTTTGTCGCATTTGTAGAGCAAAAGAGTAGGAATTATCCATATGGTTTTGGTTTCATCAACAACGTTTGATAAAACTCTGCTGCTCAGAACTTCCAATGCGGGTAGGGGAATCCCTGAAAAGTGTAATAGAAGATAAACATTTTTGTAAAATATATAAACGAGGAAGATTTCCTCTAGCTACTTGTACGCCTTGGACTCACAGTACAAAATTTTCAAATGGTGTCTTCCTTTTATTCCTTTTGAAATAATAAAAAATATAATTTAGCTTTTCAATAGAAAACACTTTTTTTTTAATATTTTTTTTTGTTTTGCTTAGAGAAACACTAAATGAAATTTCAGAAATTAATACAACATGAAACAGAATCCATTAAATAACTGACAGAAGTGTTATGATCTGGTTTTTAAAAAATGGAAATATTATTGTATAAGTTTTATATATTTTAAATGACATCAGCAGCATCATTATGTCCTTTTTAATACAGATATTTATTTATGTTTGTATGCCAGTAGTTTTGCCAGCAACAACATTTATATTTTCATGGGAAAGTTAAAATATTTATACAGCTGAAATTATATTGCACCCACGCATGTTGTTGATATTAATATTGTTAAAGCATTTTTGACCTCCTTTTACTTGCTGTCCATTGCGATAGTACGTGTGAATGTATATTTAGAAATGTGCGGTATTTTTATATCACTGAAAGTTATTTATAAAATGCATACAATTTGAAATTCTATAATATAATTTAAAGATTTATTGATATCCAATGGATTTAGTTAACATGGAAAGGCCATGACATGTACATCCTCTGTAGGACTAAATAATTTGTTCATTGGCTCCCTTTCTTTATTTTCAGAAGATTTTACATTCTTTACACTTCTGTTCCTTATAGAATATAAATTTGTTGCTCATTTCTGCTATGAATTACAGTGCAACTAAATATATGAAATTAAAGAAAGCCCAGCTTTTTAAACTGCTTAGTAAGTTCTTCATGGTCAACTGGAAAAGTTTGTGGTTTCGTTCCCTTATAAAGGCTGTCAATTTTACACATGTGCCTTTTTCAAACATGTAACTGTTGAAGGCATAATACAGAATTTAAATCGGTATTCTGTAGGAGTATTTCCTCAACGAAATGAAGCGAGTTAATACAATAATAATACAAACACATTGCCAATCCTTACTATCCTTCAAAGCTAACTCCGACATAATTCATTTTTTGATAGAGGAGTTTCCATGGCAGTAGAAATGTTTTAGTTAACATTATCCTTCAAAATCCTTTGTACTTATTGTATCTTCAAACTAAAACAATGCTGGTATTTTACACGTCATAAAAGGATCGACATTTGCAAACAGAAATCTGAGTTTCCATAATACAAAATGGTTGCTACACACTGGCCTAATCCTTTTTTATACAAATAATAAAATTATTCAGCTCTTTTTATCAGATCTAGACTAAATCTCGTTTGCCTTGCTTCGATTGTGTTCAAGGGAAAAAATTTGTAGAGAAGTTTACAGTATCAGTAATTTAATATGACACAATTGCAGAGATCAAAAATAAGAAACTAAATTAATTTTTAAATAATTCATTTTACTAATATTTCTGTTTTCACAATTTTATATTGTACTTATGTGGGTCTCTAGTGCCATAGAGCATAAACTTTTGTGTTTAAATTGGGAGCAACATGATTTTTAAAGAAATAAGGTGCAAAGGACCACATTAGTTGGTGTAAAAAGTAAAATGTCAATATATTGTTCGCAGGCTTTTGAAAAAGGCACGGAAGGAAGACATTTGAAAAGGAAAAAATCCACATTATGCATATGATGTATGTATCGCATGATGGCCAACAAGTCGCGTCAATAGTGGCGTGGCTGCATTTTAACGAATGAACAAAAACGACAAAAATTTCTAAACTTTCCCAGATAAAAGGATCAAACAAAGATAACATGACTGTTATTTGCAGATGGTTCTGCTTATGATGGTGAAGCGACTGCATCACTTTTTCCTCTGTCATTATTTGAGATTGTATAGATTTACACTTGTTTATGTGAACTGCTCATAGTAAAGCATATTGTTGACGATGATGATGGCAACTTTCGCAATATACACTGTCCTTTTTAGTCGTCATATGGTGCGCTTCCCACAGATAAAGATATTAAAGAAACTAAAAACAAACGAAAGCAATAACAGGAGCAAAAAAAAACCAGAATTTCACAAAAAAGGAGAAGGAAATAAAAAACATTGATATTCAATGCCGCTGCATTGTGATTATTTTGTTTTTAAATGTCCTTTAAGGAGACGGCAGCATTGAGTTCATTGTTTTACTTGTAGGTAAAGTTATAAAAACATTTTATAAAATAAAACAAGTTTTAATAGGAAAAAAGCTATACAAACCGTATATGCTGCAAAGCGATCCTTTTTAAATTGAACTGAATAAAATTTTATTAATAATATTGTATTAGAATTTCAATTAGTAAACTAATTTTGGCTATAATAGAATGAGTAAAAAAATCCTTCAGTGGAATAGCATACACGCTTTTGTATACTCGTATTTTAGGCCGCTTTCAACGAAAACTCCCTTCAAATATGTTAAGCGATTGAAATTGGATTTGCTGCGCGTTTCTGATTTTACATTTTTCAGGGAAAAATTAAAAATACTCTCTTTTTAATAATTTTTCTAAATTGATTTGAATTATTTCTAATGTAACTTCCTCACCTTGGAAGGACATTATTTATCATGAAGCCAAATATTGTACAAAATATTGTTGTATTATTTTTTTTTGATTTATAATTTCTTCAATTCTTTAATTCTTCAGCCTATAAAAACTGGATTATACAAATCGAATAATATAACGCGATAAGTAACATTTCAAACTTTAAAAGGATAATACCAAAATAAGCTAAAGGATAATACGGTTAGCGAAAGCAGCAAGTAAAAAAAATTGTTTGTGTTGCAAAAAATTATACCCGATTTTAAAAAACGAAACTTAATGTCGCAAATTTACAATTTTAAAAATATAACAGTGGAATATGTTGCAGCCTTACTATCATATAATACTGTCTTTATAATATTCAAAGGACTTGTCATAATTTTTACAAACAATGCTTATCATTAATTTGTCCCACTACGCCTCTGTTATATACATAGTATGTATATAGTATAAGTATATAAATACTTTCATTAAGTTTCTTCATTACACTCTTTGCTTACATATTTTAAGTTTCTTGGATAGATTTGGTTTGCAACATTTGTAGGGTATAAATAAACAAGCAGTAATAAATTGCTTGGAAGTATTCACTCATAACGCTGATAGAAAAACTTACAATTATTGCAGCATAGGAGTCTATCCCCAAAAATAGTCAATAAAATTATTAAAAAATTATACAGAATGTTTTATTGCGAAGAAGAAAAAATCTCGACATATACCAAAGTATAGTGTCCTTTAATATCCTTTCACTTTTTATTTATCAGCGATTCATAATATATTTAAAAGCATTTGAGTATGATTAATTTTAATTTCATTTTTATATTACACACACTAAATTAAATTTATTTCAAACTTTAATAACAAATTTATTTTGTTTTTCTTTTAAAAGCCAATGTTTTATATATATATATTTTTTTAAACAAAATAATTTGAATGGGTTCATTTGTACGAGTATGTGTGGTTTTCATTCAAAATTGCTCTAATTTCGTGCTTGAACAAAAAAAATGTTAGTCCGATATACATAATAAATTTAACTGATTTCCCAACTGTGAACAATAGAAAGTGCTCCCCCTAAAATCCTAAAAACACTTTCCCATTGCTGGAATACTCGAGAGTAGGAGTAAATCAATCCTCCTGCTCGATGAGACGCACAGGGTCTCAAAAAGCTTTTTACATGTCATTGTCTGTATCTTTAAGCTGTTGTACAACAGATGCCTTTATATGTTTAACATTTTCCCAAGAAATTTATTTAGTTCAGTAGCATACACTCAAACGATACAGCAATTGACATCTTATGTGCTTCCTTAAATCACACATATATCTATTTAGAGTACACATCAATGCACATGAAGCCTTGTATGTAGTTTTCTGTATCAGCCTCGTCTGCTGTGCACATACAATATTTGTATGCATATACATGTATAGTATATAGTGGCTCAAGCTTATACTATATAATATTGTTTTAAATAGACCATATGGTCGTATAAAACATAAAAGTTTATTACCAACAGAATTTTTAAAATAATATTTTTTATTAGTATTAAAGTACGTGTTTTAAATACATTTTCAAATCAATTTTTTCGTCTGCACTTGACTGATTCTGTAGCACCAAAAGTCAGACCCCATGGTGATGAAAACAATTTCGCGCTGTTTTGCTTTTTGTATACCGATATACGCTACTGGGCATTGAAGTGATTTGTTAGCTTGTAAGTAGCCAATTCAGTGAATAAAACAGCATGTTTGAGTGTTCTATGAATCAGTGAGTCAGTGATGTGTTTACTTGACCATGAAACTTTAATAAGTGTAATAATGAACATGGAAAGTATATTCAATATGAAAACTTTTTGGTAGCAATAACTGCTTTCTTGTCAAACTTTTTATATTAAGCAGGAAGTCGTTAAAAGGAATTCTAATAAAATCAAAGTGATAGAATTAAGTTTTCCAATTATTAAACAATTATCAATGGTATGCTGTACAATAAAAAAAAAATTTGTGGCTGTGTTTTTAAAACAAAATGTTGTTCTAGATTTTTTTAATTTGTTTAATTTTTGAAAAAAAACACAATTTAAAACTCTTGTATAATTAGGCTGGCATATATTGCACTTAAAATATCACCATCTTTATAAAGTATAGTTTGTAAATTCTTGAAATCAGCCTGCAAAGTGCCAGATAGTCTATGAGGGCATAATTTAAATTATTGTGTTTTTTAGTTCGCCAGCTTTATACATAAATATTTTCAAATACCTCCTAGGAAATAAATATGTGAGAAAACCTTCTATACACGCCTACATACAGAAATGGATCTGAATTAAAAATGAATTTGAATAAAAAAAATAATATATATTCCTCTTAAATTTTCACGACAATTAAAAAAAAACATATTTTCTGCACATGTTATGAAAGAATTGGACGAAATTATATACTCACTGTATTAAAAAAATTAGCAATATAAATATATATATATAAATATAAATATATAGTATATATAGTATAAATATAAAGTATATTTAATTAATTTCATCAAGCAAATTAAGAGTCGAAGAGAAGCTAGAGCGATAAATAAAAGAATAATTACAGATAAAATAGTTTAAATAATTTCGATTATTTGATTATGTAATAAATAACGATTAATATATTTATTAAAAAATGATATTAATATTAAATATCCTACTAATTTGTAATAGTAATTATTAACAAAATTAATAAAATTAATAAAAAGGTATAAAGTGATCGAAAGATTTAAATAACAAAATACCAATATATAAGCGATATTTAATTAATTCATAAGTTGAAATATAAGGTATATATCATATTGAACCTAAAAACCTTGAATAATAAAAATTATTAACAGATTTATTAAAAAAAAGAAATTATGGAAATTAGATATCCTCTAATACTTTATTATAAAATTAATTAATATATATAATAGATTGATTTTTTGACTAAAGGAAAAGAGATGCGTAATTCTTCTGGAAATCATCCTTTTTGTAAGGTATCTACCTCAGTAATTTTTGGCTGTTCAACTCCTTCCTTTCTCCTTGAATTCCTCGTTTAGCTGAATTCCAAACGTGAAATTCAATAAAATGGAAAAAACTTGACTAAAAGTAAAAAACAAGAGCAATTTGATGATTCTATTCTTCAGGAAGTCATCCTTTATTTGAATTCCAAATTTTTTTAAGGTAGAGTGGCTTTTATATTAGTTTTTCTAACTGATTGGTTATCGCAAAATACGAGTATATTTCTTATATATTTGCTAATAATTAAATAACAAAAAAAATTGCGATTTTTATAAGGTAAATAGTAACCTTAGTGATTTTTAGCCGCCCAACTCCTTCCTTTTAAAGGCAAACTTGTTTTTATCATTTCAAATATTTTTAATATTTTTTTTAAAAAGCAAAATAGCAATTTTTATATAGATCTAAATTAGAGATTGGGGACTTTCAAGATTTCGTACTAATAGAGTTTTAATGGTGGCGAAATGTGTACTACAAGTCTCGAAAGAAAAGCTTTTCAGGACTTTACAGTCATTTTGCTTTAGTAATTTAAAAGATTTCCTTGTATGAATGAAATTTTAAATTTTTTTGAGAATACAAAAACCAACCAAAAATTAAACCGGTAAAGAGATTTACGCTAATGGGATCGAAATTATATTCTAGCGCAGTTAAATATAATTCAACTACCAACATTTTAACTTTCAATAGAAATTAATTTCATATACTCCTCTTTCATAGTGAGAATATATTTGCTGTTATTGAACTCCATGTAACATAATCACTAGTATTGCAAACCTTTTTTTATTTGGTAGTTTTCTAAGGGATTAAAATCAGTTACTTATATTTTTGTAAGTAACATCTAAAGAGGGGAAAAGAACTAGTGAAGCTTTTGTAATAATAGCAATAACGTGTGACAAAATTCCTTTACCATATATGAAATAATATTTTTCCTTTTATTTCGTTATGTTAGCCAGAACGTTTTTACACAATAAATGGATGAGCTAATTATGAAGGAACCACCATCATCTCCTCATCGTCATCATCATCATCCTCATCTCCAGTGATCAATCATTTATCATTTATTTTAAAAATAGATGAAACACTATTGCTGGAAAACTAAATCGGGGAGCACAAGTGTAGTGGAACAACTTAACAAAATTAAGATTTTATGAATATGATAAAATGATCTTGAGGTTTCGAATAACGATATGAAAAATTTTTACTTCCGGTTTTTTACTTCACTTAAAATTAACTGAATTTAAACCCTTCTCACACAAATGCATCGGGATAAAATTCGTAGCATGATTTTTTGCATAAAAGGAATTAAGTAAAGGACAATAGCAGACATAAAAAAAATCAATATTAATTAATTTCAACTTACAAATAGAAAATATATATATATACATACATAAATATACATATGGGGCTTCCAAAATGTTTGAAAATTAAACAACAAGCGTTTTTAACAATTAGTTTTCAAGAAACTATATAACTGTTGAAAGAAGTACAACTTGAGATGGAAAAATATCATCAATATCTACAACAAATCTTTCGAAATTCTATTAAAAGTATAAGGAGCCAATGCCACTCCCACACACATGGCGTATGAGTAATAAATAAATATACTTTATTAAGTATACGTTAGCGAAACTTTTTCCATAATAATAAATTCAGTTGTTACAAAAGAAATATTTTTCATAACTTATGTAGAAGCTGCTCGCTCTTCAGCTTTTTACAAACTTTGCACTTCAAACATGTTTGCACTATCGCATCCTTCTGAAAGTTTCTTGCTTTCTAATGATGATACAACTATTCCATAAGAAGTACACAAAATAGCAGTTATAAGGATGTTCTTAACTTATTTATGACATTAATAACAGTCAACTTCTAGCCAAAAGCTCACATATCTTATTTAATATTAACTACTTATTTAATTTCAATTTCGAGAAGCTTTCAATATTCTTAATATTTTATAAGTAATTCACTAATTTTATATAAATTTTAGTTCTTAAAATTGGAAAAAATTGGCAATAGTTTATTTAACAGCGAACAATTGAAATTTGCATTCATTAAAATAAAGTTTCGAATTCAAATCACTTCTCGAGCTTCTTCTCGTGTAATATTTTTTTATTATTTCCAGATTTCAAACCTTTCAGTTCCTCTCTTTTTAGGAAAGCTATTGCAGAACTTTTATATTTCAGAGAATGTGGAGAATGTAGCAATTTTAAATGTTTAGAAAAACTCTTATTAGTAGTTTAATTAGATTACAGAGATTTCTTGGTATTTCACTGGCATACTAAAATACAGACTTTTGATTAAATAAATTTGTTTTATTAAATAATTGTAAATCGTTTCATCGTATTTTTATTTCAATCAAATTTAAACGCATCTTTTAAAATCCAAAACTCCTTTAATAGGATGTTTCTTAGCATAATTGTGCTTGTAATATTTCTAAAAATTTTAAGGATATCTTGTCAGTAGATCTTTAATTTCCAATTACAAATTCTTCATAACTTTTACCAACTATTAAAACTTTATTTTGAGAGGCAACTTATAAAGTACTCGTATTTCTATTTACTTTGCACTAAAAGATGAAATCAAAATATAACAAGAATAGTTTTAATAGTAAAAATATTATATGAAATTTAAGTCCTGTTAATTCATGTTATCAAATTAAAATTGTGTATCCTCCCCTTAGGAATTGCTCTTAAAAATTATTTTAAAAACCAAATGTGGACATCGATTTGCAAACTTCAAACAAGTACGCATAAATTTTTTTTTGTATGTTAATAAAGGACATATTATTTGGGAGGAACTCTTTCTGCACTTTTTTCAAAGAGCATCATAAAAAATAATAACTATTCCAACAAATTGACTAATTCAAAGCAGTACAATTTGAGCGAGGGGAGCCAAGCATAATAGAAGTTTGTGGGTAGAAAGTTATACAATTACTTGAACTGCAACAACTATACATTCCTAATATTTTAACAATTCTAACCAAAGTGTCCCTATTAAACACATACACATTTGCTTCTAGTTTATTGGTTAGGGAAATGTGAGTGAGTGTATGGAGGTTGATATTCTGCCAATTAGAAACACCGAAGAAAAAAGTGAAATAATCAAATTCACAACAAAATCGAAATAAACTGAATAAAACTTAAAATATAAAACTGAATTTGTTGTAAAAAGACAATTAGAAGTCAACCACAATAGCTTGTGAAAAACTAAAAATAAATTAAAATATACAAATGAAAAAGCTAATAGCAAATGCAATACTTTTTCCCCTCCCTTTTATAAATATCACAAACAAAAGCTTTGCTTATTGGCAGGACCACTTCTAATTAGAGAGTCCTGGCAACAGCAACTGCTGTTCAAGTAAGAACAGTAACTTGAAAAGCAGTACAAACTGTGGGATTGTATATTATTTGTTTGCAGTGGTATTGCAGTCACTATCGCAAGGACACGCCATTGTTATTATGCCAAAAAAGACTAACCGCGTTTGCAAAAGAGATTTTACATATTTAAATATATTTCTTTTTAATTTAAATTTTTTAAAAAATAATTTCTTTAAGGGCATTTAAAATTTTTAAACTTAAACTTAACGGTTTTCGCTGTCTTTAACATTTAATGAAATTGAGAAATATTGATAATTCAAGCCAATAAAAGAATTGCTACAACAATCGTTCTGTCGATATAATATTTATAAAAATTTATTTAATGACATGCCAATTGCTGCTCGAAGACAGTGAGAAAGTCTTGAGAGCTGATAATGGTACTGTCAGCCAGGATTGCAGCAGCCGATTACATATACACCAGAATGGAAAAAACTGTGCCAGTAACAATTAGGTACCAGATATCGTATCAAGCAAACTGTTAATGAAATGAAGTAACTCCTGAGCAGCTCTCTGCAAGTTTTATATCCATAGTTAAAATAAATAAACATTTCAATTAATTTAATATTTCGATAATACAGCGTCCTTCTTAAGGATCTACAGAAATTTATATAAAAAGTTTATAAATAAAATTATTGTGACGTAACAGAATGTATCTGGCATATTATTGAAATCTAGAAAAGTTACACGTTACTTAGGAAAAGCTTACTTTTGCTTGTTTTCAATGCGAAAGATCTCTTTCGTAACTTTTTTCAATTTTCTAGTATCACACAGACTTCGAGTCAAGAAACGAACTGTGAGCAGGGCATATTTTTAACAAATTTAACTTGCAAAGCCACGGATGAATGGATTAGCCAATTTTATAATTCTGACAAATTTCCATTAAACGTAAAAGGACCAGACTTATCGCTGGAATAGTACTTCCCTACCAAATATTTCTACATGTGTACGAGTTTGCAATTTGGCACAAGTTAAAATCGAAATGAGAGTCGCATCTCCACCCACCTCATCGTAACCTTCCCCAGAAAACTTTAGTGTTAATGATTCTGTTGAAATAAAACAACTATAAAACTTTTGGAAATGTTTCAAAATATCCTACAACATAATAATAAATGCCTTGCAAAAATCCTTGTTTGTAGAATTTTCTCAGCCTGACAAACTCGTGTCCATGCAGAGTATGTGCAGATCGAAGTTGAGAATTGTTTCTAGCTTGCTTGGTCATAAAACTTATTTTATGTAAGAAGTTTTTCTTACATCAAATAAAAGTTCTACTTCAACAATCATTGTGTTTTAAATAAATAGAAAGTTTTTAAACAAGTGCATGCAAGGCATGCATATGTTTTGCATTGGTGGCAAACACATATTTTTTTTTTTATTCTTAAAAGTCATTTAAAAATTACTCAGTATGCACCATGCAAGGAGCTCAATAAATAACAAAGTATGGAAAATATCTTTACAAGAAACAAATATGCAACTCTATTATAAAAATTCTTAATACTTTGGAAGTTGTTCTGAAGTATGTGATGTTCATTTTTTTCAAAGGTTTGCCAGTTTCCCATTTTTTTTTATACGTTTTGTTGCTTATTAAAAATGAAAAAGATTTTAAAGGGGCTGGTGAGTTCTTAACTTGCGATTTGTTGCTGCAAAAATATATATTTCTCTCATAAAATATATATTTGTTTTACACTTGAAATCATGCGGGTTAGTGTTCTTTCTTTGTCTTATTTTATTATGATATTTCTTTGTGACAAAAAGTTTATTGGAGCCACATTGTTTTATTTGGTTGACTGAGTTATTTGTATTTGTATTTCATTTTAGAACTTTTAATTGCTTCAATGAACCATGAATAGTGGCTTTTGTTTTCTTTTTATTGCTTTCTAAGTTCATTGAATTAGATCCTGTTTAATTTTCCCCAAAAAAAAATTTTTTAAATATTTTTTTATATAAAAAGACAAAACTAACATGAGAGAACGTCTATTAGAAAAGAAATTTTTGTCCACAGTAAATTTTTGCACGGAGCAGTACAATGAAAAACCAGAAAGTCTACTTTCAAAAATTCTTGTCAAATAAATTTTTTTAATATTTTCTGGGAAGGACATTAAGCAACTTTCAACGGAACTACAGCAATTTAAATTATGAAAGCGAAATAGAAATTCACATCTAATAGTTTTAATATTAATTTTCAACTATTTAATTTTCGTAAATAGTTCAAGATAAATATTTTGTTATTTGAAATTTCCAAGAGCGCTTTCTCACTTACAGTATAGTTAATTTGAATACGGGTTCGTGGAATTTTAATTTAATTATTTTCTGCAGGGCGAAAAACTTTCATTTCAGAAAAGAAAATTAATTGTTAATAGCAAAAAACTATCATATTGTTAGTAACTCAGTAAACTTCACTGAACATTAATTATATTTGTCGGACTTTAAAATATTATTGGAAAATATAAATAATGGAAAATGACTTAGGTGGCAGGAAGGCATTTATTATTTTGGCACAAAATCTTTTTATACATTTTTTTATAATCTATAGATATAACAAAGATCTGCGAATTGCTATTCGAAGGCAATGGGAAAATATAGAGAGCCGATGATGGCACTATCGGCCAGGATAACACCATCCGGTTACATATACAGCAGAATAGCCAAAAATGTGCCAGTGACATTCAGGCACCAGATATCATAGCAATCAAACTTTATATGATATTAAGTAACTTCTGAGCAGCCCTCTCCAAGTTTTAGATCCCCCCATTAAAATATATAAACATTTCAATGCATTGAATTTCTCAATTACAATATCGTCCTCCTTAGCAAAAATACAGAAATTATTTGCCTGGACAAACTTGACTAACGAAGTAGTTGCATTTATTTCATACTAAATTTAACTGAGTTGTTTGATCATTATAACTTTTTTATCATAACTTGTTTTTAGAAAAATGTAATTGTATTTAATGAGCGCATGAAAAAAAATAAAATCATAATTAAAGGATGTGTTTCACTTTCCCCACAAGTTATTCGAAATAGATGAATTGCACTACAGCAAACTCTCTGGCGAAAAAAGTATGTCAGTACAATGCAAAAAACTAAACACTCAAACTACGACTATATATTTGAGAATACATTGTTTAAAATCAGTAAATAATTAAATCATTTTAAAAATGAAAATAAATTATCGGTAGTCTGTTCAGTTAATAAAAATATCTAACAAATAAAATTGATATTAAATAAAATCTATTGGCAATGTTTGATTGTTATTTAGTTTTATCAGCTCTTTTGCAAGTGTTATGCTAAATATTTGCCCTCGTAAATGTGCGAAAATGTATTTGTTGGAAAAAAAAGGATATCACTATGTAGAAAAAAAATATTTATTTATTTGTATGCAGGACTCGATTGTAAAGCAAGTAGCCCAAGTCTTTTTTTTTATTTTATTTATTTTCATAAAATATTATTTTCCGTTTTGATGCAGTTCATAAATGATATCTTGCATTTAATGTAACTATTAATAATTTATCTATTTATGTAAATTTATATAACAAGGCTTAATGAAGGCATTTAACTCACTTTCCAACTAACCAGGCAATTTATTTGCATATGCTTAATGTAAACATATATACATACATATCGATACATATATACACATATATGCATATATGCTCGTATGCATATCACATGCCTCGTCCTGTTGTGTTTTGTTTGCATATAAAAATTTATGTTTGCCAAAAACTAAATTCCCATCGTACGAATGCTTGCAAACTGGCATACAAATATGCAAACATGTATGCACGTGTGTGGTGGTTTGTATGTGAAAAACAGCAGCAGTGATATGCATTCTTTAGGAAGCACTTGCAGTGATTTTATGCCCGAAGAGACAGTACTATACACTCACACACGTGTACGAGTATATAGGATATGTTTCCTCACATTAACAGAGAACAGTTTTTGTGTGCGGTTAACCTTTGATATGCTGGTTTATTATGCAGCATTCTTTATCTTAATAGAGTTAGTTGGTTTATGCCAAAAATCGTTTTTATTTATTTGTTTATTTTTTCTGCCTTTGCATTTCAGTTGTGTGATTCTCTTTGTTCGATTTTTGGCTTAATTCTAGATAAATATATTTAGCCAAAACATTGGCCATATTTTATCAAATTAGTAAAAGAAATAAATTAAAATTATAAATGGAAAAAAATTAACCAAAAGCGTTATTTGGCAAGTGAAAACGCAAAACTATAACTTTTTTTAACGATTGCCGCCTGCAGTTTTCAAATAGTTGTTGCTTCTGGCTAAAGTAAAAACTAGTCATCCTTGTGCTAAAACAAGGATGACTATAAATCTTCGGTGTTGTGTGTACTGTTAAAGCTCCCACAGCAACCGCATACAAAATCAAGTGGTGTAATTATATAAGTGGTCAAAAAGAGAAAAATAACTGTGAGGTAAAAGGAATTCTTTGAACGATGGAGTTCGCAAAGTGAAAACAATTTATTTTCTATTCAAATGCGTGTTTGGTTATTTTTCATTTAACTACATAGGAGACTGAATAATGTTTAGCCTACTCAAGCGGAAATCGCGGGTTCGATTCTAGCGGACAAACCGAAAAAAAAATTAACTGTTTGAATCTTTAGCCTGAAAAAGTTCGTTTTTTCCGTCATTATAAATAATTAAAAATTCAAGTCTTTTTGTTCAAAGCCATTTCGGTACTCTAAATAATTCTGATGGAGAGTTCAGAATATCTGTAACACCACATACGCATAAACAAATGCTTCAGTTAACATTTTGTATCAAATACTAAAATCTGAATTGTATTGCAATTAATGGATGCAACAGATTGTAGTTGAATATTCGGCAAATATGCATCTAGAAAATGCATATTTATGGCTGTGATAGAATCACATAGAATTGCTGTTGAAAAGCTTATCGTCATGTGGTTGTTATTAAAAGCTTCATCTGACAAACAACAAATGACAAAGAGGCTGAACCATAAGTCTGTTGAATAAATAATTTACTTTAACTTTTTACAGCGATTTTGTTTTTTCAAAAATTTAGGTATTATTTATACCTAAATTTTTGTTTGCAACTCGAAAAAGAGATAATAAATTTCTTTGCGGAAATGGTGTAATTCGGTTGTATTTGTTATTAAATTATTAGCTGCTGTAGTGTATCGACATGAATTCAAAATCATACCGACTCTTTATTGATTTTTATTTTCTATTTTATGTTTTTGGTTAAAGATGCCAGAATTATCATTTAATTCAATTTACAAAATATTATAACATAAATATCTAATAGATACTTTACATGAAAGTAAAAAAAAAAAAAAAAAATATTTAATTTGGAAATATTTCTTTGGGAATATAATAAATTTAATAGACTTGAGCGATGATTTCTGCTTGATTGACCATTAAAACTTGCCAACGATTTGGAAATGGGGTGAGCTTTAATAAATAATGTGACTTATTAATTAAATCTCCTTTTCTAAATCAGTCTAATGAACATTTTACTTACTTCTGACACCTGCCACATATTTCACCATGGAAACTTCACTTGTAAACTGTGAAAAGCGTTGATTGCAATAAAGTCAAGTCTTCAGAAAATAATTGCAATGAATCCAAAGATTTATGACGAAATGGAGTTTCATTGACTTTGTGGCCACCTCAGATGCTCAACGTATCTATAACGTGGCATTTTGGTATTTAAACAAGGCAAGCAGAGATTTTATTAAGTAACATTATTAAGTAACTTTAAGCAGACTGAAGGTAGTCTATGCCGTATTTAATTAAGATTCCAAAACAACGTTATGGAAATTAAAGTTTACTAAAACTTTTTGTTTACTGATACTGATCTTAAAATGAAGAAATTTTATAAATTGAAAAGAAACCTTCAAGAAGTTTTATTAAATGAATTAAGATGTTTAATTAAAATCAATTATTATTATTATGTTTTATGGAATTCGAAAAATGCACTTTAAATGATTTTTTATTTTAAAAATTTTGAAAAATGTTCAATTTGTAAACTTTGTATTGATAAAAATTGTTTGTTTGAGACAATGAAAAAAGTGTAAAATGACAAGAAATTATGAAAAATTTGTATGAATTTAATGTTGCCGTGCTCTTTTTTACCAGAGTCTTCTTTACTATAAAATATTTCCTCCTAGCAATTCCTTTTCCAGTACAATTTACCACACATCATTTGTAAGTAAAAAATCCGGAGAGCAACACCCTAAATGCCTTCTAATTCCCGAAATGACATAATATTTGGAATATATTATTCTATTCAAAAATTATATATTCCAAATACATTTTTACAACATATTCTTTTTTTTATGATGATTTTTTTGTATTGGGAGATTAAAAGACTTTACAATTAATATTGGCTAGAAATTTGCATGAAGACAAAAAGCATATTTGAAAACTTTTCGAAAAGAACTTTAACTATAAATGAATCTGCTTCTCATATGAAAATTTTAAAACCAAAACAATTGTTTTGAGCATTTTTGAGGCAATAATGAGTTGTAGTTATTGGCTGTGACGGCATTGAAGAACTCACTTCATTTTGGGTTTAGTATTTCTAAATACAAATAACTGGATGTATCGCCGTAAAAGAACTATATTTTCTCATACATTTAACTGTGGCTTTTTTATTTTATTTGCCATTATATTAATTGGCTTTATGAACCTGAATGACAATCCTAATTAATGTCAATTCTCTTAACCTGCCTCTTCCATAACCAACTTTACCAGAAATATTAATTTCATATAAATGTAAAAAATGCCAGTAGAAACTTTTAATAACTTTAAAAGACACAGTAGGGCTGGTCTAACGTTAAACAAATAAGACATTTAATTACAAAAAAGAGCAAAAAGGAAAAGGGAAGAACAGAGGTCAGGTTAAGTTGAAGGTTAAATGAAATGAATCACCACTCTGTTCCAAAATCATAAACCCATTATGATAATTATACAAAGTATGAAAGGATATGCCATAGATAGGGGAAGGTCTGCAGAGTGAATATTATCAAAATAGAGATGACAGTTTAGCAGAGGAAGGTAGGAAATAGGAAACAGCTTTTAATGATTTCCGAACTAATTTCTAACTAGATTGACTCAAGTGTAGGAACCACAATTTAATAATTAAAAAAGTCAGTATGAAAATTCATGAAAGTTCGAAAAGCACATGAGCGGCCTTTATCACATCTTTTAAGTTAATAACTTTCAAGTTATAATGAAAAGTGTAGAAAATATTTTAAAGTCCTTCTTAGTCCACTTGATTGAATGTTTTCCAATAAATTGATATTAGAATTCCTCATTATTTTGCTATAAGTAGCAAATAAATTGTGATGAGTTGTATATTTTTTGGGTCATAAATATGTGCAGTGTTTGTATAAATTAGGATAACGCATTTAATATTTTCTTCTTCTTGAAAAGTCTTTTATTTACCTTTATCTTTTTAGGAAACTCCAGGCAAGTGGTCTTTGAGTAATTCTACAGAATACAATTTTACTGCATAAAAGGAAATGTTTTCTTTTTTTTTCATTTTACAGTTAAAGTAATCATACTTCATTGTAAGTATCACTGTATTGTTGAGGATATTGCACATCCCTTGGCACCGCAATTAATCAAAGCTTGAGTGTCGTTTAATTTTATAGCGGGCATAAAAATTTACTTTCTCCTGACTTCCTTCCTTTTTAGCATATAGACAGCTAATAACGAATATTTACATTTTATGAATATTACGCCCATTTAAATTTGTTTAGAAAATCCGCTTAAAATATTTACTTTTTGTAAAGATGACAGTAAGGATAATAAAAGCCGATTCTTTTCTGGTGACAAGCGATTTTGGCAGGCAAAATCATCACAGCGATAAGGTCTCGGGTCTTACGTTTCTTTGAGGAGAAAAATGTATTAGATCCTGCTGCAAGACAAACGAACAAGAAAAATACTAACATTTTGTTAATAATAAGTTTTTAAATTAACATAAAATGAAATGACTTTTATGAAGGAAATTTTTCTTCCTCTGCCTCTAAAACATACATTGTTACGGCCTAAAGCATTTTCATTTTCATTTTCATTTTCGTTTGAAAACATTAAATAAAAATATAAAATGTTTGTTGTCTTGAATAACGAAGCCGCAAGTGGTAATTCACAATTTATTTGCTTTCTTTTTATTATTTTAGGAATAAAAATTAATTAATTAATTGCTACAAGGGACTTATATTTTCGAAAAAAAGTATTGCAAATTCTTAAATTGAACTGTTAACTTTTGCTAAGCATAAAATTGCTTTATATATTTTCAAAAGAAGTATTCCAAATTCTTAGTTTGAACTGGAAATTTTGTGCTTAGCAAAAATTAGCTATTTGATTTTCTACTTTGGTGTTTGATTTATATTATTAACTGCCGATATGCAATCACAAACCAATAAATATTATCGAGAGTAAAATAAAATTTTCAATAAAAGAAGGAAACTTAAATATAATAACAAGGCTTACTTCGACACAAGAATTATTATTATATTATCCTCAGGTGTCGAGGATATCCTTTAAAGGATTATCATTCATTCAAAAGGATTCATTGCAAAGTATATTTTATTATAGCTTTAGTAAAGAGTTATGCTGTTTTGATTTTAACTCTCTCGACCTGGTTATAAGACAGATATATAATCTGAATAAATAGAAATATAAGTACATCCTACTTCCATTAATTATATTTATATGCAAGTATATATACTGAATTCTGTCCAAAGCTTAATTAGTTTTCCAGCAATGAGTAATCTTTCTTGTTACCCACATGCAATTATAATTGTTTCAGCATGATATGCGAGACTGAACGACAGATTTTTAGAAGAGCCACTATTTCTGCTTTGAAAATTATAACAAAATCCAAAATATGTAACCGCTGGCCACACCCACAGCTTTCAATAGTGGAAATCAGTTGTGCAGTTATACAGTGAAAAACGAAAAGATTCATGCATTAAAGGACTTAATGCAACACATACACACACTTCGGTAAACAAAACATTTAAAAGCAAATGCAGTTTAATTATTTGGTGATGAATATCTTAAGACCTCCTACACGTCTTCCAAGTTTACGTGTACATGCAATTATTTGCCCAAATATGCTCAGGCCATTCACAAATGCATGTGTTTATTTAGTATGTATGGGTACAGTCAATGTTTATATTTGAGCATGTCCTTGTGGTTGAATTCTCATTTATTAGATAATACGAAAGTTATCTTTGTTGATATTTGTTCTTCTTAATTCTTATGCATACAAGTATTAAAAATTTATTTGCAACTTTTGTTATAAATGTGTGCTTTTTGTTTACTGCAGAGTTGTTTACTTTACTATTTAACAATATTCAGACCACATACGTCACACAACTGTGTGCTCAGTATCAAGGTTTAAAAAAATAATACCATTGTAAAATCAATTCCCATTTCAATATTGTAATTATTTTAACGAGAGAGAAATGAATGATTGTGTAATTGATTGCATATAATCGTACTAAGAAATTTTAAATGCTTTCAAAAATTAAACAAAAAAAAAAAGCTTACAGAAGAAGCTTAAATTTATTTGCAGCAGTCTTTAGGAATGTGCATTATATTTGTTCCTTTACTCGTATAAATAAAATTATATCTTCTAAAGTGTCTATTAAGGGAATTTCTATTGCTTGACTCGGAAACTATTTACTAAAGCTTTAGTAATTGTTCTCTAACTACAAGTGAATAAGCTGATGAGGCGCTCTATATTTTCGCTATTCATATTAATACAAAACTATTAGTTCAATTTCATTAAGAGAATTATTTCCGTTCGAGATTAAAATTTTGAATTTTTATTGATCATGTGGGGGGAAAAACGGGCTATTTGCCTTGCACCGACACTGAGCTTAGAAACAGCTGGTTGCATTCTAAGCTCTGGCTTTTCCACAAAAGTAGCCTTTTTAAAAGCTTCACCTGATATTTCTAAATGTTTAGCAAGTATCGTCTAATCAACACGTTACGTCATTAAAGTTTTCATTTAAACTTAGACAGCTCCAGGAGTTAATTTCAATTTTCTTTGCCACAGTTTAAATTTTACATTTTATAACAAGAAGATTGTTTGCAAATATGCACTTTAAATTTAAGTTTCTATTTAAAAAGTATTCCGTATGAATTGCAAGCAATGAGAACAGAAAAATTCATGTTGTTGGTAAAATGATTTATGCTTTAAGGAAAACTTTTCTTTTTAAGTGCAAGCTGCTGAAATATTTCTTCCAACTACACTTGTTCCATACTGTTACAGCCATTTGGTTGTTTGGCTTAAACTTATGTTTCATTTAAAGTTATTTTTCTTTTATATTAATAGAAAAAGTGGAAAATATTTCTGAGCAGACTTAAAACAGCAACATGTACAATTGCTATGCAATGAAATCATAAAAATAAAAGCCATACACGTCTGCAATAATGCTGCCAGGTGAATCTGGGGTACATATAACTACATTTCGCACACACATATTAAAAATTAAGATTCTCTAGTTTAATATCACTTAATTGGAGTTTTTATTTGGGGAAGCACACCAATAGTCTGTAACCCAACAACAAAGTAAAATAAAAACCTCACTGGTAATCAAAAACATCTTAGAAGTGGTTACTTTATCAAGCTCTGTGCCACAATCCCCCTCTCCTAATTGCACCACAAGGGAGTGGCAAGTAGCTGCCATCTCCTGAGTTGTCGGCTTAGAAATAAATCGTGCATTCCAAACGAAACAGAAAATATTATTTTAATAATCCAAATTATGAGAATAAAATTGTGAAGTCAATGTAATCTTAATAACAGCCTTTAATTGTCATTCCTTTCTTTTCATCCCCATTTCTTGTAAAACTTTTCAGCCATAACTAATTTTTACAACTCCAAAAACTTTCGAGGACTTCAGTATTCTTTTGAATACATTTTGTGAAAACTATGATTTACTATTAAATTTTAATTTGATTCAATTGGCAAGATATTTAAAAAAGTATTTGCACTGGCCGTTGCAATTGTTGTCTCATTTATATTTAGATAACTTCCTTTCCGTTTGTATTATTAATTTCATTTTGCCACGTATTTTATTAACTGCTTCATACCTGGAACTTTTCATGATTACAAACCAGCCATTCAAGTTGAAATTCTGTTAGTGAACACTGTCAGCTGAACTCTCGCTGGCTGTGTTGTCCTTCCAAACTTCTTTCGCAGTTGCAGCTGTCATGACAACTTTCACTGTGTGTGCTGGTTTCTTATTAAATTACAGAAATGTAATCTTAAATAAACCACTATTTTGCTAAAGACAGAGAACAGAATAAGAAAGGAAAGAAAATGAAGCTTAAAAATTATTTTATTGAACCGTCATTCTAAAGGGTGTCTCCTAATTAAGTTCAGATTTGAATTTTTGAATTTTTTTTTTCTAAAAATTCTCGTTTTATTATTATAAAATCGAGATGATGAGTAAAAAAAGCACTAGTGAGTAGATATCTAAATATATTTAGAGGCATGAGTGTAATATTTGCCTTTTAAATAGAAGTTACAATTTTGTACGTCTGAATAGGCCACTGTTATGCCAGCATTATTTTGTTAAAACTTTTTATTAATTCTCAATTTTAAACATTTAGTAAAGTTTCTAATTTTCCATCTTAACAAGAAGATCCTTTCCCGAGAAGCTCTCGATGATTTTTGTATCATCATTTGGAAAATGTAAAAGAATTTCTTCTTGAATATTCTTGTTTGCTCTTTATGCCAATTACAAAAAATTTTTTTATGCAATTTTATTTCAATTATAAAAAAAAATTATAATGCACGATAAACGAGTTTTTTTATAAATTTCAAAATTTTCTAGGCAATCCTCAAATATTTTGTCAAGTTTATTCTCAACTTAATAATTACTTACCTCGCTTTCAAATTTTAACTGACAATTAAACCGTTTCCGTTTAATTTTGCACACATTCACCAAATATGTGCTGCTTAACACTAGTCGTCATAGCAACACCTTCACCTCCAAATCGTGAATTAAATCGTCTTTGTTGGAAAAGGTTCACATTAACAAAAGAAAAAAAAATGTTGTTAAGGAAATTTTCTTATTCGCTTCCGCAGCCCCCAGAGATGGATTATAATTTTCCATTAATTTTTAGACACTCTTTATAAATGCGAGCAGTGTTTTGCTTAAACTACAAATAAAAAACATGTCAAGCATAATGAATGTAAAAAAGATAATGTGCATGAATGACTGAAAATAATGGGATTTATAATTAAATCTTCTATTTTATTTTATTTTTTAATAGAGCGCAAAATATGCGAGTCAGTGTTTGATATCCTTAAATGAAATTATTCCTTCAAAACAATTTTCCATCATTGCACAATGATGGAAAGTCTTTAACAGAACTTTTAAATAAAAGTGCTAAAGTGTCCTTGTAATTTAAATACTCTTTAATACTTTAATATATTAAGTATTTAATTTCTTAAGATTCGGAAGGTCAGTAAATAGTTTGAATTTAAATTTATTTACATTTAAGCAACTGCCAATAATAAGCTGTTGCAACCCACAAAAGAACAAGGAGTAAATTTACGAACAATAAAAGATTAATCCTCTTGACCTCATATAGAATTTTGAACTCATTTTTAAGAATTTAAATATAAAATTTCCTTAATAAATGACTCCTTTCATATCCTTCCACATCTCACTTTCAAGAAAATAACACAATAATGTATTTATTATTTACAGAAATATCCCCAAACTAAATACCAGAATATCCTAGAATATATCTAGTAAGTACATATATATATACATATATATATATATATCTAAAATTAATTTTACCAACTTAAACTTAATTTATAGCGACTTTTATTCCTCTGAGTATGATCAAATTACAAATGTAAAATTTACTAATGAAATATGAAAATTATTACCAATTATTATAATTGTAAGGATATCTTTATCCTGTTGCAAATAACTTTCCAATAAAAGCAGCAACTACTTGAGAAATTTTTTTTACTTTGTAAAGAGTATTTACAGTACATTGTCGAACTTTGTCTTACTAGAAAATTTCCCATTTTATATTTACACATAATAAAAAGTTTGGAAAGCGCGATATCAACAAGTGTTATATGAATATGTGATACAGATGTAATATACGAGGGCGAATCAAGAGTTCGTATACAAATTCTACACAAGTAATTAATTTTTTCAGAATTAAAGCTTTTGGTGGATTCTGCTTAAGCTTATAAGGAGTATCTGCAAAGCCGGGCCTAGTCAAAGGCCTCTTTTAAGCATTCGACTACACTGTTTTTAACATATGCAGATATAATTGAAAAGTTATGAAAGCTCAAACTTATCAAACACGAACTTTAAAACATTTGAAATATTATGCTTTTTGGGGGGAAGTGAAGGTAAACGACTTTTCAAATCAGCGAATACATTTGATATCGCAGATTTTCTTCACGGTCATACTTTTTTATTTACTTGGAAATATTAAAAAATGTAAACTGTAAAAGAATATATTTCCCCCAAAACTATTTTGCAGGATTTTAGAAGAAAAAATGTAATTCATTACCAACCAACTTTCTAGTCACTAGCAAATTTGTGGATCTCTAACTACCGCATATTTTCATATATTCCAAACCTTTTCTCCAATGTAATCTGTAGTAATAAATTTAAAAACAGTATAGCAAATAAAAATAGGGGACAATTTAAATACATTTGCCAGCTCTATACTTATGCGCAAACAGCAGACGTCAATGGAGCTCCACTAGATTGAATACATAAAATGATTTTGTTTGTCGTCTGGCTTATAGTGAAGCCCATAAGATATCTGAATAATATACACATTTATAGGACAGGAATAGAATAGTTTTACACGAATGTGAACTGTTTATAATTATTATTTTTAGAAAGTTTCTATTCTAAAGATATTTTTGTATTTCTTAAAATTTAGAAATAAAAAGTGTGCACTTTTTATGAGCTCCAGTATGCCAATTATATTTAGTTACGCCTTTAAGTATTAAACCGCGCGCAAGAAAGTGTGTGTAATGCATAGAGATGCATTTCTACATCTTAAGACTTCTTTGCTCATGTATATCATACAATCATGTCTTTACGCCTACTTTTAGTTGTATGCGTGCTATTCAGACTTTTATTTATGGGGCTGTTATGTAATGAATGTGCTCTATTTAAATCCATGTAAATGTATGTAAAACATCTGTACTACACGCTATTTCGATGTTCTCCAGTTATTGACAATATTTTAAAATCTGCTGCCGTGGTTTCTAAGAAGATGTCAAAAACGCTTAAGCTTTAATACTGTAAGCTTTCTTTGTAGACTTTCAGCTTGTGCATTGTTATGCAAATGTGGAACAGGGAGGACTAGTTTAAGCGCAACTATATTAAGGGCATTAAACGTAAATATGTAGGTTTCTGTCAGATTAAATGATAATATTAAGAAATTCTCCTTTAATCTATATTTATGCTTGGCGCTAATGCTTTTAAATACATTTCTTGCAAACAATTTTAATATTTAAAGGCAATTGCTAGAAGATATAAAAATATTTTACTCTACTAAAAATTAGGTTGAAACCCCAAGCATAGAAAATTTCGCCGGGGCCAACATTCAGTTATCAAAATTGCTGTATTTCTAAAAATATTTTTATTGCATTCTGTCATTTTCTGAAATAAAACTTTTGTGGAATCGGAAAGTTGCTTGCTTTGATTCCTTCCGGCCATGAATAGGCTCCACTGAACTACGTAAGTATTTACCATTTCTTCGATTATAACACACAACTGGTCACCTTCTTCCAATCTTCTAAAGCAATATTTTGCTCGGGAAGGTAAAGCAGAAACACAGTGACTACCAAAAATTTGCTTAACCTCACCTACTTTATCTAACGCTATCCTGACGTTAATTAAAATTAAAGAGGTAGTCAAAAGAAGACATGAAATATTTCCATAGAAAAAAGGAAAATAAGTGCAGCTGTAAACTGTTATCTGACCGTTCCTCTTTTGGTGTAACACCATGGGGAATCATACACCGACTACGTCTCTACCGTTGTTCTCATGTTGTGAGAGGCTCCCGTTCCTCATGGACTTAAAGATGAATAAAAATTTACCGTACCTTGATTTTCCTTCCTCTAGCTGTTATAAAGTGTGTGTTACATTCTATGTCAATGTGTCGTGTGTAAATGGTAAATGATTATTGGAATTGCCTTCGCAACCTCAACATTGCAAAAACCGTTAATACGTGAATTTTCAAGGACTTGGGAAATATCCATATTAATTCTCGGAATGAGAGACGAAACCAATAACTCTGCCAATGTATTATTGACAAAAATTTCAAGTAGTTCAGCCGAAAACACCCTACACTTCTTAAGTAGTTTTCTTCTCTACGGCAATCCCCGCTTCCTGTAAAGTCACCATATTGTATTATATAAACAGAGGCCATCCCCTGAGTAAAAAACACAACTTTGTTTTTAAGCAAATTTATTTGCAGCTCTTTATATGCATAAAATAAATAAAAATGTATTTAACACTAATTTTACCTTTTTTGTAATTCCCTAAACCAAAAACTTTTACAGTTTTTGGGGCATTTGAGATTATTAGGGGGAGGAAAAAATCCTGACTGCTTTATGCAATATCTGTAGCATATAATAAGCATGTGTATGAGCATAATTTTTTATTTTTCTTGTTAACTTCTTTTTTGCTTTTCCAATACTCGTCATTTTTTCTACTAAAGTTTTTTAATATATAAATATTTGAATAAAATATCCTGTTGTAAATTTTGCTTTTAGTTCTGTGTGTGTGTGCTTTCACTATTAACACCTGTGCTAAAGTTTCGATTTACAAACATACTTCCCTCTCCTTTTTCGTATTTATTTACCTTTCGAATAAGTTATAAAAAACTTTTGGAAATCGTTCTTGCCTAGAGTTTTGATCATAATTGTACACACTTGTATAAATAAAATGAGTTTTTAGCCAAATGAGTAGCTTTTGTTAAAAGTATTCTTGCCTTTGAAAAACTATATAAACTAAAAAAAAATGTAGGATATTTTTTTATTGGCTTTCACACACAACTATAAGCAGGATATAGTGTCTAGTAGTGCAAAAGAGCAAATAAAAAATATAATAACTTTTACAAAAAAAAAAACAAAATGAAAAAATTTATTCTATTTTGCATTTTTGTGTTCAGAAGACTGCCTGCACAAAATACTAGATTCTGCTATTGAGTTGAATAAATAAAATAAATCACGCAGCGTAATTGCATTAAGTTGCAAATTAAATAAATTTAATGCCAGATGTATAATATCTATCTTAGGGGGATTTAAAAGGATTATAAATGCGTTTAATTAGATGGCCATCTCCAAATGGGATTTGCATTGAAATTTCTACACAAAACTTTTTAGAAAAAATTAAAAAATTTCTACTTTAGCTCACACTATTCAGTAGAAGAGCAGAATATTTAGCATGATATGAAATGCAGAAAAATCATTCTATAACGAATGATATACTCCTAATGCATAATGCAATAACTCTTAAGTACTTTTGAAGACATGCCTTTTATTCAAAAATCAATTTCTATATTTTGTGTTAATAAAAATTTTTAAAAGAGTTTGGCAAACATTTTCCAAAATCTTCCTTGTCGAGCTTTTAACACTATTGACAACGAACAATGAATAATACTTTCTTTCTTTCGTACTTAAGTCGCACTAATATTTTAAAATGAATATTCCGAAACGTAAACGATCACTGGATACGTGGTTTTAGCTGGCTGTGAGTCGCTCATAGGAACCTCATATAACCACTCAGCAATCCATTTCACCATACTTTGATGGTAAAATAATTAATAAGTTTTAATTACATTATATATTTAATTGAAGTTCCAGCTCCATATTTCCTTTCTGGCGATCTCCAATTCCCGCACACGATCATTTATAATTGATAAATGTATTAATGAATAACCTTTAAATTTGTTTATTATTAAAAAAATAATTATTATTTTAAATATCTCACTATTTCGCAGAAGGAGCCACTTACAGCACGAAGAAGGGAAGGAGTCCCAAATACTTTGAATAAACAAAAATTTATTTTTTTTGTTAATGTTTAAAAAGGACGAATTTTTATAACGATTGTATCGCGTATTTCTTAAAGTGACTTTCTTTTAACTAGAAAAAAGAAATGTTTTAGGATTAGCAGGAATACTTGAACGATATATTCAGATTACCCAGTTGATTACACAGCATGCAATCCAATCTCCACAATTAGTTGAACACTCTCCTTTCTAGGAATCTTACTTTATTTATAAATTTTATTTCATAACAAGCCAGCGCTCAATTTCCAAATTTAATTTTCGTTTACTCGAAGTATTTCACTTGTTCGAATTATTTTAACAATTTTAGGATTTAATCGATATATTTGAACATATTTTAGTGGTAGAAAAATCATTCTATAACATGTTTCCTTTTTCAAATACAAAACACGAAATATTTAGCAATAAAATATATGTTTATATGTAAAAAAAAAGAAATAAATAATAATAAAACTAAAAAAATTAATATAAATTCTTTTACATTTTTCTAAGCAACTTCTGCAGAATATTAAATGAGCCTTTAATATTTCTGTTGTTTATGTCCTCCTCCTTGTCCTTTTCCGGATAGTTTTCATTTAAGCCATTGTCTGCAAGTCAAGTTAAAGGAATGCAATATTGCCGTCTGTTTGAACAGCAACATCCTGTATAGCTTAAAGGACATCGAAGACTTTGACACAAAATGGTTTCTACAGCTACAATTTATATATGAGACTTTTATATTAAATTGTTTTCTTTCATTTCCATTTATTCAGTACAGATTTCAACGCATATAAATTCCTCTGTCAGCTTTAGAAATTGAAATTTTTAAAACAGCACACATTATTAGAACGCAAAATAATATTTTAACTGAAAGGAATTATTAAGCTTTTCACTTAAAATTTGTAACAACTTGAACAGAACTCTATGGAAACATACTCTCAGCAAAATTAAAAAAAGAAAAAGTGTTTCTGAAGGAGTTACTAAATTTTAATTTTTGCCACATATAAAAATTTGTCCAAAAGAAATTGTCAGCAGTTAAGCTAAAATACGTTTACTCATTTCTAAGGACTTCAGAGTATATTAAATTGAAATGCATTAAGAAAATTGAAAAATATTTACATGCGCTGACAATAAAGTTTTTCTATTTTGATTATATCGCTGTAGCTGATATTTTAATATAGGATTTTTATGCGTTCAGCACTGAGAATGCTTTTAAGTTTCCATTGAAGAAAGCAAACAAGAAAAAGTTTTAATGCAAATATAAAGGACATTTAAGAAATGGGTTTGTGAAAATATTGTAAAATATAATTTACGCATCCGCAAGCAAAATTCTATATCTATTGAAAATGTATTTGTCATTTTCTTCAATAATAAAGCAAATTTAACACTTTCAAAACACTTTTTTCTTTCGCCAGGAGTGGAATGATTTTAGCGGATTTTCTTTTAAAGATTACAGGATATGATTATTGACTGCCAGCTTTCTAGGTGAATTGAAGTATTCAATGTATTATAT
Organism: Ormia ochracea; assembly: GCA_963402855.1. NCBI lineage: Eukaryota > Metazoa > Arthropoda > Insecta > Diptera > Tachinidae > Ormia > Ormia ochracea. Next base: position 55,550,714 of record OY727108.1, on the reverse strand, counting down.
TAGTGTTAAAAGGAGACGCAATGCTAGACATTCAGCAAGACAGTAAGCCCTGGTATGTAACCGCCTTTTGCAAGAAGTATAAGCACAGGAATGCTAAGCAACATATGTCGAAAGTTATTTTTATTCGATAATTGTAAACATATTGCATGTTCCTTTAGAGTCAGTAAACAATTTAGTCAGGAATTAGTCTGAAATAAAAGTATTGGTTAGATAAAAAGGAAAATTAAAAACTAAGTGAGGTCCTCGTTAGCATAGTGGTCAGTATCGCTGCTTGTGACTCCGTAGACTGGGGTTCAATGGCCCATCAGGGAGTTTAGCCGCAACAACCAGTGCCACCCATATTATAACCATTTACATACAGTTGTAATATTAATGATTATCATTTATTAAATTTTCTATTACTTGGAATGTTCTCGCAATTTGAACATTATTTTAGCTTGTAATTCTCATATATTTTCTTTATTATGTTCTAATAGATAATTACATGTCGTAGCTTTTTTAATATGATATCCGACAAATGTCTACAGCTGCTACGAGTTACATGGTTTATTAGATCAGTTCCATTTTTACAAATATTTAAAGAAGAGGAATGTTAACACGGTTAAAAATTCTGAGCACTTATGGATATCGATATATACCCCGCAGATAAGAACCCAGTCGATACAATCCAATTTTTTGTAGATTTTAAAAACTAAAAAATGTATATATTTTTATTACACATTTCTTGTTAATGAGACAAGGAATTTCAGAACTTCACTTCTTTGCTCATTAGACGGCCCCTTTAATACATGTGGAGTTGCTTAGGTGCCAGCCAAGTACTTGAAAATAATGTTATTGTTACATTTCCTGCTGTCCTGTTCAAATTGCTTTTATTTTATCCTCAAAAACACATTTTTTTAATGCAGTATCTACAATAAGATATTGTTGGTTGCATTATACCGTACGGTAATGACTTCTTGCTGTAAACAATAGCCAGAATCTCACCCGCAAAGTACATTTTACAAAATTATTATTGCAAATTAAATTGTATGCCAAATAGGAAAATTGATTAGTTTAAAGCCACAGTATGGCAATGTGGGAATTAACGATGTGGATGGAATAAACTCTAATCTGTTTTAGGCCGAAGCCTGGCAAACAATTTTGGCGCAATTTTAAAACACTTTCCGTAGTCAGATGAGTGCTAGTTGCACTTTCTGTCAATCCAAACAATAATTTATTTTATTTATTTATTTGGTAATATAATTTGAGACAAATGATTTTCGAGTTTTATAATTGTATTTTCTTCTTTTCCTTTAAATTCCTGTTTAACTACATGAGAAAAATTTCTTCCAATAATTAGAAAAATACTTATCATTGCAGAGATTCTTCTCCATCTAAAAACTAATTTCCTATATTACAAGCTCTCTGGTAACAAGCTAAAAATCATTTGAAAATTTATTAAACAAATTTCCAATAGCAATAAATTCTGATTGAGTTGCTGTCAGTTTTTAGGATAAAAATATCTTAATAATTCTTACAAAATGCCTCATCAAACGAGAAATAAATGGCAAAATTGTACAATAAATCGACTGTGGTAGAAAGCAATTTATAAAAATATACCCGAACGATGTTCCACTTAATTTATCTGTAGGATATTTTATGCTCCTTGGTGGACCCAGATTTTAATGAAGAGAAATTATTTTTAATAAAAGTATATTTTCTTTTCCAAAACTATTGAACCATCATTATGGGTGCAGGAAAATGCTTCAAATAAGATTTTCAATAAATATTTTATATAATAAATTTCTATTTTTTATATTTTATTATGTATCTAATTTTGTTTTTGTATTTCCTTTTGTCTTTAATGTATTTTAAAGTATTTACTACACAACTACTGTACTCTACACTTAAAACATGCTTTTGACTGATATTTTCTATGACATTTTTCTTCATCACTTCCTTTTGTGTCCTGTAAACAAGAAGCACTTCATAACTGCCACCTTGTAAATATTTAAAATACATTTTGTATACGCTAAGCATTTGTAATTCTAAATGTTCTCTTCTTCTTATATTACCATCCTGTTTTATTTCCTCAAAGTTAAGCTGCCCTTGCATAAACCGATTTGGATTATTTAGTCCTTTCCGTTTCCATTAGAAGCTATTCGGTTTGCTTTAGTATTAGTAAAGTGCATGGAAATATCAAAAGCTTTTTCTTACAGGATTGTTGTTGATTTTTAATTTTCTCACTTAATAAAGTACGCAACAGGCGTTTCTATTTATGCTTTGAAGAATAACGTTTTATCCTGTCTCATAAGGCTGAATTGTAAATAAATTGTATAAAATGGAGTGTCAATCGTAGTCGCAAATTTATACATGACCTTGAAATCATCTACTCCAATTATTTCCGTACTAATGCCCTACAAACAATTGCAACAATCGCCTCATATATTTCTTCATACGGTCAATATAATTAAGCTGCACACAATATTTATGTAGGACACTTTTATCCTATTTTCAATACCCCAAATTCAAATGTCCTTCCCATTTTTAGCCTTTAACTAATCCAATGGAGTAACTAAAATTATGATTCAACATTTTATTGGGGCTTATGGTGAAGACGTTAGTATAATATTAAGCCAACATAAAATCCAACAAATTTCTTTATCTAGATTGCACAACGAAATGAAAAGGAATTTAAATGATTGCAGGCAAGGCAGATCGCAATAGTCACAAATAGTAGTGAATTGAGACACAATAAAAGCGAAAACAAGACTGTCGCTTTCGAAAGATAATTACATATACTCGTATAATGGCAGAAAATTTGTAACACAAGCAGTAACATTATTTAGCAAAGGAGATGACATTTAAAGCTGCCATGCCATGAATTAGTGTAATACACAAAAGTATTTTTCTGTTTATTATTCGATAGTGCCTTTGGGACAAGTAAATTGTAGAAAATTTATTCCATTCCTAAAAATTTACTTCGTTTTCCAAGCATAGCAAATCGTAAGAACACTTCATTCCAAAAAAAAGTTTTCATCCTTTTTGTATAACAATGACGTTCCCCAGTTTATCTGTTGCAACCATCTAATCTCAATGCCGTGTTGTCAGCTAATATTAATTTAATTAACATTTAAAATTAAAAAAATTTTTTTTCAGCTATTAGGCTTTTTATTTTAATTGAGGCTTAATACAATTAACCATAAAAATAATTAAAAGACCAAAAAAAATTATTTATAAATTTTTTGCTTTTTGAAAATGTTAATTTTTTGTTTAACCAACTAAACCTTTAAAGCTTTTGGCTTGCCAGCAGGAAAAAGCGCAAGAAATCGAACACGGGGCTTCAGGTTTTGTAAGCTGTGCATTATTCGCCCATGGAGGCACCCAATTCAAGGATTTTTTTTCTAATAAAGCTTTCTACTGGTTATTTTATAAAAAAAATATGTTTTAAATTTTATTATATATTCAATAATTACCAAATATTATTGATTGATATTATTGACACTGACTTATTACTACTATAATTACCTAACGATTGCTATTTAATTTTCGAATTATTCCACTTTTATTCAAAAATTATACCAAAACCAAAAACTAAATAAAAAAAATACAAATAAAAATATTTACTTTACTTGAAAAAAGTTTGGAGGAAATTTTTGAAATTTTCTAGAAGCTTACTTGAAAACTTTTTTTTTAATTCTTTTAGTTTATTCACCTTTCCTTCTCTATACATAAAAAAATTACTAAATGGAGCCATTGAAGCGCATTTATTGTTCCTCGTCGGCTGTTGTTTACAATTATTTAAATTTTTCCTCATTTCTTGAACAGGACGTCATCCTGTTTACATAGTTATATTCAAATATATTAATTGCGGCAATTAATATAAAAATACAATCGTGTTTTTGTTATTTAATTTCATGCGTGTATTTTTCAGGAAATATTTTTTTAAATGTGCAACAGTAAAAAAGTGTCAAATTTATTCTTCCACATGTTTTGATTTCCTGCACTTGCTGGATAACATGCAATTTGCATTCCAGCAATGTTTGTGGCATTTGTTTAAGGAGACCATATAAATAAATTTTAGGGTGCTCTGCATACAAACTGGTTTACATATTCTACATATTCTCAATTATTATGCAAAAATTATAAAACTATTTATTTTTACATTTTACTTCGAGAAAAGTTATAGAAAACCAATGTTGCGCAACTCACATGGCAAGTCCTTCTGAGGCAGTATTTGCTTTAACAAGTTAATTAAATAGAGTCAAAGAAACTTTCAAATGAGCAATCTTAAGTCAAATATATAACAAAAGGCTTTACGATGCCATGTTATTATTATTTATTTTTTTAGTAAACAGTTGCCAGATTAATTTGATAAAATGCCAGCATGAAAGCTTCTAAAACAATGTTCTCTACTGCCACTTTTATAATTTGCCTCCTGTTCATTGTTGCAAAGCAGAAAAATTTAAGCAATTTTCAAATATTTGAAGTACTGCGACACACTTTTTATTACAAGAAAGCACAAGACATTTGGAATTGTTATTAAATTATGCAAGTGCGAAGTGTAAAATTTATGCAACATTGTTATTTGCTGACATCAGTTTTCTTCCTTATTCCTTCTAAGTCAGGATAAGGAAAAAATAAATAAAAATGAAAAACTTTTTACACTACATTTCTACTGTAAAGTTGTAAATGCCGACGAGCGAGTTAATTGAATTTTTTGTTGAAAATATTATAATTAATTATTTATAAAACTTATGGAAAAGCGATCATTAAATATATTTTTGTTTTGCCAAATATCTTAGTAATCTTGACTACTTTCTGATTAAGTCTATTTCATATCTGAAAGCAATTTCTTGTTCAATTTTTGTTAAACGCAAAGGATTTAACTAACCTGCAGCGACTTTATCAGGAGAGACTTGCTTCTCCTCTGCAGGAGTTGAGAACTTAAAATATGTTAAATTCTTGAATAATTAACATTCCCATTAATTAAAAATAATAATGTATCAAATTACCCCCTCTAATTTTAATCCTAACTGGATCCGAAGGTTTCTTACATTTTACAAAAAAAAATGTTGGCATATTTCTTCAAAAGAAATCTATCTATCTATCTATTAACTATCTTAAAATACTATTTTATTAAAAAAAAATCGCTTTTCCCTTTATCATGAACTTAATTCAATTATACACAAACTTCTGAAATCTTTAACTATCTGAAATATTATTTCAAGTTTAACTTTTTTATATTTTCAGTATTTACACAAAATAATATTTTTGGCAGCAGGTTGCAATTAAAAATTAGTTTAAACCAATTACTTTTTTGGGAAATATTTATTTAATAAAGAACGGCCCAGTAAACATTAATATATATTTTTTTTAATTAAATTGGAAAAGTTTTAAAGGCGATTAAATTGTAAAAAAATATTTTTTTCACAAATGACTTGTTGCCACTTGTTTACAGTGGCATACAGGGAATTAATTGAATTGTTTCAGTAAACAACAAGTAAGTAATTACTTACAGAACACGCACATTGAAAAAAAATTACTTGCCAAATTACAATTAAAAATGTTGATTTTAAATATTCAATTAATATAATTTATCATTTTTTCATGTTAAATCAATATTTTGAAATATTAGTTTGATATGGAAACAGATTGCATGATGTGGCAATAGTTTTAAAATTATCAAGTTAAAACAAAATTATGCCTTGTAAAATTAACCTCTCTTGTAAAAGGGGAATAGCATCGACTATAGTAAAAACAACATTTTCCCATGTTATATTAACATTGCATGAAATTATAGTATATTAATAATAAATGTTATTATAGCCACAGTAATCTAATGTTAAATTAACATGTTGATATACATTTTTTTTTAGTTGACACTCAAGTTAACATTAAAACCGATTTGATTTAACATTAAATTTCAAGCTATTAGAACATTTTATCATGTTATTTTAAGATGATGACAATGTTAAATCTACATGATAACAAATGTTAATTGAACATGACATCTTGTTATTTTAAAATGAAAAATATTAATGATTTTTTACTTGAAATTCATGTTGAATTAATTTGAAACTCTTATTAAGCAAAATCATTAAGAAAAATAATTGAATCTATTTCATTTTAGTTGATGTTACAATGTTTTTTCTCTGTGTGTACAAATATTATTTGAACGAATTGGTATTGTGTAAATTTAAAGTACACAGGCAGAGTATTTGTGAAGTATTTTAAGGATGGGATAAGTTATTTTTATTGAAAGCCGTTTATCACATGTATGGATCTGCCATAAAATAAATAATGATTTAATATTCTCCTTACGAGTAAAGCAGGATATGTTTGCTTTTCCGAAGAATGAATAAAGTGAAGATAATGTTTTTAAGTGCAAGTAATCAGAGAATTTATATGTTAAAATACACTATATATATATGCCATGCGCCTAAAATTAATATTTACTTTAAAAATTACAATTTTGTGCAATTTAAGAAGATGTAATTAAACCACTGTAATGTAACTTGAGAGCTACTTTTGCCAGTATTTTCGATATACAGACAATATGAAATTATTATTTTTAGTTCACAAATTATAAATATGTAAGTTTAAACTCATAGGAGGGCTGGTTCCTTGATGCAGTCGGTTTTTGTAGATCAAAGTCAAAAATCCAGTAATGCAGAGAGCGCTTTTATTGTTGGAACACAAAAGTGTTCCTAACGGCTATTATTGAATTATTTCAAATATATTTTCAAAATAGCACTGTGATGTTGTCCGGTGTCCGATGTTGGTTTTAATAACAATGAAAGTGTAACAAACACTGGTTCGTGCTGGCATTCCTATAAGTCTGCAAAACCAGCATGTGATAAAGATTTTATAACAAAGAAAATAATGAAAAAGCGCTTTGGGCTTTTGTCGCCGTAAGTCTGTAAGGAGTGTCTCTGATAATGGTAGTAGTAAGAATGAAAGTGTAATAAAAACTGATTCAGGATTGTGACCTTTCAGTCTGCAAAGCTTCTGTACAATGTGGGGCTTTACAATAACTTAAGAGTATCAAGTATTTACCTAATCGGAAAAATAATTGTTTAAAACAAGCGACACCTTGACAACTATTAGCCTTAAAAGCACTCATAACTTCAAAGTTGTGTTAATCTCTGTTAACATAAATGAGTATAAATTATGCTACTAGTACACTTCAATCAGTTATTCAACACTAGACAACAGGGAAGGTGCCCTGAAACAGTAATTTGTAATAAAATTATAATTAACAGATTGAGTAATTGAAATAAAATTTGCTAAAACAACTTTAAAATATCTAATTTTACACTAAACAGCAGAATTTGTGGTTTTAATGTGGGACTAGCTGTGCTACCTTCTCAGTGCTAAATTTTAATTTATTTTTAATTATGGTACTACTAATCAATCAAACTGCCAACTAGAAATTTCCATTTTGAAAGTATTCCTTAATATTCACTCGCACGAGCAAAAAGACATATACTTTTTAGCATTTAAAAAAAAAAAAGCTTTCTACTACCATTCCCAGTTGTCTTACTTTCAGTTGAGCTTTTTTTTATAGAATATTTGTTGTGTGTGGTATTGAAAATGATTGCTAAAGTTTTCACAAATATTCCACCTGTTTGGAAAGGGCAATTGCATTTAATTTTAACAATGACATTTCCAGAATATACTTTGAAACTGCGTGAGCAGATAAATTAATTTCATTTTGGCTTTCCTACACCCCGCACTTTTGAAAGATAAACAAAATTTAACAAATACTACTTTGCAAAGGAGATCTCAAAAGTGTTTTTTCCAAACCCAAATATTCCATATTAGTTACGGTTGCACACAAAATTAATTTTCTCCCACATTCAACTTTCCATAAATTTTTTCGCAATTTTGTAATGTTGCCTTTAGCTGTTGGCAGGAAAGCTATTATTGCCAATTGCAATCATGTGCAAATATGTGCGAACGTGTTCTCTACTTGGTTAGTTTCTCATATTCATGTTTCCTTTTCACTTAGCACTAGTCATTCCGAGGGATATTAATTCTTTAAGAATTAAAAAGAAAAAAAATTTATTTATTTGTACTCACCAATTTCCATTTGGAGAAGAGCGTGTGTTGAAAAATAGAAGGAAAGCTAAATGAAATAATCAAAAAAAATAAAACTAATTAAAAAGCAAACTTATAGCATTTCTTATAAATGGAATAAGTGCACAAAAGTTTCAACACTGCATTCCTAGAGGTCTTAAAAACTGAGATTTTATTATGTATCCCCATGCACAAGCACAAGAATCTTTGCACGCAAAATATATTTATTCCTGAAGTGGAACTTTTAATCAGCCACAATATGCTCGCTTGATAAATATGTGCAACGACTTGTAAAAGAGAGTTCACACATTTTGTGTTTTGTGTTTCTGCCATAAAATTTCTCTATTCTGAGTAAAGAGTTTTTGGAAAACATACAGAAGCAACCAGAATAAGGAATGAAATTAAAAATCTTACTCTGATGGAAACATCAAAATAATTTGTTTTAGGTGTACAGCTTTATAAAGGGTGCTTACATTTCAAAGGACGATATTAAATGTAAATTCTGCCTAAAATTCTTCAAATCATAAACTTCGTCATTTTTACGATCAATTTAATCGTCTAAGTGTGCCTACAATTTGTAAAATCGTGCAAAAATTCAAACTAAACGGGTATGCAGGGGATGTGAAAGCATCTGTGCATGGTCGTACTTGCTCGATATTGTCGAAAAATGGATGCGCCCTCAAAGAGTGACTATTTGGTGCGGTTTATCGGCTGGCGGCATCATCCGGCCGTATTTTTTCCAATATAAAGTCGGACAGGCAGATACTGCGAATGGTGTTTACTATCGCGAGATGACAACGAACTTTTCATGCCCCCAATAGGAACATGTCTATGGATGCGGGCGATATGTAGTGTCAACAGGATGATGTCACTTGCCTCATAAGTGGCTCTTTTTGCGACCAATTCAATTGCCCTGTTATCTCACCTGGTAGTGATGTTACTTGACCGCCAAGTTCATATGATTTGACACTTCCTTTGGGGTTATTTGGTTATTGATATGCCAGCAACAATCGAAAAGTCTAATGGTATAGAAGCACCATGATATTTATTTCGCTGATATTTATTTCCATAATGACAATATTTTCCAAATAATCAACTTCGCCCCTTAAAATTTAAACACCCTTTATGAATTTTTACTATGAAAAATATTAATGGCTTTTTAATTAGATTTTTTAAACAAAGGCCGTTTGTTGTAAAATATTTAGCAACTTTTCGAAAATTAAAAAAAAAAATTAATAACGCATCTATAAAAAATATTTTCCAAAGTATTAAACTCCTTAACAGAGCACATGGGACGTAACATACTGCATTTCATATCAATGAGACACATCGTGGGAATGCACTCCACTCCTCATTCTATGTATGAGAACGTTTAAGCATGCAAATGAAATTATGGAGCAACGTGCATTGTGGGTCTCAAATATTTAAGAAAACTTGTAATAAATCGTATGGGTTGGTTGAAAATGTAATAAAATGAAACTACAAAGTAGCGAACAATTTAGATTTTAAGTACGAGTATATTCTGATTTATAAGACAAACTTCCAAGCGATTTTTAAGGTTAAAAAAGTTACATTTGTGTATATGACAAAGTTTGTTATTGCCAGATACTTTAATGCAGCTGCTTCGGAATGAAAAGATCAAATAAGAATTCCTCTTAAAACAGACATACAAAGTTGTTTTAATAGATATGACCCTTTCAGCCCACTCAAAAAAAAAAAAAAAACCTAATCATATGCTTTGTACAGGCTCTGTAGCCAAACCACAGAGCCATCATATGAAAGCATATTTAAATAAAATCGAGAGTGCAAGAAAATTCTCGGTTTGCCATGTGAAGCTTTTCTCTAACATGCTACTAAATTATAACAATCAACGTTTGCCACTGTGTTGCTCTGCTGCACAACATAGTGTGCATGTGCATTGCATAAATAATTTCTATGAATCAACTAATATATTTAAAAGACTACGCTTTTGTGTGCATTTGTTGATGCATTTGCATCTGAATTCTTGCACACTTATGCATTTAGTAAAGAGTTGGTGCAACCAAAATTTTTCGTACGTGCCCATTTCACTTGCCATCAAAGTGTTTGTGTTTTAGTGTTTTAGTTGTTGTGTAACATGAACAATTCCTATTTCCTTTCTATTTGTAGTTGTGTTTCAATAATTTATAAAAATAAACTGCTACTAAATATCATGCTGCATGTTTAACTGGTGTAAATTTTACGTTGGTAAGAAAAAACATCAAATGAATTTAGGGGGGGAAATGGAGTAACAAAATCTCTTACACACGCCTTGTGGAGTGTAAGAAGCATTTCATGACAGGAAAATATTTATTTCAAATTTTATTGAAATAAAAGCATTTAAATAAAATTTGTATTTTTATATATAATCTTTAGGTGAAAGAAAAATGTTAGACTTGAAAGCTCAGAAACTAAACTAGATTTTAAGAGTTTTGAAACTTATTCCAAGAATAACTTTCTTTTCTCGCCATTGAGTAGCAAAAAAATTAATTAAATTTGACTTTGAAATTGATTATTGCGGCGTTATTGGTTGCTATGCGTATTTCTCCGCATGCTAAATTCACATCATCGGGAGACCTGCAGCTAAATCTTTTCTGAGAACAGCCGGGGATTTAAGCCAAACTCATAGCAAGTAATTTCAACGAATTTTGAAGAAAAATTTAATTGAATTTTTTGCTAGTGAATAACTGCGAATATGGTCTAACTTCACGGTGCCTTTAGCATTGAGAAAACTAATGCATTTACTAGGCTCCCTGTGCAAGCACAGCTTGCATTCTTCATTCAGTTTTGACCAAGTGCCTTGCTAAGGCATTCGAGTCCATCAAAGCCGTTACTATTTAACCTATGGCAAGAATGGCTCTCCCGCAAAACATGACAACCATGCCACTTCCTAATAGCGTGTGTTGAATGTCAACAGCACCTAGATTACTAATCGCTTGACCAGATCGAGTCGATCATTAGCATAGATGCGATACCAGCCACTCAAGAGAAATCTCCCAAGCAACTCTTGGTATCAACCACAAGTCACCACGTGAACTCCAAAAGAGACCTGACAATTAACCGATCACAGCTTCAGTCAAGCTTCAGTAAGCGCTATCAGGTAGAAAAAACCTACTACTCTACCCACGAGCATAATCTCTTAACTCCGCGGAGTGAGAACTAAGTTCGTCGATGATAGCGTTCACTTCAGGATATACCCAATGGTCAAAATCATCCATAACATTCCGCGAGAAATCTACTGTACGGCTGTCGATATACGTCGTGCCAGTATATAGCAACTGATGGTGCTTTCGCAGAGCACTCTCAAGCAGAGAACTCCCCTATAATATTTGGACCTGAATCGATAAGATGATAGAAGACCTATAGTAGACCAAAAATCATAGCTTTTAATTTCTTGTAAGCACATCCGTTGCTATGTTATTCCACATACATGTTTTATCCGTCAAAGGTCATGGTCTAGAAACGCTGAATACTGTCCCCCCAAAAGTGCACATCACCAAGGTGTAAATATCACTAATATCAATCAGTGCTCCCCGGGGTAATTTCTATTGAACAGCGGGAATTTTTAGGCATACACAAAAGCTGCTGTTTTTAAATATCGCCAAACAAAGTAAAAAAGTTACTGTATAACGTAAACCCAAATGAAGGTGTCGATATTTTACAACACCATTGAGTGGCGTTAAATAAGTAACTGAGCTCTGGACTGTCATATTTAAAAAATTAGGAAAATAATTAAACCAATCATGATCGCACAATGTTATCATAATGCTACAACTCATTGGCTGGGTAGAAATGTTTTTATATCTACAACGAATATAAAGAAAGTAGGAAACTGCGTTGGCCAGTGTTATCGGACAAAACACTTTGTATATTTTCATTTGTGTAACAAGAAGTGGTGGCCACTTTTATTTAAAAAATATATTAATTAAATGTAATTAACATTAAATAATATTTCTTCAACTGTTGCTAAGTTTCAGATGGTGGTAAAACATTCTCAGCAACTGCTTGACAGCTGTGCCAGCCACTTTTATGAAATACAAACTGGGCAACGTACTCAATTCACACTCACCACTCCAGTCTTATAAATATAACAATACCATACAATAAAGTTGTGTAAAGTTTTGCGCAATGAGAAAGTAGTATTTCACTTCCAGCATTTAAAATATACTGAAAAACAAATGACTTTTAGACGACGTCTAAAGAAATAATTCAAATAATTGCAATAGAAGAAATGCAAACAAAAGTTAGTTGTGAAAAGGAGATAAAAGAAATAAAGTGAATTGTGAAAAGTTGTAATTTAAAATATGACTGGGAAGAATGAAGGAAAAATTAATGCAAATATCTTTGTAAATTTTAAAGTACGTTACATCATTAAAATAACTTTGCAAGCAAAATAAATGCATAAGACAGCATAAAAATTAATAATAGCAAAGTGGTAATTTGTTATTATTAAGAATTACACAACTACAGTTGTACAATTTAACTAAACATTGTCATAAAGAATTCCCACAGCTTTAGAGAAAATTCTCGAAATCACTCAAGACTAAAGAATAAAGTTTATGAAAAAGAAATTAAAAGGAACTAAACTTGAACAACGATATCTCAAGCGCATCCTAAACGCGTTAAAGTTGCTCGCTGTTTACCTGTACAACAGATATATTGCCAGGTGAAACTTTAATGTAATCAGTTTCCGGTAATTTGATTCATTAACATTAACTTTCAATGGCAGGCGTTGGATTGGCGTTACTTAATATCTATATAGAAATTCATAATCGCGGTAACAGCTGCACGCTACACAAATACACGATGCCAGCTTAATAGACTTAAATGCTGCCAGCTACTAGACTTGACATTGAATATTTCAGTATTGCCACTTTTAAAAAATATCCCCCAAAAATTATTTATTTAAAATGCAAATACAGTATATAAAAACATCTCTCTGAATTCACTTACAATATTATTTTGCGATTTTATCTACTGTTAAATAAAATACCTTGAAAATGAATGTTTCACTTTTTATTATACTGCAGAACTATTTCCTTTCATTTCCGCTTATAAAATAAGTATATAACAAAAGTTGTTGAGTAGCGCAGCCATATTGGCACTGCTGCCTTTAAAATAATCATTTTCATACGTTTACATGGCTTCTATTTTTGATAGGTTGCTGTGGCGAATGTATGTTATGTTTTCTGTTAAAGTTAACAGTGCAAAGATTATTTTTAATTAAGTCAAAAAAAAAATTAATCCATCAATGAAGTGGGAGAATGCGAAGTTCTTTTTTTTAAACGCTTATAAACATTTGAGATATAAAAAAATAATTCGCGTTTTCGTATTCGATAGGCATGTATGTATATATTTTTGCTATAACGATACGCCAAATAACATGAAATAAAAAAGTAAGCTTTAGATAGAGTGAAGGCATGGAAAGAACTTTTATTCTTATATAAGAGTTAATATTATTGTTATTCTTATTTAATTACTACTTTTAGATTCTCATTAAATTTCGTAAAATTTATTCTTCTCGTTTCCGATCCACTTTGTAAAAACTATTTGCTGCAAGAATAAATTTGACCCGGCCCAACCCTAAGAAGCGCCTTATGATTGGATTCTGTGCTTATAGTAATCGAGTTGTGGAGACACCTATAACTATTTACTGCTACGATCATAACTTTACTTCTTCAACTTGATTTGAGTTGATTTATTATCAACTATTTATTTTGTTAAAACAAAATAAAAATATTGAAATTGTGAAAAAAAAAAATTTTTTTAAATTATTTTGTAGAAAAAGGATAGAAAAATATTTTGAAATATATATTTTTTTACCAGAATATTTTATGATTGCAACAGAAAAGCTACAGAGAAAATTAAACCAGTTCATTTGAAAAAATTTCACAACAGTGAAGTCGTTGTAGAAGAGAATACTAAACTAACTCCGTATTGAGTCACATATACAAAATTACTAGTTATTCCAAAATAGGAAAGTTCGGTCACCTGAAGACCTGTGGCTCCATAGCTTTAAATGTTATTAAAACCTCTATGTTGAAGATTTAATATGCAGTTTCGGAAGGAACGTGATTTACTTTTGTGTAAATTTTTATATAATTGATTCGTGTTAATATTTAAAGTTTCTCATACAGGCACACAAAGAATTAATTTTATCTGCCACTGCTCATTCTATTAATACACATTCTATAAATTAAAAATATTAAAAAAAAGAAATAAATAAATAAAAATGATTAATGATTTTGGTAAGAATTAAATTGTAGCAAAATAAAAGGTTTTAAATTTATCAAACATGCCGGAAAAAAAGTGTATTAAAACGGAGTATGAAACAAGAAAAGAAAATGTTAAATGAAGATGTAAATCAGAAAAAAGTCTCTAGATAAATGAACAACGATTTCATGCTACCGCATCATCGTTATAACGAAGAACCCAGCAAACAATATAACTCAGTATAGACATTAATAGCAAAAGGAGTTGCATAATGCCGATATTAGCCATTAATCCATTAGATATGATGGTTTGATAGCATGCAGATACCACAGTAGTTATTCCATTATTTCAGTTGATTAATTTTAATTTCATGGTTTTTAAATTTGATTGATTCCACAATACTTGTTCTGAATTTTTATCGTAATGTAGCACAATATAAAGAGGCCCAAAAAAAAAATATTGAAAGAGGAAAAGTATTGATTAAGTTCTTTGAGGTTTGCTTATATATTTTTTTATTTCATTTTGTATTTTGAGTTTGTGTTTAGTTTTATTTCTCTTGCCATCAAGAGTGAATATAATGGAAGATTTTTTTAACACACTAAAGCCTGGCGTATGGGTAATACATACATATATAATTGCTTTTGAAGACTAAACCAAAAAAAAAAAAATTGTTAAGGAGAAATACATGAAATGATAGAGTGCGTTGTGTTCTTAGTTTGGCTCGAAGAAGACACCTTTACTAGACAGCTGTCGTAGACGTCACTGCAACAAATTTTCCGACATTAACACTGTTAGCTTTTCACCTAAAGCAATGTATGTATTACTGAAGAACTTTTTAGGATTTTTTCTGCTCAGCTGGCACGGCCAACAGTAAAAACTGAGTGAATACACAAGTTTTTAAAAGTTTTTTTTAATTTCATTGCATTAAATGGCAGCACAATGGCACCTGTATAAAATTTTTACATATTCATTCACACGGCTAATAATGCTTAAATAAGTTACATTTCCTTACAACTGTAAGGAATGTCCTTATTTTATTTAAAAACGCATTGCAATTGATTATGCCAGTGCATTTGAGTGGCAATGAAACCAGTTCTAAAATAATGAAAACTTTGCTCAAATCAATGTTTTTATACGCACTCAGTAATCAATTTAAATGCATTTATTTTTCTTTTTACCATTTCTTATTGGATATCAGCTCGAAGGCAAAACGAAAGAAGGAAATGAAAAACTAATAATAAAAACAACAACCACAATGAATGTACATCGAAGTTGTCAATCAATTATTTCAAAAACTGTACTGTTTATTCGATATCGCAATTTATTTGCAAGAATTAATAAAATTTCTTAAATTATTAAGCCATTCTAAAAGATCTGAAACTTGATTCCTTAATTATTTGAAAAAAGTATAATAAAGGAATAATTTTGAATGAAATTTTTGGCTACTTTTTAATTACACTCACAGGATCTTTTGAGTAATAATATAAATATTTTTTCTTCATTATGGTTTTTTTTTTGAAATAATATAAATATTTTATTATTTAATTTTAACATTTTTACTGCGATTATAAGAAAAAATTAAGCAACGAAAGTTTCAATTACCATTAATAATTTCGAATCATTTTTTAATTCCTTATTTTATTCAGAAATTTAAAACTGTATTCCGCTTAATTTTGAACCACTACTAAATAATGAAAGCCAATTTGAAAAAAAGTGTTTAAAGCCTAAAAATGTATATAACTTATATGACGGCGAAATTAGCCTTCAATTATCCTTCCTGTGAGAGACAAGAGAAAAACGTACCCTTGAATGTAGATTTGTTTCATCATCCTGAAATCATTTCTAGTATTTCAATATAATAGTTTTTTATGTTTTTGGAAAATGAAAGAGCAACTGAATATTGAGAAATAAGGATTTTTGTATCCTTGTGTATTATAAAAAATGTCCTTTTTCTAATTTTCTTTTTTTTAACCAACTCAACTTGTAAAGCTTTCACCTTGTCAGCAGAAAAACATCCAGGGTCGGGGAGCTGCCACGTCTTTTTTACGTCATCCGTTCGCCTATGAAGATATCCCGAGAAGCTTATTAAGAAATATGTTTAGAAGAAATTGAACAATCCTTGAACACTATGCTACACAGTCGTACGATCTGTCAAATATGGCATGTGTCCTCAAAAAGTACGATACTTTGCCCTAAAAAGAATTCTATTGAGAAAATTTTCAGAAAATGAGAATTTTCATGAAATCCGAGTGGTTTTTACTTCAATTAGCAAAGAAAAAATTAATTTGTATCACATAAGTATGACAGTGTAGCACCACTAAATCCATTTTATACGATTTTTTACAATAGTATGGAATCACATCAGATTTTCATGTGAATGATTCGTACGACTGTGTAGCATAGTGAAACATGATAACATTTAGCAAAATATAAAAAATTTATTTTATTTTTATTTAAAATGACATTTTCAACAGCAATAGAAATTGCGCTCAAGCTAAAATCTATTTATTTTCGCTAGAAACAAAACGTTGTTTATTTATTTCATTTTATTGCCTTTTCTTAAAACTTTTCAACGTTTTGTTTTTATTTTTCTGTTGTCTTTATTTATGTATCATTTATTTCACAAATAATAAAAAATATTTGCGAACGAGTTCATGTTCAGAAAAATCTTAGGAACTTAAGCTGGTTGTATTCATGCTGAGAAACGCACTTTCTGTTCTTCTTTATAAAACTGTTTCAGTCTACATAACATGCATTTTTTTCTACGTTTTTTATTTTACTTTTAGAAATTCATTTTAGTAAATATAAAGCACAACTCAAATGTCTGCCACATTTTCATTTATGACTAAATTAAAAACCATTTGTTATTTTTCTCAATGGAGTTTTTATCTGTATTTGATTTTAAATTAAATAAAACTTTAAACAAAATGGAAACACGAATAAAATATAAAACAAAAGCAATATTTTTTTGTTTTAGAAACGGAGATTTTGCAATACAGACAGCAAGGATATTTGACAGAAACAAAATTAAATTAAGCAACAGCAAATAGATTATAACAAAAAGTATGTGAATCCTTAAATAATATATAAAATTGAAAAAAATATGGATAACTTTTAAAGAAGGAATAATTAAAATTCTAACAATAAATGATTTTATAATATGAACAGGTTTTGCATAAAATTTTTACAAAAGTACTTTAAGTTTTTTGGAATGTTGGAGCTTCTAAGGTAAGCATTCAGGAGAGGGCCTCTACAAAAGCAAAGGATTGTTTGAGAATAATGAAAACCAAAAGTGGTTGTGAGAAATGCAATGAAATGGAATTCAAAGAAAAAGTTTATCCTCAGTTTACCTCACAGTGTAAACTGAATACAGATTTTTTAATAAATATTTGTAGACGAATAAACATATAACTTGTTCAGTTAAGGCTTAAAGGATAAGAAGAAACAGTAAAAAATTTATTAAAAATTACTTATTAAAACTTTTGTATTCTTAAGTGTGCCTTCCATAAATTCTAAAAATTCAAATCTATTGAAAATATTACAACTTAAAAAAAACATTTTATGCAAATTCGTTTTCTTAAAGATAATAAACAAAATTAGTATGGCCTACTTTCGTCCTTGCAATTTTGTTTCTTACTGATTTCAAATCATTAACTAATTTCTTAGTTTGAATGTCTTTCTTATGCTAGGGGGGAAATCTTTAATAATATTCTTGCCAAGATGAAGGAGTGCAGGAGTCTTCCTCAATTTTATAGGGAACTCCGCGAATATTTCTATACCAAATAAAAACTTACTTTTTACGCTGGTAGAACAACTATAAACCTAAACGACAATTCTAACGACAACATAAATTAGCAAGGAGTTATTTCCAAAGCGTATTTCTAGTATTTCAATATAATAGTTTTTTATGTTTTTGGAAAATGTTTTGTGTTCTAAACTGAAGCCAAAAAAAACTTAATTACTACAATGAGGAATACTTGCGAAAAGGAAGTGGTTGCTTGAAACTGTTAACTAAGAATTTTTCCTCTGACTTTGTTCACGTGACTTTAAAGTATAACAATTTGCTGACAAGACAAATAGGCATTTTTTTACAGGTATCTCTACTTAATGCCTTTTAAAAGATCAATAAGAAGCATCGTTTTTTTACTCCTTGAGATACGAATAGTAGTACTACTGTGGCAACTGTCAAAATGAACTAAATGTTCCCCTATGCCTTCAAACAGCTGATACCTTTTAATAATTGTCTTCGTATTTTTTAAATAAATTCAAGACGCCTGGCTGGCTGAAAAACACGTCAACAGTTAAGCTTTTTTCAACTAAAATTATCCACCAGTTACAATTCAATGGAGGCTCATCAATGTAGAATTGTTTGCAACATTTCTGTGAATATCCTTTTTGAAATGAAAACTTGTCGCATTTAACTTGGCTGAATATAGAAAAGTTGGCCAAATAGTTTTATCTGTAAAATTACTTCTGTTTTGTGAATTTATTTCAACTAAATTAAATCTATTCATTTTACTGAAATGTTTTCTTTTCATTTTCGACAGAGATATTAATTCCCTCGTTTCTGTTTGCTGCCATTTGAGCCAACAAAAGAAAATTGTTTTCATCGTAAGACTCAGTACGATTTTCAAATTGTCTTGTTGAGAAAAAGTGTTTTTTGAATTGTTTATTTTAGTAGCTGGCCGAAGGGGGAAATGGAAAGCGTTTGTTAATTGGAACTTGTTTATATGTACCCTTGAGCTGGGCAAGGATCAGTTATATTTTGGAATGTCATTAAAAGGCCGGAAACAATTTTAAAAACTTATTTTAATATTGTATTTAGTGAACTACTAAAATGTTTATAACGTACAGAACATTAAAAAAGGTCGTCCTGTTAAGTTATTTTTATTTCCAATCCGGTCATACATTTCCATATATAGATGTGTGTGTATGTGCAAGCTACAAGTTCGTGTGTAAATACTGAATATGCATAAAGCACTCATGCTGACTTTATTTATTATTGTTACAAGTTGATTACTATCGCTGTATTTTGTTTGGTAGCTGTGGTTGACTGCTTCACAAAGTACTTATTATTACAGGGTTTTATTCACGTGCTGTTTGTTGCACTGAAACATATTTTCCCTTTTTTGAATTCAAATAATAAATTCGTTACAGTAAATTTTTTTCCGTTCGATTATTTATGTTTGTTGCGGATTTTATTTATGATTCTTAATTGAAGGTATGCTTCGCATTGTAATTGTTTTTGCTTCTATAATAAATATCTCTACTATATATATACTATATATATATGCTTGAATAAAAATAATTCTTACTCTATTCACGATTGCATGTTTACTTACATTTAATATTTGTGACCTGTAACACATTTATGAAAGCTGGTGTTGTGTATACCAGAACATTTTTGATGTTGTTGGCAGGAGAATTCGTTGTGACCAACATGCTTTAGAATCATCAAGCTTTCATCTTTCTAATCCAGCGAGCGATACGTCATGACAGCTGATTTATACATCCGTTACACGATAGAATACAAAATTCATATATGAGCCACTTTTTAAAGATCAGCTCTCAAATTTACTGGAAACCCTACAGAAGAGAAGCTTAGCAGCTTATATTATTGCAATATTACTGAGAAAGCTTAATGACTTAAAGCTATTCATAAATTTCTTATTATCATTTCTAAAAGGACCCTTAACATGGTCATGAAAGTTACTAATTTAGCACTTGAAATTCTCTGTCCAAAAATACCACTACTGGTATGTCAAGGAGTAAAATTTAAAGTCTCCACCTTTGTTCCCTATTGGGACACGAAAATATACAAAAATTAATTTTCTTTTGCATTGCAAACTTGCAAAGCATAAACAGCCTGCAACAAGCAAGAAGGAAAAGAAGCCACACTGTCAAAAGCAAAGTAACAAATTTGTAAGAAAACAATGCCGTATTGACATTTTAACATGACATGAATAATAAATGATAAATATAATACAACAGTTGGATATTTCAATTCAGGCATACTCTAAAACTGACAAACGTATTTACATATTATTATTTGTTAGCAATAAAAAAAAAGTCATTTTGTTCAAAGACCAGTACTCAGGGAATAGATCCTTCCCATATAAGCTACAAGTATTATGGTGCCACTAAAAGAATGTGAAGTTACTGGAGAAGATGGAGTATTTTTCGCCTCTTCTTGGTGACGAGCTAAATTTTTTGGTAACATTTTTGTAGTAATTTTTAATCTATGCAAATTCTTTGATGGTATATGCACATATTAACAGGTTTTTGGTGACATTTTTTTAATAGTTTTTATTCGATACAAATTGTTTGCTGGTATATGGGCATAGTATTAGCTTTTTCGGAACATTTTTATAGTAGTTTTTAATCGATGCAAATTGTTTGCTGGTATATGGGAATATTATTAGCGCTTTGGTGATATTTTTATAATAGTTTTTAATCGATACAAATTGTTTGCTGATAAATGTAAAGTTACTGGTGAGTATTCCTGTCCAACAATAATTAATACATGAGAGATTAGAGCAATTGAGGATAATTAATAACACTTTTTACAGATTGCCGCAGTTGGTGATTGAACTAAAGAATCTCGCCATTTATAATCGACCAAGAATGTAATTAATTCAGTCAAAATTGCTCGCATCAACTTAAAGTTACAAATTACACTACGAGTACTTAAAGGAAAATCCAGTACATCAAGCTCTCTTACAAAATATTAAAAAAACTTATTTGAAATTCAGCTGCAATCTGTTGGATTTTTTTTCTAAATTCTACGGCATTCCATTAAAAAGCACGTTCACTAAATATGGTTGGTATATTTAGGCATGCAATTTTACACTCACATACCGGGAGAATTTTTTTCATTTTAGTAATAAAATTCTACACAGCCAAAAAGGAATAGCAAGTGGAAGATTACTTAGCTTCTTTCTTGTTTTTGGCTATAAACGCCCTGTTTATTAAGGCAAAATAGATAAACAGAATAGAAAAAATTGGTAAAAAGGAGGGAGATTTTCTGAAAGAAATAAAACATAAAACTTCACAATCAGATTTCAAATTTAGCGTTGCTGTGCATTTCAGTGGCATGCAAATGAATTTTTTTTTTTTTTAATTTTCATTTAATATATAAAGACTTTGAATTTTTCCAACAATTTATTTGTTCTATACTGATTTAAAAACTGCTGCCTAAATGGCAGAAGATGGTACGAGTCTATCCTTTAGTGAATTATTTTTGGAAGGATATAAAAATTGTATTTTATTTGGCAAAACAGTTTTCACGTCATTTATTTATTTTGTGTTTTAAAAAAATTTGAAGCAAATTGGAAATTTCTAATTTGAATGCCACTATTTAAGACAACGTCTTAATAGAGGCCTTAATACATATTTATAGCTCTGCATATTTTTCTTTAGTAGCAGCACTTTAAAATTTCCTGGTCCTGCTGCTCAAAAAGCAAAAAAAAATTTGCACAATCACTGAAATTCTTCATTCGAAAATTTTATTTAAAAGAATTTCTTGATTACAAAGAGTTTTGTATGCCACAAATATTTGTGGAAGCAGAACTTAAAATAAATAATCAAACCAGGAAGAATACAGTGCGTATTATTTATGTTTGCAATTTAAGGATTCAAAAACTGTTTCCTTTGTATTTAAAATTATTCCTTTAAATACTTGGCAAAATATCCAAAGCAGAAGCTGAAGAGAATTTTCCAGGAAATTGTTATCCACTTGCATGTATTTATTTAGTATTTTTGAAGAACGAACGGCTGAAGATATCTCGCTGAGCTGCACTTGGCATTTGTTTATCTGTAGATGGGAACATGACTGGATGACTGTTTGTTTATATTTAGCCATAATCCTTTTTCAAATCCGGCTTAATCTTGCTTTAACTGAAGTATTGTCAGAACACAGATAATAACAGTTTTATTCAATCGCCCATTTATAGTCGGAAAATTGTAAACAACTTTATATTTTAATATTAGTATAACAACGTAATGTGATATACAAAATGTTATAATATCCTTTAATTTGATTCAAGGAATAAAAATAGATCTGTTTTGTTTGTCACTTTTCTGGTAAAAATTAAAAATATATATAATAAAAGTATTATAAATCCAACTACATTGATTTCAATGCATATCGATATTTCATATCGTCTCTTTAATTAACTGAATTTGTTTTTCATTTCTTCAAATTGTATTTTATTAATGTTTCTGCTTTAATAAATCTTTTTAAAGTGTCATCAAAAACAAGAACAATAAAGATGTCGAAGGATTGGATATGTTTGCCTTCTGATTTCAGCTAATAAAGGAAAAGAATACGCGACACTAAACAAATACAATAAATGTTATCAATAAATTTGAATCTACCAGAGTTGCCATTGTTTTATTAATTAACACACAAAACCGAATTTCTATGGCATGCCATCATCTATTTTAAAAAGGAAACTATAAACAAATTTCATAATTTATCTTGACTATTTTAATTTAAATAAAAAAAAAGGTTATAATGAACAGTTATTTTTATTTAAAATAACAATATTTTTATTTACATTTATTTATTTTTTTCCTTTTTTGTTTTTTTGAAAGTAACTTAACATAAAAAGCTTTCGGCTTAACCGCAGGAAAACGCAAAGGGTCCACATAGGAATCGAACCAGCGATCCGGTTTAGTAGGCTGCGCATTCATTACGATGAGACGCAAAGAAGTACTGAGATATTATAAAAAGAAATAAGAAATAATTTTTAAATAATTTAATCTTGGGCATTTTTAAAATTAAAGATTTTAATTAGTTCAGTAATTTGGTTTTGTTAAATTAATTTATTCAATGAATAGATTTAGTGATATAAACACAGAATTTGTTTACAAACTTGCAATATAAATTGTATGCCACTAGAGGTTGGATATCTAATCAAATGGGTGCTTCCGTAGGCGAATGAATAATGCGCAGCCTACTAAACAGGAGGTCGAGTGTTCGTTTTCATGCGGTCAAGCCGAAAGCTTTTCAGGTTAAGTTAGTTTAAAAAATAAGGAAAATAACTGAAATAACTTAAAAAAATAATTCAAAACTATTCGTATACTCGCAAGGAAGATATAGTTGATTTCTTATAAAATTCTTGTCATATCACATATTATAACTCTTTATAAGAAACTACACAAAATAATTTATAAAATAATTGCTAATTTATTGTTATTTATATTTATATTTATTAAAATTTAAATTTAAATTTTTCTTTCAGATGCTGTTTTTCTTTTTTCTCCAAACTTTTAGTTCTTCTTTGCATTATTAATTATCTTAAGTAAAAAGTCTCAAAGGTCAGTGAAGTATCAGAAAATAAAACAGAAAAAAAGGATCCTTTTTGCTCAAAAGAATTAATAATACAAAGCATTTTGCTTTAAGAAGAAGAGCA
Organism: Ormia ochracea; assembly: GCA_963402855.1. NCBI lineage: Eukaryota > Metazoa > Arthropoda > Insecta > Diptera > Tachinidae > Ormia > Ormia ochracea. The sequence continues at coordinate 55,527,006 of OY727108.1, read as the reverse complement.
TTCCGAATTAATTTTTTTTAGCGCTTTATAAAATCGTTTTAGTAAATGCATAATCAAATGAATACAATATTGCAGGTAGACAAAAGTAATATGTTTATTACGGCGAAGAGCAACGTATAAAGATTGGAAATGTCCTTATAGTTACTTTATAATTTAGTTATTTTGTATTTAAACATGAGAAATTCTTTTGGCATTTTAGTAGCATGGCAACTACTGTCACACAGATAAATGCTAAGAAATGTTTCTCACTGAAACTTATTTCACATAATGAAGCTTTTAGTTGCCATTTTAACGGCATTTATATTCTTCCAGTTACTTCTACTTACCATTTCCAAGTGTATGAACAGAGCATAATTATTTAAGGTTGCATGCACGTGCAACATTGCTTCCTCCTACCCCTTTTTAGCAGCCAAAGTACAAGGACTAATTCTAAATAATAAGCCAGTCATGTAAATATTCATACCATGCATCTTTAATATATGATGAAGCCTAACTATCCTGTGAAGGTCATCATGATATTCAAAGGATATGTCATAGTTTTTGCACCTAATACATATCACTAACTTCTTCTACTACGCCTCTGCCTTAGACATACAGAAATACTTTCGTTGAGTTTGTTCATTACTCTATTTGCTTACATATTTTAAGTTTCTTGGATGAATTTTGTTTAGAACATTTGTAGGGTATAAATAAGCAAGCAGTAATAAATTGCTTGGAAGTATTCATTTATACCGCTGATAGAAAAACTTGGTTTCATTACAAATATCGTAGCATCGGAATCTTGCCCCAAAAATACTTAATAAAATGATTAATAAATCATATAATATACAAAAGAAAGTATTCTTGAGCATTTCTTTAGATTCATTTAAGAAAGACCGATTATGTATTTGAAATAAGAATTATGGTTTCAATGCCTTTTTCAAAATAGGTTTTTTTCAAAGTAGCTCTGCTAAGACTAGGAAATATGCCAATGTATACGTTAGAAGCGCCAAATTATTGATATTACCCTCTCACAAGAAATATTCTCGATCAGCTACATATTCGTTCAACAATTTCAGAGTTTGAATACCAGTTTTATTTTGTATTTTTAACGATCCTCGAGACTTGGAAATTCCGTAGATGTAAAAAAATTGCCACACAAACATGATTACACGAGTATAGAGGACAGTGTGCCACAAATTCGTAGCTGGTTACGTAAGCAAATTATTACGTAAAGTGAACTAAAAGCATATTAGAGAGACTAATTTTATATATAATCGTAAGTACTAAAATAAGTTCAAAAATTAATTGTAACCAAAGTATGCATTTTTCCCCCCTCAAAAGAAAACCAAAGTTTGTACAACAACCATATAAAAGCAGACATTGGCAACAGTGAAGTGAACAAGACATTGTTGTTCACTGTAATTGCTACCACTTCTTTAGCCATTTAATTACTCGAAGATTTTGCTTAGAGCGCAAAACTATTTCCCTTTAAATTTGCTACACCCAACAAACTTTGTGGCTTGTCTTTAACTTACAACATTTTGCTTATTGGGCACAAATATGCTTTTGTTCATTAAACTGTTTTTTTTTTCGATAATTTATATTAACTATTTACTAATTTGGTCATGTTCAAGCAATAGAAAAAGAAATTATATTTCTGGCCAATATAAAGAATTATGAATATTGAAATAATTTTCCTTATGAATGTAAGTTAATATTGATTAATTATGTATGTCCGGTAAAAGATAAAAGAATTTGGTAACAAATTTTGCTGGCACATGCGCCATAGTTTGAGGGAAATATTTAAATTATTGACATAATTTTAACAAGATTGCTAAATTTTTTATGTTTGTTTTAAAGAAAAATTATCTATTTATGCACACAAATAGATTCCAGCAGCAACCTGAGAACACTAAATGGCTTTAGTATAGTGAGGCCTGTTAATAAAATGCCTGGAAAACCTCATGGTAGTTGATTTTAGGTATTAAATTACGAGCAGGCCGTATGACCTCAATATGCTGACTGGTACCAATAAATCTCAGAACTTATCCCAAAATTTATTACTCTGTATATTGAAAGCATATTGACAGCTGAATGTAATGGGAGTTTTTATAACGAAAAGTGTTCATTCTTAGCGCGTTATCTTTGCATTGCCATAAAATATTATGGCCAATATTTACACTAAAAGATTAACAAAAACTCTGACTTGAATTTTATGAAAAATACTTGTAAGAGGAGATTCTGTTCATGGTATATATTGTAATCAATCCTAAAATGAATAATAATTAATAAGTGTGCCGGAGTAGTAGTTTTTGCTTCTAGTTTTACTTCTATTATAAACTGATAATGGTTTGCTTACTTAAGCCAACAGTTTTATTAAATGAATTAAGTTGTTGTTAATATTTCTAACTAATTGGAAACTTTATATTATCAAAAGTTTTTCAAATTAATTTTGCAACTTTATGACTAAAATGCAAAGAAATTAAACAAAGAAATAGGTATTTAAAAAGAATAATAATTTTTTTTTTTTTTACACAAAATCATCATTTTCAATATTTTAGATATCGAATCAATCAGGAATAAAAGAATATGATAAAAATTGTAATTTCTTTTAAATTTTCTCATGTGAAAAATGTTTTTTTTTTAAATTATTCAATGCCATATTACAACCATTTCGATATCCTGCACAGATCTCTAGTAAATATTTGTTCCAATAATATATGTATTTCTCTATTAAAGCCTGCTTGAATTTTTTTTTGACTTTTTTTTTAAAAAAACTTTTATTATACAGTTGGCTTAAATTTTATATAACCACCAATGAAATATAATATGTTTGAAAGTATACAAATATTAATTATATAAAAACATATTAGTACTGATGCCAGCATGTAATAAAATTTGACAAATCATCATTTATTTGTGAAGTATTTGCAAATGCTAATGGCAACGAGTATGCTGACAGCGATATTCGCGTTGATGACAGATTACATGCGGATTTTCATAATCACTAGAAAATAATTATGTATACACCATAATCAAACATATTCAATTTTAATCACGTTTCAATCACTATGCAAATACCAAAGATTAATTGAAAATGATACAAAATCAGAAACTTACTAACATTCGAGTTGCCAAAGTGTCATTCAATGCAAAATGAAACTTAATCAATAAAACGCTAAAACATTAACGTCGTTCTTAGCGAACCACACACAAAATCGCAAACAAAAAATTATTGTTACATTTTCCCATTAAATAGATCCAAGGATTTAATAAAAATTCTATTAAGAAGGAAGAAATTCTTCTCTTGTTTTTTTTTTTCATTTGTAAACATGAGTTACGAAGAAATGAATGAACTTTTCTTTATCAAATAAACTTAAATAAAAATTAAGAACAAATAGAGTTTTTCTGTATAAAATCTGTGGAATTTTCTCTTATAAAATCTTCTGAATGTCGATCAAGAGCATGTAACTATTGACGTCGCTAGAAGAATTTTATATTAAAGTAAACGCAGAAATGCAGCTATTTGTTTTAAGTTTTATTTAAAAAAATATTATATAAAAGTCAAGGATAATGAAAGCCAAAATTATGACAAGCCGAAGGCAATTTTTATTAACTTCTCATATGGTACATAATAAATAACAAAAGGAAAAGCTAAGGAAATTATTTATTTATTTTAAAAAATGTAAATTTTGTAAGATATCATCTCTTTTATTAGCCTTTTCAAAACAAGAACAGTCATGCAGTGCAGTCATGCTTAGAGACCCCACGCATATTGAGGCTCGTAATAAAGGCTTTTAATTATTCTGAGATATCTGCAAATATCCTTGTTTGACTTCAGCTTGTTTGACAGCTGCATTTTGCAAGTTTTCATAGTTTCTTTTTGCAAGATTTCACATTTATTTTATTACTGCGGGCTACGGATGTATTCCTATTGATGGGCCTTTTACTATGGTTTATTTTTTTCAACACAAAACAAAAAACTTCTTAAAAATATTTTTTTTTTGTACGCTCTCAATCGCATTCGGCAAACTAGTTTTATTTTTATTTCATTAGTCTTATATAAATTTGTATCTCTCTTTCAGATATTTATTACCCAGTACACTCAATTTTTCACAGGATCTTACTGCCTTTTTGTTTCAATTTTAAATGTCATTCGGTTTTCCTTTATTTCTAAGTAAAGAAAATATATTTTAATATAATTATAATTGCGATAAACGTGAAATAACGGCAGATTTTTTTCCCTTTAGTTATTTCCTGTGCTAAATTTCGAGCAACGCATTTACATGAATATACATTTCATTTCGCCTCTGTATGTGTGGCTCTTCCTGTAGCATTTAAAACCACTTTACTGCTATTCTCTTTTCCCCTTAAGCTGGTTTAAATGTAATGTTTTAAGCGTATGCTTATGAAAATAAAAGTGTATTCCTTAAAAGGATCTTTCCTTTATTGCACAAATATATTTAACCTTTTTTAAGCACTTATTTACTTGACACCTTGTGGCTTTGCCATAATTAAAGCCTGATGAACAAAGTGTTGCATAAGATTTGTTTACAGTGAAAACAAAAAACAGAAGCTGCATTTTAGGTCATGGTGAACTACAGCTGGCTTGTAACAAACTGTTTTTAAACTCATGTCAGTAAAATTAAGAATATAAATATTGGCAAGTTGTGTAAAATTAAAAAAGTTATAATAATAATTAATATAATTTAACAAACTGAAGCTTCATAATTGCTTAAATGGGCAACTAATGGGGACGACTGCCAAAGTTGTACAAGAAAACAGATAACGTCCAGCTCAATAGAGGAACACCTATTCATCTAGAGAAATGTACTATCAAAGTGTTCGTGTAACAAATACGAATATTTACAGCGATTGACATTAATTTTGTTCTGAATTTTTTCCGACTATGTATTGTTCCCTTATCAGGAAACATTTTTAAGCACTAATTATGACTGTTGTCAACTACTTTCGACACAAAGCTTGTGACACTTTTCAGTACTTCAGGATATTGAAAGGATAACGCGTCTTAATCCACATTGACGTCTCCTGCCAACATATTCCTTTGAACATCAAGCCAGATTAAATTGCAGTTTACCAGTAAAAATAAATTTATTTTTTCCTTTTTTGTTAAACTAAAAAATATATTTCTGCATTCCTAAAAATTCCAGAAATTGACAATTATGTGCTGCTTATTAAAACTAGATATTTTGCCCTCCATTGCGTGGAAAATTTACTTGGACAATTTGACAAACCAAACAAAAAACTCTTAGTACTATAATAGAAAATGTTCCTTACGTGTTCCTTAAAACAAATCAAATACATGATTGTTAAAACTGACAGGACGACCCCCTCATAATCAGATGTATGTAAAGTGATATGCATCTCGTTGTTGAAAACAAACTTTAGATTCTGTACGTGTTGAGTTCTTGTTTTTTTAGTGTTAAAATTTATTTATTTATTTTTTATTAAATTTTTTTTTTTAATAGATTGCTGGCGATTGTCAAAGCTAAGAAATGAAAATGAACTGTAAGCAAATGCTTTTTCCGACTTTGTCTGTATAAGGAAAATTTTCATGTCAAGTCTTTTGTCCTTCTAAGAAATTTAAATATCAGAGAATCGCGGCTGCTTAATTACTCAAGTGCCACGAAGACATAAAGCAAAAGTTTTCATAATAAAGAAAGACTACAAGAGTATGTAAATGAGGCCATGACATGTAATTGCCAAACAATTTGTACTGAAAATCAAAACAAAATTATAAAAAAAAAACATAAACAAAAACCTCTGATCCACTTATGCTGCATTTAATGACTCATATAAAGGAAATTGCACAAGAATTATTATAATGAACAATAATAAAGTGAAATGACATTTTAGGAACACTTTTTACTGGCACAAAGTGCCATTTTTCAGATTGATCTTTGCAAAATAACTTTTTTTTTATCTCAAAGCAATACTGCTTCTCAAAATAGCCGCTCTGCCATGTGCCAATTATATTGAACAAGCAAAAGCAGAAAAACTTAACAAAGAAAACCCAACTTTGATTATCTCATTCCAAGTGGATTTCATTATATTGTACTGGCACAAAAATAAATTGAAATTGTGTAGAATGGGGGCTTTACCTTAATCTAAAGAAAGGCCCTAAGTAAGGTTTCCCTTAATAATTAACAACTAATTCTTTGTCGACTTTCATCCTTCATAAGCTATTAAATAAATTTAAAAACAATGAAGATTATTTTCTGCTAATAAGAGATACGATGTATTTCTTTTATTTTCTTAAACTGAACTTTTTATCTGCTAAAGCGAGCAAAAAATTTCACATGTTACAGTTTCCTTCAAATTTGTAATCACTCGAAGCTTCCGAATGTAATTTATAATATTAATTTGGTTTTTTATTCGGCACACATACACAGACTTATAAATTTATATGAATAAAAATTAGCATGAACATGCACATGCTTTTATGCATAAGAATGTGCAGCATTCTAAGCCTGTGCAATCCTGGTTGGTCCTTGTGCATTAGTGTTGCCGTTTTCTGAAGTGCCACATTCTATTTTTAAATTTTTTAAATAGGAAATGGCTTTTCATAATAGTAGAAGGAAGACATTTTAATTTGATTTGTTTTCTTCATCGGTTCTTGTCTCTCTATTGAAGGCTAAAATACGAGTATCTAAATTGATCACTTGGCGTAATATTAATTAAGTTGCTTGTAAATTTTATTCTGAATCTTTTACCAGTAGCCTTAACTGAAAGAACAATAAAGTATATGGCTTTCCTTATTATGACACTTTTTTTGAATAATAATAATAAAAGAAAATACATTAAAGCTGTTAAAGATCACTCCTTTAAATCCCTATTAAATGATTTCCTTTTACATGAGACTCTCAAAATAGTAAAACTTACTTGCTGTTCTTTTATTGCCTGTTAAGCTTTCGTAACACTGTAAACGGTGTTGCGAAGAAGTTTTACTAATTTACTCCCAACATTTCAGATGCTGAGATTTAAAACAACTTTCAGCGATTTTAAACAAACGCCAACTATATAACATTGATATGTAAGACTTAAGCTAGTTCATCCGGCGTTTTTATACTGGCATAATAGTGCAGTGCATTGTAGTTATCCTTTCTGGCAATACTTTCTAAGCAAATGTTGTCTAAAAGGTATTTTTACAAGAGTAAATTTTGTAAAATTTTTTCGCAATTTCCATTTTACCTTTTTATTTAGTAAAATTTGCATAATAGTATTTCCTATTTTAGATGAGAGTTGAAGTTTTTTTTAGAAAACAGTGGTGCGATTTAAAATTATATATCACTTCAGTATATTACTCTGGAGTAAAATTAAGAAAATTAAAAAATTCCTTTAATTTTAATTAAAATTAGAAGATTAATTTCAGATAATCAGATAATAAGTTAGAATTGATAACAACTTCCAATGTGGCCGGTACTTCTTCTATCCCTTTTAAATTAACGATGATATGCGAAAATATGTGGGGGAAAAATTTTTGCAAAAGCTGCAAAATAACGATTCACTCTAAAATAAAAATCCCTAAAATCTCAGAATAATAAGTCTTATAATTTTTATTGCAGACTCTGTTGAGCTTCTGACATGTGCCCAAGTAAATTTTTCTTGGCTATTGACTAAGTCGTTTATATTTGCCAGTTATTATCCTTGTATGCTACACGTTTTTAAAATCCATTTCGAGCCCGGAAAGGCATCATTTTAAATTATGTGCAGCCGCTTTAAAGCTTTTTCATGCCTTACGAAAAACCTTATTTAAATTAATTATTATTAAGAGTAAAGTTTATTATTAATTGAATTATTATTGAATTATTTTGTCTTAAATGTCATATCCATTAACAAATTTGTTCTAAATTATACAATTAATTGTCAATTGCCACTCGCCTCAACTTTGTAGAGAAACTTTTGAATTTTTCTATAACTTTTTGTATTGAATTGCAAATTTGATAATATTTCAATGTAAAATTGTATGCTTCGTTGAATTTGCTGCACATAAAATTTGTTGTCATTATTATACAACAAATTACTTGTAAGTAAAGTATGCTCAAGAGTAATATCTGCACATTTTGGCATACTTTGTGTTTTGTTTGTAAAATTTTTGTAAAATACTGAAGGATTGTTTGTTATAAAAACTTTTCCGAATAAATATTCAAAGGAACTTTTGTAATTTTAAAGACATTTTCAAATTTAAAACAATTTAGAAAATTTTGTAATTTTCAATTCTTGTGTTAATTATTTTGAAATGTATAGTACAATTTTATTGTTTTATAATTAATTTAAGGACATGAAAAAGGACATCGCCATACAATTGTTATAAGTGATTGACAGATTGAATTGTTTGCAAACTCAAAACCAATTTATGTTTAGATGTGTCTGCATTATGCCATTAATAGCTGAATAGCAAAGAAAAGAAAATTTAATTGCGAATTTTATGAGAAGTATGTTAGAAAATATTACTCTGAATGGCTTCGATCGCTACCAGCCGCCACTTATCCTTTTTGCCAGTTTCTCACTCTTCAAAACAGTTTTGTGATATTATTTTTAAAATCCTATATTTTTTATGTCATAAACTAATTTTTAAATACCTTTTCCAGGCTTTTCATTATAAAAATCAAAATATAATTTGCTCTCCTTTTGAAACCACACTTTCATACAAAACGTGGTAATCAGTCAATTACGCTTTATGAGCTTTTTTTTATGATGTGCATTTTTCCACTTTAGTTTGAATGTATGAATAGAATAAATGCAAAATAAAATCTGTTAGTGAATGTTTCAATACATTTGAAAAGGTCGTTCGCATTTATATATAAATATTTTCCTGCTTTTATCAACATCACTTATTCTTTTTAATTTACGTTAATAACCACAAACTTTTCGCACCTGTGACCTAAATTTTTTAAATGCAACTTGTTGGTAAATTTTTTTTTTTTTATATGTTTTTCTATTGTGCACGTACTCGTATATTTCGTTTGCATTCATTTTCCTTTGTTAATACTGCACAAAACTTTCATGATCCGCATAATATTTAAGTATTAAATATATTAAAACTGCAAAAAGCTCTAATAACACTTGATGCTTATTAATTAAGTTACACACTTTAGAAGACAAAATTAATATTAAACAGATGAGAAAGTTTAGTAAAATAAAAAAGCAATATTAAATTATGAGTGATGTAATGCTGTATAAGGAAGATCCTTTCAATAAGTAATTTGTCTAACAGCAAGTAAACGGCTAGCAGAGATGACATTCAAATGGCGTGAATAAAGTAAAGAATAATTACAAACAAGGCGGGTGTTTCAAGAAAAAAAGAAATAACATTAAATAAAATTTCCTTAAAAACACTGTAGTAAACCAAAATTGATATTAATGAACATGACGGCATTTAATCAATTTCAATTTTGCTATAAAATTTTCTGCTTAATTTCGCAACTCCTTCTTTTGTTTGAATATGAAAATGGAAAGACATCAAACAGCCAATGACTGAATCGGATTTACTTTTATCAGTTCACTTATCTTTATTGTAAATATAATTGAAATACGGAATATCTAACTATTGCAAATGGAATGCGGCTGGACTTAACAATTGTTATAAACTGACTTGAAAGCCTAATATTTGGATGTCCAGCCCTTTTCCTTAAATGTTTGCCACCTCATTTGTAATTTCTACAACACAAAATTCTACTCCCCTCTATAGGAAACGATATTTAACTCCGTACACTTTCCGTGGCGAATATGCAATGTACTCCAGACTCGAGGCTGAAATGTGTATAAGCTTGTGTTAAAGCATAAAAAATGTAAAACGCATCCCTTCTATTTTGGCAAGTTTCGATATAGAATACATTTTCCATTTTCTAAAGCTTGAAAATATTCAACGTCAAATATTTCGGTATCAAAATATTTACCTTAAGGTTATTTAGCACATGCTAAATAAAATGCATCTGCAACATCAAATGAATGAGAGCAATTGTACTAGTTTTAGTATACACAACTTTATGGCAATTCAGGGAAATGTAAACAAAAAAAAAAATGGAAAATAAACACAGATTGTTTAGCTGAAGCAATTTTGGCAAAATTATCACACACGCATACCGAGTAATGGAAGCAGGAGTCCAACTGCATGCAACATATTTTTTAAACAAAATTTGGAACAAGCAAGCAGAAACCATCTTTGAACTTAACTTGTTATCTCTGAATATGTATGCCCCGCCTCTCTCTTTCTGACTCTGTTCACACAACAATAGCATCAGTGTTGTCAACATAGCAACAATATGTAAAATGTGTGACAACAATATGTAAGTCAAGTATAAATTCCAAGCGTTATGAGAAGCTGCAATGTTGGGCTACTAAAAATAGACAAACGTAAAATGTTCACTCTGCCAAATGCAAATAAACCTTTTATTGTTTGTCGCTTTCTCAGTATTTAGGAAATCGTAAATAAAAGTGTGTGTGTTTTTGTGTGTGTGTGTGTGTGGCAGAAGCTCAAGAGTTAAAATCAAATATAGTAGAAGCAAAATCAGTAGCTTTACCAAAAATCTGCTTTAACAGTGTAAAGCAACACTTGCTTATCTCGCTTGAACATGATTTTCAACTACACCGTTTCCAGTTGCAGTTTTAAAGCATAAAAAAAAAAAAAAAAAATAAAAAGGAGTTTAAAATAATTGACTCTGAGAAGGTTTATTATTTGTAAATAATCTGGCTCGCTCTTGAAAGAAACCCCATTTCCTTTCTGCAGTACAAAACACATTGTGAGCAAAGCATGAGCATGGGAAAGCGCGTAAGTTATGCAAAAGCTGCCCAGTAATTGCTTTCTTGATTTTTAGAAGTTCAATATCCTTTCTTGACACATACAGAGAGAAACATTTTTGAACGAAAGTAAATTTTTGGAATTTATTTGTTGAACTCATTGGACGGCCGATCCCCCACAACTTTAATTTGCATTTCTCTAATGAAACCTGAAATCTTGACTATTAACAACAACGACAATAACCAAAAACAAATATTAAGAAAGTTAATAATCATTAAAGTTAAATAATTAAATTTACGACATTCTGTTGAACTGAGCGGTTTGTAATAACAGAAACTTTAATTCTTCTGGCTTCTGTTTGTTAAAATGAATTTTCAATTAAATTATTTATTAATATACAATTGCTTTAGCTTCACCAAAGGAATGGGCAAATCGATTTTTAATCATCTAAAGTGAAGGTTTCTTGGATTTCCAACATACTGGATCTGTTACTCCAACAAAAACAAAATTCTAATTATGCATAATCAACTCTTCTTTATTATTATAATATTTTGGCTTCTATACTTTTGAGCTTTAAGCAGCCACCTGAACTATCACTGCCACTAAGTGTTAATTAGTAATTTTAATAATATTCAAGTCAAGTCACCATCACCGTAAAATTTTCGAGTTAAACCAAAAAATTCCAAACATTATAAGTAAGTGTTGAGCACGAATAACATGAAAAGCATTAGAAAATATAAAAAATGTTTACTTGCAGCGAGTAGCATTAACGATGCTACAAATTTAGTTAACATGCATATCGTTAGTGGAACACGTAGTGAAAAGCTACTAAAAGTGCATTTACTTTATGAGCTTTTTTTATGTTAATTACGCTCCTGTAATCAAATTCTATACAGGCATTGCTGGCATGTTCAACTGCATAAAATTTTGTGTACTCTTGAAAATTTAAAATTTTTCTTCTTTTAACGTTTTTTATACTTAAAAGCACAACGAAGAGGTAAAGTAAGTTTGTTAATATATTCTATTTAATTTTTAGTCACTTTTATTATTGAACTTGCATGGAGTTTAATTGCTTACCCTCTAATGGCAAAGAGAATGGGAAGAGAATAGGGAATTGTAGAAGAATTAATCCTTATCTCTGTTAAATTTTATTTACTTATTAATTTAATATTGCAATTATAAAAATATATTTCGCTTCTACTTGTCCTCCAGTGTCTAGCCAGGAATTGAACCAGCGATCTACGGTTTAGTAGCCTATGCACTATACATTTGCCTTCGGAGGTGAATATCTTTTGGAATCTGCTGCTACTTCTAAGTAGTTTAATCTTCATTATTCTTCTGAGCTGATCGTTAACATTTTTTACTTATTTTCATAAAAATAGAAAACTGTTTATTCTCTACTTAATTTAAAATAATTGTTGTTGCGCTTTAATAGTTTCCCCATTACACTGCCATTGATACATTGATATCGTATTCTACTGAGAATAATTGTTGTCTTCACAAAACTTTATAATTCATTTCCATTGTCTACACTTGTAATGGAAGACAAAAAAAGTTGTAACAGCTTATTTTCCTCTTACCCCACCTTTTCTTTGTGGCAGTTTCAACTTGTTTTTAATATAAAAATTACTTCATTCCTCAGAGCATAATTAATGTAATTATCTCTAGAATATTGAATAATTATTATAAAAATAAAATTAAAAAGTTGTTTCGACAGTCTGGCAGGTAAAATAATTTAATAACTTTTATTTACTACGTTTGCTTCTATAACATTCTTCTAATAAATACTGGTAACTTCAAGTAAAATTTAGCGTAAAGTGTGTTAAGTACATCTAAAGCCTCCTTGTAGGTCTAGTTTAATTATTATCACGAATTTTGCATTATTTTTTCCACTTAATGGAAAACAAATAAATGTGGAAGTGCTGGATCGATTTGTGAGTACAACCCAGGCAACAAACTGCTTTGAGAAATGTACTTGAAGCAATTTTTTTTAATTGTCCAATTGATAGCAATCGATATACGATACTGCCTTTGGCTTAAGATTTTTTACACTCGACATTTCTTAGGGAAAAAAATAATAAAAATAAATCAATATTCTGCTGGGTATAACTTTTTGAGAATTAAGTGCTCTTAAATAACTAAAAAATATATTTTTGTTTAAAATAATAAAAATTTAGCAGACAGAAAAATTTTAAACCAAAATTTTATACAAAATTTTGCTTTCCTCAGCTTGAACGTTCGAAGCATCAGCCACACACACAAATCCGCATATAGAAAAAGATATGGCCCCTCTATTCTCCACATCAACTCTCACAAATTTTATATCAATGTCATCGGAAAAACCGTCCAAATGTCAGCTTTAAAAGTGGCTTACAATATTTTCCTTTACAAAGATAAATGAAAAAAATTTGTTTTAATCAAAAATCATACACGGCCTTTCAGCAATACATGAAGGTAATTTTCTTAAGGACAATCTTATGTTGGTAGGATTATAATGACTAACAAAACAGTACAGTCCTTGAATTATAATCAGGGTCATTCAGTCTTGAAAAAAAAGAAAATAGCAAAAAATAATTTTTTGGAAATGTTTTTATAATCGAAACCAAACACGTAACATTTTTTAATGAAATTGGATTAGGGAAATTAGAAAGGGCTTCTTAAATTATTTATCTTCATATTTAACGTCACAAAAAAACAATATCTCTTGTTAACATTTCATTTATAAAACTGACGGAATATCACGGAAATAGTTCTGCCAGCTACTATATTTAAAAACACTTTGTCCGAAGGGTTTCTTCTATGTTTCATAAAAGGACTTTGATGGAAAGCAGACTTACTACATTCACAAGGACAACTGAAATTCACAATGACAATTACAATTCACAATGACAACATCAAAACCATTTTTATTGTTTGAAATATTAACTTCCTTCTAGCATGCTAAAAATATTTCTGTGAAATACTGTTGCGTTGTATTATATGCGCCAACAATTTAATATATTTGTATAATAAAGTTGGGTAAGGTCTCAGTATCATAGGCGAAGTTACAAAAATTCAGTTATCGATATCTATTCTAAAAATCGTTACAGAAAAGAAAAGATTTGCGTGAGCAAAAATCTAATAAATTTTTAATTCGAATTTAATTCGAATTTGGCAGAAAGTTGTAAGATCTGCTTAAGACTTTTTAAATAGATGAATGTGGCTTCTCGGAAAATTCCCAAAAATCTTTATTCTCTCTTCTAGAGAGGAAGAAAATAGAGATTAGCACCATAATCCTATGCTCTATTTCGCTGAAAGCATTGGGTGCTTAATCGGTAACACTGATTTCGATTTACTCCGAGAGGCAGTTCCAAATAAAAGAAAATGTTTTTGGGGCCAGCAACGCGCACCGGCTGTCGCTAGGATTTTATAAATATAAATTTTTTCCTTACTCACTTCATTAAGTGGATCATGTATTATTCCTTAGCCAGTACTTCTATTCACATAATTGTAATACCTAGTAAATAAATAAATACATACATAAAAATATTTATAAATAAATAAGTTGAAGAAATTCCTTAAATGCTCATGAAGAATCTATTTATTTAAAAATAAATTGATATTACTGAGAATTGGTGAGAAATAGTTATGAGAAAGGAAATGCCAATTTTAGCTGGTTATTGACCTTCACTTAACCTTTGTGTTAAATATAAAACTTTTAAAATTAATTTCTTCCACTTTTTCTTTTTTACGACAATGCTTTTTATATTTAAAGTCACGATGCAGTACGTAATAATCTAAAAGGAACAACTATAATGTCCTGCTGTTAAATTAAATGGAATCAGATTAAATAATGAATATTGTCGACTTACCTGGAATAGTTTTTTTTTTTATTTATTCAGTTTTATTTAATCAAATTCTGGTCTGATTTCTCTAAATGTCCACAGTTTAAAATTTCTTTCCTTTTAAACACATTTTTAAATTCTAAATTTTATTTTTATTTAATTTTTTCCCATATTTTTTAATTGAAATCACAATTATCCTCACACGTTATGTTTATTTACCGTTACTTTATTATTTAAATATTTCATTTATTATACTTTTACAAAAAAAAATTAAATTCTCTTTGAGGAAATTTTTTGCGTGTTTTAAATTTGATTTTTTTAATTATTATTTCGTTACATTTTTGCCAAACAAATTATTTGATAAATTTTGGTTGCTATTGTTGTATTTTTTTTTTTTTTTTTGTTTTTGCTTACAATTATTGTTTATATATTTTTTCACTCGCTTTTCTTTGATTGTGATTTATAAACAAATTTATTACAGATGTAATTTTTCCATATTATATTATAATTTATACAATAATTTAGTTAATTTGTTTTTGTTAGTCTAAAAATATGCGTTGCCAGGATATTGTTATTGATGGTATTTCTTTGTCCTATTTTGTTCCTCTTCTCTGAAAATTTTAATAAAATTTTTTCTTCAAATTTAAGGTTCAATTCTCACACAATTTATATCCTCCATCCATTTTCATTTCATTGCTTAAAAAGGCTCTTTTCCTTTTCAATAATTAAGAAATTTATGCTTTTCATTTGATTATTCATATTCCTTTACATTGTAAATTATATTTTCCAACTGTTTCGTAAAGTACGTGCGAAAATTTGATTACTAAAGTAATTGCTTGGCATGCAATTTATAATTGCTTTCCGCTGGCCTCTCTCACAAAAATTTAATTAACTCCTTAAATTGATTTGTAATAAGAAAAAATTATTTTAAAAAAAAAAATCTAAATGTTTCCTTTACAAATTAATTTAAATATAAAAACAAAAAAAAATATGGTTTGTGCTGCTTTTCGATCTACACATGCAGAGGAATCCTTTTTTTTTAATTAGAAAACGGCCACTAAATTAGTGAGAAGTGAAAAATGTTTACAATATCTTTCTACATAAAAAATATATCTATTACAATGAAAAGAAAAAGAAAAGTATAAAAAGGAATAAATTTGAAGTCCTTATTGACTTCAAATTTTTTGACAGCTGTATTTTTCAAGAATTTTTTTTTTTTTAGTTTTTAATAATCAAGAGATATTCATAAATAAATAAAGATGCAAAATTAATTAATCACGTGATTCTTTTGTTTCCTTCTTATAAATTTTGGCTATTTCTATTTAATTCTAATGCCGGAAGGGACTTTATAAAGTGCAGTTGCTAACATGACTCGATTTCCTTTTACAAAGGAAGTAAAACAAAAAAAAAAAATTTTGCCAGTTTTTCAAATAATTTTTTATATAATGAAATTTTATGTAAAAAGAAAGGAAACGGATTTTAAATTAGTTTGTTATTTATTTCAAATGGTATTTCCAATTCATTTTACATACCGAATGTTTGGCAAGTACAACATAAAATTTCTGAAAACCTTCTCAAACATTTTGCAAAGAATTTTAAACGTTTTTTGAAAGAAATCGTCTACATTATAAAGATGTAGACTTTGAAGTAACAAAACCTATTTTTATTATTCGTAAATACAGTAACATCACGATTACCGTTACCGCACCTGATTGCCTACTTTTGGCAATTATGTAACGATAAGATATTTTTATATGCGCGTATTTTTGTAATTATTTTTTAGATAAATTACAGAAACTATAAGAATTTGGATATTTCAATTTATTTGTGGGATTGCCATTATTCTGTTCTATTGCTTTTATATCAAAATGCACTAGAACTTCCAAAAAAAATTTAGTTTGATTTAAAATGCATGTTAAATGAAAGACGTGTTGAATGCTGATTATCAGACAATTTTTTCCAAATATTTTCTTAAAACAACCGGAGAATTACAATTAATTTGTTTACAATTAATTGCACAAGGAATCGACTTCATTGCAATCATTCACTTTTTTTCTTTTTTTTATTCACTTGGTTAAAATTAATATTTTGCGAGTTCTAGTGCATTTCGAAATAAACTGTAGAATGGTGAGTATCGTAAAATAATTTCTTAATTTCTGAAATGTGTTTGGGCTTCTGAAATGTGGTTGCCTTGACAAATCAGATTAACGCCTTGTAGAACCATGTTGTCTTAAAACATGTTCTCTTCTTACTTTTTTTGAAAATTGGTATAACCGATTAATCGAATGACGTACAATCGAGTCCTTCCTGTATTTTAAATCTATTAAAAGTAACCATGCTTTCAATAAGCTTTGACATAAGCTTGATTAAATGTCATATCCTGTTGTAACTTGTGATATGTGCCAACTAAACGTCTTGCGGCTGACACATCATGAACGGCCATAAAATAAATGATCCGCTTCAATCAAAATCGGTTAAAATTTGTTCATGCTCGTTTTTAGTTGATTTTATTTGGTTTACTAAAACACTGCCGGTATTGGTATCAATATTAACTCTGCAGTCTTGTTATTATATATCAGACACGTATTTAATAAAGCATCTAAAAGTTCTGTATGTTTTACATGAAATAGAAAAAAAACGAATTTATGTATGGAAAAATAAAAACAAAGAAAGGCGGCAAATACACGCAGGAGAATTTATGATGACAGCAATAGCGTTGATTGCTTTTTAATGACGATATTTCATTAAAGAACGTATTGCATGCATGCAGTTAGACGACGAATAAATAGTTAATGATCACGCTTGTTGTATTGAAAACAGCTATTACTTATATTGGCGTCTGAAGTGTAAGTAGCAAAAAATAAATTCTTATGTTGCAACTTCATAAGTTAACTGCTGTAATAAATAAAGTATAATTTGTGGTTTTTGTGAGTATTAAAGTGAAAGATTTTTGAAGGTTATGCCAACAAGTGCTCAAATACATAAATATTTTAGTAGTTCACATAATGTGTAGTATGAGCATTATTAGCATTACACGGTTGTCATTAATTTTGTATTTTACTGTACATTTCCACATCCATTAATGATGCGCTACAGAATTGTCATTAATTACTCTGTACTTTTCTATATCAATTAATTATATTCTACATTTAAACTGTTTTATATTCAATACAGAAGGGCCAGGAGCAACATCCTGTGGTGAATTCAAATCAGTTTGATTGCATTGAGAAGCACACTGGGCATTACACTTGCCAAACCTTTCTTTTTAATGATACTTTGAAAAATAATAATAAAAGTATTTTAAAAGCAAAAAAATATTTAAAATTAAAATTGTTTCAAAATAAAATTTTAAAATACTGGATGTAGAAAAAAAACTCAGAGTAATTATTTTTAGAAAAATCAAAAGTAACTTTGAAGTTCTTAATGATTTTCAATAATGTTGCATGTTGAAAGAGGTGTTAGTGAAAATGCATTGAAAAAGTGCATTTTAAAAGAAAAATGCATTTAACAATTTATTTTATGAGCATTTTTTTTAGAATGAAGCGCAACACTCTTTTTTAAAGCGAATTGGAACGGACTTTTAATAACCAAATACTTTGAAAAGGCTGCACAAATACGAGATAATTTTTTAAAAATTTTCTGAACATGCAATATTGTTATAAATTTCATTTTCCTGCCGATTTTCAAATTATCTATACGTATAGTGCATACTCTATGGGTAGTAGTGTCACTTGTAGTGATATCAAGTGATTAGATTTTAAACAATGGCTAATAAATGTTTAATGCATAGCTAATGAGTGGTTAATGGGTGGTTAATGAGTGGCCAATGAAAGATATGTATCTTCACACCGAAGGAACATAAAATCAAATGGTTTTGGCTTCTATAACACAACACGTTGCAGTGGCGGAGCTAAAATTTTAGGAAAAAATTAAACAGAAATTTTTATGGTTTTTATTTTAACATCGAAAAAATATAAAAAAAAATATCGAAAATAGCTAGAAGAATAGAATCGTCTGCTTGGAAAAAAATTAAACAGAAATTTTTATGAGTTTTATTTTAACACAAAAATATTGCAAAAAGCTGGAAGAGTAGAATTTCGTTTTTGAAATTACCTTTTAATCAAATTTTTGCGAAATAAATATATTTGAAATAATGTTTTAAAACTTTTTTTCTAAAATAATTATTTCTATATGTAATTATATGAATTAGTGGAAAACCGTTCCGGAATTAGAAGCTTATCAAGAGCGTGATTTTATAAAGTTAATCCGACTTATAAATAAAAGCTACAACCGGCAACCAACTGGGCCAGCCAACTTGTATAAGTTTTTGTACTAACCGGCAAAGTTGCAACAAATCTAGAATTGTTTACAATTAATTATTAGTTTTTTATATTAAATATCCAAAATGTGCAGCTTTTAATCTCTTTTTGTATTTTATACTGAAAATATTTAATTTTGATTTCTATTTAGAAGGGCTGAACTTTTTCGACTTCATATTTCTCCTTCTTGATTATTATTACCAAAGATATAAAATATTTTATAAAATTTAAGTAAAAACTTTTGAAGATGACATAAAAAAATATTCTATAAAATTATACCACGCCTGGAATGGTGCGGGTTAAATAAAATGAATCCTTTCCTTCCGAAATTTATGCGGTTTTATAAACGAAACCGATTACATTATATGACACTGTTGATGGCTTTTCTTTTTTATTTTGTTATCTCTCCAAACCAGTAATATTTTTTTTATGTATTATTTATTTAAATGATTTGAAATTTCTTCTTTATAAAAATTTAAATAACTTGTCATTGAATTAAAATGGATTTCCTTCTATGCTTTTATGCAAATGAGAAAAATTGTTTTCTTATATTTATTTTATTAATTTATTTTTATGAAAATATTTTAAATTGCCTTCTACGAATTAAGTTTATTTCTTTTTTTTAAATTTGGTTTTCTTTTGAAATTTATTTTTAACCGAAATTTTTTATTTTAATAGTATTTTTCAGACTTTTTCCCTTTTAAATTTTATTCCTCATTGAATATTTTTTGTTCAAAATTAATTTTTTAAATTTTAATTTACTCTTTTGCGGCAAGACAAAAGAGACAGACACTTTTATCGCTTTAATATTTATTTGCTTACACGCATTTTGTTTTATTAATATATTAAGGAATTCTCATGCTTCCTTCCTTTTATAATACCGCACAATAATGAACATCCAACACTGATGTAAAAGTTGTCACACGCGTAACTTAAATTGCTC
Source organism: Ormia ochracea (assembly GCA_963402855.1). Lineage (NCBI taxonomy): Eukaryota > Metazoa > Arthropoda > Insecta > Diptera > Tachinidae > Ormia > Ormia ochracea. The sequence goes on along the minus strand of OY727108.1, from coordinate 55,507,176 downwards.
CGTTTATATGTTGTTAATCCTAAAAGCATCGTATTTAAACTGGATGCTGGTAAAATATTTTTCTTTTAGAATGTCTGTAAAACAGTAACATTTTGGAGAAACATTTTCTGCTAATACATCAGCACATAACAGCACTCACCAACATATCTGTTATCCTTAAAGGGGAAAAATTAACAAGTAGAATATTCTAAAATAACGTGAGTAATTCGAAATTCGAATAAACAAAATGTTAGAGGACATTTTTTGGCGCCAAGTTTATTTCCATTATGTCCTTTAACATTAAGCACATAGGCATTGCTTTTTATCATGTTTAAGGAATTTTAACATTTTCCATCTCGAATTCTGTTAAAAATGCCAGCAATAACACGTGTTTAGTCATGAAAAGCAAATAAAATTATAACAGCCGCAGGGACAGAGAGAAGGGACTGAACACATCTGAAGAGAAAGTGTGTTTAATTTAATACGGTGAATAAATCCTCCTCCTGCTCCTCTTGCTTAACGTTTTAAAATATTCGTTTGCTGTCATTTGTTTGCTTGATGAATAATAAATGCTTTCCTGAAAATAACAGCCTTAAGACAAAATCAATTCACAAACAACAATAGAAGTAGAAAAAAAAATATACATAAAATAAGTAAATTACAATTAGCAACAAAATAAACTAAAGAAAAGAATGAAAGGAAAACTACTCACAATGGATTTCCGGAATATTTTAAATACTCAGCCAAATGCTCACGCACACACACATCACTATTACGAGTAACACATAAAATAAATACAACACATGTTGTTGTAGGTTAGTAACATCATTTTTAAAGTAAACACACACGGAAAAAGGAAAAATATTAAAGTATAATTTGCTTTAAAACATTCATAGGTACAGTGCAGCCTCAAGTTGCGCGACAGCAACAACTAAATCAAGAAAAGTGGAAATGTATTTTAATTCTGCTGCATACTGTACTGGCAAGGAAATATTTTCCCTTAAGCAATATTGATACTGTTACACTTTTCTTAGCTAAGGAAGGAGATTAAAATAAATAACAAGCATCAGCACTGAAATGGGGAAAACCGAGCAAAAGTTACTTTAGATTTCTTTTAAATAGAAAAAATTTCTCTTATCAAATAGTATTCGTAAAGAATGAAATGTAATCAATATCGTTGACTGTGTAAATCTAGCTCGCACTGTAATAACAAAAGCGGAAAGCTTATATATTTTCCACGGTGTTGCGCTTTCGGTTTATAAAACTATTATTTCCGTTTTGAAATAAAATACTTCAGTGTAAATGTCCACATTGAATAACATAAAATTTATTTCAATTGTGGTGTCATGCTGGTTGTGGCCTTGTATTGTGTAATTATTAGTAACATTTTCTCAGTTTTCGCTATATCTGATCATATATAAATTTACGGCTATGATATTTTTGTATATTTTTTGCTGAAGAAGATTTTTGGATTTAATTAAAATGTATAAGATGTCTCAAGTTGTTCAAAGAGAAATTAATATTAAGCTTCTTTTATTTTGACAATAGATTTTACTTAGTCAAAAATAATAATTATTTTTACATACTGTATTTTACACAGCCACATATGCATTCATCTTTTTCTGCAATCGCCTTTGGCATTTTGTATTGATTATCAACACACCTTTGCTAATAAGACTTTTTTGCATTTTTGATTTAACAACTTTTGTTTTGGTAATTCAATTTTCGAATTTTGGAAACAGCAAATATATTTTATGGTTTAAGTATTGATGTCAATAAAAATAAGTTTATTTGCATATCAATTTAGAAAATGACTTAACTCTCGAGAAATGTTTGTGACATAATAGCTTGTCATAATACAAACAAAAAATATTAGAGGAATACTTTAAAGACAAGATAAATACTGTCAATGCTACTTAGTATTCAACGAATGTGGCTTTCATTAGACGAGCATCTGGTTTATTCAAGTTTATTGAATTAGGTTGTGTTTTCTTTATTCTGTTTTATGTATTGTAATCGTTTTAAATGCTTACTAACCAAGGATTCGAGGATCTTGAAGAATGTATGTGTAGGTATTTAGACAAGCAAAAGTATTCTCAAATGTATCCAAATTAATTGCCGCTACATATTTCTATTCGCCCCGTATTTATGCAATACATTAAACTGCACACTGTACGGCTATACAGAAGAATAATTAAAGATTGATTCTTTCCCCACGCTAAAATTGCCCACAGCATTTTACTTAATATGAAAACAGCTTAAACAATTGGAATCTGCCCCCAACATCTAAGCTTTCACAATTGTTCATAAAACTGCATAAATTTGATGGAATTCTTTTTGTAAAATTTCACTTATTTTCATTAATATCTTTATTTTGTTAAACCTATTATGTATAGCATACTTTTCGGTGCTTTAAAGGTAAACACTCTCCATACTAATGCATAAATAAGAGATCCCTCATATACATAATTCAGATAAAGGATTAAAAGTGGAATATATTTAACTCAGCGTTCTTTGAGTTAAAAATTGATACGTAAATTTATACTGGAAAATATTTTATTGAAAAAAAGGAATATATTAATTTTAAAACTGAAATTTGGAGAACTTTCCATATATGACACTACTTCATAGTGACTTGTGTCACACTAACTTGTGGTAATTTTGTAAAAATATTTATACGAAATTAAATTATGAGGAATCCTTTTATAGTTTTCGCAGTCTAAATGAAAGTTATGTAATAAGAGATGGCAAGCTGATTAATTTTATCACGTCCCAAATTATATACAGTCATAAAGTTATACAATTAAATATGGATTGTAAAAATATATGCTTTCGTAAATTGTAATAGAAATAAATATCAAGAAATGGCTTTCATCAAAACTCATACAACTGACTTCACAATATCTGAGCTTGTTTTACAAAATAGTTATTAGATTAATTACCATTACAAAATATTTTCCGAAATTTCCTTTTGGGGTATGGCTTCCAAATTGTGCACCTGTTTATATTCTAGTATTACAAGTGGATAAGGACTAAAGTGTCGAAATAGTAAACATTACAAAAATATTTTTGAAACAGGTTTTTTTATAATGTTGCTATTATTTAGCCGTTACACATTATTTACTAAATGATTCTAATTTTTACTTCCATATCCTTTAAGGTTTACGTACGCGTTAGCTTGAGTTACAAATCATGCGAAAGCTAACTTGTGTAAATATTTGGATTACTACAAAATACTTGATTTAATTATATTCCCAAAGGATTCTGTGCAGTATTTATGCCCAAAGATATATGAGATGACGCTCTCTTTTATACCATAATTGTGACTACCTCACGTATATTTTAGTTTACATTTGCTCAAAATATGCTTTTGTATTTGTATATATGAGGAGAGGAAAATGTGCTTGGTTACTGATACTGCTGATAAATGTGTAGCATACTTTTAAGCTGTAAATAAAGTATCCTTTCACTGTCTTTTTGTGCAATCGTTTACGGTAAAAGTGGAATAGTTTCTTTTGTACTTACTCCAGAACGCAGTTCATACTTTATTGCTTAAAGCAACAATAAAAACTGAGTAATGTGGGAAGAAAACTCGAAAGCACCTGTTCTGTGGAATAGGTAAAAAAAAGACAAAACAAAAAAATGCGAACAGAAGAGGGTTAACAATCATTTTATATACTTTTAATTTTCAAATATTAACCACTTGTTTATAACAAAAAGATATATTTCAAAGAGGAAGATTAAGTGGATTTATGAAAAACTTAAATCAGCAGATGTTGTAACATGATGTTACATGAAAGCATTGAGTAGAATCACAAGTAGACCAGAAATGTATGAAAGTCATCTAATCGCTAGTAAAATATATACGCAGCAAAGGCAAAGCCACTATTCAGACAACATTTGCTGGCAAATAATTGACGAAAATGATAATATATATCTGACCTTAAGAGCTCCAACTTCAATACAAAAGAAAACTACTGCAACATGAGTGTGAATCTTAAAAACAAGATTCTCTTACCGAAATACACCAGATATTCCCAAGAGGTTAGAATAATTTAATATATTTAATTTGATATATTAAATTCAACTGAATAATTAGTGAATAAATAGCAAATGGGCGGGAAGAAGTTATTAACTACAATACTCGTTTATAAAAAAGTAGTAAATGGTTTAATTATTTTTCAATTTCATTTGGTCTTTCATAAAGTTTTTGTATACACACGAATTGTTTGACTTAAAAAGATTAAAAAAAAGCCCAGGGAATATGGGTGCCTCCATAGACGAATGGATAACTCACAGTCTACTAAACTGGAGGTCATGGGTTCGATTCCAGCGTAGACCCTGGTCAAACCGAAAGCCTTGCTAGTTGAGTTGGTTAAAAAAAAAATGTAAAAACTTTACAACTACAACATCCTTCTCATTTTCTTAACTGTATTAATGTTGTCATAATGGAATGCAATAATCATAACAGAGATAAAGCCAAATTTGCTATTTAATTACTATATTGGCATTTGAAGTCATTGACAAGATTTGTGGATTACGGTTTTAAATAAATTTTGATATTCCTTTTATATCCTTTTTACATCCTTTTTCCGCAATTAATAAATGTTTGAATTTATATTTCAAAGCCAAAAATGTGATAAAATCTGTTACAAATAGAGACAATAAACGTATTGACTGCCCTTTAAGATTCATTTAAACTATTGTTAATATATTTTAAATTTAATATATTTCTAATAACTTTTTACGTATCTAAGATACTTTTCATAAAAGACCATTTTCACTTTCTAGTTTAATATTTATTAATCAAGTGAATTTCTGTTGTTTTCATTATTATTAGCATTATAAGAATTTTCCAAATCTTCTTAACGATTAAATTATATTTTTATAAATATTTTTACTTATTAAAATTTATTTCCATGTTCCTTCTTAATGGTGATCTTATAGCAGACCCGATAGCCATAAATATTTATGCTTATTTCAGTCTGTCAAAATGTTATTTCGTATGCATCTATAGTAGATGGTCCAGAGCTGATATGAAAAGGTTCAATTGGCACTAAAAAAAAAAAAAAAAGAAAGCAAAAAAAGAAAAAAAATTAATTCTAAGTCTAACATTCTAAAAAGCTTCTATAGAAAAGAAATGTACTTGAACTAAAATAAATTTTCTGTTGCTACACATAAAAAAAAGGATTTCAGTTGTTTCACAGGACTAACCGGATATGTAAAGTATAGAATATTTCAATGTTTTAGGAAATTAAAATTTTTAAAACATTTAACAATTTGTATTGATCCTATTCATTTCTATAGTAATACATGAAATCAACATCTACTACCGAATCTTTTAAGTCCAAACTCTTGATTGCATAAGACCAAACAATTAAACAGAAACTCACAAAAAAAGGATATAGAAATACGTGAATGAAAATGTAATTATGACATGTCATTTAAAAATATTATATCAAAATCTCTCCTGCCTAAAGTGAAATTTTAAGTGTAAAAATGATAATCAATTTGAATGTATTTTTTGTCAAAAGGATATTTAAAAGTTTGTTAAATTATGTAAATTTCAGACTATGAAGTAACAGTTGACATACTTCTTCTTCCTCCTACTCACAGATAATATGAAATACTTGAGAATGAATATTGGAGAACAAGAAGTATTTTGATACAATACGAAGCTTTTATATGCTATTTAATTTTTAAAAGAATTTCTTGTTATTCATTGGAATTTTGTATTAAAATATATATAAATTATATACAGCAATAGCAATTATTATGTTATTCTAAGAACAAGTTCGTCATAAGATAATTTTAAAAAGAAATTCCATCAAATAATAGGACACAAAGCTCAGCAGTTATTAATTTATTTCAATACTATAAATTATTAAAATTTCTATTCTTTTCTTCATAGAATCCTTGAACTTCCGGCTTGGTGGGTTCTTTATCTTATTGGCGTGCTAACAATATGCAGCATTTTTAAAGATTAATTAGTTGGCTTGAAATTTAATGTTATTAATAACTTTTATTAAGTTTCTTACATTTTAAAATTTAGAAAATGAAAACAAATACTATAGCACTCACACAAGTCGACGAGAGTTTAATTTTTACACATTTTATGCTTGTCGTGCAAAACACCCTTCTTCAAAGGAAAAATTTAAAGAGTGGCTCTTTGAAAAGCTTTTAGAATTTGGAATACCAGTAAAACATGTACCAGCTCTTCGTTCTTAAATTTCCTAGTGCTGATAACTTTTACATCAATAAATTTTTGTTTACAAGCACAACAATACAGCCTAACTCAGAATCATTTTAAATGACAACTTTACTTTACAAGAAGTGTTTTCGTTTGAGGATAAATATATTTTGGGTATTTCAGTAAAGACAAAACTTCAGCAAAGGATATTGAATACTGCTCCCATAGTCACATAGTCACACACCACCGTATACTTACAACATACAAGCTGATTTATTTTGTTACAACAATACAAGGCAAAAACTGAAGACTTGTTATGTAAAAATTAGTAAAATAGGATTCATGCATGTTCTGACATGAAATGGTACACTCTCCTAATGCACATTTAGTCGCAAACACTTGTTCATTTGTGCACATTCAAACCGGTGCAGATACAACATACACGAGCTTAAAAAAGGCATACAACAGCAACAACTCTGAACAAAAAGCTAAAAGGCAAACAATCGTTCATTCTCTCATTCATACACATTGAAAAGAATATATAAAGACTTTTTTCCTTTCCCTTTAACTGCGCTAATTCCGTTTGCAATTTCACTTAAGTTTTCCATGAAAAAAATTTCACAAAATCTGTTTTTGCCATGAATAGATGTACTCTTATGATTCATGCAACAGCAGGAAAAAAACTTTTTCCTTTCAAATGAATGGTTAAATGGCCATTACAAAAGTACACACATCTACAGATTAAAAAGAATTGATAGAAATCGGGTGATATGGCGCTCATTTTGATCATGTTGTTTTGCATCATATCTCGGCGTGATATCACATAGCTTTTCGAAATTCCAGAGTTTGATTCATCACGTTTGTTCCTTGAGTAAGTCACTCTAGGTATTTCGTAAAGGACCTTTGCAAAAAAAAAAAAGTCTCTAATTTTGGAATGTAGAAAAATATAATATTCAAAATTTTAAAATAATTTTTTTTACAGACTTTACTCGTGGGATTTCCATTTTTTGACCAAAAAATTTTTTGGCTTTTGTTAGACTAAGGAACAGAAAATTACAAGATTATAATTCTTCCAAGAATTTATTTTGTTATATAAAAAAAAATTAATTAAAACTTACAAGTTGGTATTTTAAATCTACATGCTAATATGAAATACTATGAATTAAATTAAATTGAATTTAAAATGGAAGCAAAGCATTCTTGGCTCTTCTTTTTAAGAAATTATCATAAATATTTTTACGGAAATTAAATTTCGTTTGCACGTTTTTTTATGATTTTAAAGTGAAATTTTTGGACAAGTACGAGATGTCCTGTATTTCCTGTATGTACGCCGCTTTTGCTACATGTGTCTGAAAGAGAGTTTTAGTCCTATTGGCATTTGATTGTTTTGTTAAATAACAATTAAAATTTGAATGATTACATAATAAGTAAAAATAAGAAATTATAAGAAAAGCGCTACTCAAATTGGAACTGTTAAATATTTCAATAGTGTTCAATAAAAAGCTTCATTTTTCTACAATTTTCCCCTCTTTTTTATAAATTAATACCAACGAAGCTAATAATGGCTAAAACCAAAAATTATAGATATTATATATATTTGGGTAAACGTGCGAATTAATTTTTACGAAATTCCTTTAAAATGCATTCAAAACAAATTTTACAATGTTGTTTGCATTTGCTGGACGGATCAATCTCTTGCATACTTTCAGGCAAATTGAGCACGTGATAAGAATATGTTCTGTTTAGTTTCTCTTGCTTGTTTCAACTCAATCATGATTTTTTTTAAAACAAAATATTGAATTCCAATTCTTTTTTAAATTGAAACTGCAACTATAAAACTTGAGTGCACTGCAATTGCAATGAAAACAGATTTCCAACAAAATAATTATTTGTGAATTTTTTTACTTTCGTTAAAATTTCAATTGTTGAACTGAAATTAGGTCGATATGTTAATACAAAATTTAAAATCGTATAAAAAATTATTATATGGATTATAGAAATTATTATTCATAATTTGATATTTATGCATACAATGTTATTAAAATGGTGTACACAAAACGGTCTGTGCATATATAAAATACATTGTTATAGTTTGCTTAACACAGATATTGTTTTTATAAAACCAAATTCTGCAAACTATATGCCACAACATTAAAAATAAATAATTAAATTAAACGAAATTAAATTATCTGTTTGTGAAGGTAACATTTTCAAAATGTTTTAGAACTGTTTAATTTATATAAATTTAAACAATTTTACACTTTATGATTATAAGCAGGTAATAAATTCCACTTGTTTATATGCAACCCTACACTGTTATCTGGCATATTTGTTTAAGCCACTGTGTTAACAAAAAACAACATCAAGATCAAATTCACTAATATCTTCTTAGGTACTTTGGAAAATTGCCAACTAAAAGGGAATAATAATCAAAAGAAATAAACTCAAGTGATTAAAAATAATTGGAGAGGGGTAAAAGCTAATCAAGATGAAAGCAAAAAGCAGAAGGTCATGAAAAAAAGTATTTATTTTACTTCTTTCTAAAACGAAAAATTTATTTGAGTTCAGGCTGCAATTTCTAGAAAGCGATTATATTCATTACAATGGCCTTCAGCCTCAGTTAAATCTTGCAATGTAAATCTTACTGGTCAGCCAATGTTTTGGACTGAATGCCTTCTAATGACAAGTTATACTTTTAAACCCCTTTTTAATTGCTTAAAATTAAATTTTAATAAATAGTAAATAAGAAAACAAAACAAAACTTTGTTCAATTTCATAGTTTACAAAAAAAAATAAAATAAAAATAATACCCCTTTCCGACATATAACTAAAATTTAAGTCAATGCCAACGATGTATCAATTTATCAGAAAAATTATTATATATAAAAAATCTTAAATTTATTTTAAATTGTAACATAAATTGAGTACAATAGACCTTAACGTTTATTTAAGTTCAAAAAAAAAATGTACACGTAGCAACACAGAAGTAAATGAGAATTAAAATTTCCAAAACAGTGTAAAAGTAACTCTCTCGTGAATGACATGTGTGAATACTAAATCGATTCAACTAAATTTACTAAATATCATGTATATCTTAACGTGTTATTAAAAACTTCCTAATGATAAGCTATTATAATTTTATCCCGCCGGAAATTATATACGTCAGCGAAAGGAAAAGTAAAGGACGTACTTGCCTTTAATATGTGAAATATAAATACCACAATATATTTCAATGAAACAAAAAGAAAATGAAAAGGATTTTAAAGCTTCAACTTTAAAGGTGAATTATGAAAAGCCACACATATACGCAGAGGAGATTGATTCAAATGAAAATAAACTTGAAACTCCCAAAGATAAATAATAAAATTTTTCATGACAGCAAACGCAATTGTATTGGCTTTTAGAAAGACGATACTTATCAAGAAAGTCATATAGTTTAATATAAAGTATGGAAAGGTTTTTGTGTCTGCAATTAAGAAAATTATTTTGCAACCAACTTACATAACAAAGAGTATTAAAGCTGTCATTTACCTGCTACGGACTACGAGCAATAGAAACGAACAATAACAATACAAAAATTCTGGCTTCCGTTATAAACGCCAATGTTTCCATTAAGTAGGCTTTTTAAAATGCATTTCTATTCTCTTTCACAAATATTTTTAAACCACTTTGTCCAGTTTGAATAGCATTTTTAATTTTGCATTCATGTAGTCAAACGCTGAAAACATCGAATTATACTATAAAAAAGCAACTGAAACGCACACAATATGGAAGTTGCAATTGAAAACATTAGGCGACAAAGTTATTTCCTGATTTAAAAGCAAACGACTATCAAATGAGAAGCTGCACCGTTCCAATTGGCATTACTTGCTGCATTGCTTGCCACATATTACGATTTCCGCAGCAAGGCATCTGTATTAACTTTACTAGTGTTTATTAAAAACGAGGAAATCTGAAAAAGGATTCGAATTACACAATTAAGAATGAAATGCAATAATTTGCTAAACGGGCAATTATAAATGTTATCAACAAAATAGGCATTTCATTTAAAATAAAAATGTTACCAAAGAGATCAATAACACATGAACTATACAAACGAAAAGATTTTGTTAGCATTTCACTGCGAAATTTTATTTGTTTGATATTATGGCTAATTTAGCAAAAATTGAAATCTTTGAATAAATATAAATTTAAATTAATACTTATTCTAACTTAATAAATAAAATCCTGTTTAAAAATAAAACTCACTTTCAGAAGTAAATAATTTCTTTTATTAAAGGGGCATTAAACACGATTCGTAGTTGAATAAAATTCAAAAATTTACTTAGTATGCATTAGAAGAATTTTGTAATTGCCAAATCTCACTAAATCCATTTAGTACGTAATTATTTATCTAAATCATAAAATCATAAAACTTAAAAAGCACGCATTTGACTGCAAAAATTGCCAACTTTGCAGGTTCACAAACATTTTTCTCACACCCTTTTTTTTTCTTTAGTGTTAATTAGCAATCATAATGTGTAAGTGATGATAATTTACATCTGAGCACTGACACTCTAATGCTCCCTTCCAATGGAGCAACTTTACATTGATGAGGCAATTTAACCAATAAAAACTGGCTCCTCATACTCCTCCTCATACTTCTCCCCATACCTTTTTAACAATAACATATTTTTCTTCTATGTGTGCCAAGCGAATGAGCTGCTACTTGAAACAGGGTTTTGCAAAAATGTAAAAAAGAAAGTCGGTTTAGAAATATTTTTTAATTAATTTATTAACAGTTGCATCCTTCTACAGCTCATTACAAGACAGATAGTTAGACATAGAACACAATTAAAATATATTGTTACAAAAGTCCTTTTTAAAGGACCATTTTACAAATTAGTTTAAAATTGAAAATTCCATTTTTTAAATGAAAAAAATGACTACCAAAATAGGTCGTAGTGTGTTAAAAAAATTGTGAAATTTGTAAAATTTTAATTAAAGATGAAGAATGTTATAAAAGTTATAATTTATACCAACTTGAATTTGCAACAGCCCTCGTTCTACTACTTCATTCAGTTTTTCTCCTTTTTTTTTTTGTTCGCATGAGCTTAATTGAAAAATTCTGAAACTGATAAAAAAATTTTTGAGGAATATTTCCTTTATTAAATGTTTGTCGAATGCCAACAACAAAATATTCCTTTATAGTTCAAAAAAATTTCTTTCCATAACAGTTGATTGGTTAAGAATCAATTTATCGTTTTACTAACTATTGACAAAATTTAATTGATTGAAATGGTGCTTTTGTACGAATAAAAAAAATCATTACTGGATAGTTAGAAATGATAAAATGAAAAGTTTGTAAAAACAGTTCGCTTGTTAATGCCAACTTAATTTAATTTAATTTTTAAAATTGTGTCTAATATCTCGTAAATCAAAAACAAAATTTAACAAGATCAAGTCAAGATATCAAGGAAGAGAATATCTATTATTTGAACTGCGGAATAAATAAAAAATAACTTCCAAATGGCAAAATGTAGTAGAGAAATATATTCAAAGCACGAAAATAAAACTAAGTTAAATGAAACCCAAAAATATAAATGGGAATAATAAATATAAAAAAACTCGTAGTTAGTATTATCAATTAATATCAATGTATGAAATTATAAATATAAAGAAGTAATACCAACAATATCTTTTACTTCATCTTTCGTAAACTTAAAGAAAAGACAATACAGTGGGAGTAAAAGGTGTTATACTGAATAAAATCAAAAAAACCAAACCACCATATTAATATAAGCAGGGAATATATAATATATAGGGAAGAAAAAATATGACTAATAATAATAATAAACACAATAATAATACTACGAGTAACATTTTAGTAATATTTCTTATGTTTCAAAATTAAGAGAAAAAATAAAAAATGTAGGCAAAAAAAATGTCGAGCCATGAATTAATAATTACATCATTACTGGTACTCAAAATACTTAAAAAGGAACAGCAAAATTAACCATAAAAGTATTAATTAGAATTATAATATAAAAATAATTTTGTAGTTAATAAAGATAAATAAAATTGTGTAAATTTATTATTATTGGGAGAAGGCGTCCCAATTTATTTATTAATATTATTTATTCCTGCTTGTCATATGGTACCAAAAGCCAAACATATCAGGGGAAATAAATTTCATCATATGCATTATATTTTGCAAATAAATACTTCTATTGTCCAACAATGGATGACTAATTGTATAACGACTACTAGTATGAGATATATAAAATAGATCCATATCGAGGATGACAGTTGAGTTAAATATTGTTTGTTGTATTTTCCAAAATTTTATAAGATATGATTGATATGACCAAGTGTTTGTATAGAAGAATTCTTTTTCTTTTGAAATAAAAATTTTATCGCCGGGTTTATAAGTAAAATTTATATGAATTTAATAAAAATGTTATTATGTCTCATATTTATATTCAAAAGCTTACTTTGTGAGAATACCAGCCTTTCTAGTAAGATTCCACATTTAACAGTCAATTGCATACGCAATGAATATATTCCAATAAATTATACTTTCTTCAATACGCTTTTATAGAAGCTGTATTTGAATTTAAGCCGATTATTCCTTATCATAATATAAGTAAGAAAATATCATGGAAAGAAAACCCCAAATACGAAATACAAACATAAAAGAAAAAATAATATTTACTGTGCGGAGTAATTTTTTTTTTATTTGTTTGTTTGAATTAATAATATATGAAAGATAATTCTTTAATAAATATTTTCTACTTGAGTGTCTTTATTGTATGAAAAAGAAATAGTTGGTAGTTTTAGTTTGTCGATATATTTATTTGAAAGATTTAAAATATGTGTATATGCTAATAGTAGTCGCATGAGTACCTTAGAATTATAAGCAGTTGCATTACCGTAAATGTTTTTCACATACTATTATTTAACTTTTTTTTAATTGTGTTTCGAAAAAAATAATTATATTAATGACCTTATAAATACCGAAAATTGTCACTGATACCTTTTTCTATTATTAGTGCAAGTAAGACAATTAATTTGCTGCAAAAATTCAACCTGGGGGCGTATGAGTATTATAATGAAATTTGCAAGCACAGAAAATAATCATACGCCACCGTGTACACAATGACAGTAGTAGAACTACGAGTATTATCTGCAAACACTCACACTTATTACCATTTTTATTTATGTTATTAATATTTTTATTTGTTTATATGTAATATATAACAAATCGTACAAAATGCTGAACTGAAAAGAGCGCAGCATATTAAAAGGATATAAACATTTTTTGAGGCTGCATCACCTTTAAAAATTTATATGTGAGAAGATTTATTTATTTACTTAACAAATATTACAGTTATATGAATATAATTGCAATATTTATAGAAGCACTGGCTACTGAGGCCTTTGGCTTCTGGCTCCCCGCGGAATTGAACCCCGGACACCTGCGTATATACTAACCATTAAAATGTGCGAAGTATGAGTAATTTTTTTCATTATATTTTTCTATTTAGATTTTCTAAAGCATGAATAAATCAGAAAACAGTATAATACACTATATATGTATTTAACTAGGTATATATAAATATAATAGAAGTAAAATTCGGTTTAAGAATTTCGTTGAATTTGTACACGAACATCTTTTGCCATATAACTATTGTGCACTCATATTTCACATAACTTTCCCCCTTTTTATGTGTTAAATGCTTTCACTTTAATGCTAAAGAATTTTGCAACTATACAAACATATTATAAATTATTATTTCATATTATGCAAAAATTTGTAGGTGTTCATAGAAATCACTATAGCCAAATTATAAAAATTTTTTGTGGGTTTCATTTATGTCATTTGTACTTTCCTATATTCAAAAAATAAAATGTCATAAGATAGCAAGATTTTCAGCAAAGTTTTACTACCAAAAAATACTATTTTAAGTTAAAAGTTTCTGTAATGTGTGTTATTAACAATGTCTCCTTCCTGTAGTTAGACTATGATTATTTTTCTCATAAAGCTGTTGTCTGTATTTTATTGATTTTTGTGAACTTACTTAAAGTTTAACTAAATTTAAATAGCAAATGAAAATTAAATAAGAAAAGAAGACAAAAAGTTTTTAAATAGTCTTAGTTGTCCAGTAACAATTGGTATTTTGTATGTATAATATATAATACAACAATTTATTTCTTTTTTTGAAATCAAGTATCTTAAATTAATTTATGTTTTTGCAGTTCTATTAAATAGTTTTAATAAACTAAAATGTGTAGGATAATAAAAAATATTTTAATATCTTTGAACCTGAATTTTCTATTGTCAACAATGTATATCTCATAACATATCACAACATAACAAGTCATGAATACTACAGACATACATTTTAATTTTATAAAATGAATGTGCTTTTATATAAGAAATAAAAAAAAACGACTGAATAAAAGAGCTGTCAAAACAGAAGCATATTTTGAAAGAAAATTGGTTGTGGAAATAGTCTTTCTTTGCAGTTTTCTGCTATTTTAACTAGAAGTTTAACGACAACCAAATGTCACAACAGTAAATCAGAGAAATTAATTTAAATTGTCGTATTATAAGACAAATATACTCACACACTAATATATGGCCAAAAGTTGGGCATATCTTTCCCAAAAATTTTTTTATATTTAATATGGTTTTTTGATTATTTCTTAAATCATTTATTTAAGGATTTATTTTTTAAACTCTGTCCTATATTTTTTTTAATTTTTTCTAATTTATTTTATATTATGATGGTTGAATAAGTTTGTGTAAATAGATTGGCGTGAAAGTTAAAAAATTTTTAATTAAAAATTATAAAAATGATATCATAACTCTACATATATATAAATGTTTTAGTCTAGTAAAATCAATAACTTGAAAACGTTTTATAATACAATGCATTTATTCGGTTAAATATATTTTTATAATTGGAATGCAGAGAAAAACATTTTTTATTGAAAATAACAAATAATAAATCATAAGAAAAAATAAAATAATATATAATAAAAAAATAATACCATAGTAATATTGTTACACTTTCCGGGTTAAAAAATTTTTCATATAGTTGTCAACACAGACCATATATATCTATTCCGATCCAGTAGCTCAAAAATGAACAATTATAACTATATATAATAAGTATAACACATGTCATAGTACGGTAACTTTATTTTATAGTAACTCTATCAGATCCGACAGTTTATCCTAAGACTTTGTGTGAAAATTTGGAATCTTAAGTTGACTATGCGTTCAAAATTATAAATTATTATACATATATATATTATTATATATATTCTTAATTATAAATTATAAGTCTAATAAAGTCTAATAGTCTTTTTTTTGGCAGATACAAGCTGGCACTTAAAAAGCGTAAAATTGGCATTACTTTCACATTGAAAGCGTAGTAATTTTAAAAAACTTAAAATAAAAAATTCCAAAATTATTTCATCATTTTTGACAATAGGTTTTCCATGCTCAAAATGTAGCAACGTCTGTTTGTAATGCCATCTGAAAATTGTTTTTTTAAACCATGTATAAATTGAAAAAACTTTTTCAACAAGCTTTCTCACAATATTTTATGTATCCTTAATCAGGATCAAAAAAAAATTTGATTAATTTTTTATTTTTTATTATTTATTTTTATTCATTACTTTACAAATAAAATATTTATAAATATTTTTATGTTATTATTAGTTTGGAATTTTAGTTATAATATTGCACCAAATGCGAAGGATAATAAGTATTCTGTAAGCCGTAATCGTTGCAAGTACATTTTTTAAGATAAAAATATAGAAATTAAACATTTTGTGGAAAAACAATGTCAAAAAAATTTTTTATTTAATTTAAAATTTGTAATCTCTTAATGTCACGTTATTTAAAGTCAGTTTCTAACGTCAAATCGTAAAGTAAATTTTTCAATAATTGATTGCACTATTCCGTTTAAAGTTGCTACGAAATGAGATAGAGGAGTATCTACTAGAGAATTTAAAAAAAGGTTTTAGATTTTTATTCTGCATTACTTGAATTTTCTTTAAATCAGTTTGGGCACAACTTGTCGTGTGAAGACTTTATTATTTTAAAAAAAAATTTCGTGCCAAAAATTATTTCGCACTGGAAAGGTTAACCCTTAAATCTAATAAATTAATTTTTTTTGTATTTTAAAAATATATATGAACTAACATTTCTTAACAAAGAATTAAAAGATCTAAAACAGTATTAGAATTCGCAATAATTACATATTTTATATATTTTTAAAAAATATTTTTTTATATATTGGATTTGCATTAAGTGGGAAATAACCCTCGTATGCAGTTAAAAACTGCAGTTACAACTTCCATGTAGCTACAATTTAATATTTAAAGTTTGCTTTTTTCTTATTATAAATGATTTTTAATTTTTCTTGGTTTAAAATATATTTCATAAACTGTTTATAATAGCAATTAAAATTTTCGCAAAATTATAATATTTCTTCTTAAAAACAAATATATGCTGAATTATGGCCCACTTGTTTCTTTAATAATTTTTTGATTTTAAATTAGGTCCGCTATTTCTCATTTAAGTTTCATTGTCCAACGGTTTAAGAGTAAAAAAGCTTTAGAAATAATAATTGCCGCATACCAAAATATCGAATAAACTGAAATGGTTATTATTGAATTATTATACGCAGCTGCTTTATTGCTGTTTTGTTCATTATTAGTGTTTATTGTTTTTTTTTTTTTGTTTTTTTTTTATTACTATTTATTGCTCAGTTATTGTTGTGGGTGATTTGTGTTAACTGCATGCAAATGCATAAGCAAATGTTACACATCAAAGTGATAAGTACGCATAATAGAGGAAGAACCAGAAAGTGATTGGCAATTGCTATAAATCAGGATTGCTATAAAGCAGAATACAGGATTGGCCCTAAGCGAATAGTGGATCGTAATTTCACCCTACCTTGAAATAAATTTTATTCTTCATTTTTGTGAACCGCATGAACATGAATATATTCCACAGTGAAGTTTTATAGCCTTTCAAAGATGTAGATATAACTAGATATACATGAAAGAAATAAAAATCGCTTTTATTCGATAGGAAATGTTAATATAAAAAGAAAAATTAGTCTCTGAAGTTTCAGTGGAAAGTAATCAATGCCTTAATGAAGGATGAAAAAATTAGTAGCCGGACAATACACAGATGGAAAGAATTTTATAACTAATTCCTAAAAAATTCAGTTTTCCTGTTAGTTTCATAATGCCTATACTTTTCCATAATGGCATTTTCAAAATAAATTACTTTCCAATTACTAAAACTCTTTGCAGGATCTAAACCTTGAAGTTCTTTTAACTGAATCTGCGACAATTTGTGTTTGTTTGTTTTTTAATGATTTTTATTTACTTGTTCGTATCACTGAAACGCGCGCTGCTCTCATGCAAAATAAAAAGGCATATTCGTTGTGATTTTACATCCTCGTAATTATGTGTTACTGGTTGCTCACTTTGTGTCTATGCGTTACCAATACTTTCATATTAATACAAAGCCGGTATTGAAGTGGTGGTGAGTCAGTTTCACAGCCAATAATATATTTTAGTTTTGAATAAATACACATTTTGTGCATTTAAAACATTTAAATACACATTTTGTAAAATATTGTTTGAAATGAATATTTAATAGAAATAAATATTGCAATTTGCATACATTTATTACAATTAAGAATTAAAAAAAAGGAAAGTAATCATGGAAGTTAGTTGTTAATTTTATTATAAAGCTGTAAGAAAAATGTTTGCTTAATTATTATTTTCGCCTAAAAATACTTTTAATGTTTTTTATTATTATTGTAAAAATATTAATTTACTTGGAAATAATTAATACTTCTATTAAGTAATTAATACCTCTAATAATTCTGTAAGTTATGCTATAATGGGGCTATAGTGGGGGTATTACATTTTATATTTTTAGAAACAAAAACAACATTTTTATGAATAAAATATAAATTGAGAAGGAAAATTTACACTATTTTACTACTTTATGTTCTTATGGTTGCCTACGTAGACGAATGAATAATATGTAACCTACTAAACCGGAAGTGGCGGATTCGATTCCTGCCCAGACCTTGGATGTTTCCTGCGGTCTATCCTAAAGCTTTGCATGTTAAGTTAATTTACAACAAAAAAAAATTATAGCCGAGTTCGAATTTACGTTGTTATGATTTCTAAAATCGCCACAGAAACAATGAAAAATGTTATAAATCCTTTTTAAATGTACTGAGTACTTCCTTTTATGTAATATATTCCTTTTTCCATTTGTATTAGCAGCTTTTTAATTGCTAACAATATTTTTTCATTTATTCACTATATAATATGTGAATCAGTGTAGCTTTTGTCAACTTTAAAAAATATCAATTTTTAACTCAGCCAAAAACAAACTGTTTCTGATATTGCAATCCCAGTGGCGTTATTGACTTTGTCATCACTGCCTCGGTAATCATGATTATGAGGGCATAAATGCCGATACTGAATTTCCGTGTAGTGGTATTATTGCGAGTTCACATTTAGGCTGTTGCTCTTGTAATCAATAATGTCTTGTTTCTTGTTCCTTTTTCAGTTAAAGCGGTTGATATTTTTTCTCTTTAATTTACACGCCATATCAAAATTGTAAAAGATTTGTTTGTACACTTTTTATTCTATTTGGGTGTCGACTTGTTTACAGGACTAAGCCAAAAATCTACTTTTTTTAAAAGTTTTTCTTTTCCTTCATCCACTATTCAGTTTTGTTCCTCTTCCATAGTTAAATCGAATTTCCTACAAGTTGTTTTGAAGCGCTAATAACTTGAGAGCAGAATTTGTTAGCGCAACATTGTCTATAACTGCGATGATTGTTGGTAGTTGCAAGTTGTTTTCTTGCTGTCATTGTTCATTCAATCGATATGGAAGTTCATTCCTCCATTACTTTTTGTGCTTGCGCTACATAGTCATGCACATAAATGTATTTTGGAAATAGTTACGAGTCCTCTTCTGCAATGTTTTTCTTATACAACATGTTGCATATAAATACTAGAAAACTTTTTTGGAATTTCGTATATTTTGTTGTTAGTAAATAGAAAGTTTTCTCGTTCAATTGCGTACAATAGATGTTTTCTTTTTAGTAATCTTACAGTAGTTATTTGCGAAGTAAAGACTTTTTCTAAAGAATTAATTATAATTATTTATTTTTCTTATTTCCTTTAAAATATTTTTATGCCACATCCCTAACAAATAAATGAGAATTATAAGGTTTTAAAACGTGAGAAAAACTACAGTTATAAAGTAGATTTAATTTTAATGATCATCTTTCCATTTACTTTTCAAGCATATTTCCTTCAGAACGCCATCAATTTTTTTTATAGTTAATATACAATATTTGATTTTATTTGTAAAGAGAGGGACATTGTTAGTAATTTTAATGTTTGCCTCGTCTAGATTTTATTTCAAATATTTAAAAGTTTAAGTAGCTGCTAATGGTTTTTATCACCAGTTAACTTTTCCTCCTTTTTTCAGAATAAAACTAAGAAGCAAGACTTTATATTATTATTATTATGCTGAAGTACGTATACCATACTCCGAGCGTAGTCCTGCCCAATGCATTTAATTATAATAATCCGATATTTTCCCTTTTTTGGTTTTTTTTTTTTTTTTGTTTTCTTTTTTTTTTGTTTTGCTTTTTAAAACAAGATTGGTTCATTTAATCCACATTCATTTGCCAAAAGCAAAAATGTCGCCGCGACAAAATATTTGAAAATAAAACGTTTGTAATGTAGTGGAAGTAACACGTACACTAACACACAATGAGTTATTTTTGTATATGCAGAGAAGGACGCAAATACATGAAAATCATGCGAATACACTTTAGCAGAGTTACAAACACCACACAAACACACCAACATACTGACACGGCAACATATTTTCGAAAACACAAGATGAGGCGCTGTAGCACATTTGCGGAAGCGACCAACATCATTTTAATAAAATAAACTGCAATGGAAGTGTGCAAGTATTTTCGAAATGTTGAGCTCAATGAAGGCGAACGAAAACAATACCGGGGACAGTAAATGTAAAAAAGGACTAAAAAAAAAGAAAAGAAAAATTCAATCTTAACACATAAATTGACTAAAAAATGCTAAAGTGTTGAAATGCTGCAGAATTCAGAATAGTGTAGCATAAAATGCAGCAAAAAGATGATGGTAATTCATGAAATAAAAATTTCTCGTCCAGCCCTCAATATTTCTTGTGTGTGTGTGTGTGTGTGTTTTTCTAGATTTTTACAAAAAGAAAAACACAAAAAAAAAAAAATATTACAAATATTTGCATACTCTTCTAATCGTCCTTCTCGCAACGCTCGTTTTAAACAAAATGCTTAGTGACATAATTTTTTTCTATAGTTTTGCGGAAATTTTCGCGTCATGAATGAGTAATTTTATAATAATATTAAAAGGGAAATTCAAACAAACAAAGAAAAATGTTTGAAAAATTCATACCAGCGAAAAATATTTATTGCAGACAAATTATTAATTCTTTTTTTTTTTTTTTTTTGTATAAAAAATCAAATCAAACGGTGTAAGTTTTGGAATTGCTTTTGTCTCTCTCCTTTTTAAGCTTGTTAAATATTTTTATGTGGGAAAGGAATTATAAAGTTGAGTTTGTTTGTGACAACGAGAATTTGTATGTGGTTTTTATTTTATAGCAGACAATAAATATTTTTTAATAGAAAATCGGTTTACATTAGATATTTGGAAATGGGAAGCCTTAGTAACGAGAATATTCAGATATTCTAATAGACCTTATTTGTTACAATATATGCAGCATTATGAAATAAGAAATAAATATTCGATAACTTAATACACAACTCCGGTATGAAGAGCGAGCGAAAGCTTCAGGAAAGACAGAGCAGTTTCAGTGCCTCTGCTGTGGGACCAACTTCAGTGAAATTGGTTTTTATAGCATTTTTTATAAATTCAAGAAATAGTGCTACAGACGAACGATGATGGAGCATTTTAGTAAACATAAATATTCCATCAAAAACTAACACAAGCAACTTTTAACTATTGGAGAAAAATTCATTAGAAATTCAGTCAAATTTTTAAATCTGATTTCTATGAAGCGAACAAAGTTTGAATATTCGTAATGTAAGTTGATAAAGTGTCTTTAGCTTCACTTCTAGAAGAAAATCTGGACTGTAAACAATTCCGATTTAATCCATCTCTCAAGCAGTCATTGAATGTTCCCAAGTATAGCCTTGATAAAGATACGTTGTATAATTATATCTTTATATATCTTCATATAATTTTACACTTAACGCTTTAGCACACCGCAACATCACAGCTTTCTCAGAAATCAAATGCCTCCATAAAGAAATTATCACATATTACATTTAATATATATTGTAGGAGAAAAATTAAATTTTTATAACTCATTGCCTCAGCTTCCTTTCTTTTGTGCATTATAGGTCCAAAACTTTACAAACATACCAATTAAATAAAGTGAATTCTTATGTTCCGATATTGCCTTAAAGTGAATTAAAATAAAATCTTAAAAGCTGGAAGTGTAAATCAACAGATATTTTTTATATATCAAAACCACATATATTAGAAAAATTGCAACATTGCAATGTTTGAAAAAAGTGTTTTTAATTCCCGAGTATATACATTGGGAAATTACAGTAGATAACAAAAAATGTTTAATGCAAAATTTTTTACATGAAAAATTTTGAGATAAAAAACATATATTTTTGAAAGATGTTCAAAAATTAAATCACAAAGTAAAGAGCAATTGAATATGTGAGTTGCCCAGTAAAGCATTAATTTATGTCCTTGCGAATGCAATTTGAAATAGAAATTAAAAAGTTGACTACCACTTATGGCATTATGAGTTGTCCAAAACAATAAATTCTGAAATTGTTTAATCATTTGTCATTAATATTTTTATTTGTGTTATTTTATGTGATCTCTTGCTTTATATTATTTATATAAGTGATGTAGTAGAGGAATCAAACATAGTATGGCCTTGCAAATTCCACTGGCTATCGCTTATAAAATATTTAAAACGCTGGAAATACAAAATATTATTTTTTATACCAAATTAACACGTTTAAAAATATTATAAGAATTAAAAAAAAATGAAAAAAAAATAATAATATGACACATTCATGCAATGCTACCAGTAGTCAGGGGCTCCAATTACCAATAAGTGTCCACATAATAATATTTATAACTTTTTACAACTTAACACATTTTAATAAATATGTGTGGCTTGTGTATTTTTAATCCACTTATTTACATCCTGCTATAATATTTAACTCAAATAATTTAATTTACTTTGCCAGTGTTCATAAATTTTATACACTCTGCATGTTTATATACTCCTATACCAACCGTAAGCTTTAGGAGCACAGTAGAATTCAAAACAGGAACATATAATTGATAAATAACTTAATTATTCTTATGAATAAAACATTAGTAAACCAATTTTAGTTATTCCTGTATAAGAAATCTTGAAATAACCATCTTACTGGCTAAACAAAAAAAAATATAAAGATCCATATATAAATTCAAATATCTTTTATTTCATGCTATAAAACTATTTAGATATACAACGTGTTTTTTGTACTTTTTTTTCTATTAAAATTTATTTAATTGCTTCTACAAACTACTACAATCAAATGGAATAAAGGAAAATATGTCAGTATTACAATTTTGTAATTGTTGGCAAAACTGTGTTAGGCAAAAAGCAAACAAAATCCTCTCTGTAGTATTGCCTTATGAAAATAGAAATTCCATGACCAGATAAGTACTACGTTGATGCTTATATTTATTTAGAAGCGCAAAATAAAAAAGAAACATGTGGTTTGCACATTGGAAAAATACATGTAATCTCTGTTTGAAATGAATCCCACAGGAATTCGTTTTCCTAAAACTCACAACTTACACTTCTCTAAAAATATTGGTTTGAGTGAAAGAGGAAAGACTGAGGGACGTTCCTAATTAAGCGATATACGAGTATATGCCAGATACAAAAATTCCTTAAATTAAGAATCTAAATCTAGATTTTTTTTTTATTTCACAATACTTGTAATTGCCTGATTAAAAAATAAAAAAAATGCTTGCTGGGCCCGCTCCGCATTGCTGACCCCAAAAATTTTTCTTTTATTTTTAACTGCCTCTCGGAAAAAATCCAAATCAGTGTTTTTAGTTATTTATAATAGAAAAAATTGTTATGTATGAGTCCGTGTCGGGATACTTAACGCCGCCATACGCCGCTTAAGCAACCAACTCCTTCAGCGAAATAGAGCATAAGGTAATCGCTCTAATCTCTGTCGGGCAAAACAGCAAAAAACTAAAAATTGCGCCATCTGTAGGAGAAAATTTAAACTATACAGAAAGACTCCTTACAGCCCATATAAAATTTGGTCCAAATCGGTCCAGTAGATTTTAAGTTTATCTATCCCGAACATACACGTCATTTTTATATATATATAGATTATGAAAGCAATGTTTTGGATCAGAAAATCAATAGTTTGCCATACAGAGAAACTGTTAAAGGACATTGTTTTTGTATGGAAATTGTTCTCTGAAAGATTGGCATGCTAGTCCTCTCACAATATGACACTTAAGATAAGTAAGTCATATAAAAAGGTGCCAAAAGACAACAACATCTATTTAACAGAAATACACCGCAAGTAATATGGAAAGAAAAATTTAAGCCTAAGCCCATAAAAATTTTCTTTCACAGCAATTTAAAGACATAACATAACATTATTAAAATATCAGAATCTCATAAGAAATATATTTTACATTTTGTTCTTTTTCGAAGAATTTAAATAATAATTAATTTATATTTTATATATATACATTAATAGATTGAGGTTAAGGCTTTAAATAAAAATGTTTATTATCCTTTGAAGCTTAAATGGCCGAAAAGGTTTGAAAAAAGTGGAATTTATTTCTTTGGAAAAATGTTTTCTCAACATACCCATTACACTATTAACTGCATTTGAATAAAGAAATTTAAAAATTCAAAACAAAATCTCAATTCAAATAGGCAAAGAGGATGCTACCGTTGGCAGTGAATATGTCCATATCCAAACATGTTTGCAACTGCCTCTACAACAATGCCGCCAAAAGGAAAAGGCAGCTCAACGTGGTTCAAATACAAATCGTTGCATGCACAAAGAGAAAAGCTTTTGTTATATAAACTATATAAACTACTTTGTTAGTTTCACAGGATAATCAATTTCGCACTATTATTACAAATAATGAATTAAATAAAAAATATAAAAAAAAGTAAATACATGGAATAAAAATTAAAAATGCGAAAAATGTCACTGATTTTATTCAATTTTTTTTTTTTGGTTTCAATTGCACGATATTAAAAAAGACTTGTAGCGTACCTCAATCAAGCTACAGATCTGATCCTTTTTACAAATTTTTTTGATTAAATATTGTATTACGACCACTTTTCTGAACTTTATTTTTATAACTTGTAAAATTTTACAAATTAATTTAAAGTTTTTGAAATACACAAAAAAAATTTTCTTTATTTAACAAATAACAAGTTAAAATATATAAAAAATAAATGTTATATTATTAATAATAATTTATTTAATTAAAAAATAATTTTACTACGATTTTAACATCAATTTTGTCTATAAATTGTACGAGTAAACTAAAATAAAAATTTATTACTTCACAGGATCAATGATAAGTTCACCTGATAATGGATAATGGCACTTCGGCTCAAATCCTTCTAATTTAAAAAATTTATTTTATTTGCAATAACAAACCCCAAATATTATAAATCCTCTTTTCATGATCTTATCAAAATTTGCACCGGTTTTTATAAATTAATTTTATTTAAATAAGAAAATCCATTAGTTTGAAGGCTAAAAAATTTACCAGTCTAGTTAATAATATATCTCTCTAAAAGCATCACAAAAATGTGTTTCTATATTATCAAACTTGTTCTGTCATACATACATACAGCTGATATGCACGAATTCAGTTAGTATCAGCAATGCTCCTTATAAGTGTCACTTATGTTGAGTGCTGATTGTTTTTAATTGTAATTTTCAAAGTAGCTATTCAACTCGCAACATTTATTTCTCAGTCAATTAATCCAGTTTTGGCGAAACAATATTTTATCTGTGTAAAATTGCCATGATTACTATGTAATAGAATGAACAAAAATTAAAACTCTTCAATAAAAAAGGACCTTAAATGGCTGCTGTTTAGAATGTTTGCATACACCCGCTGGATGTATTGCTTATCTTTAATAGTTGAATTGTTCAGCGTGGTATTACAGCAGACAAAATTTATAAGTGACACAAAACTGTTTCCATATCAAAATATTCCCTTGCATAGGAAATCTATGAATTTTTATAAAAAAAAATGTTTATTCCAATATCTAATTAAGAATGAAGTAACATACATATGTTTGTGTAATCAGATCCATCAAAAGCAAAACAAAAAAAAACAAAAAAACAAAAAAAATGCTGTTAGGTAACGAACCTGCTACTTTGCCGTTTATAGGTAAGTTTAATAATAGTTATTACGAGATAGCTTTCTTGCTTAAATCAAGGTGATTCCCGAGCTTTTAAAAAAGGATTCACTTAGTCCGTTTTCTTTCTAAAACACCTTTCAAAGAGTCTTCTAAAATGATTGCTGGGATGTTAGAAAATATATGTGAAATAGAAATGCAATAAATAAAAAAGAAAAGAAAAATAACACAAAAGAAGGCATTCGCTACGTTCGGAGATTTGAATGCCAAAATGTTAAACTTACAAATGGCAGCAACAGGAAATATTTAAAGCGCTGGTATTCTACAAAGGACATTGCTTTGCTTACCACTGATGGATTAACCTTTTGATTAGAGTTCAATTACCCATTTGGAGAAAACATATAAATCGCAGTTAAATTGCAATATTTTTTGGGAAACTTTGAAACAATGTTGCTTCACTGACAATTTAAATTATTCTCATGTGACCAGTAAGACATTTTTGAAAGGAAAATTTTAAATTGCGGTATTTTGCTTGTCGAAAACCCGTAAACGAGAACAGGCTCAGACGGCCACCAGTATCAAGTATATCTTAAATCAATGTTGGCATTGCATAAACCCGAACCTGTACATTTACTGTATATCAATACTTTTTGATCATATTTTGGCACATTCTTTCCCTCTTCTAGTTACTAATTCCTCCAGTTACGTGTATGAAAATATACGAGTATGCATGAAAGGATTTGTATCTGCAAGTTTAAATTTCTACACGGCATTCAGTATTTATTTCCAATACAGCTGTCATCCCCATGTCACACTTTCCCTTTTTTCCACACCTTCTGCAGTATTCCTTACTGAAATGTATATCGATTTCATTTATGAAATGATTCAATTTAGAAGCCAACATTAGAACTCAAGAGATTTTTCCCCTCCCCCCTAAAAGTGTGTATGAACATGAGCAAATTTTTAATGTTATCCATCATGAGCAGTCACATATTTGCAAGCCTACATTTAGTAGAGAACGAATGCAACATATTAAATGAAACGTATTTCATTTTGTAGTGCGTGGTATTTACAAAATATTTATGTCTCGATATGGCAATCAGAGTAAACGCAACTTGCTTCAAGCAAATTCATACAAAAGACATTACGAAATTGTATTGGAAAATGTAAATTTCAAATAACGAAAAATCAAGCAGTTAGTTTTTAGTACATCTAAAGAAAACAAAAGACTGAAACATGTGTTTTGAACTTAATAAAGCCATTATGAAAACTTTATGTCTCGTTAAATAGCAAACAAGATACAGCATATCCTTGAAGTATGCCATATTGCTGAGGAGGGTAAACAAGCATTTTACAGCATGTGCTACACATAAATATTTGCTTTGTTGTGCTCTAAATTATTTCAATACTTTTTTGCATTTTACATTTAAGTTTAATAATCATTTTCGTTTCATCTTCCATTTTGCAACAAATCATACAAAAGAAAAAATTAATTTATGTAAATTGTTTTTGCTTCAGAAATGTACATGAAGTTGCGGCTATTTAAGGAGACTCACGTTAGGAGCAGATCAATTTTATTTCAAACAATAAGAAATTTAATTAATCATTGTTTTCCCAAGATACGTATTATGGGGTACGTTGATTTTTTGCTTGTAAGAGTGGAGTAGCCAAGGATAATACTCTCCCCACTTCGGTATCATCATCATAATTTATTAATATTATTTCAATAAATTATTTAATTCAATAAATTTATTTTTAATCTATTTAATCTAATTTTTATGAATACATTTTGCTTGATTTTTTTTTATCATTTTCAAACGTTTTTAAAAATGTTTAATCGTATATATCTGTTCATATTAAAGATTGCTTTAAGTAACTTCCTTTAAATATTTAAATATCCAATGAAATATATACAATTTTCTTAAAGAAATAGTTGCAGCCTTAGAAAATTTAAATGGTTTAATATTCATTAAATAAAAAATCTCAAGTTACTGTGCGATAAATACACTTCCGTTGCCATTACTTTATCGCATTTCCGCTGCTTTTGAACGATGTCCTTGAATAACCAAAATTCTTTTAATTTGACAATCTGAATTATTTCATTTAGGGCGGTACCTTGCATTTTAATTTTAAAATTAAAGGATTTAAGCAGAGATCAATCAAAACATTATTAAAAAAAATTAATATAATATAAATATAATTCCAAAGCCAGTCTTATTATATATTAAAAAACTGGAAGATAAAAAGGATCCCAAAAAGTATCATAAGAAAAATGTTAATTCTGCATTTAATTTGCTATAAATATAATTGTAGTTCTTGCCTGCTTTACAGATAATAAATTATATTTTATTCCATATAAAGAAAGAGCAACTTAATAAAATTTAAAAAGTTTTTAGTATTTTAATATTCATTTAATATTAATAATTTTTTCTCTACAGAATATTTCTCTCGGCTGTTCAAGTATTTCAAATTATTATATTTTATTTATAGAGAATTTATATAGTATTTTTTGCGCGGTTTTTTTACTCATTTCGTGATGTTACTCCTGCAAAAGGATAACTCGTCATTTTCTTCTAACCTTTTTCGATACGTATCCAGAAATATTCGTGTCCAAATATTAGTTTGGAATTAGATTTAGAATTGGAGACAGAGATATTGTGTCGTCATATTTAATATACTTGAAATGGAGTTGTTTTTAAATCCTTTCTAAGATGATTGGAACTATAATCCCGAAAATGCTTTTGCTTTACAAAACCTTTAATTTTTTAACGAGCTTTCAGGCTAAGCAAAATTGGATATTGGTTTTTATTAAAAAAAAAATAATTATTTAAAAAAGTAATGCGAAATAGGCTGCTGATCTTAAAATAATTTCGAATTAATTTTTATTTTTTCTGTAGAATTGAATTTTTGAAATTGCCAGTTTCAAATATCTCAATAAAATATATCCTTAATATGAGAAATCCTTTATTTAGCACAACCAAAAGGTTTGCAAAAAATTAATTAAAAACAATATGGAGGAAAAGTCTTACTGTGTCTAAACAAATAAACATTAGTTTTGTGTTCTGTAATAAATTAAATTATTTATTTATTTTCATTTTTTGCCTTTTAAGTCAAAATAATATTTCTTTCACTTTGTTTTCTGTTTTTTAACAAAAAGCAGACCACAATCTATTCCTTTGCGTCTTTCAACTTGAGTTTTCTTAGAATTTTCTTAAATAATGTTTGTATTGTGTTTGTTGTAAATAAAAATCATTATAAAAATCATATTCTAGAACACAATAAATGTAATAAAGAAATATATTCATAACAGTCCATTATGAATTGTAAGGACAAAGAGAATTGTCATCCTTCTTATTGTGTTAAGGAAAAATTTACAACATACATAAAAGAAACCAAAATAGCGCGAACATTTTTCAGTTTTTATTTCAAGCAAATAAAAAAAGCAACTCATTTAAACAAAACACAAAAAGTCAAATAAAACAAAAATTATATGAATAGAAACAGCATATTAAATAAACGGCCAAATAAAGTGCCCAACAAAAGTCTGATATGAAATACAAACTTAAAATACGTTATACATTTGCTAGAACAACAGAAAAAAGATAACGCCACATAACACGCAAGCCATAATCATCATCGCATATACTACTCTAGTCATCATTGTTGGCAACATGGCCACGATTAGCAGCAGCATTTAAGGACATGTACGCCGGCCCAACCACAACGTAAATTAAAACTTCAGCTATAACAGTGTGATTTCATTATGAATATAAAATGTGATTTTTCAAAGAACAAATAAGTTACTGAGAGAAATTTTATATTGCCACATTTATAGTGGTTTTCACTCACTGTATCGCGGAATGTCCTTAAAATTAAAACTGTTGCAAGGTGAGTGCTTTTATTTGAATAAAATACTTATACGTCTTCCTGTGGCATCTCACGTCTAATTCTCTAATAAAAGAATTTTATTAAGTTCCTAAGTGGAGCTATAATGAGGTTTCTTATATTAGTTATCGATGCAGTAAACGAAACTTTCCTAGTTGTAAGCAAACCCTTTAAAATTAATTTGCCGTGCAAACCCTAGTCTTCAGTTTATATACATGAAGAACCAAAGAGTGATCTGAAGGTACAAAAAAATCTTCGGAAAACACATTGATGTATCTTCTGGAGGCATTTAAAGTTTCCAATTTTTACTCCTTCTAAGTTAATGCGTTCCAAGAATAATCTTGGAAAAACACATTGATGTATCCTCTGGAGGCATTTAAAGCTTCCAATTTTTATTCCTTCTAAGTTAATGCGTTCCAGGAATAATCTTGGAAAAACACATTGATGTATCCTCTGGAGGCATTTAAAGTTTCCAATTTTTACTCCTTCTAAGTTAATGCGTTCCTCAATATTTTTCATTCGTTTTATGCGAAAAGTTGCTGCTGAATAGTGTCCTTATTGTAAAATATTTCCATTCCTTTTGAATGTAAATTTATAAGCTGACGGCTTTTTGCCTAACAATAAGTTCAATCGTCTTCATTTTTTTTAGGAAGAGTATTAAATTAATTTTATAACAATTTTTTATAACTTTTTTATAACATCTGTCTTAAATACTATCGTTTTGGTGAGATCATCAACCAAAAAAAAAACCATTCATAAAAAACGTAATTTTAAATAAACTTTTTTTAATTTTTTTTTATTGGCACAAGCGATATATAAAAAATCTCTTGAAGTTTGCAAAATACATAATATAAATAAATATATTTGCCCAGAGATAATATGGCTTAAACACACAAACCACAAAATTCTGCAATTTTGAATTTTCAATGTATTTTCTTATAAAGGAGCGGCTTAATGAGTTGTTTATTTTGCAATTTATATCCCAAACTAATAATATACAAAACTTTTAATATGCTCTGTAGTTTAATTAGTGACAAGCAAGCAGAAACTCACAAATTTGCACAGATTAGTAACGTTTCAATAACTTTTCAAATAACAACATTTCTTTTCAAATTTTATTTTAGTTAGAGGACTTACTTTGTATACGTTGAGTTTTCGTAGGTAAAGTACACTTTTCTCAAAATGTCGCAAAGCTTTTATTTTGCACACCACTGTTCCGACAACCAAGTTTTTTTACGTATAAGTTTGAAAATATGTTAAGAATTTATTGAATTTGCAACTATATGAATTTAACTGATGATGTGCTGGAATGTTTGTAAGCCGTTGAGGAAGCAGCATGTGTTCGTGATACCATGACTGGTGGTTTAGGCAAATTAAAGAAAAATTCTTTCACTTTGATAATGCAAATCACTTTTGTAATGCAATCAGAAATATAATTAAAGCTTTCAACAGCAACAACAACAACAACAGCTGGCTTTTCTCAAAGAAATTGTAAATGTCCTCGGTAAAGAGCCAAGACCTAAGACCTAATAGATATGACAATAGTTTCTGGTATTCACGTGCTCTCTGAGTTGTTTTGCTTCTCTGTAATGGTGGAGTGGGTGCCTGTTACATAAAAAAAATACTCCATATCGGTATGAAAGGTGGGACGGTTTCTAGTTTAGCGTGTCAATCATCATTCCCATTGTCATCCTTCACCGGATAAAAGTTATGATTTTAACGTGTCTGCAGAGTAGATGTCTGACTTTAAAAGGATGTTTGACTTTAGATTGGAAAAAATATTCAATATTCCACTGAATAATAATTTAAATATCGAATTATTCACAAATTTATTGAAAAGTGTTTTAATATATATATTACGAAGACCCGACAAAAAATTTTTATTCTACAGTTGTGAATAATAATTTTATTAATAAAAAATAATGTATAAAGTTGTATAAAGTAAAACGAGTTTGATTGAAAAAATTTTAGGAGAAGCAAAAACTTCGTAACTATAATAAAAACAATCAAAATTTATTTTGAATATTTTTCGAATTGTTTTTATTTTCTTCAGAAGAATTAGTTTCCCTACAAGGATTCTCTTAATTTTCTTTTTTCTAATATGAGGTCCGGAATGGAGGTCCTGAATTAAGAGAATTTGTAGAAAAGATATCTTTCTTTCACTAACTATGGTTTGCTGGGATTTTTATAATTATTTTCACATCTCACATAACAATTATCATTGAAACTGGGCAGGCCTTCTTTATTTCAACATGAGAAATTTAAGCCCTTAAGAGAACTTAGTAAGAGCTTTATCTCTTTATAACTGCTGAAAGTAGTGATCAAACGAATAATGTTAATTAATTGCAAGAATTCATGCCTACAAATAAGATGGCATAAAAATATTTATTATCACCCCTCTGGAGGATCCTAAAATGTTTATAAATACTTGCTTGAGGTTTGCTTTTGATTGCTTAACCGGCATATACTGATATTAGCAAGCATAAATCATACTGTTGTGGGAGGATAACAACTTTGGCGCTCCGCTTACGCCCAATTGAAATCTAAAAACAAAATCATTGCTAAACCATCGTCATTCCAAAACTTTTAATATTGAATATTTTCCTTAATATTTTTATTATTTATATTTTATTTTAGATTTTTTTTAAATATACTGTAGAGAGGGATGTATTTGGCTCTTATCAGTACGGCATGCATGTTGTGCTGCTTATTGTAGAAAGTTTTACAAAATTATTTCTTGATATTCAGGGTTACCGTAGACATTCCTGTATTGGTCGTATAGTTCCAAATATTTGTGATGCTTAAAAATGTTCCTCCTCTGTAAATCACTCACTATAAGATTTTAGAACTATTGAACAAAAAAAAACCTTCACTCTACATATACATTTTTTAACAGAATTTTTTTTATGTATTTATTAAAAAATATTTTTAATTCGTGTACTGTTTCTTTGGCAACATTTTTAATTAAATACTTTAGATTCTATTGTAAATATTTATTGATTTATATTACATTCATTTATTAATAGCTTTTGTATCATACAAGTGGAATGCTTATATTACGCACACTCATACCAAACATACCAATGGAACGGAATGAATATGCATATATAAATATATATATGATTTTTTATTAAGTGACATTTAAAAAACTATGTCAGTTGCCATTTAAACTCCATTTACATTTTAACTTTACACATATTTTTCCAACATTAACTCACTATGGATTACGAAAATTAATCTTTAAATGTATCACTTTTGCAAGACCCTCTAAACTCTTGTTCTTTATTTTATTTATTTACATACAATAAATTCTTAAAAATTATAATTTAAGATAATTCCTTGATAGAGATTGAAAAAGCCTGATTTTCGTTTTGGAATTTATTAAAATCGCGTGCTTCGCTTTGTATGTGAATGCAATTTCAGAAACGTCAAGGAGACTACTTTATTTGTAATTGTACTTAATTAGACTTTGACAAAAATAATTAACGACAGTTAAATGAATTCAAGAGAAGTATCTTAATATAAGAAATTCCATCATGTAATTAAATTTGAACTGGATTTTGTCACAGCAATTCTAAAGTTTTCGGGCTTTTCAAGTTAAAGAAGAGAGTAACTTTTTTTTAACTTTTTTACAGCGCTTTAAAAGCTGCAAAAAAAAATTATTCGTATTTCACTAATTCTTTTCCAGGAAATTAAATAACATCAAATACCATCTCCACTCTTATTCGCTATTGATAAATATGGTTGGTGGTGTACATAACCGTCGGACTGAACACGTTATCTTCTTTTCTGGAAATCTAAATATTGTAAGTTCTAAAATTCTCGCTCTAAATAAAAATACAAAACTATTGTTAATTTCCTTGAATTTACAATATATTTTATAAAGAATATTAAATTAGACAATTTTTTTTTACTTGCATACCTGCCCCATAGTGTTTGTTTGATGAAAATTAAAGTTATTGAAAAGCAAATTTATTCCACTTCTGGCTTCGCTTTTAATACTAAACTTTGAAAAAGAGAAAATAAAAAGTTTTGCCTCCAGATTTACGTTGATCAACTTACATTTTTAAATAAATTCTTAAAAATTCATTCAAAGCGTAAAAACATCGCCAAAAAGTCAATTTAAAACAACTTGTTTTTTAGAACTTGTAATGAACTGTTCTTGTTAAAATATTGATAAAGTTTTCTCAAATTTACTTTCTATACGCTTTTGTATGAATTCGCTTTACCATCATGAACCACGACATGGTATTGTCCTATCGAAGCAGTTACGTCTCTCTATTGGATTTCATTTCTTTTTCTCCAATATGTATTAGACAAATAAGTCAAAGTATTATAAAGGGCACACGGTGCACTCCCCATAACATGAATATTAAAGAGTAGTTATGAAATTTATTTCAATAATGTTTTTATAGTGAAAATATATGTATTCTCCTCACTCGAATATTGAAAGTTCTCAGTAAGAAATCTTAAGCTGTAAATCCAGCTAAAAAATAATAAGGAATATAAACTATTTTCCCTTACAATATTTAAGTCATATCTGGGAGAGATTTAAATAACGTTAAATAAAGAGGGACTTGCAAGAACCAGCATTCCTAAAGCTTGATGCACATCACAAAATATCCTTAAAAGTTTAAAAAAATTTAAAAAAAACTCGTGCTCAGATTGTAATCAAATTTATTCGTTCTGACAATTTGTTTTATCATACATCTTTTCCAGAATCATAAATCTATATTAATCAATATATTTAAGTCGCTTGAACTCGTACCAAATACTCGCCATCAAACTTGATTGGAAAGGCTGAAGATTCATTACAGATTTTAAAAGTTTTGTGAAATTAATAAAAAAAAAACTCAACTGTTTTAAAAATAGAGGACATTGGAAATTGTTATGGCAATATTTGAGGATTGAATCAAAGGGGCTTTAAAAAAGATTAAAGTTGAAATGAATTAATAATTATGATTGTATTGCATTTGTTATTAAAAAAAATTATTAAAAAAATCATATTCTAGAACACGATAAATGTAATAAAGAATTGTATTCATAACAGTTCATAACAGTTGGGTTTTCTAAAATTAATGCAAAACTCCAGTGGTTTGAAAAATAGGGGACAATTGAGTCAAAAGGAAATTCGAGTTATTATTTATTATTTGTTTAAGTTTAAAACAAAATTGTATTATGTAAAATTAATGTCGTAAAAATAATGCATTTCAGATCATAACAGACCGACAGCAACCAAAACTATCAGCTACTCTGTCAAGGTCCTTGGGTATCAATAAGCCTCCCAGTATCCTCAAATGTTCTCAGAGCAGTTTTCAATGTCCTTTATTTTTCCAACAGTTGATTTTTAAAATCTATGATGTATCGTCAATACGAGTATTTGCTGCGATTACTTGCAGGAACTTGTAAATGAAACAATGAGAGTTGATTTGCTCGCTTCTATCGAATGGTAAAAAGGTTTTGTAAAAGAAATTTTATTGAAATTTATTTTAATTAACATTCAAATTATATATTTTTTATTTCGTATTGACACAAAAGTATACAGCAAAATTAATTACAATAACATTGTTAATGAAATTGAAAGCCAAAAAGTAATTAGTTTCGATGAAAGAAATAAAATTAAACTTCATTGATCACATACGCACGTACGTACTCGTGCATGTGCAAAAAAAAAAAGAAAAAAAAACACAACAGATAATTTATTTGATTTTCTTTGAAATTTTCAGAGAAGTGGAAATTACACAGTGTTTCAGATACAAACGTTAATATAAATGCATTAACAATGGCAAATTAAAGATAGAAAAGTTAAAACGAATTGTTAAAATGTTTAACATACAGATGGGGAAATACTTTAGCATGCACTTAAATACACGGGATTATATAAGCCGGTTTGTATAAGCAGTG
The DNA here is from genome assembly GCA_963402855.1 of Ormia ochracea. Taxonomy (NCBI): domain Eukaryota; kingdom Metazoa; phylum Arthropoda; class Insecta; order Diptera; family Tachinidae; genus Ormia; species Ormia ochracea. The sequence continues at coordinate 55,471,694 of OY727108.1, read as the reverse complement.
TTACACAAAAGGGGCACCCTACAGTTGGCTTCTAATTCTTTTTGGGAGGTGCATGTGAATACAATATTGGGATAATATTTCACGATATAATTTGAGTTTGACACTGGCTAACAGTAAATTGTATCTCACAGATACGGCGACAGATTGGCGACGGTACTGTTAAAGGGAAATTTCGATTTTTATATAATACACGACTTTTAATTACTAATTGATTTTAAAAAGTTGATTTTGTTTTATATATAATATTTTCGTGAATTTACGAAAAAGTATTTTCCATCTAAAGATTTTTCCACAATTTTTTCAAAAAAAAAAACTGCTTCATACAAATGTTATCAAATCTTGTCACAAAATGAAAGGAAATATTTTTCAATCGCAACTACAGTATCAAAAAATTATTTTCATTAAACTTTTAACTTTAAAATCCAACAAGGATTGAGAGGCTCGAGCTGACAATTGCTGTTTTAATCATAGAAAAAAAAAAGTTCTAGAACAAATCACATATGCTCGCAGTATGAAAGAGGACATCATGTTTTCAACTCTCTCTAAGGATACCCCTTTATTATATGAGAAAACAATATATAAGGATAAAGTCAAGTATTAACTCTCAATTTTATCCTGCTATTCCTACCTATAAATGTGAATATAATTAAATTTGCATTTGTTATGCACAAAAAAAAATTACACGCATTTAATGTATTTTTTATTCATTCTCTTAATTCCTTTCGTATCAATAAACAATCGCCATAACTTTTTGCAACACATTTTCTTTATTAATAATAATGTGCGTATATTATATATTTTTTTACTTATTCGCAATAATCTTTTCTGGATTACACACTTGCTTGTCTGGTAAATTATAACTTCTCTTCAGTTAAATCGAAGCTAATGTGTGTAAAATCTGCTTCGCTTGTTATTTATATAATAGATGCGTAAGCAAGCAGTCACGTCAGTCACATATTAAGCGCCACGATTATTTAATTTTATAATAATAGCTCGGGAAGATTTTGTTTTTACTTGGCATAACGCTTGGCAGTTAATTAACAAAGCAAGTCAAGTAAACATTAAAATACACTTTTTTGTCTTCTGATTATCTGCTTTAAAAATTAAAACTTAATTAAATTTTATATATCGTTAATTTTCATTGGCATCAACAATTTCATAGAGTTATTTAATCAACCAAGCAGAGGTTGCTTCGTGATGGTGGGTGTCACATCAATGGAAGATTTTAAAAGTTCTACTCCAACAAAATATTGGTTTTTCTATTGTTCCAGGATTAAAGTCATTTGTCATCACATACAATGTAATCACGTCTCTCATCCATATCTTTGCAAATAAAAAGGTTAGATATCTGTTGGCTCTAATTTGGGCACATATAATATATTATTTTTATTAAGCTGCCACTTCAATATTCAGCATGAAAAATTTGTCTCTCGACGATTGCTAAGGAAATATGACGAATTTACGAGCTGTATGTAAAACACATACACATTTCTTTCTACACAGATGCACACACACATACTATATTGTATATTTTGCTTCCCCTGCGCCAAATTGTGTAGGGATTATATGCGTTTTACTTCTTGGCTTAAATTTGGGGAGTAAATTAAAATTTATTTGTAAATTCAACTTAAGTTCAAAAAAAAGAATAAATTAAATAAATCTTGAAATGAAATAAATCTTATGCTCGAAATACAAACCATGTCATCGAGTCAATTTGAATTTGATTATAATTTTATTTTTTAACTCTTCCAATTCTTGGCATTAAAACCAATTTTTTTATAAATTTTAATTAATTTTTTTTTTTTAGATCAAATCAATTAAAAAGTTTTTTAAAATAAACTAAACTAAAATTACAATTAATGAAATTTTTAAACGCCACAGGAGTCATGAGTATGGTACTTGATAATGTGAATTTCGTTAGCGGGGAGTGGGCCGCTTTGTGTATACTTGTAGTTCCATATGATTTTTAAGAATATATATATATTGGGCTGGAAAAGTATAGTTAATAACTTGATAGTTGATTTAAAAAAGAGAAATTAAAAATTTTGCTAATTTAGCAATTCGATAAAAAATCGGAAGCCAGAAATTAATTTAGTATATAATATATATAATATAGTATATATAATGTTAGCATGTTAGCATGAAACAAAAGTTAAATTTAATGCATATAAATTATAAAACTCAAAAGAAAAAACTAAAAGTTACGAGAAAATGAAATAAACTTTTTATTCCTTAAGAAATCACGTTGCACTAAATTTGTTTTAAAAATTTTTGTGCTTAAAAAATTTGAAATAATAAAACGGAGCGACGCAAAACAAAAGGAACGAAAAGTGAGTAAAACAATGAAATTAATACGCTGGAACGTGTTTACAATATTTGCTTTGGTAGTTGAATCTTTTGCGATTGCCAATATTATTTTTCTTTATTACCTTTCGAATACTTTTAATTTATTAGTTTCGTTGCAAAGTGTTGTAAGAATATTTTATTAATTATATTACTCACTTTCCAAACACATACAGACGTACATACATGCAGATAGAGGATTGTTTAGCATGTAGTTTTATTTCCTCTCTGAAAAGTTTTTTATCTCTTATGTTTTTTGTTTCAGTTCCTTTAAAGGAACAGGAAATGCATGTGCAGATAAACTTGTGCGCCTGTGTGTGTGTGGATACCTAATTAAAAAAGTGTTTTCATTTAAAACCCATTTCTTTGCATTCCTTGAATATACTCGCACAACAAATTTTTTTTTAAAAGCTTTTAGAAAATATTTTCTAAAAACAGCTAATTTTTAAAGAAATTTAAATCTGTTTCTACATTATTAATTAACGTTACAGAATATATGCGCCAGAGAAAAGGACATAAACAAAACTGAAAATATTTATGTAAGTACTTTTTAGTTTTATTATAATAATATTAATAAAATAAAAAACATAAAATAAAAATAAATAATAATAAAAATAAAAATATAAAATATAATAAAAAATATATCATACAATTGTACTGTTATTACGTGAATCTTTCATTTTACAATTTTATATATGTATACAAAATCTACTTTATAAAAAGAACTTTAAAAAAACAATATATGCATATAAAAATGAAAATTCTTGGAAACTAAACGCTGATGATTGCAAAACTTGGTTATTACTCTGGATAGAAAATTTGGCAAAAAGTTGGAATAGGTATCCTGGAACAGAAAAGTTACTGACTTACAGGGCAAAACCAGAAAGGAACTCCGACGTTTCAAGGTTACGTGAACTTGTTGATTGCTTGCATACATATACAATAAGTACTTATAAGAGTATTTCTGCTTCGATAATTCTAAAATTGATTTGGGATATTTTCTCTATGCACATACAGTCCAATTTTCAAGTATAAAAAAAATACTTTCTTATCACAAATTTCAATTTGGAAGTTTTGCTATTTTGTTGCGGCAATGGAAATCTTGCAAAGCTGTATAAAAGTTGGCGGAGTCTTCTTTGTTTTGTGTTATATAAATAATAGCCAAAAAAAAGTATTTTAATGACCGGCTCGTAAGTTGCTACTTAGCAGTGCATATCTCTGTCGCATTTTTTTACTATATACAGGACTTGTGCTATTTATCATTGTTGTTGCTTTCATTAAAAGTGTCGTAGATTTTATACATCTCTACTGTGCCGTATTGCATTTATAAAAAGTAAAGTATGCGTCTTAGGATAACGTCTGTTTGCACACATTTTTTATTTAAATTATCGTACTAAAATAATATATTCTAATAAAAAAAATCTTTAGTATACACTATCCCAACTTGGAAAATATTTCAGTTCTAAGCACAAAACACAACTATTGTATAACCGTCGCTTTATATTAGAGATTTTATAGACAATTAACATACTAACAGCGCAAGAAATTAGTTTTAGGGCCGGCATAGAAAAATTAGCTGATAAAATAATTTAAGTGTGTTTCCTAAATTTTGCGTGTGTGTGGGTATGTGTGTATCACAAATTAAAAAGCTTCTTAGAAGAAAAATATTTTTCTGCTGATACTGCAAAAAAAATTAGCGAAATATCGAAGGACATTGAGCCAGAAGGAATTAGAATACTTCAAATATGTTCGCTTACTTTATCCTGGATCGTTTACAGATATCCTGGATTGTTTTAAAGCGTTTCGGAAGCATGGCTATCAATCTATATAATTAATAGATGTTTGCATGTAAAAATACAGCTTTGAAATTATTTTTTACAAAATATAGTTTTAAGAGATTGCTAAGCTTACCAGCAAATAAAAATTAAATAAAAATAACTTGCTCTTGTAGTTTTTCTATTTTAAATTAAAATGCTAAAGAATTCTTGATATGAAAACATTTAATTTTTCAACTGTTCTATCTTGCTTTTCTCTTGTCTTATTTTTTGCTTATATTTTTTTAAAACTCTTTTGTTTCCGCATAATGATGAGTAGCGAGATAATGAAAATTTATATCCGAGCGATTGTAGTTTAGTTTGTTGGTTTAGGCTCTAGTCACATGCTGTTCATTTTAATATTTAATTCTAATGTTTTTGATCTTGAGGAAGAATTTTTGCATTCGAAATTTGTGCATTAAAATTAAATGGCAATTTCTGTAAATAAAACTTTTAATTTACAGAATTTTATATACGAACTGCCATAAGTCGAATCTCCATTATCCACCAAAACAAGTTCGACTTATAAAGACTGCGAGACTTAGAGAATTGTTTCAAAATTTAGTATTGTGCGAGAGGTTAAAATCTTTTTTTATTTGGGGCTGAAGAGTTATTTTCTTATTATTTTCATTAAAAAGAGATTCCAGTTTGTTGAGATATGGGATTCCCCAAATAAAGAGAAAATAAAAATAATAAAAAACAATAAAAAGTTGGATTCTTTTTACGAAAAATTTGACTTCAAGAAGGCACTTGCCTTTTTTTATGGTAGTTATGGTAGTAAAATTGTATACAGATTGAGTGCTAAGCACTGCTGGCTCTTGATTTGGTACGAGTTATGGAAAATTCGTCTTGTAGGAGTTCGCCTTATGGAAGTTCGACTGTATTTATCTAGCCTAGAGCAAACAGAAAATATATTTATAGAAAAGCATGTATTTATTTCTGTGTATTCCACTATTTCTAAAAAAATTCATGGTGTAAACAAGGACAGTTACTATTTTGAAACTTATATAATATTTGTTGTGTATTTTAATGACTGAATAACTTCAAGCTTAAAGATGCAGCGAACAAGAATAGAACAACAATAGGCTTCGAATTTAAACTACTTGTTCTACGTTTGTGACAAGTACTCGTATGTAAACAATGAATAACATTGATTGATTAAGTTTTTTTCTACATTTTTTTTTTTTCGAAATATTCTTGTCGCTGAATATGGAGGCATAATTGTTTTCTTCTTTTTGACTTATAGCATCAACGAAAATATTCCCACACCACTCCAAATTTTCTTCCAAAGTAATTTTTTTTTTATTTATGTGCATGTGTTAGAGCATGAAATTCATTTTTGACATTCGGTTGTTCACACATTGTCATTCATAGGAAATGATGCTGATGACAGTGGTAACGATGATTAAGTATTCTGGTCGTAACGATGTTACTTCATATGATGCCGTCATTGGTAAGCATGTCTTTTCATCTATTTTTAGTTTTATGTTGACTTTCAGCTTCCTATTCGAATTTATATTTTTTTTCTGTCACTTGAAATTACATGGAAATGTGTATGATTCGTGACAATATTGTGCTTGTTTCTTACATAATTAAGCATTAAATGTAATTTTTATTAAGAGCATTGCAAATATTGATTAAAATATAATCTTAAATACAGACATCTTATAATAAATTGAATACTATGAAGTGGCCTAAAAGAAGTAAAATATTCATTAAAATTTATATGCGAACATAAAAAATTTTAAATGAAAACTTTTTATGCATAGTTTGTCGCCAACTACTTCTTATACTCGTATATTTGTCCTCTGGTAATTAAAAAAGTGAAACTCATTATATTCACAAAATAATAATAATAATAATAACAATCGTAATCAAAATTAAAAGGCATTCAAGTTAGAAATAAAACTGTAATAGAAAATTTAGAATATTCGTACAATCTTAAGACGAAGGGGTTGGAATTTAGAAATTTTTATTTATAATTAAATAAGTATTTTATTATAAATAAAATATAAATATAAGTTTGTCTAGCAGTGACTAAACTGCTAGACAAACAATAGATTATAGTGTGAGATTACCGTATGAGATTATCACGGGAAGGATTAACGCGTGAGAGGGAGATAGACAGGAAAGCTGTTTTGTACTCATCTCTACTCCTTGCTGTTTGCTAGCCACGGATTGGTAATGACAGATGCCAGGCAGCGAGCAGAGTTAAATGATGTTGCGTATACGTAATTTTGAGAAGTTTGAAATCACTCATACGCAACCCTTATTCACTGCTTAATTGAACAGTGAGAGCAAAATGATATATGTATCGTTGCCGTAGACCAGCATGAATAACTGGAATGCGTAAAGTGAAATACTTATTTATATTATGAAATTGTTCTTCTTGTAGAATCATGTTAAATGGCAAGACTAAATAAATACGATATACAGAATAGATAGAGGGCTACATAACTCATATGGCAAATCAAATGCTTTAGATGCTTGTGATGTAGCAAACTCACAGGAAGCACTCGGATTTAATGCAACTTTATTGCCAATTGTTTAGATGTACGACCAGTATTTATTGCTACGAAATAAATTAATTTTTTTTTCTATATTTGCAAAATATTACTGGAAACTATTCTTTTATTACAATACGCAAAGTAAAAGAAAAATGTTTAAAGACTTTAAAAAATTGAAAAGTTCTGAAGTCCTTCTCCTACAACTCTCTTAATTGTCTTTTGGTTTGCTTTCAAAGCCACATATAATAATGATCACTTTGGTAGTAAAATAAACTACTAGTAACTTAAAGTGCTTATAAAAAAAACAGGTCATAAACTTCGTTTGTAGATACTTTGTTTTCACTTGTTGTGCCATAAAGTATAAGAGGCCTACTTTTTATAGTTTTAATAAAAGCAAACAATACAATTCAGAAGCACTTTAAAAATGGAAAACTTTCCTTAAAGCTAAACACAAAATCTTGTGCCAATTGAAACCCTAATAAACTCTTGAAAAAATCTTAACAAAATTCCACTTTAATTGCTGGCGAAAAAGAAGGACATAAAAAGCACAAAAATACAACTAAGAAATAAAATAATAAAAAAGGAACTTTATGTAATGCGCAGTGAGAAGCATAAAATATAATTTCATTTTATTTATTCTGAAATAGATAAATAAATACACTATTAATGTACTTTCCTTCATAGCGATGATAAAGATGTATTATTATTTCCTTTAAGAACATTGGAAATATATTTGGGTTCAGTAACTTTTTTTATATTAGGAATTATTGTTAATTTCAGAACTTTTACGCCATGAGAATGGTATCATGTGTTCCAGTAGTATTTTGCTAAACCAAATTAATGTTGTAAATGGAACCCGGAAATGTAACTTAAATTTACATTTTTCTGCAAAATTTCTGTCTTTGTGGTAGAATTTTATGTACTCACTACATTGAAGTTCTTGAGATACAAAAAGTTCTCGTAAGTTATGCTTGATCTGTGTATGGTGTAACGCAAGTGTATGGGAAAATAATAACATGAGAAGCCTCGATAATTGTCGAGTTAGTTATTGCAAATATAAACCTTGTATAACAAAGTAACTTGGCAAGGAAAAGTTATAATTTCCATCACTTACAAAACAACTTCTAACAAAATGATAATTTATGCTCAAAAATTAAATTTATGAATTTTATGGAATTATTTTTACACCCAGAAGTACTAGAAATTTACTATAATTTCTTTTAAGTTAAATCTTTTATTTATAATTTTTTAAAATATAATGCTGACCACAAGTAATATAACTGCCCAGTTTAATGAAAAACTAAAATTTAAACTTCAAGTTAACACTAAATTGAACACTCTTTGATTTTAATGTAAAACGATTAATAATAAAATATTATATAATTATTAATTATCAATAATTATATAGATCTATTAAGGCTTCATTGGCTGAAGTGGTTAGTCAACCACCCGAAGATGTCCTTTAATGTCTTGTTTGTTTTAAACTCAACTTAAACGAAAAGGGATGAAGCAAATTAGATATTCAAAATGACAACAGCTTTAAAATTATAGCAATGGAGCGAATAAAGTATTTTTTAAAAAACCTATTGTTCAATTAACATTATCTCTATATCGCTTAGGTCGCATAATTTGGTCAGTTAATCAGTTGAATTAACTGATGAAAAAATAAATACTTAATTTCAAAAACATTCGTTTTTTTTTAATTTTGTGTTAGTACTGCCAATATAAATTTTATCTTGAATACCGTAACTAATATTTCTGATTTTGCTCAAGAATTATACAGTAATACAAAGTATTCAACAATTGGAAATTAGTTTTGAAATTTTGTACATTTAAAGCGCTCATTAACACGGCTTAATTTACAATATTTTAAATAAAAACAAAAATAATAATTTTCCCATGAAGTAACAGAAACTTCTTATTTATTTACTTCTTATTAATATTTTTCTCCTTATTTTAGTCAATGATCATCTTCTTGTAATATATAATATTCTGTTCTGAATATAAATTACGACGGTCATCTTGCCAGTGGTTGCCTGTGCATGCTGGGTTTTAATTACCAATTAGTTTGAAAATTTTTTATAAAATACAACATATTCATATATGCGTGTGTGTTATCTTAACTTAATTTTTTTTTTTGCGTTAATTACCTGCAATTTATTAAGGATGCACAAATCAGTGTATACTTCTTTTTCTTTACTGCTGAATTAGGGTACACACACACAAACATACATATCAATGCATACTCTTCCTCGAACTTTCATAGTTCATAACTTAATTCATCGTCAATTATAATTAAATGATGATTAAGTTTAATTTTTATTGCATGCAATGTAAACTCAGAAAACCTCCATGATAGATTTTTACTAAAAATTTTCAAATAGTGATTATTATCTAGTCTATAATAGATGACTCTTCCTATACTCACTTCTTTAATTATTTTCTAAAATGCTGCTGATGAAATAATACAATACAACATTGCAGACAAAACAAACTTAGAAATAAAAAAAAATATCTTTGAGACAAATAAACGTAGCTGAAATGAAAACACTTTGGTGTCTAACAATCGTAATATTTTTTTACAGATAAAAGCTCTGTTTTCCAGAGCAAGAAAACCAACGACAAAGTGAACTTTTGGAAGAAATAGAATACAGACCTTGAATGTGCACTTTAGTGTCTAACAAATAAACTTAATTAAGAATACTACAATTGTTTTATTCCTCAAAGCACAGAATAAATTGTCATATCCCTCATCAAATACAAAAACGCAAACTTTCACAATTTAACGATGAAACATAAACGATTCATTTTCAGTTGTAACTTTTTCTAATTTGTTATACGATATGATTTACTAAGTGACTTGCTTATTAAAACGATCAATTAATTGTGTAAAGTGGAGCAAAAAATTGTCTACACTTGCCAACCAAAAAAAAATATATTCAAATCTAGTTTCAAAGCCACATAGAAAACTTCAATGCTGAGCTAGCAAAATTAGTTTACATGATTATTTGAGGTAAAATATAATTGTCTCTGTAGAATTGAAATTAAATCCCGACTATTTGAGATACTTCAGCCCATTACCTTTCACCTTTTTTTGCATTCACGACGACAAAATTTATTGTATTTTTTTTTTTTTTGTTTTCAAATCTTGTAATCATTTTAGTTAACGTCCTGTGAAAAAATCATGTTAGTGCATAAAAAAAATTGCTTGTGATTTTTCATTAAAATTTATTCATGTGCCACCGAAGGCAATAGGGCAAACTGTGTTTATCTTTCCCCTGCTTAATACTCATTAAATACATTACATTTTATAAAATGGCAACTGTATGTCAATGACATCCTTAAAATAAACACCACTATTTCACACAAACACACTCAAATTTGCATTCAACATTTGAATGTCATCATCTCCGTCATGTGAACACTTAGCGCAGATGTAGTTGTACGTTTGCACCAGCAAATTAGTGTATACAAACAAGAGTAAAATTACACATAGCAAGGCTAGATTTATACACCAAAAAAAAAAAAAAGAAAAAACGGAAAAGGAAAAAAAAAGTTGCCTTAATACTCGTATGTTTGAAAATGTAGTGAAAATCCGCAAGCATGTGTATGTTTCCTCTAAGCAGCAGGAAATTAACCGAATTTGTACTGTTTTTAAGACCAGCCACTCAGCAGAAAGCAAACATTTGTTGTCAAGGAAATCTGTTCTATACTCACATAATTTGTGCGTGCAAAGGCAGTCACACAAGTGTAATATTTTTCTCTGTTTGTCTATTATCATTTTGTTAAGCACTCAAATAACCTCCCGTTTAGTGGCATGTTTTGTGTATAAAAGTCTTTTATATATTTAATTTTATGGTTCCCTTTCTGTGGATGTGTGTGTGTGTGACTGTAAGCATTAAATTTTACTAAAATAAATCTTTACCTCTGGGAAATTAGTTGCTTGTTTGTTTGTTTGTTTGTCTGTTTGTTTGTTTGTATTGTCATATTCTTTGCATAAGCTTCACTTTATAGTTGTAAAACTTTTCATGCAACCAAAAGTGTTATTAAAAATTTCAAAAAACCAAAAACACAAACTAAATAAATAAATTTTTTTTAATACAAAAATCTAATGAAATTGCCTAACTTTTATTTGTTGAAACTATTTAATAAATTTTAATAAAATCATTTATTAATTACATCAATGAGAAAGAAAAATACTTTCCTTAAATTGCATTGAAGGCAAATGAAAATATAAGTACGAGTAAAGTTTAATGGCTTGAAAGTTAGTGAAATTGAGCAAAAATGTTGAAGACAAAAGCAAGCAAGACAAAGTTTTCAATTAACGTATTCAATATAAATATGGGGTTTCAAAAAAGGCAAGTCCCTGTCAGAATCCCTAATATATATAGATAACATTATTAATCAAAAGTTAGCACACAAAAGTCATTTATCAATTATTTCGCTTGACTTCAGCAAAGCTTTTGATAAAATAGGAATTCACACAATCTTAAACCAATTATCACAATGGAAGCTCGGTCCAAAAACATACAATTATGTAAGACACTTCCTGACAAATAGAAGAATCAAAATTAGATCTAACTCAGCATACTCTGACACATGCAAATTGCACAACGGTATCCCACAGCGATCCCCATTATCCGTCATCCTATTTCTGATAGCGTATAACGGCCTCGCAAAAAACAAAGCCCTCTGTAAAGAAATAGACTTCCTAGCATACGCAGATGATTTTGTTTTAATTAAAAATCTAAAAAATAAAAAAAAAATTTATGTTGACATTGAAAACGTACTCTAAAAAATTACTGACTGGTGCCAGTACTCGGGTGCAGAGCTGTCGCCAAGCAAAACAAAACATCTTCAAATATGCAGGAAACATAACTGCAAAACTACTCTCATCTGTAATAACTTACCGATTCCATCTGTCGATAGGACTAACCTTTCAGAAACACTACCGATGGACCGCACATATTAATAAAATGATGTCTTCGTAACATAATAAAGTGTCTTTCTAACAAAAAATTTAACTGCAATACGTCTACACTCTTAACAATTCTAAATTCAATCCTCAAAAGTAAAATTGACTACGGTATATATCTTTATGGAAACGGCCCAAAATCCACGCTCAATAAAATAAATACCGTATTAAATACTGCAATGAGGGTAGCCCTTGGAGCTTTCAGAACCCAGCCAAACGTACAGCATGAAATTCGAACGTAACATTTTACGCTTCGCAAGTAATGTCGATCTTCAAATTGCCATAATAATAATATTCTTTTCAACGACAATTCCCCTATCTGTAAAGCTCTGAAAAAAGTTACTAAATCTAATAAAGTGTACAAAAATGACACTGTTCGACAAAAAAAACTCGATTTTTGTAAAAACACCGGAATTCCCTTTAATTCCAATAAACTCACAAAAGATACAAGATAAATACATCACTTCGCAAACATAAAGAAACCGAAACTCCAGCGGGAGCTTATAGGTCCATGTTCCACGAAATTAAAGAGGAATTGCAAAAGCAAAATTTTACTATGATTTACACTGACGGTTCAAAAAATGGGACCATATCATCTTATAGTATAGTCTCGGACGATTCTCTTATTAAAGCATCATTGCTACCAGTATACAGTTCAACTTTCGCCGCTGAAATTATAGCAATCAATGAAGCTATAGAGTACAAGTAGTAAGTTTGCAATATTTACCGATTCACTAGCCTCAATCGACTCAATCAGTAACCTCTCCAACAACGAGTATTACCCTCAGATGATTAGACAAAGACTTATCTTTAACATCCCCAGAATAATACTCATCTGGATCCCAGGTCATATAAAAATACCGGGTAATAAACACGCAGATAAAGAAGCAGAAAATGCGTTAATATCACCTTTACTAATTACACCCAACTATAATCTCGCGGACATAAAAAAACATATTAAAAATACTTTCTCACAAAAACTATTCGTTATATAACTATTTTTATTTATATTTTTTATTATATAACTATTCATCGTAATTCCTCAAATTGGTATAAAGATATAAATCCAAATAAAATGAGAATAACCAACATGTTTAAAGACCAAAACAACAGTTTTAATAGACGCGACCAAGTTGTATTGACTAGAGTCATATTAGGACATACTATGATAACACACAGTCATTTGAACATCATAAGAACCAGACAAATGTATGTCAATTTTGCAATAAATCAGTTATTTCGATTAAACATTTAATTTTAATATGCGAGAAATTCAAAATTCAAAGAGAAAAAATTTTCAAAAATCTAGACATAACTAATATTTTACAAGATACGACATTAGACAATTCAGTTCTATTATTGGAGTTCCTTAAAGAGTGTAAACTTTATCACTTATTATAAACAAATAAATTAGTTTTACCATTTATGTTCAACTGTATGAGCTTAAGGCCATAGAAGTTATAGCTCCTATCCTAGCACGTAAGCTTATAATGAAGTTATTCACCTTATGTCTATATAAATAAAAATTAAAATGGATTTCCAGTTATGATCACCTGCCATCTAATAAAAGCTACTACTTTCTCTACACTTCAGTGTACTTTCAGTGTAATGCATATTTTATTCACAGCAAAAACTGCTATTTTCCCCAAAAGGATCTTCAAATCATTAGAGGGAAATTATTTCGATTTATTGAAATATTTATTCCATGTATTTAAAACAAAAAAATCTTTTTACATTTTTACACACGACTCTTTCATCGACATCGCAATCATCAGCCACTCAGAAAATCCTTTATTTCAACAAAAACTAAACGAAAAAGCTATAAAAATATAAGCAAGAGGTTGCTTCGTTGTGCGAGTACTATTACAATAATAATTTTCCTTCTTTTGGGCAAAATATTGCCCCCATACATTTTATACTCCTATTAATAATTCACTCATTGTTTACAATTCTTTTCTCTCCGTATTCCTGTGGCGATTATATATTTTCCCCATTGTTGTTAAAGTATTTTCATAAATTTTACTGTCCATTACTTACAGTGGAAATCTATACTACAAAATAAAAAAAATAAATAAATAACATGTCTGTGTAAATGGGGAAACAGAGGATGTAAGCAAAAATGTACGAAAATAACACCCACCAAATATTATTGAAAAATATGTGCAAGCCTTTCATATATTCCACGACAGTAGTCTACAGCATTTCTTCATTCAATCGTTCGTTCACTCCTTCATAGTTTAAAAGTTTATTCATTCATTCATTCATTCATTCATATCTCAATAGTATGCTTCATTTCCCAAATGTTCATAGAAAAATTAAACACTGAAACGTACACACACATTGAAACGTGTAAAAAATCCTTTTTTGAATCTTTTTCAGTTGTAGTAACTTAAGTGCCAAATAAGAACAGCAAATTTATTTAAATGGAAAAAAATTGTAAAGTATTTTTAAATCAAATAATTTATTTAATATATTATTGTACAGTTGTGTATTGATGAAAATATTTTTTATGGCAGGACTTCTTATTTGAAATGTATCTCAAAAGAAAGCTATTGACAAAACTGCAAAACCCCTCATTTTATGACCGATAATAAGATTCAGACAATAGTTCGCCAAATTTTTTTTGCAAAATATAAAGCAACATTATAAAGTAGCCACCATAATTACCAAAAAGATAAATTTTGTATTAAAATATAATATATGAATATATTTTGTAGACTCCGCCCAAGAGATCTTAAATTTGCATAAATAAAAATTAAACTGCCTGAAAAAAAAATATGAAAGTAAAGATACAACAGTCCAATACTGAAGTAGCAGCATACACAAACTTAGTAATAACCGTATTAAATATACACACCAATAAAAAGATTTTTCCGGAAACGTTTTACTAGAAAACCAAGCCAAATTCTCTCACCGAATTTTTTCTAGTTCTCAATAGAAAAATCCGTAAAATCTTTTGTGAAATTTTAACTGGCAAATTGCTATATAAAATATATTGCCTTAAAAAACTTTTATTAAATTGGATTTTTTTTTAAGATCTCCTTAAGCTTTTGTGTTGACCAAGTTCTTGTCTTTAATCCATTTCTTTAACTTATAGCTCTCTTTTGGCAAATGATTGATACCACCCAAATGAGGTGTAATCATGAGATTGGCGTATATGCACTTGTTTTCAAATTTGTAGAGATGCCAGTATTAGATATATTTTGCAGAATTTTAGTTAACATTAAATCAAATATAAAACATATAAAGCGTGCACATTCTTAGCAGCAAACATATCAGTAATTGCATTAGTGTTTTCTTGGCGGTACGTAGTAAAGCATTATCTCTTCCCTCTTTGTAAAGAATTGAATGCTTAAAGCAACTTTCCTTATGTCTTGCAAATTACTTGCTCAAAAAACATAAATTTTTCATTTTGCACACCATCTCCCTCCCACTCTACGGCTTCCAGTGCCTTCTTTTGCAGTATTCATACGTGAAAATAATATTGCATAAATGGCTATTTGGTGTAAAAGACAGTACAAAAATGAAAAAGCTTTTTTTTTGCATTTATTATACACTGCAAATAACACTGCAGTGGAGAAGATAATTCTTCAAGTCTAAGTGTTCTCTGTAACCAGTAAACAATGATTGTTAGCTTTGAGAATTTAAGGATCTTATATTTAAAATACGTTTCTTATAAGATAAACATATTTAAATTTTTAAATGTCTATTTCAGGAGTGTCAAGGGTTTCATAACTCCCACCAATATTTAAACCAACAAGGTTTCTATTTTACTTGTTATTTTACATCAGCATGAAATAAGGCTGCTATAAACGTATTTTGAATATTATAAATATAAAATACCAGCAATAAACAATTTACCTCCTACCAAAAAATCTCTTTCTCTCCCTCTCTCTCTCTCTCATTTGTGTGTTTATTTTACGATTTCACTACACGATTTATCATTTCCATCTTTAGCATTATCAGTTTAAAACGTTCCATTAATAATTTTCATACCCTCAACAGCAGTTTCCTGTATTTAGTAAAGCAGTATCGATAGCGTAGGCGAATTTTAATTTAGTTTAAGTTAAATTAAAAACTTTGTTAATTCAAGGAAACAAAACGCATTTATTTCAGATTTCGTTACTCATACTCAAAGAAAATTTGATTTCTTAACTATGAATTGTTACACAATTTATGTTGGACGTGATGTATCAAAAGGAACTGACGATCATTAATTTTTAAATATGAAATAAATTTGAATTAAGGATAATAGTATGTGACAATTATTGATAGCATACACACATTAAGTGTTAAGACACGTGCGGTACATTTGCACTCACACTCAATCAAAATTAAATAACTGTCTACGTGGGCTTTCAAGTACAGCTTAAATAAGTAATAGATATGACAAGGAAATAGCAGCAGTATAACTTTAAAAAGGGGGAAATATGAAATAAATGTATAATAACGATTTTTGAAGGTAAAAAAGGATTTAAAAAATACTGCCTTAAATCAAATGCAAATTTTTGTAATCCGCTTTCATTTGAGCACGATTAAAATGAAAGTAGTTAAAATTTATACAAAATTTCATTGATATCGCCAAAGAGCAGTAAAAGTTTTTAAAAGTTTTATAAAATAGTATATGAAATATAAAAACTATTGCTAATACAGAAAAAATTAAGTTTTTTTAGATTTTTAAAATGTTCTGACCTTGGAAATATGTTATTTTTAAATAAATCTCTTTTCCAATATATTGTGTCTGCTATAAAAAATCATATATGTGTTAGAACAATGCGCTTCTAGTACAATTATTAATTTTCTATCAATTATTCTCAAACCTCTCAGAGATATCAAATAGCTTTTCAAATACTATTTCATATGCAAATATTTGTAATATAGTTGAAGACAAGTAAAGGCAACACATATATAATCCAGATTTCGCATTGTTTACTAAACCGCAAATATATTTTTTCATATAATTTGTATTAATAATATTAAAATTATATTGCAAGTAATGGCAATATTTGCTTCCTTTGAGTTCATTATAAATAAAAAAAAACAAGTTGAAGTTTGCTTAGAAATACGAAAAGATTTTTTCGACTACCCAATATTTAATAGTTACATAGTAAGAAATATTTTTCTAACAAAAAATCAAAATTAAGCATTAGATTTGTTGAACTTATGTGAACCACATAGTTTTGTTTAACTTTTCTCTCAGTGTATTTCCTTAAACTGGTGGATAGTATTGCAAAGTTGTTACAATGTATGAAAAATGAACTATTTACAAGCACGAACATGCTCATACAAATGAAATTTTTGAACTCTAGCTTAAAGTTCTTTTACATTTTTTTCCAAACATTAAAAAATAAAATACAATTGCCAAACTTTATAATTCTCTTCGTTCACATAAAAATGAATTTCTAAGCTGATCCAAGCAAATGCATTGCCGGTGCGATACATAAATTTCTAGTGTAATTCAGCCTTTCAGACACACACAGAAAATTACATAATATTCTTTTAATAAAAAAAAAAAATTATGGAATCATAAATATTTTACCTAAAAAATTTCACTGATTTCCTTTTGCCAATGTATGAAAATATTTAATTCTTGTCATGTTATAGGTGGCAAGTCATTGAAAATTTATATATAAGAATTTTCTATTAGAATTCTGTTGTACGTTTTTATATTAAACTTTACAACACGTACTTTTCTTTTCAGATGTCAATATTTTTTTAAAATTGATACAACACACCCTGAAAGCGTTATGGTTATGTAAATAATTAATAAATCCTTAATAATTCCTTTACATATAAACAAAAAAAAATATATGTATTTATTTCAAAAAGAGTGGATGAACTTTATATTATACAAATATATTTTTAAAATATAAAGTTCTATTCAACTTTATATAAAAATTAATCAAATAATCGTTTAACATTATTTAAGAGAAATAAATTATTCCAAATTTTCCTTTATATCGGTATGAAAGGAAATTAGAAATTCCATATTTTAAATATGTTCTTGATATTCCAGACATTCTACAGAGTTCTTTTTACTGTGTCGTACACCTGATCCTTATTATACAATATTGTTGAACTGCACTACCATTCATTAATATATTAAAATATAAAAAATGGATTTTACATGTGGGGCTGCCTTTTCCACTGATTCGTACGTAGTTTCTGTACAGGTAAAAATATCAAATGGGAAGGCTATATTATTCTCTGTGTATTTGCGGAGTGGTACTTCCTTTACAACTTTACAGCTGACCTTTTGCAAAAGTGTTATATATTTCCTTAAATAATAGTTTTTAACTTTTCAGCTGAGAACACTTTATCGAGTAGTTATTTTTTTTCATATATTCTTCGTAAAGAAAACTTAATCAAAAAATTTTTTTCCTACACAAAAAAAAATTAATAATAATAATAATAGTAAAAATTATTTTGCTTTTTTAATAGTTGTTTTTTCTGAATTTAAAGACATTTTTTTCTTTTAGAATTCGAGTATTCAAGTTACACTTATGCGTAGCTACAACAGCTACATAAAGAGCAATATGTCAGTGCAAAAATTTCCCAAAGTCTTTTTTAAATAACTTTGCTTTCCACTTTAGTTTCGTTGGCCTTTTCTTATGCCTAAACTAAATAAATTACTTCTTATGTATTAGTGTGAGTGTCTTTGGATATGGAAATGTATGAAATTTCTAAATATTCTGTATGAAAACAACAAATGCTCTTGTATAACACAAGCTAATAGAAGTGGTAGCTTTATATATATAAAATGATGCTTCCTGCGATTAAAGTATGGACTTTTAGAAATAAAAATATTTTTCAAAGGTCAGGCAAAAAAACAAACAAAGAAAAGGATACCCTTTTTTTGGATACCTTATTAGGTATCAAATAGCAAATGAACTATGTTATATTGTTATTATGCTGTTAACTTAGGACTTAATAATCAAGCATATGCTTGTAACCTCTTGATAATAAGTTAAGGGTCGATATATATCGTCTGGCTCATTTGTATAAGTAATTATAACGTAATTATTTAAGATAAGTGAAAAATATGTTAACTTACAACAAATAAAATGTACATTAAATAACTCTTCAATTTTTTGTTGTAAGTTGCTGTAGTCTGTTACATTGTAGGACAAAGGATTTACGAGATCCTTTTTAAGAACAATATCTAAGATATTGAATATAGATATTGTATTGGAACTAAATGTTTTTCTTAACTGCAATATTGGCAGGAATTTAATATGACGTATTATAAGCTGCCAAAGGAAATTGCTATGGAATAGATATTTCATATAAAACCTTTAAAAAAAAGTTTCATATCTTTTATTTAATTGAGTGTTTTTAATTTGAGTTAGACTGCTAGACTCTTAACTAGACCTTTCTAGCTTATTTTAAAAAGATTTTTTCTTTGTCTCAATAGTTCCACTAAATGGAAACACTTCTGCCATGTTACAACTTAAAAAATTGTTATTCGTAAATTTACAGTCGATCTAATTATTTTTCATTATTTCTTAGTCATTTAAAAAGTAAAACAAAGCATTTCTTTAATATAATTCACAAAAGGAATTCTCTGTATTTTTGACAGGAAAGCTTTGCACTTTTGACAAGTCTTGTAATTTTTTTTTGCTCTTTTTTTTCTTTCGCCTTTATTCTAATTTTAAACATTTGTAAGATGATTAGCTACGATTTTGCTGACAGCCTTAGCTTGAGCCTCAAAGGCATTTGGTGCTGAAGCGTGTAAAAAGCTTAAATTGTTATATTTTTTTTCCGCACTTAATAACATTCTCTATGAAGAGAAAAAAGTTTAATACAAAAAAAAAAAAAAAAAAGAAACGTTTTAGTATTATTCTCATTCTGTTTTTTGCCAGCTTTAATATTTTGAAATGTTATGTTTGCCTTAAGAACTTTATATATTTGTATGTAGTTGTAGTTGGTTGCTTTGCGGACTATAGAGGAACTTCACTGGAACTTCATAGTACTACTGTTTGCAACTAAACCATTGTTATGCTTAAAGGCATACTTTTGTGAGGAACAAAATTATGCCTTTTTGTAAGGAACATAAAATAATTTGCATAAATGTTTTATGGCAATACTAATCCGAGGAATATAGCAAATATAACATTAAAAGAATGGATAAAACCTGAGAGTAAAAAAGAAAGAATAAACGCCTCGTTACGGATTAAAGCTCTGAATTGGTTTGTTCGTTTTACATTCTACCACATGCATCTTTTTCTATAAATTCTATTTTGTTCTATTATTCCCCTTATGTTTTTCTTCATGACATTGTAGAGAAATTTGTGATGCTTAAAAAGAATTAATTTATAATACTATATGAGTATGTAATAAAATTGTCTTCTTAAATATTTTTTTATATTTTTTTTGTAATATATGCCAATTTAAGTATCACTTATAAGTTCTTATCTGTAACATAATTAAACATTCAGGTACTTTTATAGTCCCATATTTTACGTGCTTTTTCGAGTTAAATAACTTAAAATGTAATGAATATTTAATTTATTTACATAAAATGCTTTACTATCTTTTTAAACCACTAATATTATTAACTAAATTATTAAATTTTTATTAACATTCGTGAACTTATAAAAATATATAGGATATTGTTATCCTTAAACTAATTTTGTTAATTAATTTAAGTTATAAATAATTAAATTAAATATATAAACCATTAAATTAATATTTATATAATTATTTACAAATTAAAATTAAATATTTAATTATATTTATAAATAATTAATTTATAAATGTATAATTTCGCACATAGGCCGTATGCATATCAAGCCATGAAAATATAATAATTTTATAAAATATTAAACATTTTAACACCTCCTACATGTCTAGAAGGACGATTTAAAGAGGACAAACAATACATCCGTTCTTATGAAATATAAATCTGAATTAAAAATATTAAATTAAAAAACATTCACAATTGAACTTCTATGTACGGGAATTGTAAGCTAAATTAAAATTATAAATTGGTGAATTAGGAAGCAGAATTCTAAAGAAATTATTAGAGAATAAAACAAAGATTTCATATCTTTGTTTTTTTATTAAGGACATAATTTTAACCAATTATGTATAAAAAAAAATAAAATTATATATAAAATTATTATAATTTTATATAATATATAATTATATGTTATATATATAATTATATAAAATTAACTGATTATATATATATAATTTTCTAATTATAATTTAATAATTAATAATTATATAATAATTATAATTTTTAATTTAATTTTTTTTTATATATATAATTTTTTATATCATAAAAGTTTTCAAAAACGATGGCATTGTTCCAAATATGAATTCTTTTTTGGCAAATTTCATTGAGTGGGCATACAGAAAGAATATTATTTTTTTTTAACACATAATTGAAATTTTAAAATATCTTTGGTAAATTGTAATTAAATGTGGTAATTAAATTAATGTAGTTTTTCCTAATTTTTACTCTTCCAAAGTTTTTATTGAACCTTTTCACTGTCCACTTAAAATACGCTGCGTAAACCACACAGAATAAACTTTAGTTTGTTACGTTTTCTGTTTAATTTTTTTATTATTACTTTTGCAAAAAAAAATTAACTGATTTTCTTCGCTACTCATGCATCTGAGTAGTAAAGTTAGTCATAAACTCTGTCTACGGAGCCATAAAACGTACTTGTATTTTCTGCAATATTTATCGCCATTTTCCGTTACATAAAGCAATAATTTCATTTATACTATTTAGAATTGTTAACCAAAAAAAAAAATTCAATTTTTTTCTTAAACTCAATTTTATTGAATGAATTTGCAAGCCTGTCTGTTTGCTATTGAACTCAAAAGACTGAACGAAAAAAAATATAAATATTTAACATTCATTCTTCTTGATGATAGAAAATCCAAAAAGAAAGAGTCAAAACAAGAATACTTAAAAGAACATTTTAAATTTACGTATCCTTATTAAAGCAACAAACTTTAAAGTTCATTTGATAACAGTGAACTCTGCAACAATGTAGGTTAGTGTTATTTCACATTTCAGTTTTAACATACTTGTTTTGGAAGGTATCTGCTAACTTAACATTTTTATAAAATAAATGTAGAGCAGTTTTAAAATTAAATCTAATAGAGAGAGAGAGAGAGAGAGAGAAACAGAGAGAAAGTAAAATTTACTAACAGCAAATATTAAGGGGAAACAGACTAGAATTCGAAAATTGCCTTGTATGAAAGTCGAGCAGAAGAGTTTTCTAACATTTTATTCAGCTGAATTATAAGACATATTTTTGAGTTGTTTATGCAAATAGTTCGCAGTGCATTTAAATGCATTTAAATGCATTTCAATTATAATTTTTAAAGCTTTAATAATAAGCCATACACATGCAAATCTAAAAATCACTTTTTTCTGTTTTATATCGATTGATATTAATTCTAAAAAACTATTGTTTTCTTGTCATCCTTTGATGTTAATTTAATTTTCAGCAAACGCTTTCCTACAAGTGTGTGCATGCACAAGACTGCAGTGTTAAATGTACTTGATAATTTTTATATTTTGCAATTTATAAAACATTCAAACACATTTTGTGAAATAATCTAAATATGTACATGGTCTAGTTTATAAGGTTAAGGAGATCGATGCATTTCCTCTTCTTTAAACAAATTTCTATTATTCAAAAGAAATATGTTTCGATACTAAAGATATTCTTTGTATAGAAAATATTTAAAAAAAAAATAATATTTTCTTAAGAAAGCTTGTGAAAACAAGAACAATGAGCAATAGAAAATTCAAATTTTTGCGTTAGAAAGTAAAAGAAAATTGAAAGTCTCTTTAGTTAAATTAAATTCAAGTTAAGCAAACGACTTAATCGTAATAACAAGATATATCACATGTAGAAAAACTTTATATAACTACTATTTTTAACAATATTGAAGCTCAAGTTCTAATATAATAAAAATATAATAAAAAAACTTAAATTTTTTTTCACTTTGATAAACTTTGCCCTAAATAAAATTACCAACTAATCACGGAGATATTTTTTAAAAGAGTATCAGATTTAAAATAAAATTATGGGCTCGTTTAAGCTATTAAAAAAAGTGTTCCTTAAATTGTTTACATTTAGTAGCAACCCACGCTGTCCTTTTTTACTTTTATTTATATATTTATAGTTTTTTTTTAAATCAAATGTTAACTCTTTTTTATGAAATGCTTTAAGGCTATAGAAAATTACATTAGAAAGAACAAAAATTGTTTAGGGGTTAAAGCGATGATTCAAAAGCTTAAACGCCTTGCCTTATAATAATTAGTAATGTTATTCCCGTTTAATTTGAAAATAATCCTTCGACTAAATACAAAAATCAGCCGCCGGCTACTTATACATAATGATTTAAGCACTTTACACTGGCAAAGTTTTATGTAGTTCTTAAAATAAATCACATCTTCAATTTTCAAAAGTAAAAACGAAATGTGTGGTTACACAATACAGTTTGGAGTTTTATCAGTGAATGGAAAAATATGTTAAAGGAAATATTTAAAAACATTATTATTTCAATGCAAATCCGAAAAACATACATACATATTTATACAGCGAGCATCAGGACACCCAAAAAAAAATTTTTTTATCGGTATTGAGCTTTCGATGCGTTTTTCATTGCTAATGTTTTGTTTGCAACAATGTTTCCATTGTGCGATTGTGGTAAAATTTAAATAAATGCCATTAAAAATGTTTTTTTTTTTTTTTTTGGAGGGGAAACTATAAAATTATAGTTTGCAAATATTAGCTGTTCTAATATCAGAGTGGCAAATGCAAAAGAATTTTGCATTGCATAATGTGATTTCATTACGAATGCAGTTGTATTTACTTTATAGTTGGAATCTAAATCTGCAAGATACGGTTATAATAATAAATTTTAAAACTTGTAATGCAATGTAGTGGTCATAAGAAAAATTTTAGTACCGTCTATAATCTGCCATTGAAAAACAGGAAGTGGGCTAATTTCTTGCAAGAAATTTTTCCACAGAAATTTTTCCTGCAATATTTATTTATTTATGACACTTTGCTCTTTTATTATTTATGTATTTATGCACGTTTTTGTTATTCAAGTCAAATACATTGTGTGTACAAAACGATGTGATTGTAATTCCAAAAACATTTTCCCCCCAAACAATTTGGTCTATTTATATTAATAGCATATTTTCAAATCAACAGATTTTTTTTTTTTTTTATTTAAATTTAGCACCATCTGAAGATTTTTGATACAGAAAAATAAGAGTGCTCTCATCAATACTATAGTTACATTTAACTTTGATTCTTTCAACAGACATTTGTTTCTGGTGCAAATGCTTGTACTTGAGCCTTCAATACCACCTGAACGTGTTCAGGAAATTTATTTTTATAATATTTCACTTTCTTTCATTTCGCTTCCTTTATTTGCCATCAGTTTTTGTTTTGATGTTTCATAAAAATATAACACAAAATGGCTTGAAAGTCATTTGAATATTAAATTGGTTTATTCAAGAATAACTGACAGGTGTGAGTAGAATATTTTGTGCTAACGACTTATGGTTGCACTACTAACTTCTTTCCCAAGTATTTATATTTTTTGTGAAAAACAAAATTTATGCCTCAACGACTTGTTGAAATGAATTGTCATTTAAAAGACAGTCAGCTGTTTTTTCAATAATATCACTAGAAATGGGTAATTGAAAATGTTTTCAAGTTAGGAACAGCTGCTCGGTTAGCTGAGCAAGAGTCGATAAATCGTAGACCTAAGAGTGAAGCTCTGACAACCTCAAATATATTTTAAGTTTTAAAAACTTTACATGGAAATTATACAGCTTGAAAAGAGATTTTTTTTAAAAAATAAAATCTCACATTTAAAAATGTTCAATTATGCTCTCTGTAAGTTTCCCTGAAGCGTGTAAAAAATTCTACTTAATTTAAAGTTTTCTCGTCTCCCTCAAATGTTACAAACAATTTGTTGGTTCCTGTATATGTACGTAAATCTTTATTTATGTTTATTCTCATTTTAAATGTTTTAAACTAAACAGATATCTTCTCTTTGGGCCGCCTTTACAATACGCTTTAAATTGTGTTCTTTTTCAATTATGAATCAGCGTTTGATTAGACTCTTGTATGTCTTACAGGAAAATTTAAGAAAAAGGACCTGCTAAATTGTTGCTTCTGGGTACAATAATAAAGTTTTATGGTGAACAACAAATGAAGATTTATTTTTTATTTCTTTTTTTTCTTTTCTTTTTTTTTTTTTTGCTATTGAGGAGTTATATATATATTTTTTTCTTTTTGAATTTTTTTCGCGCCCATAAGCACGTACATGACACCTTAAGAGTGCCATTGTGGTCAGAGGGGGGAGTAGTGTCAAGAATGTTTGTTGCTTATAAGCAGTTCTTTGCTGTTTGGATTTTGCGTAAAATAACTAGTTTATATTCATAACAGTGTGTAATTATAAAGAATCAGGCTACACATGTTTATATGGCTTCGATTCTGATATTGGTTTCTTTCTCCTGAAAACTGAAGAAAAATTAGCATATAAAACCAATCAAATTTTGCCTTAAGAGCCCAATATAAATGTAATTTTTAATTTTTTTATCAAAAATTTTCTTTAAAGCGTTCCAAACAAAAAAAAAATATATGTAGATGAATTTATATGCAAACCATTAGCAATCATTAAAATATGGTTTAAACACAAACACGCACCGAAACCATGAAATTCCATTCAGCAGACCAACAGCTCTTCGAGAACAATCAATCTCTATGAAGAAGGCTTAAAAGAGAAATAAAACCCCCAAAGAAGAAATGATAAGGAATTGATATAATTAAATCTGTTTGGTTAATGTTTCAAATTATCTTCTGGCCATATTCTTTAACCAGACATGCATCTGTTGCATTGATTAACATGATGGGAATTCTTTATTTTATTGATTGTATGGGATTAAATTGATTTAAAAACTGGAAGAAAAACACATTGGCATTGCTCTCATATATCACTTGCAATGCTGAAATGAAAATGCTTCAATCCAGTCACTTTTGCATAAGACTGAAAAAAGAAACACACGAACATGCAACTTCTCACAATTAATCATGGCAGGTATTTATTGAACATGAACAGGCAGCTGCTGTTGACATTTCAAGATTGTTAAAAAGCGTAAAAAAAAATAAATTAAATAAAAGTCGACACTAAATTTAATGACGAATAAATTCTTTGAATTTCTAAATCAATTGAAATCGAGATAATAAAACAAAATGAAATTGAATTAACAAATTATGGCATAAAAATTTTATTATAATTATATAGCATAACCTATCAAGGCTTCAATCTTGGCTTTGCGACTAGAACGGAAAAGAGCGAACCGGTATTCTGCTGCACGAACTGTTTTAGCCTCGGCTCCGTAAGCTTAACAAATTTCATTGGTGGCTTGCAAGGGATTCTTCCCTTTTTTATACAAAAATTTCAAAATATAGCGTATTTCTTCATTATTTTCACTCATTTTTGAACAGCTGTAACTATTTTCCAACTTCGTCGAATTAAATTTTTTTTTCCAAATACATAAAGCTTAAAATCTCACCCTTCAAACACTATATGGTATGACACAATGTTATTGGTAGCAGTGGAGATATACGACTCCAATTACATCTATTGGCAAAATATGAAAAGTCTTTTTCGACTACTTGATATAATAATTTTAGAATATTGATATAATTATAATATTATAATAAAATATACAAATTTTCAAAATTATTTAATTTGTTGTATATTCACAATTTACTATATGTAACCTGTATGCAAATTAGAATGTTATGATTTTTAGTAGCAAAGCCGATTACGTAAAATAATGTACGTCATAGTTGAGAAAATCAATTAGCAGGCAACAATTCTGACGTCTTCAGTTCAGCTTGTCTCTTTTCAAAAATAAACGCCAAGTAAACATCACTGATTTATTGCGTTAAAACAAATTATTAAATTTGCTGATAAATAACGCATTTCATTTAGAAGTATTAAAAATAGAAATAACTTTTTATTGGCGAAATAGGTGACACTTTTAATTTGTTAGACTGTGAAGGCTGCAGCTAAAAAGCTTAGCCAATTTTATATTATATATTACAATTTGAAAACGTATATTTATGCTACAAATTTTCAACTAATTTATGACAGAATAATTTAGTTTTTATAATTCCTCATAATTAATTAAATTCGAATTTTAGGGATTTCCCCTAAAAATGTTATTTTTCCTGAACATGTTTTAAGGGAATAAATTTTTACCACAAATAACACTCGGTCGTTGATTTTATGATTATTTTACGTCGAGTGTATGTGGTAGAGGTTGCATCTGAAGTTATTATTTTTAATAAAATATGTTTTCTTTTAGTGGTTTTTTATTCTTTATGACTTGCTGACATATTTATTTTATAGCTTGTCGGAGATGTAAAATTGCTTAAGTTACGCATCCTTATAATCGTTCTGCCAAAGCTCACATGTAAGGAGGTGACATGTTGAAATACAAAAGTTTTTATTTTAAACAAAATTTCCTTACACTACAAACACACACAACAAATACAAACTGCAAATGATATGAAGTATTAAGCAAAAACCACATATGTGCGATATTTAGCTTGGAAAAGGAAGAATCTCTGGCTTGTAGAAAGCCTTTGCTAGAATATCTTTGATTTACAAACTTAAATGTCCGCTTTTCTTCAAACATAAAAAATTCTTTAAAACAGCGTTAACCTACGAAAGTAAGTTAAAATTACAATGCAAAAAATTTTCACATCCTTCTTATCATGACGTGTTCCATGAAAGCAAATATGAGCGAGTTTGTGTAATTTTATTTTTAGGTTTTCTTTCTGCTTTCTTATTTGCTTGTTCAACTGATTTTTTGGTTCTCGTTTTGTATGAATTCATCCTTCGCAAAATATGTCATCACAAAGTCGAAAAATTTAAATTCACTTCATGTAATGCTTGAAAATTGAGATATTTCCGATATTTACAAATCTACCGAATGCTTAATATTCATGTACACAAATATGCATCTGTGTATGTACGGTATATGTACGTTAGTTGGTATTTGTATGTATTTATTCACTAAAGAAAAAATTAGCAGCATTGCAATGCTTTACAATGCCATACGTCAGTCCAAATAATCGTCAGTGCTTGAAAAATGGCAAAATCATCTCATGGTGGCATGAAGATACCTACTAACACACAAATGAAAAAAGCACACATACATGTATGCCCACATTCAGTTTCATAACACACGGTTACACCTACGCATACACACATTTGTTTTAGCCAATTAAAAATAGTCGTGGCAGAAAAGCTAAATTAAGCCGTTGTAAAAGTAACGAACGAGTTGAATACTCATGGCTGTGCCGCGTTTTAGGTAGATTCATTCATCAAATGATGTTCCCAATACCTCAATTTAAGCCTTATCTTCCATTAGGCGAATTCATGTATAAGAAGGTTTGACATGGCACTGCAATATCTGACTGCAGGAGTAGTTTTTTCCTTTTTAGGATTATTTCTACTTTCGTGATGCAGATATGTGTCGGATATTTCAAAAGTCTCCTTCACACATTTGCCAGTATGTATTAAACATTCATTTATAATACAAATTTAAAAGATTTTTCAATTATTTTCCTTACGTTCATATAATTTAAATATTTCATTTATAAGTAGACAGCATTTAAAATATCAAACGAAATATAATTACGGTGTAGAAGAGAGTGCATTCCTTTCGGTTTGAAATACTTAAAGGATATCCCATTAAAGTTATTTAAGATATTCTCCTTTTTATTCTTCCTTTGCAACAGCTTGCCATTTGTTGCAGATTCTCAGCTCAACTAATGATACCGAGAGTCAGTGCAAACAGAATTTTAATTATGAATTCATTTACTCGATTTAGTAGATTTTTTAGTGACGGTGTTTTTAGGATAATCGTGAATATTCAAAAATACATTTTTTTTATTTTTGTTAGAATTACTTAGGCAAAATATTTGCTTTTATATTTTAAATAAAATAAAAGATTAGATTTAGATGATAAAATTATAATTCTCTAAAGATTTGGGAAATCATACTCCTGCGGTAGTTTATTAGTGTCGTTATTGATCAGATTATAGAAAGCCAAGCGAAGTTTTCCCCAAGAGTATATGATTTGCCATTGAAACACACATGGAAAATATCGGTGCAGCAGAAAAGCAGGAAGTTATTTTAAGCATAACTTGGCAAATGGAACTCTACGGATGCACCCGTCTGGCTGTTCCCATTTCTTGTGCAGCTCCATTATTTGTTTCTTTTCAACAATACTACAGTATATACGAGTATAAAAAATTTAAAAAAAAAATAAACAAAACATTCTGAATATAAAATTAAATTTCATTCGCTTTGCTAAAATATTGAGCAATGCAAATAAAATGCATTGTAGATATGAAAAAAAAATTTACAGATAATTATCAAAACATTTAATCTATTTTGTTGGTTAATATAATCTCTTCATTTTATATGTGTTGTACTGCAAACAATTAAAATTTGATTCATTTAAATTTATCATTTTATCATTTCAGCACTTGATATAATGATAATTGCTTTGCACTCCATCAAGCAGATATAATTGCAAGTCAATCATTTGGAAAGCAAAAATTCAAAATAAGAATATTCATTTACATAAATATATCAAAATGCAAAAAAAAAATATATATATATATAAAGCTGTTTAAAGTACCAGTTAAAACTGTTTTCTCAAATTATTGGTAATTTGTAAAGAAATTAATCAGTTCAATAATTTATATGAAACACATAAATCGGTACTGCACATTCACAAATTTACACAGTATATTGAAATTAGTCCTTGTTAGCGATGAAAGCTGCCACTATATGAGGCAAAGAAGCTGCCACTATATGAAGGAGTAACAACTTAATGCTTATACTGTATATTAAAAAGGGTATCAAAATTAAATTTGAGTAACAAGTTAACTCTCTCTACAACAGCTTTAAAGCTTTGTGGATGTACGATAGGGAATATCGATACATCCACATGGATATGGATAGTTGAAGGGAATAGCCAGTTGTGCAAATATTGAAATATTGCAAATGTTCCACAGTTTGTTCGGACCATTCAATATACAAAGTCCTTTTTATTGCAGTAGTTATGGATGAAATTCTGAATTGCAGAAATAAATATTGAGAATGTTCTTTCTGGTGCCACGAACGATTCTGGATGTGACATGTTGGAATTAAAAATATATATTTTTCATAAATATAATTTCTTAAATATTATATTGGTGGTCGAAAAAGTCTTTTCGTTTTTTGTCAATAGATGTAGTTACAGTCGTATATCTCCAGTGCTACCAATCAATAAAATAAAATAAGAGTTACAGAACTCCCTTACTGAAATAAAGTTAACTTCAAGAGAAGCCTGTGAAAATTACTTGCCATAGTTTTTCCCCGAGAAACCGAAAAAATTTTACTCTGATGGAATAATTTCTCTAGAAGAAAAATGCCAAAAAGTGGTCGACCAAAATTGTAAATATTTGCTTTATTAAATAAGTTGAAGTTTGATTAGAATGCGAAAAGACTTTTTCGACCACCCTACATTAGCATAAATTAGACACGAATTTTGATATACAAAATAAGTTATAAAATTATGAAATTTTTACCAATAATGTTTCTGAATGTTTGTTGATCTCAATGGAAATGAGCACATAGAAGCAGTTACTTTTATTATATTACATTTGTTTATTATCCTTAAATAGGGATAACAAAATTATATTTATAAATTCACTATGCAAAAAAATTTTTATAATTTTTATCTGCCTTATCATTTATTCGCACTTTTGGACTTTCTAATAATACATGTTAGTGTTTACTTATTCATCTAAAAAATAATATTTTCGCATTTTATAATTTTAGAACAAATAAGCAAATGGAATTTTTTATCTTTTCAATAAAATAAAAAAAATTTTCTTTTTTAAGGTTTCGTGTTAGGCAATAATGAAAACATGTTTTATATAAATTTATATAAATATGTTTTAAATAAATAGTGTTTTGCTTTCGCAACCGCCTTGATTCATATACAATACAAATGCTTTTTCCAACAATACTAAATTAAATCAAAATGTAGCAAGAAAAAGTGCACATCAATTTTTTCCTCATATTTATTATCAAATTGTGTATCAATACATTAGGCGTATTTTATATACAAGTGTTTGAGTGAACATACACACACATGCATAAGCACACATAAATATCGCCACATTAATTCTTAAAAGTCCTAAGTTCCAAAAATTCCTCTTAGAAATTCTTCAGATGGCATTTACTTTCTGTATAAGAATTAAATAGACTGAGGCAAACATGCAGCCCCTTTACAATTTTACAGCGATGTAAAATTGCTGCCTTCGAAAATATTTTTTCCGAAATCAAAAAGATCTTAAATGAAATTAAAAAAATATTTTTACAATTTTAAATAAAAATTTAGTTGATCTCATTATTATTAAATTAAATATAAATGTTCACTACTTAAGCTTTCGCCATTTGTGGCCTTTTGCATTCCTAGTCGTTTGACACCCAGTTGTGTGATTCAGTATGTGCAAAGAAATTTCATGGAAGAAATTTAGGATTGCAAAGAGATAATATTTTCTCAGACTCATTTTCATGTGGTTGGTAAGAGGAAGCAAAAGTGGGAATACTCTAACCTGAACTAACTTGCATTTACCTTTAGAAATATTTAATGTCTGAATGTGTAATGGAAAAAGTATGTCATTTCTATTACTTTTTCCACTTCCTTCACAGCACATAAGCTAAGAATGAAATTTTAATGTAATTGTAGGAACATAAATGTTTAATTTAATTAATAAATTTTTGCAACTTAAGGCTTTTTGGGATTATATAAGCATATGTATGGCTATGTATGCATATGTATATATAAAATTAATTTTTAAAGCGAGGAATAAATAAAAATATTGTATTAAAAATATCTGTCAGTAACCCATTCATTTAAGGCTTTTTTTTCGTTTTTCTGTATTAAATTGAATTGAATGAAAGTTCAGTGACATTTTTATAAAAGAGCATAACATCAATGATAAATTGCACAAAATTTGTGAACTTAATTTTATATCGAATACGTAGTATATTTAAATAAACTTAAAGTGTATTATAAAGAGCAAATTTGCGAACATAAAAGCAGAATTCTTAAGCAGCGTGAGATATCGTTGTATATAAAACTTATTATCTATGCATTGCCTGGCAAGAGCAGCATTTGAGCGCACATTTACTGAACGCCACAACTCAGCATCACGCGACTAAGAATGCAAAAGGGCACAAATAGTGAAAGCATAAGTAGGAAATAGTTTAAGTTATTAAAATATTGAATAAGTGTTTTAACGGCCTTGTTGGCATGTAACAAGAAGTACAAAATCATGAACATCTTTCAGGTACTTTCATCTGCAAAGCCGTTAAATATTATGACTTCATGTCCTTTCCAACTTAATATACATCTTAATATACTTCCTGTAATGTGATAATACATATTTATTCGCATGAAAATACTTTTTTGCTCATCTTCAATATGTGTGTTATAAAAAACTTAGTTATCTAATACTGACTAACTAATCTTGACTAGCCTTACACTGAACAAAATACTAAGCCAAAACCACCAAATTCTGAAGCCTGAGAATAAACACTAAAGTTAAGCAGTTCCACAACAATTAGTTTAGATTCATCACAGATTGGAAAATATTGATATGCCATTTATTTTAGTTGTATCTAGATACATATGTGAAACTTTAAAAGTCTCAGTTAACTACTTAGCAGATTCTTTATTCTTGGGAATCATAAAAAAATTAAATTTTTTTTTCAATATGAAATTTGTTTTTTAAACGCTGAAACTTATAGGCTGACTTAAAGAGAATTCTTTTTAACCTACTACTTTTGGAAGTGTACAACCAACGAACGTGGTTCCAGCACTCATCCAACAGCTCTTTCTGAAAATTTCCAGTGGCACATTGAACTCAATGGGAGTTAGTCCTTATATAACTCGTACAGACTTTTTTCGTGTGAACTTGTTTAAGGGTTCCTTGTCTGATTTCAATGAATACTCATTAGAGCCATAAACAATCATTCCATATTTTATTAACAGACTAAATAAATTCCGTTCCATCCTATTCATGTATAGGTTATATATAAACCAACTTTATAAACCTTTTTCTTAAAATACCTTGTAGCATTGAAAATATCAAATCAACGTTTAATAAAAAAAAAATAACAAAAACGTCAGTGAACTTTTTGTTAAAATTAAGTTAAATATTTGAAAACACAATGTTTATGTGTGTGCATACACATCCATACACACATAAGGAAAAAGGAATTTTTTGTATTTAAAAATATTTTTTTTTTTGAAATTAAGTGTCATAGAAAAATTAATTTTTTGTGAAATTTAATAAAAAAAATATATGTAATTATAAAAAACATATATTTATAATAAATAATCTTAAATCCAAGAACTTGAAAATATATATAAAATAAACAAATATTTTAAAAAACAAATAACAAGCACTTATGCCAACTATCCACGATAATCCCCAGGAAGCATCCAGAACTTTGCAAGAACACGTGATGAGGCAGGAAAAATGGTTGAAGAGTATAAAAGGAGTATAAAAGCTAATAAAAAATTGTCTTCAAATGACTTTCTCCCTGCGTAGAGACACATGCCCACCTATAATCATTAGTAATCTGGTAATCCCTTAAATTTCAAATGTCAAGTACCCCGGAATGC
Organism: Ormia ochracea; assembly: GCA_963402855.1. Lineage (NCBI taxonomy): Eukaryota > Metazoa > Arthropoda > Insecta > Diptera > Tachinidae > Ormia > Ormia ochracea. Next base: position 55,438,286 of record OY727108.1, on the reverse strand, counting down.
ACCTCGACAGACGCTTAACTTGGAATTGTCACAAAATTAACTGTAATAAAATGTAAATTGTTGATGGGCAGGAATTCCACTCACTGTTTAGACTTTAAACTTTTGTTGTATAAATCCATTCTGAAGGATATCTGGTGCCACGGAATGCAAATATGGAGTACTGCCTCTGTGTCAAATGTGGACAAAATTCAAAGACAACAGAACAGAATTTTACGAATAATTACATGAGCGGCCTGGCATATCAAAAACACGAATATAAACAACGATTTGGATGTGCCTTTAAAAACTACGCAGGAAGATACCTTCAAAGGTTAGTGTACTATAGTTTACATGAATACCTGCCTATGAAAGCTTAACTTTACGGTGCACTTAGCACTGAGTAAATTAATGCATTTACTAAGCCCCCTGTGCAAGCGCAGGTGGCAAATCTTGAATAAAAGATTCAGTCCTAACCAAGCGCCTTGCTAAGACGTTCGGCACTGTCCAAGCGTTACCAATAGGCACTCCGCAAGAATAACTCTCCCGCCATCTTCGGAGTAAACTACATCTCTCTTTTCAAATCATGTAACAAATCAAAGAATTGCAGAGAGGCCGCCCTCAGAGGGGAGAACCATCTGCTGCCTACTAGCGTCTGTTGAATGGCAACAGCACCGAGATAACTAATTGCTTGACCGGATCGTATCGAGCATTAGCATCAATGCGATACCAGCCACTCAAGAGAAATCTCCCAAGCAACTTTTGGTATCAACCACATGCCACCACGTGAGCTCCTAAGAGGTCTCACCAAAAACCGGCCACAACTTCATTCTATGCAATTAGGCCGGAGCGAACTTGGTCTATGGACAAAGTCACTAAAGCCGCACAATTTATTCACGAGCATAATCAATTAACTCCGTGGAGTGTGAACTAACTCCGTCCTCGATAAAAATTCGTTTCAGGTATTGTGCAAACCCAAAATCACCCATAAACCTACGCGATAGAGATTCATTGAGGGGCTGCCGGTACCCATGGAACCAGTATATAGCCACTGGTGGTGCTTTCGGAGAGAACTCTCATACAATATTCAACCCTGAATCGATTAGGTTATACTACATCCAATCCCAGAAAAAATTAAAATTTAAATAATTATTGTCAATTCAATATTTTAAGGATACAAAAAATAAGGATTGGAAAAAAACGTATGCTAACTAGCATTTGAAACTATTGAACACCAATTTTCACAAATTAGGCTGTACTCTAGACTTGTGTTAACGCGATTTATATCTTAATTAATTAATCATACATATTTATCGTAAACAATAGTATACTGTTCATATAATCGTACTATAGTTTTATTATTTCATCGGACAATATTTTTATATTTAAGAATAACAAATCAACAAATCAGTTCGTAGAATACCCAAAAAAAAAAATTATGCAATCGCTTCTTACACTGCACTACACTGCATCACTACACTGCATCACTACACTACATCACTACATTACATCACTACAGTATATATACTTCTCAGCTAGATTTTCATTTCCTAATAAATTAAATATAAACTTAAACAAAACCTTTACGCTGAAGCCGTTTTAAATTTGTACATCATATGAATTGGGGGGTTTTGTCGTCTATTATAATTAAATACATAAAACTTTCACTAATAAAGCAAATATCTTAATTACAATCAACACCTCCAGGGCAATTCAATGAAAACTTTAATGCTAATCAAAGAGATTAAATAAGTCGATACAAAATATATATTTTTCTATTCAATAAGCACTTTACACGTAAAGCTTTTAATGAAAAAATAATTTTTTCTTATAATTTATGGAATTAAATGGCTACTATTTTCCTGGTATTTATTTTAGCCACAGTGACTTTAATATTTTTCGGTCATGTGAGTTAATAAAGCTAGAAATTATTTTATAAATAATACATTTAAATAATAATAATATTTGGATTTAAAAACTCAACGTTTACACAATGAATTAGCTGGTAGGGCCAGCAGCCACTGCTTCTACACATATTATTATAATTGTATTCATATAATGGTAATATTAAGGATGCCCCCGTAGGCGAATGAATAATGCACAGCCTACTAAACTGGAGGTCGCTGATTCGATTGCTGCCTAGATCCTGTGGGTTAATCTTTGCAGGTTAAGTTAGTTAAAAAAAAATATATATAAAAATTTCTTCCACATTTATGAGAAACCAAATATCAGTCCCTTGGACAGCATTAGAAGTGCATAGGTATACAAGCCGAAAGCTTTGCAGGTTAAGTTAGTTTAAAAAGAAAGTAAATAAATAAAGAAATACAAAATGGAAATAAGCAAAAAATCATTCTTTTTTTATTCTTCTCTAGGCATCAAACATAACACATGATTAAAAATTAAATTAAACGTCGAACAGAGGTCTCTAGTGTAAGTCTGGCTAATTTTAAGCTCTGCTAAAAAGCTTTTTTTTTTTCTTTATTTTAGCGCGAATTTTGACTCAATTTAGCACACAAAATATGCAATTTATTAATTTTTATTTTCTTGAATTTCCTTCAAGTAAATTTACTCAGCCAAAGTGTTGTGTACCTGACAGCATAATAAAACTAACCAGACTTCTCGATTTGTGTATACAAAAAAACCATGTTTGCTCCCGTGGTTTTGGTATACGAATTCATTAAAAGTTAAATTGAAGTTGTTAAAATAATTTGAACACGCTGCTACTGCTCACGCAATTATAATTAACAATCTTATTACAGGTTGGGCTTGGAAATAGCAAATAAATAATATAAAGAATCTAATTTACCAAAATGAATTTAAAAAATGTTGCTTAATGCTTATTGTAGCGAAATGCCATCAATAGGGTGTTGAATTTATTACAGTCTTAAAGCAGAAGGAATTTTTTACTACTCATCAAAATGCACTTTTTGACTGTTAATAGAGAAATCATTTTATAGAATAATCTACAATAAACAATTGTGTTAAATTTACCACTTTATGTCAGTAGTATTATTTTCGTATAAAGTTTATTCCGCATGATTATACCTTCAATGTTGTAGCGTAGAGTTCTTGGCCAAGTACTTGACATTTCCACTTGCGTGTGCTTTTTTACCGAATATTTCGTTTTTACTTTATTTCATTTTATTTTACACTGCAAATAGATATACGAGTATAATCAAAATTCTTTACGAAATATACGTGATATTATGCATGTGCTCGTATGTGTATAAAAGTAAATGTATTCAATGAGGGCGTATGAGTATTATGCAAGAAGCAGACGGAGAAGTTATCGAAATCACATGCATTTCATTTGAATTTGTTATCCTTGAAATATATGTATAAGGCTCCCGGGGAGCCAGAAGCCAAAGGCCTCAGTAGCCAGTGCTTCTATACATATTGCAATTATATTCATATAATTGTAATATTTGATAAATAAATAAATAAATAACAGGAAAATGAATTAATAGTACAGAAAATTTTTAAATTTTATTTTTAAATAAATATGAATATGAAAATATATATATATAAATTTTTTTAAATAAATAAATATGAGAAGATGAGTAAAAATATATGACAAGTTGACTTGGCAAAGTCTAAAGAGTAGAGGCAGAAATAGAATGGCGGAAATAAATAAATATGAGCAAATGAATAAAAATATATGATAAGTTTACTTCGCAAAGTGTAGAGAGTAGATTCAGAAATGGAACGGCGGAGATTAAAGACTTTAGTGTATTCGCAAAGTTGTATTGTATTTGCTTAACATTACGATGCAACAAAATTAGCAAAAGAAAATCTTTCCTGTCGAAATACTAAATACAGTTTAAAGGAAAATTTAAGCTTGGAAAAGTAAAGTTTTTGTGTCTATGAAAAGCCTTAGTAAGAGCTAATAAAGTAAAATTATATTTTCCCAATGGAAATTTATTACTATAAAACGAAGTCGCGAATGGTAAAAAAAATGAAAAAGGAGTAAAAGGAGTTTGTTTGCTTGTATGAACTTTCGCTTCAGCTCTGCCGATATTCGCTGTTTGTATTGAAAGTTTTCTTTTATTTACTCAAAAGTGAAAATAGGTTATCCTTTCTTGATTGAATCATTATTTGAAAATCGGATATACGAATACAATACTATTTAAATGCATTAAAAGATAGCACGGAAGAGAAAGCCTAAAATATTTTGTGTATCCAGCAACAATTCCAACTAACCTCGTATTTATAAATAAATATATATATCCTTTCGTGTATGCACTTGAATGATATAAATTCTGTTTTCTCGCTCGTAGTAACCAAGGTTTCCACTATAACAACAACGTGTTGTAGTCACATGAACTTTGTAAACATTTTATACATGAAATTTAAACTGATTATTTGGTTTGCTGAGTGTGTGAAAACTTTAGAAGACAAACTGAAAGTATGAGCTGGGAAGTGAATAGTTTAGGCTAAAGATGCAGTCAACCAACTAGTCAGCCATTCGAACAAGCACCTTGCAATGTAGTGAAAGGGTCATTATTGCCGCAACATGAAGAGTCCTCAGAAGGTTGGTAAAAAAAAATAAACAAAAAAGGATGAAAATATTTTTAAGTGTGCCATTCTTAACCGTAAAATAAAATGGCACACCGAGAGTTTGTTGAGGTAGGAAAATTGTAAAGGAACTTTTTTCTTATTTTCCTAACCAAAAGTTTAATAAATTTGCTTTTCACTTCATGTGCACGTGTGAAATTATCTGAGACGTTTGCAGCCAGATTATATTCAATATTTATTTATCCTTTGCTAATAAAATATACATCATGTCTGCAGTTATTTTGATTACACTGTGGACGATTAGAGATGATAATAAATAGTACAATCCACTCCAATATCACAATACAAGAAAGACAAATACAATTTAAATAATAATATATTAAGTATTCAATTTAAATGGTGCCTCTGAACCCTAAACAGAAACCACTAATTCAGACATTTTTGTGGGCATTACCCTATTTTGTAAATATACATAAATTGGAATCACATTGCAAGATTGTACCGCATAACGTTAACCCTGCCAGTCACAGAGTAATAATTCTTCTTGATGTGTTCTCACAAGTGTTTTAATATCTCATTACTTAATTATCCTTGGAATGTTTAAGTAACGCATTTACCAACCAACAACTAATTAAGATCGATGATAATACACAGCTGAGCACTTTTAGCATCCTTTTACAGTAAAGTAGAACAAATAATAAATTGGCTACTCTCGGTTTTCTACCACTATCACTTTCTGCAAATGCCAGGACAATGGCTTTCATGTGTAAGCCTTATTCCTGACTACTTTTAATTAAATTTGCACATAAGCAAACTTTATATAATAATGATGTTCGATTATATTTTTTCAATGAAATGAAAATGCAACAATTTCACAGAAACTGCGGATACTCAAGATTAACAAGCATATAAGAACATTTACAATGCTTGCAGCGCACTATGTTTCAAAATACAAAACATACATACGAATGTGATTTAAGCAGGATTATCTGTTTTTAACCATATTTTACAAAAAAAAGAACACAAGTTTGTTATAAAAACAAACTAGATTTTTATTTAAATAGTCAAATAGTCGAAAAAGGAATCAATTTCATTTGCAAAGGGAAAAAGGAGTCGAGTGTTTTAACTTGTATTTTCAATTGATTTTGACTTTAATTTCAAATGTTGATTTATTTTTAAAATTAAATTTCTTTTTTATATAAAAGGAAATATTAAATTTTATAAATAATATTGCACAACTCTCATGTGTGTACTAAAGCAAATAAAGTTTTTTTCCATTTTTGATATGCAAAGCTAAGCTACGAAATCCAGTTTCGATAACAATGAATACAAAACCAATCCTTGGAAATATTTGTCAGTGGAAATATAATTAGGTATTCCTTTATTGTATATACATATACACACACATATGCGTTATTGCATAAGTTTATTAAAAAAAAAAGCTAAAGGGAGTAAGTAAATCGAAAGCTATTGTTAGCCAGCATGTGAAATAAAAGTTTTATTTTCTTCTAAATACTATCAGCAATATTCAAGGATTGTTAAATAGAAAACTGACAAACTACTTCAAATCTATACTCGTAGAATGTCCAGTTATATTTTTCTAAATGTTAGAGGCAAAATATATAATATTTTTTATATAATGGAAATGCATAAAAAGTTTGTGCTTTTGTGGATTTATAATTATATTATATTTTATATTTAATTTTAAGTCAAGAGAGAAATGTGCCTTATTCTTCTCTTTGACTTTTCTTAGAAAGGCAATAAAATCTGTTGAAAGTAAATGAAGATAATGCAAGTATGGTTTTTAAAGTTAAATTGATTTTCTCACAGTTTATTCCTTCTGCTTTATTATAGACTAGACATATTTTTAATATTTTTGGAATAAAATTTTAATCACATAAATTAGACGACATCTGATACTCCGGATTTCGCAAATACCTTAACTTTGAAGGTATAGAAAGTCTCTGATTGGTGATTGGAATCGCAAGTCTGGTACAGCCATTAACAACTAAATAATAAATAAGTATACTATAAAATATTATAATGTTATATAAATACTATACTAAAAAAAATAATTATCGTAATTTTCAATTAGTTAATATACATTTATTTATTTATTTATTTATTTATTTACCAAATATTACAATTATATGAATATAATTGCAATATGTATAGAAGCACTGGCTACTGAGGCCTTTGGCTTCTGGCTCCCCGGGGAATTGAAACTCAGTAAACTGAAATAATATATAATATTACTTACTTGATACTTTTATTACTCCCGTAACCGATGTCCACAGTTTTTCCACATAAACACGATTACAATTAGTTTTTTTGTCCCAAAAAATAGGCCGGGTGAAAATTTCACATTTAAAACAAGAATGTATGAGTATACATGAACAATACAAAGAAGCACTCAAAAAGCTTTCAAACTGTTTTCTCGCAGTCAAACAAGCACCCAAAATACTTTGAAACTTTCTCGCACTGATAGGCTTTGCTCTCAGCTGTTATCGCCGTTCACTGTATTATACAAAACTTTATTTGTATTGACTTATACGCAATCAGTTTTATCGGCTTTTAGCTTTCACTCTGTACGCACCCTAAGTATCTTATATTTAACTGGTAAGGCAATTTCCCTTTTAGTTAACCATTTTGAAAACATTTAAATTATGTTGTTAATTTATTTGAGATAATACGTTTTCACCCAAATAGCAATATTTAGTTGTGTGTACAGGGTATAAAAGCCTTGTACAAAATCGAAAAGGCTTCTTGCAATAAAATATATCTGTATTACTGCGATTGTTCTGGCTGGTTGTAAAGATTTTTTTCGGGCATTGATGCTTTTCAACACGGAATAAGCTTTTCTCACTGGTAGTATTTCTAACGCCGCTCATGCCGTAAATGTGTGTTCTCCACTTTGTGTATTTTATTACTTTTTGCATACCTTTTAAGAATGAAATAAAATATAATATAAAACATGAAGCTCATCTTTTGCCATTCTCTTTTTTCTGTTTCCTTTCGTGTGCACAACTTGCCATTATGTGCTGCTCTGGTCTGATTGTGCAACGTATTTCGTAAGATTCTTCACAAATTTAAGATTGTTTCTTTTTTTTTCTTTTTTGATTTTTGCTTGTGATAAACTACAAATATTATTCGATAGGGACGAGGGCAGTCAATATTTGAAAATTTATTATTCAAAGTAGGTGATAGTACATGAATGCAGAGGTAGTAGCAGATACAATAAATAGGAAGAAATACGATTGTTTTTAAATACCTTTAATATAATCTGTTAAGATTAAATTGTTAAGATTGCTAAAATAAATTAAAATTGGTTATTTTCGCTACTTTTGAAATGCTTTCAGTGTTTACTTGTGGTTTCAGTGCAAATTTGCAGTGCCTTTCCTTTTAATTTTTATATAGAAGAGTATCAGATACTAGTTTCACAAGAGGATGAATCAGATATTAAAAAACTATTTCACATAATTGACTATTCTCGAAATAATAAACAGGAAATTTCAAAGCGAATTAATATATATCAGCTGATGTTTTAAATACTAAATAAAATAAAAATAAACCAAAATTTGATCCAGTAAAAATGAATAATAAAAAAAGTAATTTTTATTTATATTAATTTGCTTAGTACATTCTTTAAGTTAACGACGATGGCAATACTGTTACCAAAAAGTAAATTTAACAACTTAAGCTCTTTTAATTGCATTTTTGCGGAAACAATGGGAAAATAATTCTGCATGGTTAGCAAATGCACTCCTTCACCTGTTAATGCAACGTTATCATCGCGGGACTATGATTTTGCATCATCAACGTCTGTGCACCTGCACATGGTGTTGCCATATCGTTACGAGCACACAAAGTTGAAAATTTTAAACTTATTGCTAAAAATTATTTTTCAAATTAATTATTAATAAAAATTATATTCAAACTAAATTCATTAACGTATTAAAATGTTTTAATAAAATAAAGGCGGGAGTTGATGCGCCTAATTATATTTGTTTAATATACCCGTTTAAAATTCCTTAACTTGTAATTAATAATATTTATGAACGATAAGACAGCACTTGAATCTGACCTGCCAGTTTCGATAATATTTTACATAAAATCTATTTTGGTATATTAACATTATGAGTGGTCGATACTGCACAATTTAACCGAGAGTGTTACGAAAAAATTTTAAAATGACAGGCCATTAGAAATGATATTGCCAAAATACCCAAAACACAAAAATATATTAAAACTTAAAGCAAATAGTATATAATATAATATCAATATAAACCGCAATAATATTACTTGAATTCAAATGACGAGTATGCTTGCAGTCTACTAAAAAGAAAAGAAAAGTTTCTTCCCTCCAAAGAAAGAAAACTCAATATCCTTTGATCCATTTTTTCGAAGAGTATACCATAACACGACAAAAACAAACTGATATTGGCAACATATATAACAGATATGTTAAAATCGAACATACGTAACTCACGATATTTGAAAATAACTGTTACTTTTTGATCACACCTCGTTTAAGAAACAGTTGCAATGCAGTTTCACTTTCCGAAAATTTCCTTCGAAGCCAATTTGATAGTTATATTTATTTTCCTATTTCTTATAAATAAATAAAGATTATAAACTTTCTGTTTTTAATAGCGGAGCTTTTTAGAATAATTAGGGAAACTTGTAATATTGAGATCAATTTTGCTATCTCTTTAATTGTAAGCCTTTTGATTAAATGAATTATTTGTTTGTCCAGTGAGTCGAAGAATGGCTTCATTACAATTTGTTGTCTATCAGTAACTTAAAATTGACTAAATTTACTAGACAAACTTTTTCTTATGGAAATATTATAAAAAACATTTTTCTTTATTTTATTTACATTCATTGTCACAATATTATGGCCAAATCCGGTTACATGTTTCCAATTAAATAAACTTTTTACTCTGCGAAACCTCTTTAATTCTTTTTTAAATGATAAACATTTTTAAACACAAATAATCTAAAAGTTGTACTGCTTCTTAAATAATCTTGCTTTGGTAATTATTGAACAATATTTAACAAGTTTTAAGATCCTTCTCTTCCTTTTCGTATCTTAGCTTATTTTGAGTTCAAGTAGCAAAACAAATTAGGAAGTGAAATGGTTTGCAAGCACAACAAAGTACAGTAGCAACAGTAACTTAAAGTTGCTTGTCTGTAAATTAAAAAAGTTTCTTAAAACTAAAGCAGTAGCATTTTATAATCAAAGGAAATATTAAAAAAATTGATTTATTTAAAGAAGTTTTCAAAAATGGTAGCCCATGCCAAAATGCCTACGGAGAGGAGAAGAGGAAAAACACTAAACGGAATCTCAAGTAAATTAAATATAAGAAGTTTAAAATCTTATTATGAGTTAAAGATGAAACTTTATACCAGCTGGATGTTGGTTTGACATGGTAGCATAATTAATTTACAATAAATTTGGTTTATTTAACGCAATTATATATCATTTTACGGTACAAGTGTTTTGAAAGGGCAGTAAAGATTTAAGCAAAATGCTCAGAACAAATACAAGTGGAAGAGGATGCAATAAAACAACAGTATAATCAGTCACAAAGGGAAAAACTAAAATTTTAAGAGAAACCTTGCAAAAATTGCGGGAAAACACATGGAAAATTTTATATCTATGCTAGAAATGTTACATATTTTAAAAGGATCACCTACACAGAAAATTAACCACAAAACAGATATGTTAAATGTTAACTTTCTAAGACCAATTGGCTTAAAGGCTATTAATAAGAATTAATAAATATTTTATTTTTACGTTTTCTCTTCAGTTCATCGAATTGCAAATTTTATCATTTTCCTTTTTTAATACCCTGTACGAGATCCTTACTGAAATAATAGTTTCAAGTAAGCATAGTTTCAAGTATTGCATTATCACTGTTTCTCTGAGTGTACACATTTTTTAAGAAAGGATGTCATTAAAATGTAAGTAAAAACACTTTATACATTGACATGACACTATTAAGATACAACGTGTTAATAAATTTTGTTCTTTTGATAATATTTTTATATAAAAGGTTCATGACCAGAACGACAACATAAACAAATGACACCAATAACAAAAGCAACCAAAAAAGTGCAACAAAAAAGTATAAGACTTAATATGTCACTAATTACTGCAGCTTCTAGCACGGACGCCCTTTTCGTAGCAAAATATAAACACAATCTTGCAAAGCAAAGAGTAAAGAGAGCAAAAGTGTGCTAAAGTATGGAATATTCAACCAATTAATTAAAAACAATTTTTTAATACTCAGACGACTAGCACATACCTGCATCCTAAGACAGGACCAAAGCAATAGAGTAAAGAAGACATTTTAAACAACAACACTATAAAAACATTATGTGACTACTATTAAGAAAAATTTCATTTGGTGAACACAAGTTACAGGAAAAAAAAAGAGCGAAGCTTCATATTTTATAGGTTAAAGTGAAAACTAATTAAAGTATTAAAATCGTTGTGGTTAGAGAGTAATTAAAAGTCTTATTTTTATATTATTTTATACCATCATCCCACCATCCGCGTCAATATTAATGAAAATACATTTATGAGTACAGAAAAGCAATGTTTTTAAAATGCAAGGAAGCCAAGTGTCCTGACTTGGGTAGCAGCACAAGTTACACATCATGTACTCTATTAAAAATATCAAATCATCAAAGTGTTTATAAGAATTTATAGTGAAGCTCAAGCAAAAATGCAAATTTATGGTTATGAAAACTTTCAATACTAAGAGAATTTTCAAAATGAACAACTGTAAGAACACTGTACACGAAAGTGCTTACTATACATAAATGAAAACAACAAAACATCTACCAAGTTTTATCTAATTATAATTATTTATTTATTCCATTTACTACTGATAGTGTGTAGAGAAAGAAAAATAAAACTCTGTTCTTCCCTAAAAATTATGCATGCACGGTTATCTAACATGTGGCAGGTATTCAATTTCATGTAAAAATCTGAATGGGAATTTCTCAAGAATTTCACGTACTAATTAATAATTTACATTATTGTGTTAAATGTATTCAAACCTGACGAAGTAAAAAAAAAGGTGCGGAAACAAAGACAACCAAAAACAACAAGTGTTGAAATATCATTATTGTTATTATTTACTTTCATATAATGAAATACAAGTTGCAGCGTAACATGTCTTGCATTAACAAAATCTTATTTACACAAAATTTTCACATGACATCGTCCCTCCTAAAAGTATGCTATTATTTATATGTCACACTAAACACGTACAAAAATGGTTTTTTTTTGTAGAAGTGTTAATGTATGCATATTCGTATACTTAAAGTTAAATGTGTGTAAATATACCCTGCAGTGAATGGCAATTCTAAACAATTGTACCTTAATAATTGTAATCACACTCAGATATTTAACATTTGCTGTTCCTTTGATTATGCACCCGTAGACGGCTGTAGTGCTGATTAGATAGTTCCTCTGCGACTACAAAGGGATATCGAAACCAACGATTCAGTACCACATATATTTTAAATGACGAATGTAATGAAAATACAGCAATTGTAGTTTTATTGAGATGTGGAAATGTAGAAGAGAGAGATTCTTACTAGTTCAGTTAGTGCATCTGTTTTGTTTCCAATATTTCTTTTTTTGTCGTTGAAATGCTGCTTTTAACGTTTTATCGGTTAAATCATTAAATAAATGTTGATGTAACATCTGATTGCGATTAATGGTTTTCTTCAAAATATTTTTTTGTTTTTTTTCTTCATCTAAAAAAGCTGCAAGCATCATCCACAATCCCTTACGTGTTTCCCCTAAAAACGTCCTTTGAAGGATTTGCTTCTCGTCAGTAAATTTTACTCAATTTAGATGTGCAAATGTGTGTCGTTATTTATTAAAGAAAATTATTTATTATAAGATAAATTTGTTTGCCTTTTTATTTTATTTAATTTATTTTACACAAAACACAATTGTGTGGAATACATTTGTACTCACAAATTAAAAGAAGCTTATCGACATTTTAAGTAGTGAACCCTCCACTTCACCATAGACTTTTGACATGGCCATACATACATATGTCTTTGATTTTAAGTTGACTACAGGGCATAAAGCAAAAACTAAATTGCAGCATTTTGGAACGCACCAAATATGGTTGCAAGAAGAATTACAAGAGGAGAGTTAACAAGCAACGTTAAGTGTAGACATTACAAAAATTTAAAGAAACATTTTTATACAATTATTTTGAATGTCGCCACCTCTTTAAAAGCCAGCAGTTTAAACTTACACAGTCCCACACAGTAATACACATTCACAGTTATGAACGGTAAACGGTTACACAAACACAAACACAAACACAAACACATTTTAGGTTGACACAAATTTACATGGTGAAAACATAGAATTTTTAGAACATAATTTTCTATACCTTCAGTCAAATCCTTGTTGACTCTTCATTATGTGTTGGTTAAGACTCGGTTTTATGAAATGAACGTACGTGTGCAAAGTATGTATCAGGAAGGCTGTTTAAATTTTTGTGTTGTTGGCTTTTAACATTTAACGCTACGTTAATGCTGTTGTTGAAAATTCACGTTGAAAAAGATTTTCCTTTATGGTTGGCTTAATTTCTGCTGAAATTATTTAATATTTATACAAATGTGAATTTTGCATCGAGGTTTATGGGTATGCGTGCCGGATATCCCTTTTCTGTTTTTTTTTTTTTTTTTTTATCAGAGATGTTATAATAAATGCCATAACTTTTTTTCCAAAATAGATGTGAAAAATTTCTTGTGTAGTGAAAATATATTTGATATCTAACAACCATTATAGACTAACACATGAAACCGTGCAGAGAAAATTTTAACAGATGGAATGTACTTCATTACAGCATTCGTTTGTGGATTAGTTTCGTTTGGTTTACGATATCTAAGTTCGTTTTTTTTTTTAATATGAATTATTAATAAAGAAAATATTAAACAAGACTACATTACAAAATACAAATGAACTTCATTGAATTTCAATGCAAATAGAAAGGTTTTTAAATTTATATCACACAAACAAGTACCGCCTTCATTATTTTCATTATTATCAAAAATTTATTAAAAAAAAATATATGAAACAATTAAATATTTAAATTTATTTTTCACTAATTTTATTTAATTTTCTTCTTGATATATTTCTTTTAGGATTTATTTAGTTTAAAAAGCCAGCTTAGTGATAATGGTTTCCTTGCTCGCAGAACTTTCCACATCTAGTTGCATATTATTTATCCAACAAATTTTCAGCTTGATGGCATATTAACTGGCAGCCATCAACAACAAATGGTGATCACACCCAAAACAATTTACATAGTATGAGTGCTTTTTGATAACACTTTCTTCAACATTTTCAGCATTTTTTAATCAGAAATAGAAACTAGAGAAGAGTCCTTATGCCGAGTTGAAAGGAAGAAAGGCCGTACGGAAAAAACACATCGTTTAGCCATACATGAAAAAAATCATTGGGTAATCATATTAAAAAGAACTTCATTTTAAAGCGCAAAGTAATAAAATAATAAAAATTTTCTGTACAATATTAAAGAAGAAAATTTTAAGAGCGGGAATAAAAATATTTTTAAAGAATTCCTGGGAATACATAAAGTTAAAATACACATTTTATTCTAATAAATATATAAATATAAATAGAGATTAATTTTATTAAATTTTTTTTCTTGTTTTAATATTTATTATATATTTATTTACTTAATATTACAGCTATATAAATAAAATTATAATATGTGTAGAAGAACTGCTTGCTGAGGCCATCGGCTACTTAATTTTTATACTTTACGTGATTACCATACAATAATTGCTGAGTTTTGACGTGCAGATTCCGACAACGATTTGTTTTTTGTCTGCCTGGCGGAATGTACATTTAACTACGTATGACAAAAATATATTTCTGTAGCGATTATCGATCTACTTACTTTCGTACTCAAGGCCTATAAAATAGCCATACGACCTTACTTATGACATTCACTTTACGTACAGTGTTTTTATGTACCAGCATAATATCGTATAGATAATGACATAATAAATATTAATTATTACAGAACAATTAAATGTATTCATTTGATTATCTCAAAGAGATATACAATCGGAATACTGAATAAATACACTATTTGCACAATCCTTTGTATGGCTACACACTTACTTGTTTTAGTTATGGCCTTAAATAATTACTTTATTATACAGTTGAGTCTTGATAGGCGGGCGTCATTAGAATATATGGCTTAGACAAAATTGAATTTCAAAAAAAAAAAAAAAAAATATAGCCGAATTTTTATTATTCAATCAGGATTAGCTTGCCTTGTGTCGGTTCATGCTTTTGGCAACAACTTTAAAGTGATACATTTGTCTTTTTTAATAATTAAGTTTTAAAAATTCTTTAAACTTAATCATTATAATCAAAGAAATACTTTTAAATAAGCTGGTTTAAGTTTGTTCAAAAAAGTTTTCAACTAAGATGTTTCACGAACATACATATATTTTCAAGAAAATCAAAGGCAATTTTTGCCCGCATTAGCATATTAAGATTCTTTTGAATCTAGCGACGACTTTGTCATTAAGTATATGGTTTACTATATATCACATCCATTGATAGCATAGAGATTCCACTTCAACAGCTGACATTTATTTGTATTCGTAGTCTGCGCCATTCTGCTACTTACTCCAGAGTTTTTACATAGACATGCTAATATACAAAATCAAATTTGTAATGCCCAAACCAGCGATCAGTAATCATTTCCTAGGGAAACAGTTTTGAAATTAAAAAAATATTATATGACAAAAAATATGTAGTAAAGAAATTATTGCATTGATCTATAAGAAGAAAAAAATTCAAGAATTCCAAAAATTTTAATATTTTAAAATATAAATTAGAAATAAATTTATTATTAATAAAATAAAAAAAATATTAATAAAATAGAGAAATAAAATTAGAAATTTGAAATATTAATTTTCATAAATATTTGAATTTAAATTACCATTTAATAAATAATTAAATTAAATAAACATTTAATAAATATAAAATTAAAAATTAAATATTTAGAAATAATTAAACTAAATATATATTTAATAATTCATTAAATTTAAATATTTATAAAAAACTAAATTAAAATTAAATATTTACAAAAAATTAATTTAAAATTAAATATTTACAAATAAATAAATAATAAATAAATAAAAATTAAATATTTATAAATAATTATATAAATATTTAATTAATAATTCGATTAAATTAAATATTTATAAACTATATACATTTTTATGGTATTATAAATTAAAAAAATTATATATTAATATAAAATCCAATGAAAATTATTTAAAATAATATAATTTAATTATATAATAAATGTTTTATAAAAAATTATTGGCACTAATGTTAAAAATTTGAGTTAAAACTTATCATTTATTTCGTAAGAAAGCCACCGCATTACTGTGTTGTATCTTTTGCGGTTTCTGTAAACGGAAAATACATTAAGCACTTTAATTGCTAAGAATTTTAATATTCAATTTATTGTATGGATCCAGGTTCAACCTCTAAAAATCTTTTCCTAATCTAATTACTTTAGCTTCCAATAACATTGTAACAAGTAAAACAAAAAATTAGACGTTATAAGTTCATAATTTTGTTAAAATCAATTAAGAACTTTAATTAAATATTAATTAATTGATATGATCTAAATGGAATTAAATTAATTAATTTAAATTTTTTTTTATTTTCAATTTAAATTGTTCAAATGCTTTTCTTCAATATATTAGAAATTATTTTATTTTTGCTTTTAGCATATAAGAAGATTCGCAAGGAAAAGTAAAAATTTACAAAAATATTCCTTTTTATCCACAGTGGGCACATAAAAGTCTTTGCAATGTTACAGTTAATTTACTGTAAGTACAAACTATAGTCAACACCCCCACTTGAATATGAACTTTTTTACCATCGACTACATACATGCATACAAATATTAAAGCAAACCCACACTAAATGAAAATACCGGCATTTAACAAAGTGTAATAAGTAGAGTAAAGTGTTGATGCAAACAGAAAACCTCTTCCTGCAAACAGCTAACATTTTCTACGTAGCTTAATGTTACTTGTTTAACGTATACGAAACGTAGCAAGTGAGCTTATAGATGTAAGATTTTGCCCAAGTACAATTATTATTATAAATAATTACTATGTGAGTAATCAGGTTTAAGTATGAGTGGTTATATATTGTCTAGAAAAGGATTTTGATGCAGTTTGAAATTAAGCTATTTAGTCCTTTTACGTTAGTCTTTGCCATTAGCTGACGTTTTCAAAAGTATAGTGTTAATTTAGTACATTTAAAATATTTACTAATATTTTTTTTATTTTTTTTTAATTTTTATTTTTTTATTTTTAGATGTATAGCGAAGACATAACTAAACGACAACTAAAGTGATTATTATTCTTTGATTACAATTATATTTAGAAAAATCTTTCCTTCAGTGAACTTTGATTAAACTTTGATTAAAACTGCTACATATTCTGAATTTTTTTCTTATGTCTTAAAAGAATTAATATGTCTGCAATTTAATCCTAAATTCTCAACAATAGAATTACAGAATTATTATAATTCTAAGCTTTCCAAAAATTAAAAAAATTTACTTACGGTGCATCAGTGTATTACAGTCAAATGCATGAAAATGGGGAGAAACAAAGAAAAGAACAAGTTCAATTACAACACTAATGAAAACATGGAAAAACTTTTACAGATTCATCTCATTTACACATACAATTAAACCAACAGAATACAATGTTGTGTATGCTGTACGACTAAGATACGAGGAGTGATCAAAAATGAAGGTTATTTTCAATTTTTCCCAAATGTATTTATTTAATCACCAAAGTGCCCCCTTCAAAGTAATACCCCCTAGAGGAAATACAATTATGCCAGCGTTTTTTCCAGTCCTCAGTAATATCCCCTAGAGGTAATACAATTATGCCAGCATTTTTTCCAGTCCTCAAAAAATTTCTAAAAGGCGTTTTTTGGTGTTGCCAGCAGGTCCTACTTCGATTTCTCTTTTATCTCGTATAAACGTAGCCAAACACTTTTCTTCCATCGATGTCTTCAGTTTTGCGAAAAGGGAAAAGTTAGAGGTGTCCAAGTACGGTGAATACAGTTATTGTATCCATGTGTGAGCAAAATCCATGATTAGTTTTCCCACAATCCGGATCGTCCTTGACGACGTATTCGACGTTGTCTTAAATTTAGTAAAAAATAGTAGAAAGTAGTAAGAACTCGGAGAGCACATCAAACACGACTAATCCTTTTATCTGTCTAAAGTAAAATGACATCCAAAATGCTGATATTGGGTGCCTCCGTAGGCGAGTGAATAATGCTGTCTACTGAGCCGAAGGTCGCGGGTTCGATTCCTGCCTAGACATGGGTGTTTTCCTTCGGACAAGCCAAAAGCTTTGCAGGTAGAGTTGGTTAAAAAAAATTAAAAATATATAACAGATATGTGACCAACATAAAAGAAAAAAATCCAAAATCGAACATACGTAATCCACAAAATTTGAAAATAACAGTTACATTTTGATCACACCTCATATATTATAAACGAATCCTTAAAAAATATTTAGATTGAATATTTTGAACAAACACAGCACGATATATTCGAAAAGCAAACAAGAAAGCAAGTAAACTTTAAGCCAAGAACTGTGAGAATAGAATTCATTTATAAAATATTATAATTACTATATATAAAAGATTTACTTGCGGTTAGCAATACAAAAGCTTTTTAATAAATGTGGTGTTAAATAAACTGAAGCACTCTGGTTTTATATTTTTTGTTAAATAAGCATGTCCTACGTACGTTAATTATTATGTATGTAAATAAGCATGGCCACAGATATGTGGGACTAAAGGAAAAAAAATTATATACATATATATTTGTGCAAAGTTGTGCGAGCCTCTTGATTCACTTGCACAATATATTCTCGTATACCTTCACATAAATTACACAATGCTGATAAATTTTTAAAATAATATTTTTGTGGCAGTTGTAACATATGGTACAAACATGAAAAGTTTATGTGTACGAGTATACATAAAGGAGGACATGTGTGAAGATTGATTGCCTTTAATTATTAATTCCAACACAGAACCAGCACATTTTACAAACAAAAATATAAATGAGAATGTTAATAATTCAGGTATGTAAATCTTGGTGATTTTAGTAATACTTGAAGGCAAATATTACCATTTCCAAAAACGCAAGGAATCCTGCTGCATAGATCAATAGTTTATTAATCCTTGGCATTAAGAAAACATTTTTAAAGGATCTCATCAAAGATAATAAAATTTAAATGAGTGCGAATTGCCACTACTAGACTTTCTACTACTAGTCTGGTATAAATTAGTCCAATCAGTTTATATTGCGAATGGTTAGAATAACATCGAGGCATTTTACAAATACTGAAAATGTAACTCAGAATTGCATGCATTTAATTCATAAGGATTTAAAAACAATTTACACATAAGGATGTGAAAATAATTTACAATATATTAATAGAATAATAATATTTTTTGTCTACTATTATTATTCTTTATTGAAAATTTAAATTCAATTAATTAAATTAATTCAATTAATATACCCGTCAGGGGTTCAATTCCACGGGGAGCCAGAAGCCAAAGGCCTCAGTAGCCAGTGCTTCTATACATATTGCAATTATATTCATATAATTGTAATATTTGGTAAATAAATAAATAAATAATTCAATTAATCTAGAAAAAGAAATAAGAGTAATTAAAACTAAAAATGTGACTACATGGTGTGCTGAGCTAAGCAATGTTACTCTCCTCACTTGTCCATATTAGAGGAGTTGCGTCTTCATTTTATAAGCTTAATACTATGATAAAAATCTTAAAACTAAAACTCAACAGAAAAGAAAGCCATAAGAATATATAAAAATAATAATTAATATTAAAATAAAACTAAAGAATATCGGGAATAGCACTTGAGTAGAAATTCGGACGCGAATTCCAATTCGAATACTTGATATGAACGAGGATGAAAACATTGAGTCAGTGAAGAAAATGATTTTGTATAAACCTAGAATCACTATCAGAGGTGTGGCTGATAGTGTTGGCTCATGCGAAGCAATTTTTATGAATGTTGTAGGCATGAAATGTGCGACAGCGAAGATTGTTCCAAAATTGCAAAATTTTTGGGTAAAAACCACTTCGCATGGGCATCGCTTAGTAGCTATTAAACATCGCCACCGACAATCCGGTTTTGCTTAAAAAGGTCATAACTGATGAAGAATCGTGGGAGCATGGCTATGACATTGAGACCAAATTCTAATCATATCAATAGAAGCGTCCAGAAGAGCCAAGACCGAAAAAATCATGTCAAGTTCGGTAAAATGTTATGGTTTTGCTCACTGTCTTGAAGCAATGACGTGGTGGATCATGAATTCTTGCCACGAGGTCGTTAGTGATATCAAAAAGCGCGTTTCAGAAGTGTTTGGAGGATTGTTTAGAGTGCATTATATCTGAGGGGTATTAAAATTCAAAATAACGATTACTTTTTGATCACACCTCGTATTTCGTGTTTGATCAATTAAACTCTCTCTCTGAGTAGATAACCTGTCTCTTATCACCCTGACTTAAAAATCAGCCAGTTTCTCGACAAACTTCTTTAACAAATCTAAAGCAGAATATGAAATGTGATTTAATTCCGCGAAAATCATTCAATCCATTTGTAAACCTCCTTTTCAAATGTTTGTAGTTCTTTTCTATGAATTTTCGTAAAATATCTTGAAAATCTCAATTTATGTTTTTGATACGCTACAAAAGCTGCGGGATGCATAAGCAGAACTGAATGAAAGCACACCCTATAGAAAAGTATTTTGGTCTTTAAAGTAAACATCTGTCGTTAAATAATCCTAAAATACTCTTTGACACGATTTGCCTTCTCCAAGTTATACAGTATGTGACTACTAAATTTAAAAAGCTTATTAAAGTTGTCTCCAAGGTAAAACTTTTATATATAAATTTACTTATACAGTAAATAATAATTTTGTAATGCATACTTTTAGGTAAATGTAAATAAAACCCCGTATAAAACCAAGTATAGATTTATAAAACAGAATTTTGTAAATAAGGTAAGAAAGAAAAACCTTTTCATCACAACATTTACTGTTGAAATTCTGCACTGAAAGTGAAATTTTATTAAAAGACTTGTTTCGCCAAATATTTTTTGGTAGGGAAAAAAAAATGAGAAATAATAAGTTAATTATAATCAGCAAGTTTACGGCCGTCGAATATAATTGGCGATAAATTTTATCGTTTTAGCAATCGTTATAAGTTTAGTGACTAGCCCTACAGGAATGAATTAGTTACCCTAGATCCCTCAGTTCACAAGCTTTAAGTCAAACTAGAGTGCCACTTATATTAGAATGTCTTTTATTGACACTTAATATTACCCTAATTCCTTTAGTCACTGTCATTTCAGTATATTAACCATCCTCACACTCATTGTATCATTAAATAGTCATCATTGTTAATCTAAAAGTAAGTAGTATTTCATATACTCTACATACTAAATATGTATATAGAATATTGCAGAAAAGCTCTTGTTGTCTTTTTAAAATCAGTGCATTTTTTACATTTGCATGTTTTTATAAAGTGCTGCTGTAGCAGTACGCGGTATAGATACCTCGATATCAATCGCATTTGTAACGATGACAGCGGTAGAAACTAATGCTGAAATAACCAGTTTCTCTAGATAAATTTTATTTGATTTTGTTGTATCAAGAGTTAGCTTTGTTTGTTTGCATTTGTGTGCTTGTGTTTATAATTTTAATTTATTCAAATGTAATATTACGCTTGATTTCCTAACGCAGATAAATGTAATTGATTGCACACAATTTAATGCATGTTTTATACTTCAAATGTAAACATACTTATAAATGCAAATATTCTTATGCATGTACGTACGTACGAAACTCTGCTCATATCCTGCAGTGTTTTATGCATTCATACACATACATACATATGCGAGTATTGCTTGGTAAAGAAAAATTTAAATTTAAATTGATTCGATACTTAATGGAAATATTCTGAATTTGATTTTGATTAATGAATATGGATAGTTATTGATAGAAAATTTTATTGTATGTTAATTGCAATATGTTACAATAATTTTGTGAGCAGTTTAAGATTTAATTGTAATTGTAAGAAATTGTATTGTAAATTTAACTGCATGCCGTCAATTACTTTGCTTTAATTCTGCAATAAATATTTGATTTAGTTGGACAATATTTCCTAGGAAAATATAATACGTATACGTATATGTATGTGTATGTGTATGTATTTCCTACTAATCCTTTTGCTTCGTATAAATCGCTTTATTTAAAACATAAAGTATTTAAACAGACGCAGTTTCTTATCTTTTATACAAAAAGACTTGGAAAATAATTACTTCGGTACTCTAACGCATATTTCTAAATATATGTATGTGTGCTGATACGGATCATGCGAGCATCTCTAACAAAATTGTTTAGAACAACTGGGAATTCAAACAACTGCAATTATAATTAAACGAGCAGTTTATTTATCCATAAGTTGCAACCAATTTTTAAGATTATTGATCGATTATGTAGATAACTTATGTCTGTTACTGTTTTTATATTCATTTTTCTTGTTCTTCTTTTACTTGCATCTCTGCTAAAATGTTAGTGGAAGAAATGTAAAACTAGTATAAGAAAAAAAAAATTACATAGTTTTAATACATTTACAATACTTTCAGATACAAATTAGAAGAAACACATCTATTAAAGTTAATTTTACAAAATATTTGTCTGCAATTATCAAACTTTTAAACTTTATAATTCACAGAAAATATTTTATATTTATAAGAGGCTTATTAAAAATATTTTATTTAATTATTTGCCTCTATAGGAAATTTATCTGAATGTTCATGGTGGAATTTCAAAGTGTCTATTTAAATATTTCATATTGTCTGCAAACCGACAAACTGTAAACGAGATATATAAATAACAAATATTTACATGAATATGTACATTCATATATGTAATCATGCGAAGTTTACACAAATAAATATAAGTGTTTATTCTACATTTTATAAATTTTTTCAAAACTCACACAATAGCAGTCGTAGGAACATTAGTTTTCCGACATAAATAAATCTTTTGTTATAAGATTGAAATGTGTAACAGTGTTAAAATAAAGCGGAACCCACTTTGCCAAACTATTGTACAATTCAATGGCTTGCAAAATATAGTTAATAATCGGGTTCACTTTTTATTTAATACGACAGAATTTGGTAAAAATTTTTTTTCAAATTTTGGAAAATAATAAAAGTTTTTGGGCGACTTTGCCTTTTCAAAATAAAGTGATCCCTGTGCTCAAAAGCAAAGGCAATATTAGTTAAAATAATCTATTCCGTATAGGAAAATGTGTTACTTAACGGCAAACTTTATAAAACAAATCCGATCATTTTCAGCTCATGGCATTAGAGTCGCTTGTATATTCTTAAAACAGCACGGTCGTTGAGTGTTTCAAAAGATATTATTTTTTCAGATTAAAATATTGATTAATTGTTCAAGGAATCTAATAAAAATATAATAAAATAGTTTAAAAAAAAATAAAAATAACTCCATACATTTCTCTTCATAAATTTTATGAAAAGTTTTTTTTTTACTTTAAAGAAGAGTAAAAAAATTATAAAACGGAAACTGCTAACGAGCAAAAAATTGTTTTATTACTATAAAAGAAATGCCGCAACAAATTGGAAAAAATTCTGAAAAATATAAAATTATTAAATATTACAATATTTTCCTAATGCCAAAAAAAAATTAAAATTTAATTATGAAAAAAAAATGCTAATTGAAGTGATTAATTTCTCAACAGTCTTTTAATACAGTAAACAATTTTTGCAACTATTTCAATAGCGCAAATCATTATTAGGCACAATTAAATAAATAAAACATGGATTTATCTGCAAGGATATGACTCGACTTATAATTTCTCAGATCTAAATTAATTGGAACTCATACAATTATTTAGCATTATATATTATTTCATAAGTTGCTCTCCGAGTATTGAAATCAATAAATTTACGCTCAACCGTAATTTAAAAAAAAAAATTATATCCTTATTGAAAGGATGCTCTCAAATATGATATTATGGTAACTAGTTCATAAGGCAACGTCAACTGGGTATATTTCTGTTGAAACATACTTTGTTATCATTTTAACTGTAGTTGTATTCATATTTAAAAAATAAATGCAACATGGAACGAGTCAACAATAACATCAACAACATCAGTAGCACAAAATTTATTGTCAAAGCAAATAATAAATTAGCCGCAGCAGAAATCCAAGTGCAAAAATAACACTTACATTGTTTTACTCACACAACGTGCTTCTACTGGTTATTGAATAATGCGGCACCCTTCATTACAACCTGTCCGCATCGACTAATTACTCATTAGCATAAATTCCTTTAATAATCAACTGCTGAAAACTATTTACTCATCAAGGCGAGGTTGTAAGCCAGTCGTAATATGTCTAAAAGTAGGCGTGGTGGTACTGGGGGAGGAAATTTGCCCATCTTCTTTGGTTAACTTATTGGAGCCATTATGAACTGTGCTCACAACACAGGAGCCAAGAACTTATTTGCTATTCTTCAGCACGGTATCAGCGGTCGTTTGAACTGTTTACCAGCTACTGGAGTTGGTGGTATATATGTTGCCTTTGTTAAGAAAGGTTAGATGGTGTGTCTCCATGCTTTGGGGGCAATGCGGCTCTCATAACGAATAACAAGGACAAAATGAAAAGTTCTGCCATTACCGGCCCTGCTGCTAAACACTGTGCGGTTCTATTGCATAATTTATATTTTATTGAGAATAAACTATGTGGTTCACAACATGATCTCACTAACAGATTCCTCATATGATTCCTCAAGTGAAATATTCAATTTTAATAAATATTATCCTTTCTTGCTTTCAAGCTGCTGTACAAGTTTTATCCAAATGGCGACAACTTTTGATTACAATATTAATGCCAATATGGTCTATAAAAAAGTTATGGAAAGGCAATTTTTTAACTCGAAGTGTAAACAAGCAGAGCAAAAAATCAACTCCAAAGGCAATAACCAGACATAGAAAAGTTTTACAAAAGAAAAGGATGACAAGGATTATAAAATTAATACAAACAAGGACATTCTTTTTTAACACATAAAAACATACAATTTATTGAGTATTTTATTCGTAAGAAAGTAAAAACTATGTGGAAAAGAAATAATTCCTCATTAGCTTTTAAATTACAGGCATATACATATTACGAAAACTGTGTGTTATAATCGACTTGGCTTCACCATAATTTGTTTGCTCTCATTATTCAGCAAGCTTTTGCGTACTTTGATGAATATACACAAATATCTAATCCAAATACTTACATAGGAAACTACTTTACCTACATCTAAATTCCATTACCTTCCGATGGTATGTAAATACTACATCGCATATATGCAAATCTATGCATGCTACTCTTTCAGTGTTCTAAGCCATGCTGCATATGGAGATAATTTTTGTATGAATATGTGCTATAAATTTCAATATATTCATGTAATGGGTATCTTTTTGTAGTGGGAAAAAATCTAAAGAAAACTCTTAAATACCTGCCTTATACATAAAAAACACCCGATGTACCCGATGGCTTCAGTAGCCAGTGCTTCCGTCCATATTATAATTATATTCATATAATATATATTCATATATTCATTACATTCATATTATAATTATATTCATATAATTGTAATATTAAAAAAATAAATAAATATTTTTTGTTAGTAAACGATATATCTGAGATAAAATGATAACGTAGAGGTTTTACAAAGTATGTCGAGCATTTGTAGGCTAGTGTAGCGCAAGGTAGGTCATGTGGGCCAAAGGCTCCTGCTTAGAATTGGTATAAATCTATAACTTACTAAATTTTCCATCACGAGACCAAAGAGTTCATGGCTTTAAAAAAAGTAAAACTAAAAATATGGAGTAGTTCCAAAGGCGAATGAATAATATACAGCCCACCAAACCGAAGGTCGCGTGTTCGAAGCCTCCTCATATCCAGGCTGTTTTCCTGCAGACAAGCCGAAAGCTTTACAGGTTGAGTTGCCTAGAAACCAAAAATATAGATATTCTATAATTCTTAAAGACAAAATTATTGAACTAGTGGTAGAAGTTACATGTGATGCCTTCTAGACCTCTGAATAGCATGTAGCCTTACAGTAGTGTGAATTATCTATTTTATTTTTAGTAAAAACTATTATTCTGGAAATCATATAGTCAAACAATTCTAACTTCAGTAGCGAGGCATGAATTTTTTTAATAGACAGTTTTTTTAGTCTTAGACATTTTTAATTTCAAAGGAAAATATTTAAAAAATTACTCAATTTTAACAAAAAAAATTATAGTATATATAAAAATTAGTATATAAAAAAATTATAATATATATTATATAAAACAAAAAATTATAGATATTGAAAATATTGTGATTTTAAAGCTTTTCGAATATCAATACATTCGTCCTTGGTGTGATGCACTTTTGATCCCACATTCCAGTGCAGGCACTTCAAAGCTCGTTAACTTCAGGCATCACCCGTTAATGCTGGGAATTGTGTTTTTCATTAGTGTTATGGTTATTGGCATGGAGGGTATTGCCTCTATTCAATTCCTGATTACAGACATGTCTCCATGGTAATGAGCACACAACACATGTACCTTAGTATTGCATTAATAAAAATAAACACATGCAGCCGCATTTAATTATGCAAAGGGAATCGTTTCTGGTTTGGAAAGTTAGTGTGAAGGAAATGTGAATGGTAATGTTTATAACTGGAATATATTGCGTTACAAGCATATTTATAACTTTATCAAATTGCAAATGTCATCAGATCCTACTTCATTTATTCTGTCTATATATGTATATCTTAATTACAAGAGATACGCTTTCTGTCCTAGAAAGAAATGTGAGAAAAAGTATTTCACAGTGTCACTTAGACGTTGATTTATAATTAACTACTCTTTAATTAGTAAAGGACATTATTACAACTATTGGGCTATTAATTCAATACAGGATGACTAATTTTCTTCAACTAAAAAGTCAGCGTTAAGTTAAAGGCAGTATTAAATATGAAAGTTTGTTAACGAGTATTTTTTAAAAACAATTCAGAGAACATTTTTGTGACTAGTTAAAAAGCAGAAAATACCAAACAGATTATAGTTAAGAGACCAATTTCAAATTCTATACTTAATAGAATTAATAATTTTAATTTAAAAAAATTAATTTTAATTTTATTGTAATAAATAATTTTAATATAATTAATAATTCTAATACAATTATTTGTTTTAATGTAATAAATAATTTTAATATAATTAATAATTCTAATATAATTATTAGTTTTAATGTAATTAATATTTATAATATAATTAATATTTCTAATATAATTATTTATTTTAATGTAATTAAGAATTATAATATAATAAATAGTTAAATTATATATTCAACATTAAAAAAATTGTCGCTAATGGCTATAGTTTTACCATACTTTTATTTACAGGATAGTTCTTTTTATTTGTTTATTTACTTATTTATTTATTTAAGTCTGTAGAATACAAATTTCTTACCAACTAAAGTAATACCAAATTGATTTAAAATGATTTAAAAATGATTGATTGATTTAATGATTTAAAAATAGAAAGATATCGTTAAGCTCAGATAAATCAATTAAGTGATAAAGATTATTTAAATTGTCGAAATGGCTCGTTGTTAGCATAAACGATAATATGATAATATTCTAAATGGAAGACATGGAAAATACGAGTGGCCTTAGTGGGTCTGGATGTTGCTCATCAAGAAATCATAATCCACATCACCACGTATTAAGCCATACAGAAACATGAGACTTCGCATTGTCCTCCTACCTTTTAGAGTCGGCAATTTGATAAGACCCAGTCTGGCTTCATACGGAGGAAGAACACACCAGTTCCATCCAAGACCCCTTAAGCAAAATAACCAAAATCTGCTTTTGATGGTATTAATGTGACGAACAATTTTTAAAGCCCACTATTCCTAAAAGCAAATTTAACTTACAACAACTTTCCAGAAGAGATAATTTTGACAAACTAAAAAAGCGCTATTCCGTAAAACGAAAACTGTTTGATACAGAGTTTTACAAAAAACAGTGAGTCTGTACATTTTTTTCACTAACTTGACCTGCAAACCTTCTGGCTTGCCCGCAGGAAAACACTTAGGGTCTAGGCAGGAACCGAACCCGAGATCTTCGGAGGGGAGAGATATTCTAAGTAAAATATTCAAAAAATTTGTTTACTTCTTCTGAAGTTGATTTTAAAAATTATTTATAAAATATATAAATAAATACTTTAATAATATATTTTTCTTAAAATATATATGTTTTGTCAAGTCTCCTTTTTCGTTTACGTTTGTGACAATTCAATTTTTTTACAAAATTTTTCACTTCGTTTTTGTATGTGTGACATTTTTTCGTTGCAATAAAGTTGCTCCTCAAATATCTTCTTTCATTTTCATACAGCATTTGCTGAAAATCAAAAATTAAGAATTTAGATAAAAACTTAATTTTTCTTTAAAAATCCATTTCTTTAACATGCAACAGTTTAATATTTCACCGTTAAGCTTTATTATGGTTTTTATGAAATTATTAAAGCTGGTACATGCAAAAGTGCTCCCAAAAAGCTAAAATATTTTTCTTTTTCATTCACAATTTTTCTCTTCACCTAGTAAAACCTAATATGAGAAAAATAATGTAGAAAAAAAAGCTTTTTTCTAATTTGTTTAGTTTGCATTCCACAACAAATTGA
Organism: Ormia ochracea; assembly: GCA_963402855.1. Taxonomy (NCBI): domain Eukaryota; kingdom Metazoa; phylum Arthropoda; class Insecta; order Diptera; family Tachinidae; genus Ormia; species Ormia ochracea. The sequence continues at coordinate 55,409,862 of OY727108.1, read as the reverse complement.
AATTATTTGCTTTAGATGCTTTTTCCGCAAGGTAATGATGCTCCGAATTTTTGTTTCTTATTTGCAATAAAAGGGAAAAACATAAATTTTGTAAATTTTACTTAAGAGCGAAAAAGTTAGTGAATAAAGAAGAAAGTAATGCTGAGTTAAAAGAAATTTAATTTATATTCATAAAGTTTGCAATGACCGCTATGAGTATGCAAATGGGAATTTTTATGCAAAAGTTTTTGTTCAGCCTTTTGCCCCAAAAACATTCAATTTGTTTCTTTTTTTTTTTTTAAATATAAAATTTCGTTAATGTTTCGTTAGCTTTACAGATTTTATGGCAAATGTTTTAACATTATTTTTTGTGGCAAACTGGTTACTTTTAACTTAAAACATTTCCAAAAATTTATTGCATTCGTGAAGGGGGGTGATGAAAACCGAAACTACGTTTTAATAATAAAATATGAAATAAACTAATAAAAATTATTTATTTTAGAAATGAAAAATCCCAGAGTATTCATAAAAATAAATATCTCTTGAAAAATTTTGATGAGGAGGGATAACATTTAATACGGCAATATTTGAAAGCTTTTTTGAAATAAAAATGTTTTCTAAATGAGAATTTATAAAAACGGAGCGATCTCTGAACGAATTAATACTTTGTAAAATTATAAATAAAATACTTTAAGATTATAATAATTAAATAAGTGGAGATAAAAATTAGATAAATTCTTTAAAATTATTTCAATTATTCCACTAGCAATGACAATCTCGGTTCGGCTTAAGACCGCCAATTCTTGCAAGTCCAAGATCTAGATTGCATTTGGCATATTTGCCTGCATGGACTTTTAAAATATGTTGTTGCACGTACAAATTAAAAAAAATATATTTAATTTAAGTATATAAAATATTTTAATAAAGTTTTTTTTTTAAACTTGTATTCACGTCTTCTAATGTTTTATATGGCGTCCCACTATTACCAAGACTGAAATTTTTTTTGCCTTTCATCGCTTATTAACTTGATATTTATTAGACTTTAAATTTTCCTTTTTCTATTTGTAAAATTTAATAAAAAGAATTTAATTTCTATAAATTAATCTACAATTTTATTACAATTTTATATATTATAGACATTTCTTTCACAAAAATGTTGTAGCTAAAAAGTTTTACGCATTATCATGCGCATGCGCATACTCGTATTCATATACATCATTTCTATAACATAATTTTGGTCAAGGTAGCTGAAATGGCGATACCAATAAATGGTTTTTGAGTTCCAATTTCACGTAAGTTTAGATTACTCTTCAGCTTCAACTGCATCTTGTGGCGTTATTTTACAGCTTTTAACCTCCACTGTAACTCTTTGATACGCTTCAGCTTTACGAACAGATATTTCAACCCAACTCGGCCGCTTTTCGTTTCTATTGGTTTTTATATAAATACAAATAATTTTTCCCACCCAACTTAAAATCAAAGATATCGTTTTACAAACTTATTCCTTTTAAATATTGTTAACATTTGCTTCTTAAATATCACAGATACTTTCATACAACCAAGATAAAAGAATTCAAAAACGAACAAGAAAATTAAAAAAAAAAAAAAAAACATTAACTATAAAACCAAAGGAAAGACTTTGTATTCGACCGTACCGAATCTTATTTACTCCTAAATTAATTGTTAAAGCAATTAATGCAAGTTTTTATGAACAAGAAATATCAAATGAAATGTACTGGTATGTAGTAGCAAAGACGTTATTTTATTGAAATTTGTTAATATATTATTATAGTCTCAAAAGATGAGCTTTTGATTATCATAAATCAAACTGGCATGAATGAACGAAAGTAGTTAAATCCCATGAAGAACAATTATTTTGAATTGTCGAAACTTCTGCACACTCCACAACAGTTGTGGATGAATTTTAGCATCCATTGCAAAGAAAGTTTAGTTCCATTACAAAGAGTAGGAATCGAAGGGGACAACTGCTGTAAATCATAATAAAAGTTTTCTTTAGCTTGTTAAGCTTCAACATTTCCGCTACAGAAATTAGTCTCACGCAGTTAACTTACTGGTCTACTAAATATCTATTTGATTTTATTCTCAAATACATTCTAGAAAAGCTACAAAGCAATTTCCATTCCAATATTACGCTGCTTACTATACATATATATGTACAAAAAAAAAAGATATTTTTATGAAAAACACAAACCACTGCGATTTTTATAAGGTAGCTACCTTAGTGATTTTTGGCTGCCCAACTCCTTCCTTTCTCATGGAATTACTCCTTTAATTGAATTCCAATAGTGAAAATTCGTTAAAATGGTAAAAACTTAACTAAAAGTAAAGATGATGCGCGATTTGATGATTCCCTTCTCCTGGATGTAATTCTTAAATGGAAATCCAAATTATTTTCAGCTGAACTCACGCTTATATTACTTTTACTAGTTGATTTTATGTCTCAAAATACGAGGATATTTCTTATATATTTGCCAGTAATTGAAAAACACAAAAAATTGCGATTTTTATAAGGTAGCTACCTTAGTGATTTTTGGCTGCCCAACTCCTTCCTTTCTCATGGAATTACTCCTTTAATTGAATTCCAATCGTGAAAATTCGTTAAAATGGTAAAAACTTAATTAAAAGTAAAGATGATGCGCGATTTGATGATTCCCTTCTCCTGGATGTAATTCTTAAATGGAAATCCAAATTATTTTCAGCTGAACTCACGCTTATATTACTTTTACTAGTTGATTTTATGTCTCAAAATACGAGGATATTTCTTATATATTTGCCAGTAATTGAAAAACACAAAAAATTGCGATTTTTATAAGGTAGCTACCTTAGTGATTTTTGGCTGCCCAACTCCTTCCTTTCTCATGGAATTACTCCTTTAATTGAATTCCAATCGTGAAAATTCGTTAAAATGGTAAAAACTTAACTAAAAGTAAAGATGATGCGCGATTTGATGATTCCCTTCTCCTGGATGTAATTCTTAAATGGAAATCCAAATTATTTTCAGCTGAACTCACACTTATATTACTTTTACTAGTTGATTTTATGTCTCAAAATACGAGGATATTTCTTATATATTTGCCAGTAATTGAAAAACACAAAAAATTGCGATTTTTATAAGGTAGCTACCTCAGTGATTTTTGGCTGCCCAACTCCTTCCTTTCTCATGGAATTACTCCTTTAATTGAATTCCAATCGTGAAAATTCGTTAAAATGGTAAAAACTTAACTAAAAGTAAAGATGATGCGCGATTTGATGATTCCCTTCTCCTGGATGTAATTCTTAAATGGAAATCCAAATTATTTTCAGCTGAACTCACGCTTATATTACTTTTACTAGTTGATTTTATGTCTCAAAATACGAGGATATTTCTTATATATTTGCCAGTAATTGAAAAACACAAAAAATTGCGATTTTTATAAGGTAGCTACCTTAGTGATTTTTGGCTGCCCAACTCCTTCCTTTCTCATGGAATTACTCCTTTAATTGAATTCCAATCGTGAAAATTCGTTAAAATGGTAAAAACTTAATTAAAAGTAAAGATGATGCGCGATTTGATGATTCCCTTCTCCTGGATGTAATTCTTAAATGGAAATCCAAATTATTTTCAGCTGAACTCACGCTTATATTACTTTTACTAGTTGATTTTATGTCTCAAAATACGAGGATATTTCTTATATATTTGCCAGTAATTGAAAAACACAAAAAATTGCGATTTTTATAAGGTAGCTACCTTAGTGATTTTTGGCTGCCCAACTCCTTCCTTTCTCATGGAATTACTCCTTTAATTGAATTCCAATCGTGAAAATTCGTTAAAATGGTAAAAACTTAACTAAAAGTAAAGATGATGCGCGATTTGATGATTCCCTTCTCCTGGATGTAATTCTTAAATGGAAATCCAAATTATTTTCAGCTGAACTCACACTTATATTACTTTTACTAGTTGATTTTATGTCTCAAAATACGAGGATATTTCTTATATATTTGCCAGTAATTGAAAAACACAAAAAATTGCGATTTTTATAAGGTAGCTACCTCAGTGATTTTTGGCTGCCCAACTCCTTCCTTTCTCATGGAATTACTCCTTTAATTGAATTCCAATCGTGAAAATTCGTTAAAATGGTAAAAACTTAACTAAAAGTAAAGATGATGCGCGATTTGATGATTCCCTTCTCCTGGATGTAATTCTTAAATGGAAATCCAAATTATTTTCAGCTGAACTCACGCTTATATTACTTTTACTAGTTGATTTTATGTCTCAAAATACGAGGATATTTCTTATATATTTGCCAGTAATTGAAAAACACAAAAAATTGCGATTTTTATAAGGTAGCTACCTTAGTGATTTTTGGCTGCCCAACTCCTTCCTTTCTCATGGAATTACTCCTTTAATTGAATTCCAATCGTGAAAATTCGTTAAAATGGTAAAAACTTAACTAAAAGTAAAGATGATGCGCGATTTGATGATTCCCTTCTCCTGGATGTAATTCTTAAATGGAAATCCAAATTATTTTCAGCTGAACTCACGCTTATATTACTTTTACTAGTTGATTTTATGTCTCAAAATACGAGGATATTTCTTATATATTTGCCAGTAATTGAAAAACACAAAAAATTGCGATTTTTATAAGGTAGCTACCTTAGTGATTTTTGGCTGCCCAACTCCTTCCTTTCTCATGGAATTACTCCTTTAATTGAATTCCAATCGTGAAAATTCGTTAAAATGGTAAAAACTTAACTAAAAGTAAAGATGATGCGCGATTTGATGATTCCCTTCTCCTGGATGTAATTCTTAAATGGAAATCCAAATTATTTTCAGCTGAACTCACGCTTATATTACTTTTACTAGTTGATTTTATGTCTCAAAATACGAGGATATTTCTTATATATTTGCCAGTAATTGAAAAACACAAAAAATTGCGATTTTTATAAGGTAGCTACCTCAGTGATTTTTGGCTGCCCAACTCCTTCCTTTCTCATGGAATTACTCCTTTAATTGAATTCCAATCGTGAAAATTCGTTAAAATGGTAAAAACTTAACTAAAAGTAAAGATGATGCGCGATTTGATGATTCCCTTCTCCTGGATGTAATTCTTAAATGGAAATCCAAATTATTTTCAGCTGAACTCACGCTTATATTACTTTTACTAGTTGATTTTATGTCTCAAAATACGAGGATATTTCTTATATATTTGCCAGTAATTGAAAAACACAAAAAATTGCGATTTTTATAAGGTAGCTACCTTAGTGATTTTTGGCTGCCCAACTCCTTCCTTTCTCATGGAATTACTCCTTTAATTGAATTCCAATCGTGAAAATTCGTTAAAATGGTAAAAACTTAACTAAAAGTAAAGATGATGCGCGATTTGATGATTCCCTTCTCCTGGATGTAATTCTTAAATGGAAATCCAAATTATTTTCAGCTGAACTCACGCTTATATTACTTTTACTAGTTGATTTTATGTCTCAAAATACGAGGATATTTCTTATATATTTGCCAGTAATTGAAAAACACAAAAAATTGCGATTTTTATAAGGTAGCTACCTTAGTGATTTTTGGCTGCCCAACTCCTTCCTTTCTCATGGAATTACTCCTTTAATTGAATTCCAATCGTGAAAATTCGTTAAAATGGTAAAAACTTAACCAAAAGTAAAGATGATGCGCGATTTGATGATTCCCTTCGCCTGGATGTAGTTCTTAAATGGAAATCCAAATTTTTTTAAGCTGAACTCACGTTTATAATTTATTAAAAGTAAAGATGATGCGCGATTTGATAATTCCCTTCTCCTGGATATATATAATTATATATTATATTATATATATTATATTATCCCCTATAATATTAACAATCATTAAATGAACTTATAATTTAAAATAAATTTATAAATTTATAAATAATTAATAATATAATAGATAATTCAAATTAGAAATATAAAATATAATTATTTATAAATAACTAATTTAAGTAAATATTTAATAAATAATTAAATTAAACAAACATTTAACTAATATATAAATTAAACTCAAATATTTACAAATAATTAAATTAAATAAATGTTTAATAAATAATTTTTAATTTTTTATTTATATAATTAAAATTAGTAAAATAAATGTATAAACTATTATTTTTATTATAATTTAATTATAGTTTTGATATAATAATTAATAAATATTTAATAGGATAATTTATTATATTTTAATTTCTTTTTTCATTTTTTCATTCATTTATTCATTTATTTTTTTGGTAATTACAATTCATCTGAGCATTATTAAACTTTAAATTATATTCATTAAATAATATTTATTTGCATATGCATATGTATATGTTATTATCATTATTATTATTATTTTATAAATTACTTATTACATTAATATTTTCATATATATATAAATATTTTAATTATTTTAAAATAATAAACAAAAATTTATTTACAATATTTATTTAATTAATAAATATTTAACAGATATATATAATGCAATTAATTGTTATAAATTTTTTTTTTTTGTTTAGATATATAACAAAGTAATAATTAATAAAATATATATATACATATTAATATAAATTTTTTGATTTATTTTATAAACATTTAATGTGATAAATTTTAACTCAAATTATATTATATATATATATATATGTATTTATTCAGTAATTTAAGAATTTGTATCGATCATATGGGTTCCTTCCTTAGTTACATAAATTAATAACATCGAATCTGTTCAAAAACAGATTTTGGTTATTTTGCTTAAGGGATCTTGGATGGAACTGGTATGTTCTTCCTCCGTATGAAGCCAGACTGGGTCTTATCAAATTGCCGACTCTAAAAAGTAGAAGGACAATGCGAAGTCTCATGTTTCTGTATGGCTTAATACGTGGTGATGTGGATTCTGATTTCTTGCTGAGCAACATCCAGACCCACTAAGGCCACTCGTATTTTCCATGTCTTCCATTTAGAATATTATCATATTATCGATATGATTTGATTTATTTATTTATTTATATAGACATAAGGCGGATAGGAGCTATAACTTCTATGGTCTTAAGCTCATACAGTTGAACATAAATGGTAAAACTAATTTATTTATTTATAATAAGTGATAAAGTTTATACTTTTTAAGGACCTCCAATAATAGAACTGAATTGTCTAATGTCATACCTTGTAAAATATTAGTTATGTCTAGATTTTTGAAAATTTTTTCTCTTTGACCGATATTTTAAAAAGAAATATTTTTCTACTTTTAAATCATTATGCTAATTTATTCCTCAACTTTGTATTACTTTAGTATGTAAGCAATGTATATTCTACAAACTTAAATGAATAAATAAAATAATTTATTTAGTATAAAATGTATTTACAATTAATTTTTTAATTTTATCATTAGAATAGTATATATTTTTTGTACTTTGAGAAGTGACTGCTACGCAACTGCTAAGCATTTGGCTGGCATTAGGATTTGCTTTCAAAATTTAAATAATTTTTGCAATCAAATAAATAAAATTCCAAAAACAGTACAGAAATATCAATAAAACTAAATGAACTGCAACCCATAATTTTTTAACAATTTTAAAGTAAAAATATATATAAAAAATATGTTTAGCCAGAATAGACAGTTTTAATATACTACGAATGCGGTCAAGTATTTTCGGTCTTACAATATTAGGAAGTTGTCTTTGCCAGCCAAAGAAGTCTTTTAAGACCAACTACTCTTACTGAAACATTTCTTCTTCTTACCCTTTGGCAAAATTTATATTTGCAACAGTTTTCCCCTTCGGTTCTTTCTGCATTTAATTTACGTGCATATTTTATTTGCCTAGAATTTCTTTTCTTTGCATTACTTACTTTTTTTTTAAACAACAACAAAAATCCATTAATATGTTCTAACTATTTGTACAAATTATCCAGCGCATAAGCAATTCAATTCTTCCAACTTATTTTCATAAATTCTAAATTGTTGCCGTTTCCACGCCATTCATGGTTCCTTATACAATATGATCAGGAAACCTCAAACCATACTTTTGCTTAACTGTCCAAAAGCTCTGAAAAATAAATTAGAATTACAAAAATATACATAAACAGCAAAGTTTAGAATTAAAAAAAAAAAAAATAAAAAAAACTAAAAAGCATAACTAAAAACAAATGGAATTTGTGAATATAATAAATACACACATGCAACCATACAAGGATGCTTATTATCCAGCCTATTCACAGGAAACAAGTTCACATGTTATTTCAGCATTTTTACAGAACCAGTGCATGCAAAGCCAAGGCAAAACTAGACTGTAGACTTCTTACTGTGCAGAATATAACTTATAACTTTATAAGGACACGGAGGGAAAAAAGAAAAATTGTGTGCGCACTCATGTCATATTCCATCTCCATATTTTGGCATTCAGATACATGTACAGATAAGTGTTAGAGGGTTTGTGTGGCTGTGACTGTATGTTAAAATAACTAGAGATTTTAAATAACATTTTAAATTAAGCGTATATATACATATAAATATTTTTTTTGTGTTACCAAACCCAGATATCTTATCATCATCTGCACAGCCAACAATTGCCCATAGAAAATATAAAGTGTGAAAAAACTAAATATAACTTATTTGTACGTAGAAAAGACGTACCGGCCGGTACGTGCCCATGTATGTATTGACTTATGCTTGTGTGTTTGTAGGCAGATAATAAAAACTTTTAAAGCCCCACTTCTGCCAAGAATCTTTAAATCGTTTACATGTGGCACAAACGCGTCTAGCCTTTTTGCTTAAACAGGCAGCCATACAAATTATTTTGTATCTCTGTAAAGAAAACTGGGAAATCCACTTCTTTATACACGCACACATGCATATTATTTTCACAGCATACAACTAGCAAATCGGGAAATGTCTCTTTGTCAAATTCAACTGTAGAAAACAATCTCAATAAGAGAAAATGCAGCAACACAAGTGTAAAAAAGTTTGTACATTTCAAGGAAAATCAACGTAAAACGGCGAAAGCAATTATCTTGGCTGACAATTGCAATCAGTCTATAATCGAATTAAACTTTTTTTTTTTATTCGAACATACGAAATTGTTTAATTTGTTTTTTTCATGAATATTTAAATATTAGCGAGAATGTCAACTTTATCTTGTGTGTGTTAATATAATTTGTTTCGGAAAAGAATGCCTCTGGAAATTGTTAGATCAGGGTGACCGAAAATATACACTTAAGTCTTTAAAACGACCTGTCGTGAGTTTTCTAAAAGAAAAAATTATCCCTCTGCTTGTAGGAATTTTGTTGTCCGACTGCGCTTCCTCATCGTTTACAGTCAGTTACATCCAGCCATGTGGCCTTTCCAAGATACACGAGCCACATCGGAGTCAAAGCAGGCTATATTCGCTATGATCTGGTAACTATATAAATTGTGGTTGCACCTCGTAATTTTTATATGATGTTCTTCTCCGGTTCTTATGCGGTATGCAATCTATGCCCAGTCAACTAATTCTGATTTTGTAGCACCAAAGGCCGTGGTTTACTATCCTATGCAGTAGTGCACACAAAAATCTGATGTGATTCCCCTATTTTAAAAAAAACGCCATATTGTCATAAAAATTATTTCTCTGCTGAGGGAAGTAAAAGTAACTCTTGTGTTTGCAAAAGCACCATTTTATGCAAATTTTCGTAAGCTTTTGCTAATCGCACAACTTGTAAAAGGAATCTGTCACACAGATGCATTTTTATGTTATAATTAACAGATCGTACAATTGCTTAGCATAGTGGATAATGACCTCAGCCGGTTTTGCAAACCGTTTCGTATATTCCCATTCGCATTAAAATTTAATTTAGTTATATACGAAATCACGTAACTACTAAAAAAATCAAAAATGCCAGCTCTGTAATTTAAAACACCAGAACTCTGAAAAGCCACTGCATTGCATTTCTACCACTAATGTTAGTTACGTGGTATTGTAGTTCATATAACCATATATTATTAAAAAATCCTACATTGCCAAAGAGCTGCTATCCACAAGATAGCAAATAATAAAGTAGATAATAATACATAATAATATATAATAATGATATAAAGTAAATAATATTGTATGATAGACATACGAAGGGGAGAAGTACTGATATTGTTTGTTGTGTATCTACTCGCTAATTATGCGAAAAGGAAATGAAGTAGAAGAAATATCTGGTCCAAATTGTTATCTGAAAGAGAAAACAATTTAATTAGTCCGTAATTATTAGTCAGTAATTATATAATTTAGTATACAACAATTTTGTAAACTCCCTTACTGTGTTAGTTATGTGATATTGCTTTTCAACTAACGATATGAAAGTTATTTTATAAAAAAAACATTATTAGAAGAATATTAAAAAGCAGTTAACTCGAAACTATATTTTACTTATTTTAGAAGTTCATCAGTTTATTTCTTCGAAATAAATTAACTTCTATTTAAAAACAAAGCAAAAACAAGCAAACTGAATGGGAATTTTCTAAAGCAATTAAAAATTTTATAAGTTTCAATGATTTTAAAATTACAAACTGTATCAGAAAGCAAAGATTTAATAGTGTGAGTGCTAATAAAATCCTCTTAAGTATAATCAATATTAAAAATATTCCTATAATGCTGCACAAAAATGCTTATTCATGCATTAAAGAGGTGCTTAATTAAAGTTTAATTACTACATAGATTAAATTTCATTAAATTTCAAGTTAATTTAGTGTAGCGTCAACATTTTAACCACTCCAAGTTAAAAACTAAACGTGAGACGAGAAATTCATATTAAAAGTTCATACGTAACAACATTGGCAAATAGTACTAACTGGACTTAAGTTATTTCATTTTAGTAGCTCGTAAAATAAATTCTGAGTACGAGTATTTAACCAAACGATTTCCCCACCACTAATTTCCTGAATACACAGATAATTATTTGAGTTGGTTTCAGTATATTATCTGTATGCCGATTTGTAAAAAGCCACAACTAATTTAATAACAAATTAATATGGGCATTTCATTGTAATTATATGCTACATGGAATATAAATAGAGAATTTTTTGCAAGTGTTGTAAGTTCAACGAAGAAAAAAAATTTACTTTATATAATTAGTGATGTGTTAGGAAGCACACATACATGTATAGAAATGAAATAAAAGTTTGCCATTTTGTTGTTTCAATTTAATTTGTTTAACCATAATTAAAGAAAAAAAAGTATTAAAAACAAAATTAAAATAAAATTCCAATAACAGCAATAATAATAACCATAACAATGGCTACGAGTACATGAAAAACTAAAATAGATTTATGACGAAGGAAATTTCTTTATTGTGATTATGCTGTTGTAGCTCTCAATTAGTTTTTGGAAAAAATCGTATAAAATAAAAAAATTTAATATTATTATTATTTTTTTTCAATGTCTTGTTTTGCATTATATTTAAAAAAAATTTATTCGATTAAAAAGTTTATATCAAAAATATTGACTATTTTGAGTACAATTTTTTTAAAAATTTTAAATTTCTTTCGATTATAATTTTATTTGAAATGACTAATGCTATTTATAACAATATTTTATAAAAAATAAAAAAAGTAAATGGTCCAAGTTTAAAAGAATTACAAAAAAACTTTTATTAACATCATTACATCAATCTTCTCACTGCATCATGTCTTGTGGCTGGATACAATATATTATAATAAATTAATTACTTCAAAAAACAAACAAATTTTTAAAAATTAAAAATTAAAAAAATTTTAAAATTAATATCGAAAATTGATTAAAAAGTTAGCTGGTCTTAAAAAAAGGTTATTAGCAATTTTTTATAAACTAAAGTAAATTCGTCCAGCTTCGATATATTTATTTTTATACAAAAAAAGAGAATAATTATTCTTTATTAATAATTATAATATTCCTACATTTGCATGACATGTGACGAGACTTACAAAATATATATTCAGCCAGTCTAAAATAGTACCATGTCATTCCTTAAGTTTCTCTTAAAAAAATTTCGAAATATTGTGAAAACTAATTTTTAAAAAAAAAACAAAAATAAATAATAAATTTTTTTAAACTTTGTTTCTCAATAAAATTTATAAATCAGTCTGGCTTTAGTTCAATACTTCAATATATAGGAATTTTTTCATACCATTCCATTGCTTAAGTTTCTCTTAAAAAAATTTCGAAATATTGTGAAAACTAATTTAAAAAAAAAAAAAAAAAAACAAAAATAAATAATATATTTTTTTAAACTTTGTTTCCCAATAAAATTTATAAATCAGTCTGGCTTTAGTTCAATACTTCAATATATATTTTTTTATACCATTCCATTCCTTAAGTTTTCTTTAAACATTTTCGAAATATTGTAAAAACCAATTTTTTAAAAAAAAAATAAATAATATATATTTTTAAACTTTGTTCCTCAATAAAATTTATAAATCAGTCTGGCTTTAGTTCAATACTTCAATATATAGGAATTTTTTCATACCATTCCATTGCTTAAGTTTCTCTTAAAAAAATTTCGAAATATTGTGAAAACTAATTTTTTAAAACTTTTTTTTTAAACTTTGTTTCCTAATAAAATTTATATTTAAACAAAATTCCAGATAAAAATGTATTAAATTTTAGAATGACTTTTTAAGCCGCAGTTTTTAATTTTTTTTTTGGTGCCTATACATGAAGTCAACCAATTTAAATAAAAAACAATTAAAATATAGTAATTAATTAATATATATCATAATTATAAGCATTATGAATTATAATTAATTATTATATATAATCAATTAAAACAAAAATTGAAGTGATTTTTAATTGAAGTGGGCCACAACATTCCCTGCCTTAATCTTTACTCATATTAAATTGTTTTAATCTGAGTTACACCACCTACAAAATTAATTCATAACATTTTTTTGTTTTATTTTAATTATTTGCAACATTTTTGTTTAATTTGCTTAAAAATGTTTAAACGTTTTAGCATTAATTAATTTTTCTGAAGTAGCCATTGACATATCAAATAAAAATGAAACAAAAATGTGATCATTGTTTTTAAATATAAACTAAAAATTTACCTCAACTTCATTACAATAAATTTAATACTATTTAATTATTTTTTAATTATATTTTTGATTTTTGTGGCATGCTTGCGTAAAGCGACGTTACATATTCACGGCTAAAAAAATTGATGTTTTTAAATTCCATAATTTGCCCCAAAAGGTAAAGCTTAAAGCCGTGGTCAAAGGCAAAAAAAAAAAACGAGAAGCATAAGCAGTATGCACACAAATTATTATATTTCTAACTTGATGTTTATCGGTATAGAAATATTTATTTTTTCATCAGTTATAAAATCTATTTTATAGTTGTGTGAGAATAATATTTCCATGCAGTTTTATATCCTTTTTAATATAAAATATGCTTTTTTTTTGTTTTTGAAATTTATTAAAATAAATTTTTCAATAAATGCGAATTAAATACGAATAACTTTAAAATATGAAGGATGGAAAATAATGTAAATAACGAAACATTTTTTACTCTAAACAAAACGCAACAACACTGCGAAATAAAATAAAATATTGGGTCCTCAAATTGCCGCTAATCCCAAGGATTCCAATATAATCATATCTGCTTCTCGCGATAAGTCTTTGTGGTTAGAATGGCTTCAAATATAATCTTTGCAAATTTATGAATTTAGATATTTATTTTATATGTTTGCTTTTTGTGTTTAATACTTAACAAGTTATATTTAAGAAGTAATAGCCAATAGAAATTGTTATTATTCGCATAACGAAATGATTATCTGTCTATCTGCAGTCTGATATAAATATAAAGAATATATGAGAAATTCAAAAAGTTATTACCTGTAAAGGATTGCTATCAGCGGTTTAAATGGGGGAAAAGCTCCAATTGCTAATTAAATCAGTAAAAATCAACAAAACATAAACAAACTCAACCACCAATCCATGCAAAATAGTTTTTAAATTAGAAAACCCACAAGGCACAAGTCTCCTGGTTTGATCCGCTTGAGTTGGATTGGCTTAAAAAATATAATAATAATTTAAATTTCTTTATTATAAAGAAATAGAAAGTTGCTATTTTTAATTACACTAATCATGCTAAATAAAACTATTCCGTAGAATATTAAAATTATTTTGTAGTAGTTTATTTTTGGGTCCCAGCCAGCCTTTCATAAGCCTATTTCCCCGCATGCTAAAGCAGATTACATTTATTTAACTTCCTCTTAAAGAGAACTAGGAAGAGTACTTAAATTATGGAATAGAAGCATCAATTTAAATGAATTGATTTTCTTACTCTGTTTTGAAGTGACGCCAGCTCTCAGGATGTAGACCCTATACGTTTCTATTAGCGAAAGGGATATTGCTAAGTTAAGGATTCTTTGTGTCATCCTAATAACAATTAACACATGAGATATTAAAACACTTTCAGGCAAATCCATGAACATTTTTTATTTAATGACTTCGGGAGGCTGGTTCCGGCACGATCCCAGCTATTTCCAATTGATGAATAACAACCCAAAACGTTGTAATAAAAGCAAGCAATGTCTTCTAAAAGCAGATGAAGATCCTCATGCAGGCATATTAAGTCATATTTTAAGTCATTTAAATTTGTTAAATTATTATAATTTGTAAAGAAATATATAATTTGCTGATCAAGTAACTCACATATCTGATCACTTTGCAATATTATCTTTTTTCTTAACGGAGACAAAAGGCAAACTGGATAACTAAAGTCGGGTGAGAAAAATATCCTGAAATTACACTTAGCTTTCGCCAAGGAGCTTTAAATATAATTATGATGGAGGGGCAAATATACTTTGGTTTGGAATTCAATGGCACAAGCTAGCCAAGTAGCTATAAAAAGCAATAAACTTTAATATAATAATTTTTTTTTCTTATTTAAAAATACTTTTCTGAAATTTTTAAATACAATTCGCTAATGCAAATACAAGTAGAATTAAAAGATTTTCTGAACTGCTGAGCTGCTACTTGTTATTATAAACTTTTTTTTATGGATTTAAGCATTTCGACAATGACAGCATTCATACAATATTGCTATTATAAGCAGTATAAATGAATAGCATTTTTAAAATGGCTATAAAAATTTGCATTAATTACTTATAACTGAAAAGTAATCATTTTTGTTTTGTTCTAGTTTCATCATCAATATACTTGAGAAATAAAATTGTTTTTAACATAAAACACAAACTGGAAATAAAGTTGTTAATTTATATTAAATAAGTATTCCATAATATTATAATTAATAAGAAACGAAAAGGCAACGGTCCACTACTTTTATCAAAAAGTTTTAAAATCAATTTAACTTTTAGCCATAAATACGCTTAGAAACAAACTTTAGAGAGAATTTGTTAACAATGATACGCCAGCATTTAAATGAGTGAAGAAACTTTGAAAACAATTATGCAAATGGCTTTTTAAAACGCTATTTAAAAGCTTATTGTACAGAAGTCTTGTTGATATGATGGTGTATTAATTCAGGCCATGCAAAAGTAGAATTGCTCTATTTTCCCATTTCCAAAAAAAAAACAAAAAACATTATGAGACCCAACAGAATGACTTTAAAGTGGTTAAGTCTGCAAACATTAGCTTGCTTTGACTAATCAAAAGGGAATAAAACAAATTCGATTAAAAAACGAACTTTAGAAATGAACTATATTTACTAGGCATAATTCCATTAATGTTCAGTAAACGAGCTGTATTAAAAAATTTGAGTTATTTAAATTAAAATTTAAATCCTCAAAACAGTAAAAGTAATAATTGTGGTAGAGTATGTAGAGCACATGCTCAAAATGTAAAGGACGAGCATCTTTTCAGCTCTTGAAGCCATTACATCCTTGTATACACTTGTAAGCCTCAATTCACCACATTTAATTAATATTAAATCCCCAGATTTAAGTATCGTAATTTAAAACCAACGCCTGTGTGTACAGCATTTGTTCTGTTTTTTTCTTAAACTCGTATCTGCCAGCAGTATCGTTATTTACACTGGTGTTTAGCGGCAAGTTGAGAAAATACACACTGACTGAGTTTATATTAAATGAATACAGAGCAGGTGGAATCGGCTTGAGGAGCATTTTGCCGGTGCGGTTTCCTTTAGGCACTTTATAAAAAAGTTTAAAAGTTTATAAATGGAAAATATGCTTTCATGGTATCGAACAAACATTTTTATTTCTAAGCAGTTAAATTTAAACACAATAATCAAAAGGGAAGAAGCATATCATTGCCGGAAATCTGACATGCCAAAGCTTGAAGAGGAGAAATTTTTCAGAACAGATTCCACTAATTGTTTGTATATTTTCCCACCGAAATATCAAAACTTTTAAAATAAGGCTAAAATTAGTATTACTGCTTGTAGTGTTAAGCAGATCTCGGCCACGGTCTCGTTGGTAATACATGTAGCAAAAACAGGGTTCCCTCAAAACGAGTACTGCTCCAATGACGCAGAAATCATAACACAAAATAATGTCTTTAAATTCCAAAAACTAACCTCTTTTCATTTCCCAACTTGCACCGCTTTTAGTCACTCTAATAACTTTTATATATAATGCACATACTCGTAACAGGTATCACAACTAGACCATGAAAAATGAAAATTCATTTAAATTAGGGAAAACCACATGGTAGATAAAATAAGAAATCCATATTATTTTCGAAAAACCAAAGTAAAACCAACTTCCATTTACTTACGTATATGAGTATAATGTATACGCAGTCGTAATAACGTAATCATTTTAAATTTCTTACAAGGTAGTTTCCTAAAGAGAAATTAAAATACAATTAATTTCTCTTGTAAAAAATAAAAACCTTTTAAAAAATACAGGCATGCCTATGAATGGTTAATACTTTTAAGAAGATAAACTTTACAACTTATACAACTGATATATATTTAGAAAATAATATATAGTATTTATAGTATCATTTACATTCGCTTTATAGTTACAATTGAGCCCAAAATGCTCCCTCACGATTCCTTCAGACATTGACATCGGGCATGTACAACCAATAAACTATAGATGGTTTCATGAGGCAAAGCAACTATCGAAATGCTAGACAATAATAGCTTAACAGCGCCCAATTATCTATTACTAGGCTTTTTCCGTATATCACGACTAGTATACGAAGAGTTGTTTACAAAAAAAAATAGGAACAAAAAGGAAACGTCAATGTTTTCATTATTTGATAAAAAAAATTACCATACTTTGTTAAAAAGAAATTCGTCCTCTCCGTGACAATGCTCGTTTGAACATTGCCGTGACCAGGATTCGAACCTGGGTTACTACGGCCACAACGTAGGGTCCTAACCACTAGACGATCACGGCTTTCGAGGCGACATATCCAACATTTCGGTGCACCATTATATAAATATATATTAATGTTTAAAGCCGTTTAAAGCCATGCTTGAATCCATTTCATGGTTTTAATTTATAAAGAAGTAAATAATATGTTAAGCGTTGCCATTGTTGTGTTTTCTGTGCTCAAAATAGGAATTTAATGAATTAGTATATATCTCCAGATTTATTTTTTTAGATACCGGACTATATTCTAAAACTATTTTCTTTGCAAATTTTTAACAAAAATGAATTTAAAATAATTTTAATTTTTCAAATTTCTCATCTCAAATTTCTTCAGAAGAAATCATATAATACAAAATACTAACAATATTGGAGTCAGATCTTTTACGGTATTATCTTATTTATCTATTTTTATATGTTTTATATAATTCAAAGTTATTATATTATTAAAATTGTTACAAAATAACAAAATCGATCATTCGATTGTTAAATTTTTTGACAGCAGAATTTATTTTATTCTTATTTTTTATCTTATTTTTGTGTTTTGTTTAATTTTAAATTCTGCCAACTTTTACAATGGTATAACGATAATTTTTTAGATGCATTGTATTATTGCTTTTGAATCAATTTAAAGTTTATTATTGAAAAATTTATACTTCTCAGGATATATACATATTTCCAGTAAAAACATTTCATTTGTACTATAAAAAAATTATATTAAAACATATAAATATATAAAAAAAAAATATATTAAAATATATAAATATATAAAAATAATTACGACCATATATATATCTTTATATATATTTAAAAAAAATATATAAAAATATAATATTGATATTATGATTTCATTTTTATTTTTTATTTAACTAATATGGAACAATTTTTAAAATTCCCAATTTATTTAACTTTAATTTTTAATTCTAAAAATATTTATATTTATTTTGGATTTGAATTCTAAGCCATTAAGGTTTCCATTAGTTTCCCCTTTTTGCAACACTGTGCATAACAAATCATGAGCAAATGTGAAAGGGAAAAGTAACTGAAATCCATAAGCAAGATATACCAACCATAGTAGTCACGCTTGTGTATTAAACAAAGCGAAACCAATTATGTATTTATAACAAAATAAATTTTTAATGTCTGCATTTGAAGTTTTATAGCTTCAGATAGTTTTAATGTCTTTTCTTCAAAAGAAAACCGGCTCGTAGTCAAACATTAATGCAAATGCGAAGACATATAAATGTGTTTATTTGTATCCTAATAAAAATTCTATTAGAGCAATTACAAATGAAAATATTTTGTTAAAAGAATGGATATATATGTTAAATATCATTGATTTATTCAATTTATAAATTTAATTAATTGCCAATAATAATTTTCCATTTGTAGGTCAGCCACCGAAGACTTACAATTAATGAAGTAATGAATGAAGAATAAAAGCGAATGAAGCTAAAGGCTTTTCATCATTTCGAAAGTCTTGTAACAATATTTTTGTATAGACATATTTTAAATAAATTCTAATTTCATTATAATTGATTGATATCAATTTTTCATTGATATAAATTTTTTTCCGTAATTTTTTTTTTTTTTTAGTGACAAAACTATTAATAAATTTTTTTTTGTATAATTTCGTTATAATAATTTATTATAGTGTTTGACTAAAGATGAATGAGTTTATATAGCTGTATTAATATTCAGGATGGCATATCCTTGCAAAACGGTAAATAAGCAAACATTTTTTAGTCAAATCTTTACATTCGTGTGTATAAGAAAGAGCTTTCGGATTTCACGTAGCCGTGATCGTCTAGTGGTTAGGACCCTACGTTGTGGCCGTAGTAACCCAGGTTCGAATCCTGGTCACGGCAATGTTTCTCAGCAAACATTGTCACGGGTGAAATTACATTTTTTTTTAAATTAAAATAACAATTTTTGATTTTTCATCTGGAGAAACTTTAGCATTACTATATGGTATATTATACAATGGAATTATGGATACAAAGATTACGAGTATGATCGTAAGTTTTAGTTGTATTTTTCTTACTGGCTGTAAAAAAATGTTTCATTAACAATTTCTTATTAATTTTGTATTTAAAACTCAATTAAGGACCGTAGCATTTTCGCCACTGCTTTTCGTTTAAATATTTTAAAATACATTTAATTACAATAAATGCATGCAAATATATTTTTAAAAATAGTTTTTTAATAATGATGGGCTGATGATTAAAGGAAATAGAATTTAATTATTGACCAAATTCATATCTCAAGTGATATTGTAATGATTTTGAATGAGTTGATTTTAGGAATATAATATTTACTAAGAGGAAATAAGAAAGTTACCCGGCACAATCAATGTAAATAAATTTAGAATCCTTTTCACTAGATAAGCGTTTACCAATGTGAAACGCTACTTCTATATAAAACTTAAAAAACAATCTTTGGAATCGACATCGTGTAAATTTTTACATGCTCTTATGCAACCCATACACGATACAACCGTTGGTACAACTCGCTTAGTAATCAAGTTGTGTGTTGTGCCCACAGACGATAAAACCTCTTCGTTTTGCAAACAATTTACAGCTGGAACCAACAAATAATAAACACGCATCCCACGAAGCAAAACAAATTTGGCTTAAATTTTGTGATGCAATAAAACAATTGAAAGCTCTTTAAGTAAATTAAATATTTATTGACATTCAAATTTTTTTTAATCTAAAAGATTTTTAATAAACTTTAAAAAATAAAACTTCAATGAACTCTTTTTAATTGCATATAATTTACTAATATTGGCTATCATTAAATAATTCAGCGTAGAACTGTGCTTTAGTTTCATTTCAGCTGTGTCTTCCACTTTTAATTAGTATTCACTTGGTTTTCTTTGCTTTCAAAAACCAAATTGACCGACGACACGTCTTTCGCTCACAAAATTAAAATGAGAATGATGTACGAAGTCGCATGACTAACCCACAAACGTTGCAACGCGTTGGCACAACTTGACAAAAGAACTAAAAAATTTTGATTTTTCATACAACCGAGACACAATTTCATACAACAAGCCCATACACGTTACAATATTGATTACAACCTGCCCAAGTTGTACCAACGGTTGTATCGTATATGGGTTGCATTATAAAGCTTACAATCTTACAATCTGTTGCTGCATAGCTTTCTGAATATTAAACCACTTTTCAATTAAATTATTTAATTAGACATGATTTTCAAAAGAATGGTCTAAATTAAAGAGCATAGAAACTTGTGGCAGCAAATCCATCAACGATTTCATTTTCTGTTTCCATGATCACTGTTGATGATTTTACGTTCGCTGAAGATGGTCAAAATAAACACATGAAAGCCTAAGTGGGTGCGTCTCCACAGCATTTTAGAAAAAAAAAAACTATTAAGCAGTTGCTACCAAAGTAATGCATTATCTGCCTGCACTAATTGAACTCTACTATAATATACAATGGATATTGAATCGGTTTTAACGAAACATCTACCATAAACTCGATTGCATTTAATAATAATTGTTACGGAAATTTCTTGCAATCTCTGTGCCTACTGCTCATCAGTTGGCTTACTAAATGTAATCAAATTTATGTATTTTAACGACTACTTGTTTAATTTGTTTTTGATACAACGTAAAATTGCAGTCATACAAGTGAGATATAACAGAGAATAAAGCAATAAAATTAAAGTGGAAAATGAATGAATACTGCCATGTTTCAAAAAGTATATTTTATATTCATATTCACAAAAGAGAAAAAAGGACTTCAATGTCCACTACTGGTTATGGAAAACAATGAAGGCTTTATTTAATTAACACCGAAAAAAGTCATACTAGAAGAAGAGAGAAACAGAAATAAAGAGTGAGTGCAGGAGCCAAATTAAAAAACAACCCGAATAAGTAATGTGGGCGATGCCTGTTTTTTTTTGTATATGACTTTTATATCTCATTCTATTTATGGTCTCCTATATTAAATGAGAGAAGAAACCATCATGACAGTATGTTATCCTGAAGATATTCTCCATATAACTTGTTGGCGACATCACTTAATTGGCTTCTTGTCCTGAGTCCCTATATAGATATTTCTTTTATGATATAACATTGGAAAAGTAGAGTACTAAATAATCGAAAAGTAGATTTTAAAAGCTAAAAAATACAATAAATAAACGAAATTTTAAGCATCTTGTAAACCAGCGTAACCAAACAAAATAACTATTTGGCTTCTTTATATTGTTGTTTGCTTTATATTGCTCAGAACAGAGTGTATTTTTTTTTATATTTTAATATTGAAAAAATTATTTCAATATGTTCAATGACTGAAAAATATGTTTTTTTTTTCTTTCTTTGCCAAATTTTATAAATGTATATTGTTCGAGAAACTAATTAGTACATAATTTAATTGGATGCACCTGAGAAAAAAATTAATAAGTGAAATAAAAATGCATTCTCCCAAATTAAACGAAGTAAACTAATTGTGTCATCAAATGCACCAGAGTAATAAGCATATGAGTCATACTCTGGAAAGAATTTAAAACATTAAACATTATATAATTCATTTAGTTTTCATAATTTAGCCAAATGCAGAATGCACACGCATAATTATATTGACACCGCGACAGATGCTTGCCGAATGGTAGCAGATCTAGGCCTACGTGGTCTAGATTCAAACTCAACACTAAAATTCCAATCGATAAACGTGTTTACATACGCCTAAGTAGCAGCATGAGGAAACCTTAGAGAAAAAGTTGCATAAAGGGGGAACCCCCACAACAATGAAAATAAATTAAAAATAGGGGCCAGTTAGAAAGCCATGAATTTTATTTGCATTTAAATCGAATAACAAAAATTAGTCAGTGTTGGATAAAAATACATTAAATTAAAATTATTGAAATGCTTTTTCTTTTTTAATTTGCAAATAAAATTTTTGCGAAAAACAAATAATTTCATATTACATACATATCTTTCATTAATTATTTGCTTTACATGCCATATTTGTTTGCATATATTCTTAAGAAGTTTTCTGTTTTGGGTGTAGCTTTTATGGCGTGTTCTTTCAAACTAAACTAAACGTACAAATAACAAATACCACGTATACGAGGTGTGATATTTTTAATTTTTTCCACAAGTTTTTATATATTCATGAATAACTTGGAAGTAATCCCTTTCATATATATAATAGACTTTTGGCAGTGTCATTTCCAATCCTCGAAACACTTCTGAAAAGCGCTCTTTTGTTTTGACAACGACCTCGTGGCAAGAATCCTTAATGCACCGCGCCATTGCAATCGAAGAAAACAGTGAGCAAAACCATCACATTTCACCGAACTTTACGTAATTTTTTTGGCCTTCGCTCTTCTGGACGCTTCTATTGGAATGATTAGAATTCGGTTTCAATGTCATAGCCATACACCCATGATTCGTCAGCAGTTATGAGCTTTTTGAGCCAATTGCATTGTCTTGGACGATGCCAACAGCTCCTGCTTCCATTTATCTTTTATGTCCTAAATCGTAGCAAAAGCTTTTCTTGCATTGCTTTCCTTAAATTAAATTAATTGAACTTCAATTCAATTACAAAATATTATTATTGGTATTGTAATACGTCTCTTTAAATTTTTCTTATTAAAAAACATTAAACAAATAAAAAAAATATTTTGAAAAATTACATTCAAAGATTGAACTCGAGTTAGATTAGACTTTAATTAATATAACTAATAATATAACTAACACAAAGAGATACACAAATTAATAAAAAAAAAAACTGGCTTTGTTCACCAATAATCAAATGGTTTTATATGCTGTTAATTCCAACAACAATACTGTACATTGAAATCTTTATTATTTTAATTAATTTTAATTTTTATAACAAAATAAACATCGTTGAAGACAATGAAAAACTTTCAATCGCACGGAACTCGCACGTAGCCGTGATCGTCTAGTGGTTAGGACCCTACGTTGTGGCCGTAGTAACCCAGGTTCGAATCCTGGTCACGGCAATGTTTCCCCAAGAAAGTATTGTCACGGGTGTGAGTCGTTTTTTGAACTTTTTTATTCAATCACCAAAAAAAATTTTAAAGCACCTTTAAAAGGAGGGGAGTGGTTCGTGCAGATTTTGAATAAAAAGAGGTTAAATGCATTATTTATTTATTATTCATTTCATTCATAATCAAAGACCGGCACAATTTTTACTGATCATGTTTACGAAATATAACCACTTTAGTCTCCTTAGTAACTGATTTGTTCTCCAGCTCCAACTGATTTTCGGTTTGTTTTCTTGCGAAAATAAAAGCTGTGTTTGTATAAAAGGAAATAAAATTGTTATTTTTAAATGAGGCAAACAAACTAAATTAATTATTCATTTAACAAATAAGATAAAACTAACAGCTGAATCTGGAGAAAATATATATTTAATTACTATAAGCCGTAACAATACTTAGAAGGGAAATGCAATTCATAACTTAAATTGAAGTATATGATATAATGAGAGATATTTTATAATATAAAATAATTTTTAATAGAAATTGCAAATATTTTGAATTACAATATAGATTTTATTTAAATTTCTGTTAATTGGATGCAAGTCTGGTTAATTGCATTAAATTCCAACCTAAGACTATAAATTCAAGGCGAATTCGTTGCAGTTTTACGTAGCCGTGATCGTCTAGTGGTTAGGACCCTACGTTGTGGCCGTAGTAACCCAGGTTCGAATCCTGGTCACGGCAATGTTTCTTCGGGAGAACATTGTCACGGGTGGAACTGCACTTTTTTGGGACTGCAAAACTGATTATCATTCAGTTTCCGAATGCTATGCGATTAAAATGATTGCATTGTGAAAATGACATGCATGTGCTTGCCCAGTGATTATACATATGTGTGAGATTAAATAAATAAGCTCGGAAAGTTTATAAGCTAAGCCGACTTGTATAAACTTAGACGATGCATATTTTGTAGAGAAGTTTTTTTTACAATTGTCTTTTACTTTTTATTTTCAAAATTGATTATTAAATTAAATAAGTATTAAAGCTTTCAGTATTATAAATGGGAAATTCATTTATTACCAATTAAAAGCTAGAAAATTAAATTTCTTTTTATAACCTCCTCCAAAAGAGATGGAAAAGTATTAATAGGTTTGATATATTGGGTGAAACTTCTATAATATTGATTTGCGACCCCATAAAGTATGTATATAGTCTGGATCCTTATAAGAAGGGAGTTGATCATGCTTTGTCCGTCTGCCAGTCTGTCCTCTATATTTTTCCCGTATTTTTGTAGCCGCGCATAAAGAGCTTAAATATTTTCTAAAGTCAAAATTATTTAAATCCTTCCGCCCAAATGTTATTTCGTGATGTTGTTAGCTAAAAATCAGTAAAATCGGTTGAGAAATACGAGGTGTGGTCAAAAAATAACCATTATTTTCAATTTTCTCAAAAGTGTTTACTTAATTCATTAATAACTCTCTTGCCTACCTTAAAATAATCCCCTTAATGTTTATTTTACGAAGTGTGATATTAAAAAAAAAATTTAGTTTTCGTGAGTTACATATGCTCGATTTTCGTTTTTGTTTTCTGCATTTATAACAGGTGTCGAATTATGGGTGTATAGCTATGACATTGAAACCAAAGCCGAATTATCCCAATGGAAGCATCCAGAACACCCAAGACCGAAAAAGCACTCCAAGTTCGGTCAAATGTGCAGGCTCACTGTTTTCTCCGATTGGAATGGGAGTGTATCGTGAATTCTTGCCACAAAGTTGTTATGCGTCCTTTACGCGAAGCATTTCGGCAGAAATACACCGAATTGTGGAAAAACAAATCATGGATGATACCATCTCACACATCGATAGTTGTTCGTCAGTTTTTGGTCCCCGCTGACTTTTTTCTCTTTCCAACACTAAAGACACCGATGAAATGAAAGAGTTTAGATTCCTATCTATTCCTAAATAGAGTTCCTATTTAGATTGAGGAGTTAAAACAGAAATCGCAATAGGAGCTGCTGGAGATACCAAAAATCGATACCAATTATTTATTGCTCACACCTCGTATACACATACATGCAAATATATGTCTATGCTAATCGTTACATTTTGCTGCACAAACTCAAATTGAAAGTACAAATTTTTGTGTGAGACTTTGTTGGCTATTAATTCGAATCAATCTTTAAGCTCTTGAAATAATTTTTGGTGTTTGCGAGCAAAGAAATCAAGAGAAACCAGAAATACTTTAGAAAAAATTTTACTTTTACTTTTGCCTCTTGAATAGAAATCAAATGTTAAAATGAACTTAAATGAAATATCAGATTTCGCGCAGCCGTGATCGTCTAGTGGTTAGGACCCTACGTTGTGGCCGTAGTAACCCAGGTTCGAATCCTGGTCACGGCAATGTTTCTCAGCGAAAACATTGTCACGGGTGAAATCCACTTTTTTACAAAAATTTTTTATTAATTTTCTTTTAATAATGTACCAAATAACTTTGGATTCTAATTAAAGAGTTGTAGAGTTTTTAAAATTAAAAATGAGCTTAAATGCATTATTTATTTATCATTCATTTCATTTATAATGAAAATATCAACACAATCTACTGATTAAGTTTACAAAATATAATAGCTTTAGTCTCCGTAGTTTCTGATTTGTTTTCGAAAAAAAAAGCTGTATTTATATAAAAGGAAATAAAAATGTTATTTTTAAATGAGGCAAACAAACTAAATTAATTATTCATTTAACAAATAAGATAAAACTAACAGATGAATCTGGAGAAAATATATATTTAATTACTAAATGCTTTAAGTAATTCTATTAAAATTTACAGTTGCAGATTAATATTCTCTGTAAAATTGTAATATATTTTCCGCAAAGCTTTGAATACATTATGGAAAGAATGAAATAAGCCGTAACAATACTTAGAAGGGAAATGCAATTCATAACTTAAATTGAAGTATATGATATAATGAGAGATATTTTATAATATATAATAATTTTTAATAGGAATTGCAAATATTTTGAATTACAATATAGATTTTATTTAAATTTCTGTTAATTGGATGCAAGTCTGGTTAATTGCATTAAATTCCAACCTAAGACTTTAAATTCAAGGCGAATTCGTTGCAGTTTTACGTAGCCGTGATCGTCTAGTGGTTAGGACCCTACTTTGTGGCCGTAGTAACCCAGGTTCGAATCCTGGTCATGGCAATGTTTCTTCGGGAGAACATTGTCACGGGTGGAACTGCACTTTTTTGGGACTGCAAAACTGATTATCATTCAGTTTCCGAATGCTATGCGATTAAAATGATTGCATTGTGAAAATGACATGCATGTGCTTGCCCAGTGATTATACATATGAGTGAGATTAAATAAATAAGCTCGGAAAGTTTATAAGCTAAGCCGACTTGTATAAACTTAGACGATGCATATTTTGTAGAGAATTGTCTTTTAGACAATTGACTCTTAATTTTTATATGCAAAAATTATTTTTAAACTTAAATAACTTTGCCAGGCACATTTCGAATTGAAAAGCTTTTTACAAATGCACAACAATTACATATTTAAATATTTAAATCTGTTAAGAGATGTCAAAAAAATTTGATTAGCTCCGGTTTTTAGTGTAATCATTATATTATATGAAGGGGGCTTGATTGTCTTATGTCCGAGTGTCTGTCTGTCTGTCTTTATCTCCCTCTATCCTCTGTATTTTTTCTGCATTTTTATAGATAAGCAAATAAATTTTAAAGTATAGATTTCTTCTTACATTTACCCTTTTTTGAACTTTGATAATAAATTATTATTTTATTATTGTTTATGTTCTTTTCAATTTTATACATATTTTTTTTTATTTTATTCAGAATTTAAGAACTTTTTTTTAATAATTTTTTTTTTGTTTTATTTTTTAGTTTTTGTTAACATTACAGTTGACTTGTTCATGAAATAACAATAATAATAATTTGTGTAGAAGTCAACTACAGTTGTCAACTACAATGGCTGAAGTCGTGGGTCCGATGTCCTTCTTTGTCAGTCATAACATATTTGTTAGAATGTTTAAGTAATGAAGATATAGTGACTCGTCACATAACAATGTTTGTATGCCCTCAGATAGCATCTTCTTCCCCTGTTTTACAGCAGCATTTAATCGACAAATCCAAAAAAATTATTAAAAGAACTTAGTAACTGCTTTGTCCTTCAAAACGCGACGTCTCATAATTCCAACAAAATGCATTGTATGTGTACATAGTCTGAAAAAAACATTATAGTGAAATAAAAAGCAGATAATAATAATAAGTTATATATATGTATACATATATGACCATCCAATCACAAAAATATACAATGTATCTGTACATGCAAATGGATGTGTAAGCCACATAATCTCAAGTTGAAAACAGTAATTTTTGCATGAGACTGTGTGCGTAATTAGTTCAAATCAAACTTTGATCTCTTCGCTGTTTTTTACTTTTTATATTTGAAAAAATTTTAATATTTACGAACAAAGTAAAAATCAAGATATATATACGATTTTATCTTAAATGCAATTTTTAATTATTGTAATACACAATAAGTGGCTTAAGATTTCACGTAGCCGTGATCGTCTAGTGGTTAGGACCCTACGTTGTGGCCGTAGTAACCCAGGTTCGAATCCTGGTCACGGCAATGTTTCCCGAAGGAAGCATTGTCACGGGTGAAATCATATTTTTTATTTTCATTGCCCATATTGAAACGATTCGAATCGTATTTGGTAGAAACTAGTTCCATACTTTTCAACCCGGTAAGATAAAAAACAAGAAAGAAACATGTTGAAATACAAAAGAAGAATAGCATTTACTCAGATCTATATTTGCCGTATCATCGATATAAATTGTGTTCTGGTAATTGAGTCAATAAAAACTAACTCATGATGTATTGAAGTAACTGAAGGAAGCGAATGAAATTTTTTTTTATTTTATGACTACTGGAGATAGGAATACAACTTACGACCTCTGTAATTTCATTTCTTATTGCATTCAAATCCCTTCGAAAGGACTGAACTGGTTGTCAAAAAATTCAACATTCCGAAATTTTCTTCGCAGTAAATTTCACTGTTACAAATATATTACCAAATAATAAATTGGACTTAAATCAATTGTATGATTTATAGAGAGAATATTTTAGTGAATATTCTTACTTCAAAGTCACTGTTTGTATTAAAGTGTATTAAAATTGTTATTTGAATTCTATTCGATCTTGGTTGAAAATAATATTAATTTTTCAAATGTATGAATTGTATAAACACTGACTAAAAATATTTTGAGCAAATATTCCTCATGCAAGGCGAAACAAATTTCAACTTGAAAGGAATAACAACACAGTAAAATAATGGGGTTGTTTATCGCAAAATGATTTTATTTTAATATTTCCGCTGCTATAAACTTTACTTGCACATTTTCCTTTAAAAATCTCCCACTATAAGAGCAGCACCCGATAACAGAATTGTATCAGCGGTTTCTGACGTAGGCACCTCCAATTCACATAATAATTCCTCGCGTTTCATATTTGTATATACCGGAATATAACTCGATGATATAATATTTGAACTGCTTTTATGTATAGTTTTAAGCTCATTCAAGCGGTTGTCTTTTTCCTTGAAGGTAATAAGAAATTCTGGTGATTTGTTTCCCTCCTCAAGTATATTATTTGAGGCGATTACCAATTTCCCTTTGCTAAAAGCTGCGCCATTTACCTGTGGGGAAAAATTTAACAAACACAAAAGTATCTCAGACATGCTCTTTATAAATTCGAAATAAATTGTAATAGAATAATAATTTACTTACAGAGTTGCATATTAACGTACCGTATTATTTACAGAAATATTAATATTGACGATTTCTAATTTATATATATTTTTTTTATCTCTAAATAGGCTTTTTTTTAATTAAATAGTTTTAGGCAAAATTTTATAAAAAAAAACACACAAAAGAACAAGAATAATATTTCGTACTCTGTGTAAAAAAAAAGGTTTGAAAATAATGCAAACACATTCTCAAATAATTAATTTATGTATTTTTTTATTTTATAAAACTTAATCTGCAGACTGTTTAATTAAAAATTGATTAACGAATAATAATGGGAGTTCGAAAAATTTGTGATACATTGTAACAAAATAGGATTAGCAGAATTATAAAATTGCGTGTAAAATATGCAAAACCCATTTAAATAGAAACAGATAAAACTTAATTTTAATATCGGTGCCACTATTCAAATTAAGGATTTATAATAATATTTGAAACATAAAATCTGAAATTGTAAGAAATTCATATATCTATGGCGTCGTTTTTTTCACTTTTAGGTAGATTTTTTTGCAAAATGCTATGTAGGAAATATTTTTGTAAACGCTATCTTTTAAAAATATTGAGTTAAAAAGTATATACAAGATAACGACTTATAGAACTTAAATATGTTGATAACTGTAAATGTCCTATTACTTTATATTTGCCCATAAATGTTTTCACTGTAGGAAAGGAATAAATATGTTCCACATCAGTTAACTGAGATTTTTTTAAAAATTTTATATACTAAACAGTATGCGCAGTAAAAATATTAAAGCTTTTAAGGTTAAGAAAAACACAACTCTGCTGAACAAACCTCTTTTTACAATCTATTACAATTGCTCATGCAGACGTACTCTTTTACATTAAATGTCAAATGTTGTATCGTGATGTCAATCAAAAACAAAATTTTTATACAAAAGCAGACTAACTAAAATTTTTATCTAAGTAGTAAGAAAACAAAAATAATATATAAAAAAATATAAAATAAAAATAGGCAGCAGAAGGTAGTTCTACATTTTATGGCTAAAATGGGAAAGGTATGTGGTTAAAATGGAAAATAATACAGCTAAATGGAAATCAACTAAGGTATTTACAATCAATGACAAAAACTAAATAAACACAAATACAGAACTATAAGAAGGTAATGAAAATAATGGAACTTTTTGAATAGTTTAAAAGAAGCGATAATTACTCTTTTAAACTTACCTGCAATGGTTTAATTTTTAACGCTACTTGATTTGCGTTATTATTGGAGTTGTTTTTTTCAGATGTTAAACTATGAGATTGCAATATTAGATTTTTGCAAGAAATTCCCTGTTTGTGTGAGTTGATAAGTTTCAAAGCCGACATAAGCGTATGGCAGTTGAATACTGTTGATAAATCAACTTCCTCAGTGAATTCCAAAAATTGTGTAGTACGAAAGCGGGCGTCTATGTTAGAGGCTCTATGCATAAAAGCTCTTATGTAGTCCAAGGCAGACATAGGACCAGGCCATAATCGTTGCCATTTAACCGGTACCTTAATATTTATATGAAAAATATATATATTACATTAGTAGTAATGAACTATCGTCAATACTTACTTGATTACAGGCCAGGTCATTTAACAATTTCAAATCTGCATTTCTTTGCACATCACTCCGTTCGTCTTTAAGGCAGCTATATACTACACTTAAGGTTTTGTGTATCATTTGATAACCTTCACTGGCCAATTTTAATTCACTTTGTATGAACACCAACCACGGATTTAAATCTGTTTTTTCTTCAATTAGTTCTTGTGTTGTTATATTAATGGAAAAGTTCTACGAAAAGAGAAAAATATTACATATCCACACGTAACATATCATATGAAAAATTTCTGTGCAAAGTAAGTTTGAGAAATATTGCCTATTGCAGAAATAAGCATATGTTCACAATGTTATTAACAGCAAATTTTTAATTTTGTACTACTACTAAAAAATGGTTAGGAACGTTGATGCTTCTCATTATTGTAATATAATTTGATAAACTGTTTTTTTTTTTTTAAATTTGAATATGAATATATGTTATAACCTGCCCGGAAGCACATAATGTACATATTCAATGAGTTAATTCCTATTCACAAATAAGAAAACACTCCAGTTTCTTAAACATAAAATATTTTTTTTCTTACCTGTGCCAAATTTCGCCACAACGACAATATAGGTTTTATTTGCTTTTCCAAGTTGTGATGATTCAAGTCATTTGCTGAACCGAAATATGACATTCTTAGTTCTTTTAAAATATCCAACCCATATTCAATTTCTCTGCTTACATTAGACTGTTTGGATAGTTTAAATGCCTCCGGTTCATCTTGAGCTGGTAACTTAGAAATGGCATTAAAATAATCTGACCATTGCGTACTAGTAGTAATTGTTACTCTACCATCTAATGGCGACCACCTTGAACTTAAAGAGTCATTGTTGAAAAATTCTTGTAAATATTTTTGTAATACGTGTAAGTCTCTCAAATTATTAATGCGACCACCAAACGCAACATATTCGTTCAATTTTTGTATAATTTGCCAATCAATACGTCCTCTTAGCATAACATCATCTAACCATTTCAATAATTGCAGTGCAGCTTTGAGATCTGCTTCACCAAATTCGTATTTCTGTGACCATCCTTGTGGTATAAAACGTCTACGTTCTTGTAGCACTGCCAATGCCATAAATAATACTACTCTTATCTTCATTAATTTAGACTCCTTAAGTATACTTCGGTCTTGTTCCATTGCAGCGTAATTTTGCAACATTCTCTTCGCTTTTTGTTTAATACCAGGTGGATATTCATATAGAACTTTAACAAATTTATACATTACAGCTTCACTAAAGCCTTGAGTAGATTCACAAATTAGCCATAAACGAAAATCTGCATGTTTTTTCATGACACTAAATTCTCTTTCCAGCTCAGTCAACCAATTGGGCACCAAGTGTACGTTTTTGACACATACCCATTTACCTAATTCGGCAGAAAGCTTAATAGCTTCAACAGTTTTTTTCTCCATACCTTTTCCAATTGAAATTTCATGATATTTATCTTTTCCGTTTATATGCAGAGCTGCACTTAATATTTCTGCAGCAGGATCATTTTCACTTTGCGTTATCATAAGTATGGCTTTCTCAGGCGAACTCTCGTCTACCAACTGCTCAATAGATGGTTGTTGTATGGCATCAAAATTAATGCTCAACATTTCTTCTGCAGTTAATTTCATATAATAAGGCACAAGATCTGGTCTAACGATTAAAGCCACTAAAAGTTTCTCAAAGTTGCTGAGATCAGTTACTGTAAGCAAGTTTAAAATATTTTGTTATTGCACAACCATTTTTCTTTTTCTAATTTTTACCTGGTATATCTGAAGATTTACCATCTTTAAAGCTGCTCCATGTGTTAACTTTATGCAGTTGTAGTTTGTCCTCCAGATCGCTTTTTTGATTAATCAAAACTTGTAATTTCAAAGCTGACTCTTTACCAAAAGCTTCTACCAGTTGTGACCTACTTAATCTATCACTATTCATATAACCACTTTCTGATTCCGACATGAAGTTTGTTACAAATAATTCCCATTCAACGTCATTAATTAGCTCTTTATAGGCTGCCCGACAAACAAGTAAGGCTAATGATAAATACTGAGATTTTGGTGTAGATCTGACCAAATACACAAAAGTTTCTCTGACTAACTGGCCATAAAATTTCTGTTGTGTACGTGTTGGCGACTCAGCAGCGCCAATATCATGTAATTCTAATGCATTTAGAAATAATTTTATATATACTACAGAAGACAATTCGTAACATGACGTAAGATTTATATAAAATAATGAAGCTTTTGAACAAAGTGCGTTCAATTCTGTGTAATTGGCTAATAACGTCTGTTTGATTTGGTAACTCTGCTTAAGCGAGTTGTCTATATAACTACTGCTTTCTTTAACTTGATTTAAAGTTTTCAACAGTTTTTCATTTTTCAATATGTCGCCCTGTGCCAGAGATAATTCTTCTAGTAATTTATCCTCCAGCTCTATACGTTGTTTTAGTAAAATACCTTCATTTTTTAAGAGATCTACACGTTTTTTTTCCAGTTCTGGATTTTTCATTATAATAGCCTTGGACATTAATTGATCACTTAAGCCTACTGCCGTAATGGTGAAGGGTATGCAAGTGATAAAAGCCGATGTTTCATTTTTTATATTTAATCTAGGGGTTTTAGCAACCAACACCAGCTGAAAATCGTCATGTAAATCCACCATTTTTGTGCCAACTTCTATTTGCTTTTTATTAAATTTCATATAAACTTTCTTAGTAATCAACTGCATTAGTGGTGGTCTCAACTCGTGACAATCTTCTACTATAAATATTTTTCCAAATCTTACTGCTAATTCTAAGGAATATGAAAGCTTTGTATTATTTTGCGAAATGATTTCAAGGGGACGATCCTTCGATCGCAAATATTCCTTTAGCCAATTTAAAGCTGTTGTTGTAGGATCTAATAATAAAGGGGAAGGATAACAGTCAAAAGGCAATTCCAACATTTGTCGTACAATGGCGGCATTTTCTATTATTTGAGCGTCTTTGGCTAAACCCATGCTTTCCCAAATTATTTGCTCTTGTTCGGTTAGCAAATTGTTGTTTATATCAAAAGTTTCTTTGAGCTGCAATTGTGCAGTAAGTTTTTTAAGGCAGAAACTGAAAAGATTAGGAAATTTTTAATTATAACAGAATTTAAGAGAAGTATAATTTGATAAGGTTTGAAATAATAACCTTCTCTCTTTAAGCGACATATTCGAGTAGTAATTTAGGGTCAGAGCTATTAGCAGTGATTTGGTGTCTAATGTTTTATAATTCACTTTATATTCCTCCAATTGTAAGCTCCAAGTTTGATACTCGGAACTTAATTGCTGTACCAATACTTCCGCTGCCGTTAAAGTATTGCGTGCCTCCTCTAATTTCAATTCTAGTACAGCTGCTTCCTGTGTATATGAATTTAACTTGCCCGATAACAGCTTAACTCTGTTGTCAACATCATCTAAACCTGTCATCAAAGATTGCATTTCGTTTTCAGCTACATCTAAATTCATTTTTAACTCCTTTTGCTCTCTTTCTAATGGCTTAATGCTTTGTATTACTTTTGCATATTTAACGCTAGCTTTTACCCAAGCGGCCAATGGTGCTGCCGCCACTGAAGCTCGTTTGGCATTTTTAATTTCAAAAGAATCGCTTTTATTAGCCAATAGCTTTTCCACAGCAGCACAGTTTTCCGGACTTATACGACCCGGATCGAGAGATCTTATATCTTCTTTTACACCTCTTTTAGCCAAAAACGTTTTCATGCTATTCCATGACGTATCCCTGATACCCATTAAACGTAACACTCCTTCCAAAATGTCACGTATAGTTTCAGGTGGAGCTCGGAGGGATCTTATCTCAGACAAGGCTTCCGATTTAATTTGACCAACCGCTGCAGAAGCTTCTGCCAATATAGGTTCCACTTCCGCTAACTCTTCTTCTATTTCCTTTTGCCGTTCTTTGAGTTTTTCACTGCTTGTTTCCGTTTGTTTTTTCAACTCCAACATGCTGGACTTTTGCTCATTAGCATTTCTCATTGTTGAAGAGATCATTTCCAAAGCTTCATTAGCCAGTTGACGTTTTTCGGCCAACGCCTCCTCTTGTTTAGAGGCATTCGACTTTAAAGTATCTACAACAGCATGAGCTGACGCCAATTTGTCGACTCCGTGCTATGCAATGAGTACAAGTTTTCAAAAGTTTTACTATTTTTAAATATTTAACCATTAAATTTGTTTCTTTTTTTTAATTATCCCCCTAAGTTCCTTGACTAATTTGGTTAAATCATCAAATTAACAATCGAAGGAAAATAAAAAAAATTTCAAAAGGAAATTTTATTTTTATCAATGAAATTTCGAGATGATCTCACCAGTTTTTGAATCAAATTAATAATACTTTAATTATATTTTAGCTTTCAATATTACCTGCAACTTTTCCAGGCGCTTATTTGTATCCTTTGATAAATTACAATAGACATAATAATAAGATTTAATTAAGTAGTAAAATCTATGAGGCACTTGTTGCTCCAATATACTATCTAAAATATCTGAAAAGTAGCAAGGAACAGGAATGGTTTCTTTAACTGACAGTTGAGAACGATATTCGCTTAAAGCTTCCACATATTTTTTAGGCAACATGTTAAAAGTCTCAATCGAAGTGCCTCTTAGATATATTATATCCACATTTCTGTATAGAGCAGGATATTTAGTAAAATATTCGTTTGTTTGAAAATTTGTTGGATCTAAGCAAATACACAAGTGGAGATTTTCCTGGACTCCTGAAAAAACATCAATTGGTAAAGTTATATCTAAAGGCTTCAAGTATAGTTTTTTCAAAATACTTTTCATAAAATATGATCCTATGGTATCTTGATATCCTTCTAATTGAGCTGGATGTTTAAGAGAGCTTGCAATTGATTCTAAATCATCACCAAACAAATCCAATATTTCACTTTCCTCTAAAATGGCTTCAATCGGTTTCATTATATCCGGCGCATAAGAAAGCCAATAATGTTCAATTACTAAACAGGTGCACTGATTTTCTAAAGCTGCGATTTGCATTGCCTGTAACCAAGAAAATAAAAAAAAAAAAAAAAAAAAAAAAAAATAAAGTAGTAAATAAAACATTCATCTTGGCAGTTTGTTCAACTATTTGCGTTTGTTTGCAAAAAATAGTTTACCAATTTTAAGTCATTGTAGAAATCTATTAGAGCATAATTAGAGCCGCCCTGCAGCATTTGGATTTTTGCCTGTTGCATTGTAGCTGCTGCATAAATACAATCCATTTGTCTTTCACCTGCCGCACCCACCAACAGTATGTGTGTACTATTGCGTGCCAACAGACGTGAAACTTTCGCTGTTTGTTCTAGTAATTCTTTTGTTACCGGAGCATCAATGATAAAATTTTCCGAGTCTGTTGTGAGAGAAAAAGAAAACTTACAATTCATTGTTCATGTCCTGTACTTAAAGTTGAATGAATGTGTTGCTTTTCATGTCTGTTTGTTATTTTGTGTGCATCCTATTTTGTTTTTTTTTTTCCATCCCATACTTACTGCAAATAGCAACTTGTTTTTGAACTTCCTCCAGCCATTCATCATGATGTAGTGCTTGCAAATCGCCATTGTTTTTTGTTGATTTTGGTACAAAATAAATTTTCTAAAAGATA
Organism: Ormia ochracea; assembly: GCA_963402855.1. NCBI lineage: Eukaryota > Metazoa > Arthropoda > Insecta > Diptera > Tachinidae > Ormia > Ormia ochracea. Next base: position 55,373,547 of record OY727108.1, on the reverse strand, counting down.
AAATATTTATTTAAATGCAGAAAGGTGAAAAGAAAAAGTTAAAAGAAATATTCTGGAAATGTTTTTAATTTAATTTGTAAAGAAGTATGCGACGTTAAGGAATTACAAAGTTGCAAGTAACTTTTAACTGCAATAAGGCAGTTTTGCAACAAGAGCTTTTGTTTTAAATTGTGAGATTTTCGTGGTAGACATTTTGTAATTTCTTCTAAGGCGGTTTTGTAATAAGAGTGGTTTGTTTGGATTATTACAAAAAATGGCAGCATACGTGGTTGTACAATTGGATGGCTCATGTGGAACCATTCCAGACTCATCTACCAACCTCGAATACCTTCAAGAATAATCCATTGGGAATTTTTTTTGTGCTCCTTGTAAATTGTCTGAGTGTAATTTTTCAGAAATGTTTTTAAAATAATCGACGTATGTATGCTTACTAGTTGCGTACATCTGTTGTCAAATTTACTACATACATATGTACATATGATTACATATTCGACATTATTTTGTAACTCAGAAATGCACTTTTAAATATTTCTTTTTACAAATAAAATTATTAAAACATTCTCGGAAAGTTTTCCTTAATTATTTAGTTCCATATAGTGTAAAGGTCCGCTTTTGTCATTAAATTTGTCTTTTGCTTTCAAAAATTAAGTATATATTTTTATAGAGAATATAATTATAACTTCAAAAATTTTTCTCATATATTTTCACATTCACATTTCCAATTAGATACTGCTATTTACAACTATAATGCCAGTTGAGAACTGTCAAAAGACGATAAAAATTGTTTTCACTATTCAAAATCTGTATTAGAATGCGCTAAGATACCAGCTATACCCCTCAACTATCCTTAGAATTTTTTTTTTAAAAAGTGCGAAGAATATGAAAATTTTTTTAATTGTTTGTATTTTACTACTTACATCCTTATTACCAATTTTACGTAAAGTATGACGTAAAATTGTTTCGAATTTGGCGGCATCATCCTCGTTACCCAAACGATCCTTAAACATGGACACCAGTTCGCAATACAATGCCTTTATTATTTTGAAAGTGTTTGGCAGCCATTAAGCGAAAATAACCCATCAACCGTGCGAAAAATAAAGAATTTAATTAATATTTTTTTGTTTTTTTGAAA